>OZ024826.1:39719218-40319218 GCA_964016985.1 Anodontia alba
GACCTTCACTGACGTTAGTTGGTTCCTACAAGCTGAGGTAAGAACAAGTTTACATTGACATTCACTGACTTACCAGAGAGTTCATAGTGAGTGGGTACCTACGAGCTGAGGCAAAAACAATTTACATCAACTGATTTACCTGAGGGCTCAAAGTTAGTGGGTACCTACGAGCTGAGGTGAGAACAATACATTGACCTTCAATGATTTACTAGGGAGTCACTAGTAAGCGGGCACCTACAAGCTGAGGTAATAACAAGTTTACATTGACCTTCACTGATTTACCAGAGAGTTCATAGTTAGCGGGTTCCTACAAGCTGAGGTAAGAAAAAGTTGACATTTACCAGAGACTGATTTACCAGAGAGTTCATAGTGAGTAGGTACCTACGAGAACAAGTTTACGTTGACCTTTACTGATTTACCAGAGAGTTCATAGTAAGTGGGTTCCTACAAGCTGAGGTAAGAACAAGTTTACATTGACCTTCACTGATTTACCAGAGAGTTCATAGTGAGTGGGTACCTACAAGCTGAGGTAAGAACAAGTTAACGTTGACCTTCAATGATATACCAAGGAGTTTATAGTAAGTGGGTACATACGAGCTGAGGTAAGAACAGATTTACGTTGACCTTCACTGATTTACTTGAGAGTTCAAAAGTAATGGGTACTTACGAGCTGAGTTAAGGACAAATTTACTTTGACCTTCATCGATTTACTTGAAAGTTTAAGTTAATGGATACTTAAGAGCTGAGGTAAGAACAAACTTACTTTGATCTTCACTGATTTACTTGAGAGTTCAGTTAATGGGGGAAAGAACTACAAATTTGGTGACGAGATAAGGTTAAGATCCCATTTTATAGATATTCACCTTTTAGATCGCCCAGATTCGTATGTCCTGTGAACATTGTATGTAAGAAGCACTGTGTGCTGACCCACGCATATATATATATATATATATATATATATATATATATATATATATATATATATATATATATATATATATATATATATATATGTATGATTTTGAAACCCTTCATATGACGTCCAATATAGTAAAAAGTCAAAAGTGATAATGAACTGAAGTAGGAAGTAGTCTAACTTTTATGAACTGAAGTTGTCTAACTTTGTTGTTTATAAGCCGGCCTCGGTGGCTCAGTTGGATGCGCATCAGACTGGAGACCAGGAGAGCGCGGGTTCGATACCCGCCGAGGTCGGCAGCATTCTTTCTTGGAGACTGACCATGAAATATTTTCAACGGTCATTCTCTCCCTTCAGCTGATTCAAGAAGGGCAGTTGTCAGTTTCTGGCGAAAGAATGTGCACAATACTGGTTAACCGCTTAGAGGACTAAGCCTGCCCAGTAAACGTGTGGTTAGGTAAACTGACCGTGCTCGACATGACCTCAGCGGGTTGACTGGGCCGTAAAACCTCAACACAAACATATTGATGTTCTAGTTCACATCTAGCGGATCGATACATTATTTAGCGGCAACAGGACTCCGATTGTTTAGAGTAAATACGGTAAATGTCAAAAGCTTCTATTGAATATTCTTTTACATCCAGGTTGAAGATATTGGAAGGGTTGGCTGCACCCATACTACCGTCTATCTTACTGGATCTTCTTACATAGAAAGTAAGTATTTTTGTATCCATTTGTTTTTTTAACGTTTAGCACTGTAGGTATATTTTCAACAGACGATATTTTTCAGTATTTTAATATTTTTTTCCAGAAAGCAGAAATTAAAAGAAAATTTGCATACAAATGTCAAATCTTGCTTTCTTGGAAAAAATAAGAAAAAATTTTGTTTATTTGTCGTCTGCTGAATTAGCCCAGAGTGTTGTAAAGGTTAAACAGGTTCAGACAGTGGCAGCGTATTGTTAAATCAGTTACAACACACACACACACACACACACACACACACACACACACACACACACACACACACACACACACACAAATCGATACATGATATTCGTTATTCACATATTATGTTGTAACAGATGGGCTATTTGACCTGGGCTGTGTTCAGAAGTGCAAAGCGATAGCAAATTGTTCTGCCCTAGCTCCCTGTAGCTAATGACGGGCGCCAACAGGGGCAGGTATCCAGGGCAAAATACTTGAATTTGGCACATTTGAACGCAGCCCAGGCGAATTGGTGGCTTACCAAGGAGGATCTCTCTGAACTGACGTATTGCCCTCTTCTAACAGGAATGATCCACTTATTTGGGAAGGGATTCCTATACCTGAACAAATTTTGTTCTGATTCTGCCTGAGTAGCCCAGTAAGCATTCTACATAAATCTGTAGCGGGCCGTTATCGGCCCGTCAGCTACCCTGACGGGCCGATACTACCCTGACGGACCGATAACGGCCCGCTGTAGATTTATAAAGAATGCTAGTTGGGAACATTTCTAAACTAGATACCTGTCTGTTCAAACAGTACAGATCCTAAGATCCTAATGTGACGGCTCGTAATGAATCGTCTCATCAGGATCTACATCGTTTACCATTCTGTTTCGATTTTTGAAGTCTCAATCTGCAAAAATGGAAAAATCCAAATTCAGTAATTGAAAAATCCATTTCATGAACTCAGGGATGAAAGGGTAAATGAAGTCTGTTGGTGCAAAGGTGTTCTTTATATGAGCCATAACGTCAGGAAATCTACCTGATATTGTATTTTCATGGTCTTATGGCATCTGCAAAAACGGTGAGGAAGCACAGCTGATCTGAGTGTTGGTTCACATATCGATTACGAAAACACCGCCTATTCAAATATATTGAAAATTTCACCATCAAAAACTGAAAGTTTTCAGACAAAATTCTGATATTTTCATATTTTTGCTCAAAAACGTAGACTATGGGTACTCGTTAGAACCGTCTCGCTAAGGCGGTTCTAACGAGTACCCACAATCTATGTTTTTGAGCAGAAATTAGAACAATAATGTATACCCCTGTAAACCCCAGTTTTACTATATAACAATGGGATTTAAGGGGTTCAAAATTATATAGGTACATGTATGTTTTTGTGATGATATTTCACTTAGTGATCTATACAGTAAAGCAGCGGACCAGAGGAGTTCGGCCCGGCGCGTCTTAGTCTAATAATCATCGGTGGTATAATCCAATTAGTGTCTTGGTTTAAACATATTTTATTTCCCCAAGTATACATGGGTACAGACATAATGTTGTGAAAAAAAAGAAAACATAATAAAGGGCCAGAACGAAAGCAATGATACTTATTTAGTTCTTCTTAATAATAGCAATTAACAACTGTAAAAAGAAGGCATTGATCGTGTACAAGTGATACTCTAAATTATGGAATTGTATCTTAGTAATTGTTCAGATGCATGGAAGATCTTGTGGAGCTTGAATTGTGTTAATATGTATAATCCTGGTATTTGTTAGACTTATATTTGTTTTTAGTTGAACTGCTTCTGAATCCCTTTAATGGCATTAAAAACTACGTGACACAAGGTCAGAATGAAATACGACAACTAGTAGAAGCATTTTCTGATGCAAGAGAAGTGTTTCTGATCGGTGATGTGAATGTTGGGCCAGCATTTCCTCCTAATGTAACTGCTATACAACCAGGTGACTCTTTTTGTTCTTTTTTGCTCTCTCACACAAGACATATGACTAGTGTAGGTACATGACATTAAACCTGTATCCACTATATATGCATATGCATGTTTATTTAAGTGAAGCCTCCCCAACCTTACGCGCCCCATCACCGTTTGCGAAAACAAGGAGAAACACTACTGAAAATGACATTATCATCATTTTGTCATTATTAGCTTCATAATTGTGATCAGTTTATTTATCTTTATTTAAAGTTGGGCCAGCGCAATGACAAAGCCTACAGTAAGACTTGTACGACCACCAAAGACTCAGATCAGCCTGCGCATCCGCGCAGTCTGATCAGAGTCTTCGCTGATTGCGTGTGCTTTCTACAGCCTCCAGATTATCAAATAAGGGATAAATGAGAACCGTTCTCATTGTGGGTGGATGTATTGGCTGACCTGAGTCTTTGCTGGTCATACGGGTCTTATTGTAGGTTTTGTCGTGCGCTGGCTCATTTAATAAACACTTTGTTTTGACACCAAGTCAAACAAGATTGATTCAGTTGCATTTGTACACAATTAGCAATATCCCCGTCACTCTTACCTGATATTTAATGCCAGTGTGTGTATTTTAGTCAAAAAGTCCGAATAGGGGTCCTCTACCTCACCTTTGAAACATCAAAATGAGCATCGCGGCGTTTTCTATATCTATAGATATTTATGCTATATTGACAAATGCCTTCATCACGAAAACATACCTATACAACTTTGACCCCCTTAAACCCCACTTTTATATAGTAAAACTGGGGTTTACAGGGGTATACATTATTTTTCTTATTTCTGCTCAAAACATAGATTGTGGGTACTCGTTAGAACCGCCTCGCCGAGGCGGTTCCAACGAGTACCCACACTCTATGTTTTGAGCAGAAATACGAAAAATATCAGAGTTTTTTTATCTGAAAATTTTAAGTTTTTGGAGGTGAAATTTTCTATATATTTGAATAGGCATGTTTTCGTAATGCCAGTCACAGTCTCTACAAGCATGCACGTTCTGCAGAACACCTGGAAACGTCTACATTGTCTACACTGTCCGACAAGGAGTACTCTACCTCATTTGTGAAACATCACAGTAGGCATCACTTCGTTTTCTATATCTTCAGATATCTCATCACGAAAACATACCTGTATAATTTTGACCCCCTTAAACCCCATTTTTATATAGCAAAACTGGGGTTTACAGGGGTATACATTATTTTTCTTATTTCTGCGCAAAACCATAGATTGTGGGTACTCGTTAGAACCGCGTCAGCAAGGCGGTTCTAACGAATACCCACAATCTATGTTTTGAGCAGAAATGTGAAAAATATCAGAGCTTTTTATCTGAAAATTTTCAGTTTTTGGAGCTGAAATTTTCTATATATTTGAATCGGCGTGTTTTCATAATGATACTATATTGTTAAACGGCATCCTGATACAATCTCTACAAGTGTGTACGTTCTATAGAACACTTAAATATCTATAATGTCAACACTGTCCACATAAGGACACTCAACCTCATCTGTGAAACATCACAATGAGCACGATATCTATGCTATATTTTCAAACGCCTGCCAGAGGCAATCTCTACAAGTATGCTCGTCTTAAATGTCTACAGTATGGGGCCCTTCAACATCTTCTGTGAAACATCATTCTGTGTAAGCATCACTGCGTTTTCTATTTCTTCCGATATCAATGCTTTATTGTTAAACGTCTTCCAGACACAGTCTGTGCAAATGTATACGTTCGTAGAACACCTGAACATATCTAAAATGTCTACCATATTCGTGTAAGGGTACTATGCCTCATCTGTGAAACATCGCGGTGAGTATTACTGCATTTTGTTTTTCAGGGCCCAGTTATCCAAAACTAACGATGTCGTTAACGTATCGTTAAAATTTTTGATAATTAAACATGGCATATATGCTAATATTTTTGCTGAAAAAGTACATGTGAACTAAATATCGTACTTACTAGAACAGTTAATATTTTGTATACATTTGGCATCAATGCACTTTCTTTTTCTTCAGATATTTATGCTGTATTAACAAACGCTTTCCAGACACAGTCTCTGCAAGTGTGCACGTTCTGTAGAACACCTGAAAATGTCTACAATGGGCCAGAGGAAGACAGTCTGGTTATAGATCACATATTTTACAATGGATACACCATTAATGTAAGTACCGTTTTACCTTCTGCTAAATGTTTTTTTCTAAGCCACACTATGTATCTCGAGTCCCTCCGCGATAGGACATTTACTTGGCCGTCGCGGAATCATGGAGTAGCTATTTAAGTTAGTAAACTCTAACAAATGATCAAAGAGTCCCCAGAAAGGCTTCAAGATCTACGTTAGTCCAATCCACAGTGCAGTTCTTACTTCATTACGAAAACACGCCTATTCAAATATATTGAAAATTTTACCACTAAAAACTGAAAATTCTCAGATCAAAATTCTGATATTTTTTATATTTCTGCTCAAAACATAGATTGTGGGTACTCGTTAGAACCGCCTCGGCGAGGCGGTTCTAACGAGTACCCACTATCTATGTTTTTGACCAGAAATAAGAAAATAATGTATACCCCTGTAAACCCCAGTTTTACTATATAAAAATGGGGTTCAAGGGGGTCAACATTATATAGGCATGTTTTCGTGATGTGGAGTTCTTGAGTTTTTATTTTCAGTCGAGTCGCAGCGTCAGTATCTTCGGATATGTACGTCCGGTGAAGATCATCAGGAAAACATACCTATATAATACTGACCCCCTTAAACCCCACTTTTATATAGTAAAACTGGGGTTTACAGGGGTATACATTATTTTCTTATTTCTGCTCAGAAACATAGATTACGGGGGTATACATTATTTTTCTTATTCTTGCTCAAAAACATAGGCGGTTCTAACGAGTACCCACAATCTATGTTTTGAGCAGAAATATGAAAAATATCAGTGTTTTTCATACAAAATTTTGTAGTTTTTGGAGGTGAAATTTTCTATATATTTGTATAGGCGTGTTTTCATAATGTAGATCAGCCTTCGCATTTGCGCAGTCTGATAAAAACCTTCACTAGACGCATTTTGGATAGCCAAGGATGCAGTTTTCTTCATACAGACAACGGACTCTGGTTAGACTGCGCGACGGCCCGAGGATACTTAGCGCATGAGCAGGATGATCTGGGCCCAGTTGTTCATAGCATCGTTAGCTTAACGAGCTCGTTAGTAGTCAAAATGTTCGCCGAGGCGGTTCTAACGTGTACCCACAATCTATGTTTTGAGCAGATATATGAAAAATATCAGATTTTTTTATCTGAAAATTTCCATTTTTTGGTGGTAAAATTTTTCAGTATATATTTGAATAGGCATGTTTTCGTAATGGCTTGACGCGACCCATTTGGTTCATGGGAAAATAACGTCCGTTTCATGTTTAGTTTATTTATGGAAATTCATCACGAAAACATACCTATATAATTTTGACCCCCTTAAACCCCATTTTTATATAGTAAAACTGGGGTTTACAGGGGTATACATTAATTTTCTTATTTCTGCTCAAAAACATAGATTGTGGGTACTCGTTAGAACCGCCTCGGCGAGCATTTTGACTACTAACGAGCTCGTTAAGCTAACGATGCTATGAACACCTGGGCCCAGATCATCCTGGTTCTCATCCTGGTTCTAACGAGTACCCACAATCTATGTTTTGAGCAAAAATATGAAAAATATCAGATTTTTACGTGAAAACCTTCACTTTTTGGAGGTGAAATTTTCTATATATTTGAATAGGCGTGTTTTCGTAATGTGGAGCGAGCAAACATTCTATATTTTTTGCCAGTTTTGATATAGTTCTTAAGGGACAGGATACACTGTTTAGGTTTTGCGCCCTTTTTGGCAGGGAATAGAACTTTTGTGGCTTCCTGTTTGCCTTCCTGTACATCCAAACGCACTTCGGAGAATAAGTCTGCTCTTAAAAGACAGTCTTTATTTCCAAAGGTAGCCGAAATGGTCAACCCATTAATGCCCAGCTATCAACTGGTTTTTCTATCGCGTAAGATGAAATGACAAGTCTCTTCTTAACCCATTTATGTCGAATGGACTCTTCTACTTTCACATCGAACTTGTTCATTACCAATATAAGGAATGTCTGAGTTAGATTTTGTTTTACAATTAACCCAATGTATACACCAAAATGTCCTTAATGATTATCATTGACCAATGAAATCAAGCCGCGCGTTAGACGGGCCAAACAATTGTTCACGATATGAAACACATGGTTCCCAGTCAACTCGTACTCAATACAATTTGTACTCATGTCAACTCGTTCTCATTTTGGTCATCGATTTGGTCAATTCGTACTCATTTGGTCAATTCGTACTCACTGTTCGGTCATTTCGTACTTCTTTTGGTCAATCCGTCCTCATTTTGGTCAACTCGTGTTCATGTTTTTGGTCAGTTCGTTCTCATTTTGGGACCTCTATTTTGGGAGATATGCTTCGTTGAGTGTTAACGGTGCATAAAATGACGTAATTAGAAGTGACAAATGACAATACTTTACATCTACACGCATTCCCGATCGACACTTTTGTGTCTCCGCCTGCAAAATCAGTGGGGCATGAATGATCCCACCCATTCGTGCGCCCGGCCATTCTCCCATTTTTTGGCGAATTTTTAGAATTAGAGAGGCTATTTTGGACATGATTATGAAGTTTATTCCGTTTAAAATACAGTGGTGGAGTGTCCGTCCGCCCATTTATCTAATCAATTTTCATTAAGAAGCGTGTGAGAGAGAAACAAAACACACACACACACACACAAAAAAACAAACAAACAAACAAAAAAAAAAAAAAAAAAACACACAAAAAAAAAAAAACATTAATCAAAGTATATTATATAATTTGTATAAAGGCAATTTATTTGTCCATCTAAGCATACAATAAGAAATTTGTCATGAGAGTTTTCAGACAACAGAAATTGCAATGCGAATTGTAAATCATATATAGTTTGTCTGAAAAGGCCAGATCCCATTAAATGCAAAATTGTTGAAATCTACATGTATTAAGCAACCAATATTTGGTTTTCCCATAGGCGCTTGCCTAACACAGGTTTGACTGTAGTTCGCATGACAATTGCTGATTGTGTATGAACATTTAAATTTCAAATGAACTCCCCCCCTCTCTCTCTCTCTCTCTCTCTCTCTCTCTCTCTCTCTCTCTCTCTCTCTCTCTCTCTCTCACACACACACACACACACACACACACAAATTAAATTATCTTTTCATCCTGTTAATAATCCACCACATTACGAAAACACTCCTATTCAAATATATAGAACATTTTCCAACCAAAAAAGGAAAATTTTCAGATAAAAAAAAATCGTATATTTTTCACATTTCTGCTCAAAATATAGATTGTGGGTACCCGTTAGAACCGCCTCGACGAGACTGTTCTAACGAGTACCCACAATCTGTTTTTGAGCAGAAATAAGAAAATTAATGTATACTCCTGTAAACCCCAGTTTTACTGTATAAAACTGGGGTTTTAGGGGGTCAAAATTATATAGGCATGTTTTCGTGATGATTTAATAGTGGCGATCAACTAAAGACAACACAATTGGTCCAAACTGTTACATTTCTGATAGTTTACAAATTATGCAGTAGAAGATCGCCGTATTAATCCATTGTGATTATTTAAATACATGCACTTTGTTACATTTGTATCCAGACGATAATTATGTACCGCAATCAAAGGAAAACGAATTTAATTAGTATTTAATGGAAGTAAATATTTAGTTTTTCTTTCTTTCATTCCTCTTAGATTAAAATCTTAAAAAGCAAATTATTAGAACTTCACATGTCTTTAGTCTCCGTTATATTTGGAAGTGTTTTTTTTTTCTCTTTCGTTTTTAGCTTCGCTTTAGATGAGATGTCATGGCGTGGTCATCACGAAAACATACCTATATAATTTTGACCCCCTTAAACCCCACTTTTATATAGTAAAACTGGGGTTTACACGGGTATACATTATTTTTCTTATTACTGCTCAAAACCATAGAGTGTGGGTCTCGTTAGAACCGCCTAGCCGAGGCGGTTCTAACGAGTACCCACAATATATATTTTGAGCAGAAATATGAAAACTACCAGAATTTTTCATCTGAAAACTTTCATTTTTTGGTGATAAAATTTTCAGTATATTGAATAGGCATGTTCTCGTAATGGTTCACGTCCGTCAGTCCGTTATTTTTTTCTCATTTACGCGGTAAAGTCCACATTTTCTAATCCGATTCTTTTGAAACTTGTTTGTGTCATTATAAGGATTAATCCTACGAAAAATGAAGAAATCCGCTAAATATCATGGGAACTTTTAAATGTTTGTTATTTTTTTCTCGTTTACGCGATTAAGTCCACATTTTAGTCCAATTCCTTTGAAGCTTGCACAGATTGTACCGTTGTAAAAATGATCCCAGTGAAAATAAAGAAAATCCGCCAAACATTATGGGAAGAGGGCCCTTTTATTATTATTTTTTTTTACTATTTTTTTTTCTCGTTTATGCGATTAAGTCCACGCTTTCCGTTTTGAAACTTGCACAGAGATGTCGTATCATCATAGACATCAACCTTATTGAATGTGAAGAAAATCCGTCAAACATTATGGGAAAAGGAACCATACAAATTTTGGTTAATATTTTTTCTTGTTTACGCGATAAAGTCCACACTTTTTTTTTATTCAATTCTTTTGAAACTTGCGCAAATTATTTGTATCATCATAGACATCAAAAAAGGTAAGAGAAAAATCCAGGGAGTGCCACAATCGCAAACCGCAGCCCAGACACCAAGAAGAAGAGGAAACAAACAAATTTAAACAAGCACAAATCGAACAAACGTAAGAAAAGCACTAAGATTAGCTCTCTCTTCCCCAAGCAAGGTAATCGCAATGCTAAAAGGACAGAAAAACACAAGAACAAAGTAACACAAGGCAAGACATAAAACAAATCGCCTCGTAGGATAATAAACCACAAAGCAACAAAGAGTAAGACTAACACCGGGAGCTTAGAACGGTCAGTAGAATAAACCACCCGGGGTGGGATGGGGTAGGGGTGGGGTTAAAGCACTTTTACGGCCAGCCAACATCACCCTGGGCCTCGATGCAACTCTTAATAAGAAATACATAAACATTCGGTTCGCATATAGGCTCACAACTCAGTTAATGCATCAAAGCGAAAACATAAAAATCCAATTTATCACTATGATAAACATAGACGAGTATTCATGGCTTATTCTACTGTGTGACAGTACTGCAAATGAAGGAAATCCACCCCATTGCAAATGAAGAAAATTTGTTGAATGGTTTTGGAAAAAGAAATTTTCCAATTTGTGATTTTTTCTATTGTATATACATGTAGACAACTTAGTCATTTACAATTTGAGTGTCGTGGGTTCAAATCCCGGTAGATCCAAGAAAAAAAAAAAAAAAAAAAAAAAAACATTTAATTTTTTATTACATCACTATATCATTTTTTATCATTTAGTACTTGATTCCCCTAAAGAATTGGAGAAAATTGGACATTTTCTTTTGGAAAGGTAGTTTTTTTTCTTGATATTGCTTGTTTTCCCTATATAGGATATAAGATGAATTACTGATTAGGGTCTTTATAAATATGTCTATGGACAATTCCCACTGGCGGCAAGATTTTTCTTGGTAAACTGGCCAGAAAACCGAATGTCAAGGCGAGGTTCCCATTTGTTCGTGCATTCATCCGTTATTGCACCTGTTGTCTGTACCTCATTATATCATTTATTATCTTTCGGAGAATCCAGCAGGCGACAATGCGGAGGCCACCTAGAGGATGGGATTAGGCATTTCATACGGGCTGTCTCATTAGGAGAGGGTTGGTCAGTCTGAAAACACTTCTGCAACAAGGTATATCGGAACCCGAATTTTACGTTGACTTAGTGTACAGATTTAGAAAAATTGTAGGTAAATCTAACTTTTCGGAGCAATTCAGAAAACTTATTAACCGTCATAACAGAATTGGCTAGAGCCAAGATATTATGCGGCAGATTGCATGCCTAGTTGTCAACCCAATCATTATTGATGACTATGTTTCACTCTTTAATTGCACGACGGCGGTTCGGGCCTCAGACTCGTGACGGCCTCTTCGTAAAACTTTAACCAGTGGCTTGGGGCTTGACGATATGTCTTTGGCTTGGCCCTCCGTAGGCTATATAACATTGTATAATGTTTATTGGTTTTCATTTACTCTGGCATACAGTAGAATTAGCCATGGGTACTCGTCTTTGTTTATTATAGTGATTAATTTGATTTTTATGTTTTCGCTTTGATGCATTGACTGAGTTGGGAACCTTTATGCGAACCGAATTTATATGTATTTCTGTATTAAGAGTAGCATCGGGACCCAGGGTGAAGTTAGCTAGTGTAAAAGTGCTTTAAACCCCCTGGTGGTTTGCTCTACCGACCGTTCTAAGGCAGTGGTCCCGGTGTTAGTCTTACTCTTTGTTGCTTTGTGGTTTATTCTACGAGGCGATTTGTTGTATGTCTTTCCGTGTGTCATTTTGTTCTTTTGTTTTTCAGTCCTTTTAGTATTGCGATTACCTCGCTTGGGGAAGAGAGAGCTAATCTTAGTGCTTTTCGTACGTTAGTTCGGTTTGTGCTTGTTTAGATTTGTCGGTTTCCTCTTCCTCTTGGGGTCTGGGAAGGGCTGCAGTTTGTGATTGTGGCACACCCTGGACTTTTCTCTTACTTTTTTTGGTATAGGGTGACTCATTCTGTTTTCTATTAGATCTGACTAGGATATGTCAGGATATCACCGGCTGAGAGTTGATATTCAAGAGGCTAAATGTTACAATTTGACAGACCTGTTTGCTTAGAAAGTTTTAATATCTTTCTACTTTTTTACTTTCTAATTGATCATTTACAGCTGACTTATACAGATAAACGTCAAAAAGATTGCCTTTGGAAACA
Source organism: Anodontia alba (assembly GCA_964016985.1). Classification (NCBI taxonomy): domain Eukaryota; kingdom Metazoa; phylum Mollusca; class Bivalvia; order Lucinida; family Lucinidae; genus Anodontia; species Anodontia alba. The sequence goes on from OZ024826.1 coordinate 39,731,780, forward strand.
AAGAACACACTACAGATTAGAAAATGGGAGACTCGGTTTTATTGAGACTCTTCATAAGCAGTAATGAAGTTTGCAACATTGCTTACGCCCTCTAGCGTATACATGAGCAGAACTCCATTTTCAATATACCATAATGGGCCCAATCATCCCAAAGGAAATGAAATATAATCTGCACTATGGTAAAGTACGGGGAGACGTTCTACCGCCGCCACACGGCACTAATACCAGCTGCAGTGTAATAAAATCTCTAAACCTTACTGTCATTCACGAGATCAGTTTGCTTCTCTGAAAAAAAATCTATTTCTCACTACACTGTATCTTGTAGGCCATATAACATTGTATAATGTTTAATGCTGAATAAAGGATTTGTATTGTATATTGTATTTATACCTGATGCAGGAAAGGCTTTTATCTATTACCAAACAACGAATTGTAAACTATTGTAAGATTATGCTGACAACAAAATTAGTTAAACTAAAAGTCGGTAGTTCACAGAGAGTAGTAAACAATGTGGGATAAGGAGAAATTGCATGTTATTAGCGGTTTATTATTTTCATGCAATGTTTTGAATAGAACTCAGCCCATCACGAAAACACGCCTGTATAATTTTGACCCCCTTAAACCCCACTTTTATATAATAAAACTGGGGTTTACAGGAGTATACATTATTTTTCTTGTTTCTGCTTAAAACATAAATTGTGGATACTCGGTTCTAACGAGTACCCACAATCTATGTTTTGAGCAGAAATATGAAAAATATCAGAGGTTTTTTTTATCAGAAAATTTTCAGTTTTTGGAGGTGAAATTTTCCATAGTCGTGTTTTCGTAATGCGCAGACACATTAAATTTTGGTGTTGTTTGGTAAGAGATTAAGTGTTTATTGAGATTTATTCAGCAGGCAATTAATGAAAAAATAAGTATTATAGAACTTGTTTATAATAAGCGATTTTCCAATTTGTGAAATTTGTTTTCCATTGCAGTGCTATGACACAAAATTTTATATATTCAGTTTATTATCAATGTTTCCTACTTTTTGGTTGGAATCATGAAAGTTGCATGATGGTTATTCTAAGCAAGTCTCATGTGAAACGGGCTTTTACCTGCAAACATATTGTACCGGTGATGAAAACCGAAAAAAAAAAAGATTTTCTTCCGAATAAGTCGATTTCAACGTGAGACCGAAGAAAACCAACTTTTATTGGTAATTTACTGACAATAACTACTTCTTTATTAACATATTATATTGCTGAAGTTTATCTTTCTTTCTATCTTTCTTTCATCTATTAAAATCTAGAAAAGTGAATTGATTCGAATGCCTCATGTAACATTTCTTTTCTGTTATATTTGGGCGTTTTCTTTTTTGTTTTCTTTTTATATTTCCTTCCAAATTAGTCGAATTTAGTATGAGAACGAATTGACTAAAAAGAGAACGAATTGACCAAAATGTGTACGGATTGACCAAATGAGTACGGATTGACCGAAGAAAAATTTTATGAGTACGAATTGACCGACAAATGATTACGAGTTGACCAAACTGAGAGCTAATTGACTAAAGTACGAACTGACTTGAGAACGAACTGGCTTCGTACAAACCCACAACCTGTTGTCTCCGAACCGAACACTATTCCCAAACTTATCCTTTGTTTTGAGAAATATGGAGCCTTTAATAAAGAATCTGAGTTGTATTGCTGTTGTCCACGTGACTATCGCTGACCAATACATTTAATACTCGCAAATACGTTTGTACGAAAACCAGGTACTGGTTATTTATAGCCGCTGTGACGTCAGAGTTCTATTTTAAGAGGTATCTGTAAAACCTGGACTGGGTTTAGTGCTCGGGCATTGACAAACAGTGCAGACCTAGATCAGAATGCGGCGTCTGATCAGGGTCTGCGTTGCTTGCTTAAAGTACAGGGAGTTAAGGTTCTAGTTTTGCAAATATTTGAGACTTCAGTAATGATTATTTTTCATCCAATCTGTATAAAATTTTGCCTATATATTCTTAAAGGCTTTCTGAACACGTATACATGAATGTTTTGAGAGGAAATATATTTTAGAACAAAATTTTATCGTTACAACTTACGTTAACTTCTGACGTAAGAATAACAAGAGCGAGGATACTCTTTTTTATAATAAGATATGGGTTGCTAGGAATGCTGTGTTAAGATACGTAAACTATCATTTTCAAGATAAAAATAGCTAAAGTAATGTTTTACTGATGCAAATTTAGTTGTATCCTGTAATTGTTAATAAGCTTCAAAACAGTACACCTTCTTTGCAACGTTTCAAAGCTACCCCTAATGTATTTCTAGTCATACAAAAGCATCATGGTCAAAGACACATTTCTCTTTTTTTTTGCAGTCATCATCCTAATGGTTGATACAAATACTGCCCAGAAGTAATTTTAACACAGTGCTAGCATGAAGAAACTAATCAGTTATCAGTTTCATGTTTTCTATGTACGTTAGCGTAATATACAGTCACAAAAGGATAAAAGATAACAAGTAACTGGCCTTTTTTTTTTTTTTTAGATTATTCGCTGTTATGCACCTTCAAATTACCATTAGAATCTCCAGAACTTGCACTTAGCACTGAGGCAGTCTTTAATCCCCGTTCAGGACCATTTTCCCAACCAACACTCAGTGTTAACACGGATTAGAGGCGGTCTGATCTGGGTCTACATTGTTTGTTTGTGTCCCTTTTATGGGACGCAGGATATGAATGGGTGAAAGGGGTGAAATACAGAACTGAAATTAGTTGCTTCTGTAATTGTAAATAGCTATGGTTATATCTAACAGTGTAGATCCTTATCAGATGCTGCTTTCTGTGACGTCCGATTAGGGTACGCAGTGTTTACATAGGATGTGGATTTGAAAAACCAGGGAAGTAATCATTAAAAATCCATCACGAAAACATACCTATATAATTTTGACCCCCTTAAACCCCACTTTTATACAGTAAAACTGTATAAATTTTTGCAAAATTCACACACCGAGGCGGTTCTAACGAGTACCCACAATCTATGTTTTGAGCAGAAATAAGAAAAATATTAGATTTTTTAATCTGAAAATTTTCATTTTTTGGGGGGTAAAATTTTCAGTATATTTGAATAGGTGTGTTTTCGTTATGTATTTACTTTCTGTTTCAGAGTAGTGAGAGGATATTTGATAACGTAACTGTTGACGGGAAACCACTTTCAGATCATTTTGGAGTAAAGCAAACATTTTCACGTGTTCTATAATGCCAGCATAAGAGGAGATTCCAGACTGCAGTCAAACACTCCCGGTACAAACGCGGTACAAGATCATTCTGTGATATCCATATTTCAATACAATAGATTAACCATTTCAACATAGAGTTTCTGAAATAGACTCTTCTAGTCATATATTTAGACACACCCATTGCTGCCAAAAGGGAGACAGTTGTAAATCAAAAACAGAATGGCAAACTCTGTAAATCCTTATGAAACCTATATGAATCTACAGTGTTTGAAACAGCTATTGGTCTTGGTCTACAGAACTGAAAGTTTAAACATCGGATACTTACGAGGTTTATTTACTGTTCCTTTGCGTTCGTTACGTATCTACTGTTTTGTTTGCATTTGGTGATTTCGAATCATTGGGAAGGCTGTAGTTTGTGACCGTGGCCTTATATTAGTATTCATACATTTATATTCATTTTCAGCTTAGTAAAGTACTTCAAAATCATAATCTCTAGTTTTCCCAGTTTATTTTTTCTGCCTTGTACATTTTCTGAAGTTAAGTCGGGAGGGCTCCGAGCTAGCATTCTTTATAAATTTACAGCGGGTCGTTACCGGCCCGTCAGCTAGTCAGCTACCCTGACGGGCCGATAACGGCCCGCTTTGATTTTTGTAGAATGCTTACTTCGCTGTGCTTCCCGGGTATCTTAAGAAGGTATGTATTTTTACATTGCGGCTCAATAATTCTCCGAGATACACCCGCACACGTGTTCTGTAGTTATCAATTCAAATTTCTTTAAACTTCTACTGACTCTTTAAGCATGGATCACCAAGACAGATGACACGCAACGAGGTAACAGGGCCCTTATGTCATATGCCAACAGCGAAGGTCAGTATGAGCGTGCGCATCCGTGCAGTTTGATCTGGACATTCTCTGTTCGTCTACATATACTACAATATCCATTGATTCTGAAAGCGGGCAATGTAGGCCCTGATTAGCCTGCGTGAATGCACAGGCTAACCAGGGCCTGCGTTGCCCGCAAATTGCATGAGTCCTTTCCATGCGTTTTGCATCATATAATTTTGCAAAAAGTGTAGAGCCAGATGAGCCGACTGTCAGGATGTACACTGTAAACCATTCTGTTCTTGAATGCAGAGATGGAATATAGTGGTTTAGAAATTCAGGGTTGACAGGGCTAAATAAGATGATGGTGTCTATATTTAAGACAACATTTCGAGACAAAGGAAATTTACAAGAACTGTCAAACATGATGATGATCACAGTAGAATTCAATGAAACCGAAGGCTGATTCGAACTAGTGTTTGAGTCCCAAGGAAGTTCTTCCGATAGCTCAACATATATTGTACGGAAAGTTCTAATTTCATCATGAAGAATGTGTTTTGTGAGCTCATTATAATCGCCTCGTCGAGGCGTTTCAAATTTGTACACTCAACATACCATTATTTTAAAGATGATCGAAAAGACATCCCTTAATTATTCCTAGTTGCCGCCTTATTTGGCGCTATGATTAATCCTTAACCCATTATGCCAAGTGGACTCTTCTACCTGAGCTCTTTGGACAGACTCCTTTCCTATACAGTGGGTATCAGGTTAGTTTTCATTATAACCTTGTTTTGTAGGCATTTCTGTACGTAATACAAACAGTGTAGATCCTGATCAGGCACCGTGTTCTGCGGCGTCTGATTTAGGTCTACACTATTTGCCAATGTCCCTTTTATGGGACGCTAGACTTAAATGGGTTAATGGCTCGAACTGTCCTTGTCTACATCAAATATCCATGGTCCCAAAGACGTTCAAGCCATTGAAGTTCGACTGTCGTTAGTGTATTACACAATGCCGGAAGTAAGAGCACATAGACCAGACCAGTACGACAATTATTTATATCATGGTTATACCCTGGTATGCTTTTGTAATATATACATTTGTACACATAACCATGTTGTTTTTTTTTTTGTTTTGTTTTTTTAAGTTCAAACAAGTACCGTCTTTGCCCTAAGTATTGGGAAAGAAAACAAGATCCATATTAGGCGCCATATTCTGATCACTTTACGGTTTACGACTCATCAAGCATTTTTTACGAAACATGAACAGGTAGTAAAAATGAACGTGTACAGTTTGAGTACAAGTATGGTAAGTAGGTAAGTTGTTCAAACATTTAAGTTACGTAATACGGTAGCAAAGTGAATAAAACAACAATGACAGTTGAATTCAAGTAAGACACGTATAATCTTCCAGTTTTGTGTCATGTTCTCAATGTTCCTTGCAGTTTAACTCTATCGGTGCTCATCATGAGCCGTCTCATCTGGATCTATGCTGTTTGCCAAAGTCAATTATTATCGCCTGTGGCAGTGTAAAAGTTAAAGCGAATTGATACAATTTCAAAATTGTTTTGATTCCCTGCTGAAAAGGGGTCTTAGTTTAAACAAATTTTATTTCCAATAAACAAGGAAATGGGGTTGGACCACGTTATACCAACATTAGATTCGATCTTTCCTCTACAATACAAAGCACACATAATATGTAACACATTATCATATAAACATGTATTAAAATTTGAAATTAATAGACAAGAAAATGCTATGAGGAGAAGAAAAGAAGAAGAAGAGGAAGAATGATATTAGGTTACAAAAAAAGAAGAAAAAAAAAAGATCATGGAGTTTTGATGTAAGTAATTTACAATAAAATATATAAAGTGGACTATCTAACGTACAAACAGATTACAAAAAAGATGAGAGAAAAAAACAAAACAAAAAAAAACAAAAAAAAACAAAAAAAAAACAAAACAAAAAAACAACAACAACAAAAAAAAAAACACAGAAAAAACAGCAAAACAAAACATACATATACAAGCATTGCAGAACCAAATCTAACTACAGCCTTAATTGATCCGGGTCAGCTCAGCTTGCAATGAATGTACCTTATACAGATCAGCTAATATTGTGAGAGATCGGAAAAAAAAGCTACGAGAGGATCTTTCTGTCTGCTAAATTTAGTCATGGACTGTACTAACTATTGCATTATTTTGCTCTTCGATTAAAGTTGATTTTCCGAATAGTAACATTTGTATACTAAGTGGATGTAATTGCCTAGTGGAGTTGAAGAGAGTACTTCTATGATTTTCATACGATCTGCAGCGAAAGATGAAGTGTTCCGCGTCTTCACGGCCAGTCATACATGTGCAATAAGGAATCAGCAAGACGATTGCAAATAGTCGCTGCAGTTAGTCCTTATTCGTGCATGAATAACAGAATATAATCGACTGCCGCTAAAGCAAAATTACGGAACTGGTTTCGATGTATGCTCCTTTAAAACCCCTCGTTTAAAAGCAGAAACCGATGTTGAATTTCTCATGTTAATGTCCAGAGAATTCCTCACATTTATACGTGATGGTAAACAAGATGTTTAGTTCCAATCTTTCTTTTAAGCACTGCCAACCACATTCACAATAGTGTTCTTCGAGTGAAACTGAGCGTGTTATGCCCCTAACTATACGAGCAGCTTCATTTTGTAGTTTTTGAAGGGATTCAGAGCATGTATTGGTACAGCCGTCCCAGACTATGGAAGCGTATTTTAGTATTGGAGCTATATTTGAAATACACATGTATAAATTTGGTTTAATGATATTCGATTTAATGTAAATTTTAATCGCCTCATTATACCAATTACTTTAGAAGCGGACTGAGTGATATTTTCTATATGAGTATCTCAGTGATCATCATTACTCAAACTAACGCCTAAATGTTTGACTGCCAACGAACAACACCTCTGTGTCTTGAAAAAATAGTTTTGGAAGATTATCATATTTTCTTAAGGAGAATAAGATTGCTTCAGTTTTATTTTGGTTGAAAGTAACTGACCATTGCTTCGACCAAGCGGATATCAAGATCATGATTTAAGATACCCTCAATGTCATTTATAGTTGCAACGGAGTAATAAAGAGAGCTGTCATCAGCAAATAGTCTCGTCAGACTTAACAAGGATGCAGAAATATTATTTACAAACATTAGAAAAAGAAGGGGTCCCAGAACAGATACCTGGGGAACGAGTTAAGAGAAGAAACAGGGGATTGTAATAGTACTCTTTGATGTCTAATCGACAAATAGTTAGAAAGCCATTCAAGAAGATTTCCGTCAATACCATTTTGCTTAAGTTTAAACAGACATTTATGCCATACACGGTCAAAAGCCTTCGAAATATCACAGAAACCATACAAGAGATCTGTTTGTTATCGAAAGGCTGACAGATATAGCGAAACATATCAACTAGTTGAAAACTGTGGAATGGTGAAAAGGGGTCTACCCTAAAAGAAAATAATTTGCTCCCTGGGGGTGGGGATTTGTTTCTTTTAAAGTTGATCCCTTTTCAGAATGGGGATAGACGTACAGGCAAAAAGCAAACAGGAAGTCGCAAATGTTGTATCCCTTTGCGGAAATGGCGAAGTATCTAGTCCTCTTAAGTAGCAGTGTAGTCTGATAATGAACCTTGCTGTCCCGCACATAATCATTGGAGCCGAAACGTCTGACATATACGTCCAGTCTGATCAGAATCTTCACTGGGCGCATTTTGGATAGCCAATGATGCAGTTTCTCCAAGGCGATACTTTCTTTGTGGTATTTTTTGTTAAATGCACTTTAGTGTTTCACTTACACATGTTTTATTTTTAACAATTATGTAAGTTAAAGATATACGTGTTCAATAAAGTTTTGGTAACAGCGTTGAAACTTTTTTGGGAAAGGGCTGCCAACTCTGCTCGGCATCAGTTCTTTTTGTGACTGTTTAATTGTAATTGTATTCGTCTTGCTTTCCCTTTGATGTTGATAGCTTGATATAGCTCTCATTGTATCAGTTCCTGAGTTCACTTATTTACTTTTCATTTGGACAAAGTAGACTCTGATCAGTCTGGCCGGATGCACAGGCTGATCTGAATCTTCGCTGGGCATACAAATCAGAAGGCACGTATTCTCACTTTCTGGCTCGTTATTGTAAAGTGTATCAGTGGAAGGTGAAAGCCTGATGAGCTTATGTACCTGCCAATGCTGATCTGAGTCTGCGCGTTTTGATTATGTCCCAAGACCATCGTTTGGCTTGATCCAGCCGATATGGAAGACCTGGTTACTTCTGGTACAAAATGTACAGACGGTATACAAGCCACAGGCCAAAGAAAAGCAGAAAGAATAAATAAATAAATAAATAAAAAAATAAATAAAAAAAACCTAAAAAATGGGAGACTGATTATTGACAAAATGATATCCCCTGAAAATATACGTAGTTCACGAAAGAATCACGAAAACATGCCTATATAATTATGACCCCCTTAAACCCCACTTTTATGTGGTAAAACTGGGGTTTACAGGGGTATATGTTATTTTTTCATATTTCTGCTCAAAAAATAGATTGTGGCGGTACTCGTTAGAACCGCCTCGACGAGGCGGTTCTAACGAGTACCCACAATCTATGTTTTGAGCAGAAATATGAAAAATATCAGAACTTTTTATCTGAAAATTTTCATTTTTTAGTGGTAAAATTTTCAGTATATTTGAATAGGCTTGTTTTCGTAATGGATATTATTACGTTTTAGCGTGACTAAGAACATAGTCGTATAGATCAAAACACAAGGGAGTCGAGTTAATATTGTTTTAGTAACAACACAAACAGAACCGTATCGGACGAAAATGTATCTTCAGAAATATGCGTCTGGCAAAGATTCGGATCAGCCTTAGACTGGTTCTCAAATGTCTCTAAAAATAGGATCGAAAAAAAGCTCGTGAACCAGGCTAGATCAGCCTTCTCATTTGCATTGGATCGGAGTCTTTGTTGTGGGTGCCAACAAACCCTAAATGAACCGCTTTGGTTAATTATGCAGGTATATGTATGAAAATGAGTAGTGTTGTATAGGGCGTCCGTCTGTATACCAAAGCTCCGTGCATACATATTTTCTTGTCGTATATTTAACCCTTCACTTGCTGAGCACGACATGCCCTGCCTTAGCAAACAGTGTAGATCCAAATCAGTTGGCTTCTGAAGAAGCCAACTGATCTGGATCTGCGCTGTTTGTCATTAAATATGTGAATTTCTATCAAAAAGCAGTATCAAGTAATCAGATTGGCTGGAAATTAGAAATGGGCGTGGCATCTTAATTTCTTAGGCATGACAAGGGTTAAAATGTTTAGAAAAGGGATACCTGTAATAGCTTTAATCTGATGACAATTCATAGAAACAATTTAACTGGTAAAAATTCGCAACAAAGCAAAATTGATAGTAAAATTACAGTATTGTTTGTAGTCAAAACCAAATGAATCGCAAAGTTAGAGAACGTACCTTTGGACATGTGTGCCCGGGATGTGCGCCCAGCGAAGATTCTGATCAGCCTGCGCATCCACACAGTCTGATCAGAATTTGGGTTAGCATGAATGCAAAGTGACTTCTGGCGAACAACAAAGACTCTGATCAGATGCATGGATGCAAAGGCTGCTTTGAGTCTTCATATGACCGATCAGATTAAAACTTGGCAAAAAAAAAAAAAAAAAAAAAAAAAAAAAAGAAAAAAGTAAAACATCATTTTGTTTTAATGAGATTTGATACACGTTCAGGAGAGATAACTCTTTCAGATTTATTTGGGCTCCTTTCTGAAATGGTTTTCAAAAGAAAGTTTAAAATTTTGCAATTTGCTCCCAAGCAAATTATTTCCTTGTAGAGTAGGTCCTTTTTCAGAAGGGGATGGGTTTCTTGGAAAACAAACAGAAAGTAAAAAAGTTGTCTCGCATAGTGTTGGGAGTCGGCCAGTCGAAGTCATGCAGTAAAAGATGTACTAAGTGCTAACTGATCTGCGCCCCAAGGGGATTAATCGGTTATCTCGCCAACTGCTGATTATCTCTCTTTCGTACCTAGAGGTGAATGAAGAGAATACTGTAAAATACAGTGACTAAAAGCTAATGGCCCGTTTACCAAGGCTGACTCGAATTCATTTTGAGTCCCTAGGAAATTCCTCCGATAGCTCTAGAAAACAAATGTTTGAGGTTATTTTAGAGAAACTTTCGCGGCGAGTACATTTAACATACCATTGCTTTATAGATTATCGAAAGGACAGCTCTCTTTGCCTTATGAGCTGGCTTGCAATACCTTATGTCTATTACTAATATCCATGGCCCCAAAGATGACTGAGCCATTGAAATTCGACTGTAGTTGCATATGGCTTTCTTGTAATACAGAGGCTTGGCCGATCATGTTTTCATGCATCCAGTGTAGATACCACCCTAACTAGCAAAGGGTTTGGCACGGCAAACTCAACACTGACCAAACCTAAGTAGCAGAACAGGTAATTGACCGGCGCGGGAATCGCGCCGGTCTCTTAATATAGCTTTGGATTTTTACGTATGGAAGCGTGTTCGATTAGCTCACTAAGGACTTTTTGTATTTGCCGTGATCGTCGGTTAGTGACGATCCCGGCAAATATAAAAAAACATCTTATTTCAAACTGTGTTATAAACAGATTAATGTCCATTTTATTTTCATTTCAATCAAGAAATTTCATAAAGCTTAATAAAAGCAAACATTAACTCCTTTGGTGCCAAATTTCAGACGACATTTATCGTCTGCTTTTCTTGTTTTAACAAACTGTCGCTTGAAAAGTAATTTATACGTAAAGTTGAAAGACTGAATGCCAAGCAGCGTAGATCCAGATGAGACGGCTCAAATGAGCCGTCTCATCTGGATCTATTCTGTTTGCAAATGCCTATTATTATCGCCTGTGGCAGCGAAAGTTAAAGAATCACATTGTTATTCGATTTTACCTGTTACACTGAAAATTTATTGAACTTTAGTATACCCTTTTCCCATATCTCTATGTAAAAATGAACAAAATTTGCGCCGGTACTTAGACGTTTACGTCTAAATGTTTTGTCTTGTATAGATAACTTCTACAGCCTTAATGTGGAAGCCGACATTTATGGTGACGTTGGTAGAGTGGCTCTACGAAATTAAGGAACGTACATTACGGTTAGAATCTGGGTGGGTGACGTGTGTTCGACATGTTAGTGACCTCAAAAAGGACGACATCGACAGGGCGTCGTTGTGTGGTGTCAACATGTGTGTATGACGCCGCGGCGATGTCGAAAGAACATTGATATGTGTTACTGAGATGATACAACAAAGCGGGCACGCAACGTTGATGACGTTCAATAACAGATACGCATTTTATTTAATAAGTATTCCCATAAGTCTGCGAGTCTGTTTTGTATCAGTAGACTTTACATAGCCAAATCGACCATAATTCTGTATGTAAACAAATGGAGCCAATTCAGCCTGCCATAATAACCCGCTGTATTGGACAGGATTCCATGAGCAAACAGTGTAGATCCTCATCAGACTGCTTCTAAGGAGCAGTTTGATGAGGGTCTGCCTATTTGTCAGTTACTTTTAACCCACTGACTAACAATTTAGAACCACAGAATGCATTTAATACAGAAATTTCTATAAAACATGGTAATAATGCAAACTAACCAGACACCCCTTCTATTGGAAACGGAACAGTGCAAATCGTTAAGGCTCGGCATAAACGGGTTAATTATTACCAATATGGTATATACAGGTTTCAGATGTTTTTCAAAGGTATAACGGTATCTTGACATTTGAGCACCAAGGTCAACATGTTCTCTGTTCGCCGCTTACAGAAACATGAAATGCCGTAAAGTGTACCGATGACCTGCATTGGTGATCCGACTGTGAGGAGTGGATAGGATAATCCATTAGGTTTCTCACCGTTGTGGTTCGAGCCTCGCTCGGGTCACATGCGGAAAGCCACGTTCTGCTTATGGATGGTCAAGTGGTTTTTCCCCGGTTTCTCCGATTTTCGCCCACCTTTGATGAACGATCAGCTCGATACAAGTGAAATATTTTTGAAAGGACCGTACCCCGCCCGCAAGGTCCCTCCCCCACCCCCACCCCCACAAATAAAAAAACAAAACAAAACAAAAAAAAAAAAAAAAACGACTATGAGGCCGGACTTTGGCTTCGCACATGCTGTAAGGTCCGTTTTCGCCTAGAAATATTGAATTAATAATGCAAGCGTCTTCTGATCAGCGTGAAACTATATCGATCAACATGTAACTTATATTGTTTTCCAACATAACTACAGAATATTACATGGATCGACGAAAGTCATTTGCATGAATAAGGAAATCCGTGGCAAGCGAGCCAAACCAACCATTTAGAAAACACGTTTCAAATATATAGAAAATTTCACCTCCATTAACTGAAAATTTTCAGATAAAAGCTCTGATATTTTCATATTTCTGCTCAAAACATAGATTGTGGGTACTCATTAGAACCGTCTCGCAGAGGCGGTTCTAACGAGTACCAACAATCTATGTTTTTTAGCAAATAAGAAAAAAATAATGTATACCCCAGTAAAAAATGTTTGAGGGGGTCAAAATTATATAAGCATGTTTTCGTGATGAATGTGGCCTGCGCTAACGCTGCATAGTCTCGGTGGCTCAGTTGGATGCGCCGTCCGACTGGAGACCAGGAGGTCGCGGGTTCAACCCCAGCCGAGGTCGGCAACATTCTTTCGTGGAGATTGATCATGAAATATTTTCTATCTTATTATCACTGATCTGGCGAAAATATGTGCACAATACTGGTAAACCGCTTAGAGGACTAAGCCTGCCCAGTAAACGTGTGGTTAGGTAAACTGACCGCGCTCGACATGACCCCATTGGGTTGACTGGGCCGTAAAACCTCAACACAAACAAACGCTGCATAGTCTACTGCAGCGGCGGATCCAGACGATTTTCGCGCGCGTGTTTGAGAGAGTACATTTTCGATAAAATAGATAATTTTCATTTACCATAGTGACCCTTATTATTCGCATACCGTGCCTCTTTCCCATATACTTCTTCTTTAACCATTTATGCCGGGTGGACACGTCTGCCTTCCCTTTGGACTGGTCCATTTGCAATATAAGTGATTAGTTTTTATTATTACCATGTTTAATAGAAATTTCTGTATTTAATGCGAACTATGTAGACCCCGATCAGACGCCACAGAACGCGGCGTCTCATCGGGGTCTACACTGTTTGCCAATGTCCCTATTATGGGACGCTAGGCGTAAAAGGGTTAATTTTGAACAGTAAAAATCTAAAAGGTCCATTTTACTACCTATGACAATGTTTTAATGTTGCTGGACGAGTTGTTAACAGTAATCCTGGTCAGACTCCGCGTTCACTCACTTTACAAGTATGTTGTTTGGCATTACTAGAAAAACTAATGTCGGTATTATGAAATATGTGAATACATATAGTTCTAGTTAGTACAAGGAACAATGTTTGCATCAGTGTAACATGTCCCGAATGTTCTGCTTGCCCAATGCATACAAAGGTGACAGTTTCTAATCTAGATTTCTAAGAGTGTCAGAATTCTAAGGCTTAGAAAAAAAAGTCGTTTTTCTCCGTTTTCTGAGAATCAGTAATAAAATCTTCACCGTTGATATTTTGGATCATTTTATCGGTGAACCAGTTGTATCTCTTCAGGAGTATTTGTCTATGCAACTTCTTGTCTCTTTTCAGAATTATTTTGTCTCGGAAACCATTTCTTTCTCTTCAGGATTATTAGTGTATAAAGCTAGAAATTCTTATCCTACCCAGGTTATCCTATCCAGGGTTAGATAAAAATCGAGCATTATCAAGTGTTTGATATATACTGGTTGTAATGGACGTCACCTACGCCATCGTAAAGGTTTACGCCACTGAATGTAATGACGTCATTAAACGCAACGGTAATGTCATCACAATATGGCGGACGTCAGCAATCGAAGTGACTTCATTATCAAATCTAAGTTCAGAAATGAAAGGTGTGCAGGAAAAAGAATATGTCATGGGTGAGAGGGGTAGATAGAAAAAATCCGTCTCTCTTGTTCACAATCTATATCACAGTGATCCTCGGGGCGGATGTTTCTATCTACCCCTCTTACCTATGATGTATACTTATATGACACACGAAAGCAAACCAGAAAGCAAAGTGGGTAGCCGTCCAGCGGGTGACAACCATGTTAGAATTCAAATAGAACTTAACCTGTAGTAAGGGACTACAACGCCAACAAATAATGAAAAATACTAGAACCGCAGTAGTAGAGAGGTTAGAAGTAAAAACTACCATGAAATACTGTTGTATAGTAATATAAAACTGAGGTTTGTCATCATTTTGACCATATAAATTTGCTAATGTTATTTTTTATTTACCCAAAATTGTCAACTCTGTAATAATAAAATTACCATTAAGATCCTTTTTTATTCTTCCTGTTTTATGCTCAAAGGGGTATTGTTTATTAAAACCATAACTCCTCTATAATTACTCTTATAGGGACTCATGTACAGTCGAAACCCCCACTTACTTTTAACATATAACTCCATCTTTTCTTCCAAATGTACATCTTGAAGACAAATAATATAATATTTTTTTTCTTTCTTAGGTAGTGAAATACATCTCTTCGTTTTTTTTTTCATGGAATTCAAACTCCTGCAATTCTGACTGAATATACTTAAAAATTCAGCCATTCTCTTTCAAAGAATTTTTAATTTGAAATTCCATACCCACACCAGTAAAGCTACAACCTTTGAAATATGCAACACTACAAATACACATGAAAAACCATAAATCGAGGGTTGAGCGCAAAACTATTGTAACTCAAACATATTTTTGAAACCCTTGTTTAGGGGCAACTTGGACCCCTTTGTAAACAATGCAAATTTAGGTGCCATTGCTCATACGAGCAATGGCACCTAAATTTTCATTGTTTACAGAAAGAAATGTTGTAATCTTCATAACGCCTTCATGGTGAGGAGATTAGGTTTGGGGAAAAACAACCATCTGACTTACGCTAGTCTTGCGCTCAACCCTCGAAATATGGATGATTAGGTTAAAACTTAACATGCAGTCTGTCGCATAACATTATTGTTGTATCCCATCATATAATAATGTGTAATAATTAAAAGTGTTTTTAATATAAACTTATATTTATCAACCAGTTCGGAGTATATGCGATAAAATTAAAAAAAAAAAAAAAAAAAAAAAAAAAAAAAAAGTAGTTACGGAATTTATGATATTCATGGCCTTGTGTAAGAAGTTCAGCAGTTTGGATTTTATTCCGAGTTTATGTTCGTTGTTTTTAGATATTTATGTGGACTAATACTGGGTCATTTCATGCAAAAGGGTAAAACTTTGACTGCTAGATACTATTCAGAAGTAATTTTGAAGGAAAAAAGAAAATCTCACTTTGCCTAACCTCAGTAGAATTTATCAACTCCTTCAAATGGCAATTGTTGCCCCACCCACCGTACAACCCAGACCTTGTCCCCCCATCCCGCGACTTTTATTTATTTCCAGAACTGAAAAAAGGATC
The DNA here is from genome assembly GCA_964016985.1 of Anodontia alba. Lineage (NCBI taxonomy): Eukaryota > Metazoa > Mollusca > Bivalvia > Lucinida > Lucinidae > Anodontia > Anodontia alba. Next base: position 39,747,395 of record OZ024826.1, read on the forward strand.
GCAGGTAACAAAGATGAGGACCAGGTCAATTTCATGGTTTGCAGAGAGAAGTTTTAAAAAAACTATTTATTTATAATAATAATAATAATTATTATTATTTTTTTTTTGAGAAAGAGCAAAACGTCCGGATATTTTCCGACCGACCCTCGTAGCTTTTCCTCAGCCAGATTATGAGGCAAGGTAGCATAAAGAGGGAAGAAAGCATATATAGACAAACTGGAAGCTAGAAAACCTTTCGATTCCAATTTATCAAGAACCTCATCTAAATTTGTAAAGAACCAATGAAAAGAGGTATTTATTCTTCCTTCCATAAACGTTTACACATGTTCAGGGGCTTATATTTCTACTAACGGGGGGGGCTATCAGCTCCCCCAGTATAGGTGTGCAACATGTAGTGTGCGGGTTCCTATCATCTGATTGGCTGCTAACTGAGAGTTTATCAGGAATACAATCTAGTTCTCTTAGAGAAACTGGTATACACAAAGAAAACAATCAACAGACGACATTTGGAAATATTTTTTCTGATTCGTTCAAGAAAACAGGGTTTGACAAAAAGGAAATCACATTAATCTCTTCAAATATCAAAGCCCTGAAAGCACTGGTGGGTAGATTGTCTCTGTAGGCTGGGAAAATGGTCCTGAACGGAGATTTAAGACTGTTTCATTTAACCCTAAATCAGTGCTGATCCTGATCAGATGCCGCGTTCTGTGGCGTCTGATCTTGATCTGCACTGTTTACCAATGTCCCAGTCCAGGTTTTACAGATAACCTTCTTTACACTGCACTCTGACGACACAGTGATACGAATAGCGCGGCTATAAATAATTGTTACCCGGATTTTCGTACAAACATGCGGTTCGATTTCATTGGTCAATAGTAATCACGTGGACAACAACCTTGAGGACATTTAGTGTATGTATACTTTGGCTCAAATGTAAACAATCGACCCAGTCTCCTTAACTATCCGAATTGAAAACAAAATCCAACTTTCATGCGTTTAATGGGAATTGATCAGTTGGTAGGTTCTTGATTATTGTTTGCAAGGGAGATAACTTTTGAGACTTCAATTATGCTGTCCTGCACACTAATCCCTTTCTGATAAAGAGTCTACTCTAAAAAGAAAGGATTTCAGAAGGGAAGCAAAACAAAATTTTCTCCTCTGAAAATATATCCGTTTCCCTTTAACGCTTAGTATTATGGGTAAACATTTCAGCAGACGGCACTTTGAAACACTTCTCTTATTTTTCCCCCACAAAAATATTGTATATTTGTCATCTGCGTAATTTGCCCTCAGAGTGGTAAAGGTTAATATCTGATGCTGCGTACCTGATATATCAGATTAGATATACTCAGTATCGCAGCTTGTCCAGTCAACATGGCTGTATTTCTATTTTACAATGTACACTATCCAATGATTCTGATATCGGGCAGTAAAAGCCCTGATCAGATTGCACATCTGTCTAGCTTACCATTACCTTCTGTATGCCCTTATGACATAAAGACATCTTATCTCATAACGCGGCTTATAGCTCACCTGTACAAAAGTACAGACTAGCTATAGTGCTTAATCCGGCGTTGGCGTTGGCATTTGTGTCTGCACCGGCATCATCTGACGCTTAGGATTTATGTTAAAGTATTTAAAAGGCCATAATATCCAAACCCCATGTGGAATTGGCATCACGAAAACATACCTATATAACTTTGACCCCCTTAAACCCTACTTTTATATAGAAAAACAAGGGTTTACAGGGGTATACACTATTTTTCTTATTTCTGCTCAAAAACATAGATTTTGGGTACTCGTTAGAATCGCCTCAGCGAGCAGAAATATGAAAAATATAATTTTTATCTGAAAACTTTCAGTTTTTGGTGGTGAAATTTCAATATATTTGAATAGGCCTGTTTGTAGATATTAGTCCATAATTTAATAAGCGACGCCCTCACCTCTGTCCCTGACCTTGACACCCCTGACCTTGCGGTCAAGGTCACGAACTTGGACGATTTTTATAGATTTGGTCAGAGCTAAACTGGTGAAATTTCAATATATTTGAATAGGCCTGTTTGTAGATATTAGTCCATAATTTAATAAGCGACGCCCTCACCTCTGTCCTTGACCTTGACACCCCTGACCTTGCGGTCAAGGTCACGAACTTGGAGGATTTTTATAGATTTGGTCAGAGCTAAACTCCCCCCACCCGCTCCAGCAGCGACCCCGAGAGTAAATCACAGACGTAATAATTTTCATATGGCAGACAAGAGCGATTTCAGGCGTGCTTTCCTGTCCGGCGAGTTCTTGTTTAAGTATTTACCCTAAAAATTCGGACATTAAGCACAAGCTGTTGATATCGCTGAAAAAACTATTGTATAAATGGCAAACATTGCATACCCTGATCAGACGACGCAGTCAGCGTCGCCTGATCTGGGTCTACACTGTTTACTTAGGTCTCTCTATCTGAATATTACACTTTTTAGGGAAAAATACGGCATGCGTCATAGTTTTAATATTTAAATTCCATCTAGGGATTGTTCATCTTTTGTACCAGGCTAGGATATTTTCAACGCAAAATGATCGATGTTACCATGGTAACGTGACTAACGATGCACAGAGCGTATCATTTTAAAGCAGCCAGACATCGTCCATCGATTTGTGGTGTGAATCAGACAGCCGTGTGTTGATTCAGTCGTTACACAGCAGTACCTAGTCAGGATGAGAGAAATTGTCCATCTTCAAGCCGGTCAGTGTGGAAACCAAATTGGTGCCAAGGTAAGAGTTTTCTCCTTCTTTTCGCAGATTTATTTTCTATATTTTATCACGGACTTAACCTCATTATTATCATAATATTTAGAGGACTTCTTATTCAGAATTCTAAGATATTTTTTTTTCTTATTTCTGCATCACAACATATGCTGTATGTACTCATTAGAAGCGCCTCCTCTCCTTGAGATGTTCCACTGTGTACCCACAACGTATGTTTTATGCCTAACTGCAGTGAAATATGACCAGAATTTATCATCAATATTTTTCTTAACAGGAGCTCTGAATACTGCATTATTACATCACTAATGTATTCGTCCGGGTCAGCATTTAACATATTTGATGCGCGGCAGGCAAAAAATACATCTGTAGAGCCGGCAAAAGCTGCTCTGTCCCTCCTTACTCCTCTTACAACATTGTTTTAGAGGAAGGGAAATGTTCTGGCCCTGGTCGGACTGCGCGAATAACAGTTAATGTGTTACTGTCTAGACAGGTCTCCCACCAGTTTAATTCAGCACAGAACAGCTTGGCGCTACATTGTATAGAGCCATTCAGCTTCCGTCGTCTCGATATACCTTATTCTTCCCCTAAAATTTGAACAAGCCTATTTTACCTGTTATTGTCAAAAGACTCTTAGATGAGTGGCAAAAAGTGTGGACCCTCTTTCATCAGACACCACGTTTTGTGGCGTCTGATCTGGGTCTACACTGTTTGCTTATAGATTACCGTATTAACCTTAAAATATCTTATCTCTTTACCATACTTGTCTTAACATTTAAACAAGTCTACTACCTGCTGATCTGCCTAAAACGCTGAATGAAGGACAAACAGTGCAGATCCTGATCAGACGCCGCTTCATGCGGCGTCTGATCTTGGTCTACACTGTTTGCTTAGGCCGGTCTCTCCCAATACTTCAGTTAAATAGAAGGCTTTAGTCTGTTGCATTCCTCAAGCTGACCGGTTCGCCCTTTACTTAATAAGGTGCATTTTCAAGCGACACGACTTACAACAAATATTTCAGCTATTTTACACTGACAGTGATCTTCATCGCATTATGATTAAAACCCACCTTATACCAGATACGAACAGACATTGAGTCCGCACAGTCATGTTAAGATCTCAGGATCTTCGCTGACTTAAGTTTTGTTTCTTCAAATTCTTATAGGCATGTAATACACATCCTTGTGGAGCAGTGACAGTAGTGATGGTCTGCGCATTCGCTGTTTGCAAAAGGCAAGCGCAAATTGTCATGTCCTGTCGCTTGCCCAAAGCAAAATCAGAGGTCGTGTTTAGGGAAGTATTTCATGATAATTTTGTGAAATTTTCCTAATTTTCTCCATACGAAATATATGCTGTGGGTGCTCATTAGAAGTGCCTGGACGGGGCGCTTCTATTAAATACCCACAACATATGTTTGTTTGGAGAAATAAGAAAAAAAAATCCCAAATTTTCATCAAATACTCATCCTTAACAGATCCTCTGAAAATGTTGTAAAATATACCATATAAATGTAGTTTACCATATCTTACCACAAACGACCGGCCTTGTACGCCTGTGTAAATAGTTAAAAACCCTTGTCCTGCTGAATAAATTAAGATGCCACGCCCACTTGTAATTTTCAGCTAATCAGATTACTTGATCCGGAATCGTTGCTATAAATTTGCATACTCATTGTAAACAGTGCAGATCCAGATCAGTTGGCTTCTTCAGAAGCCAACTGATCTGGATCTGCACTGTTTGCAAAGTCAGGGTATATCCGGGTTCAGCAGGACAAGGGTTAAGACTCACATCAGACATATCCAACAGGGTCAGTACCTCAAGTAGTGGGTCGGGGTCGGGGTTAACCTCCTGTATACCACATAGTACAGACGTTCATTCGGAATGGTCCTACTTTTCTGGTTTAGAACTATATCTTTAACATGTTTAGATCTTTTCCGACTACATCTTTAGCATGTTTAGATCTTTTCGGTTGCTGTTTCAAGTATAAGAAATCCCCGCCACCCACTTATATTTTTATAGGCTATGAATGATAATCTTTTTTGAATCATTACGTAAACACGCCTATTCAAATTAAAAAAAAAATCACCTCCAAGAAACTGAAAATTTTCAGATAAAAAAACTCAGATATTTTTCATAGGCCTGCTCAAAACATAGATTGTGGGTACTCGTTAGAACTGCCTCGACGAGGCGGTTCTAACGAGTACCCTCAATCTATGTTTTTGACCAGAAATAAGAACACTAATGTATACCCCTGTACCCCAGTTTTACTATATAAAAGTGGGGTTTAAGGGGGTCAAAATTATATAGGCATGTTTTCGTTATGTGATGTAACACAAACCAATAAATGGATGCTATATTTATCCGAAGTTATTGGACACCTTAAAGGCTGCATATTCTTCAAAAATAGACATTTTATTTTCCAAAATATGTTTAAAAGTGATATACGGTATTAATTTACATTTATAAAATGTGGCACCTGACAGTATGTAAAATTTCAGTTAGTCTCTCGTTCTTGAAATAAAATGATTTTTTTATCATATTTCGGAAGTAATGTTGCCAACATTAATTTAGAGATACGATAAAAGAGATTCGATTTTTGATCCAGTTTAAGAACGGGAGACCAACTGAAATTTTACAGGCTGTCAGCTGCCACATTTTATGATCGTATTAATATTATAATTATATCAATTTATTATTAAATCTTTCTTTCATAAAAAAATGAATTTTTTTTTTAGGAATATGGCATGCCTTTAATCTTTAACTGTACTGGACCAAGAGCTCATCACACTCCCCGACTGGCCCTGTACTTTGAAAACAGTCCATTTAGCATGTTTAGCAGCCAGTTACTGTGTCTAAAAATTACTGCTGATTGGGTGCTTAAAAAGTATAGACTCTGATTTGCACCATGACTGTCCGAATACATGGGGTAACTATGGTAAATACTAGGGAAATGATGTAAACTATTTCCATATTGCTGTGCCTAAAACTGCTGCATGAGTGGCAAACAGTGTAAACCCTGATCAGACGCCGCGTTCTGCAATGTCTTATCAGGGTCTACACTGTTTGCTCAGAGTTGTCTTTCCGAACATGTAGGTTAAATACGGTAGATAAATATCGGGAAACTAATCTACGTATGTGCGTGTGTTGTGGTATGTGTGTGTTTCGGTACACAATAGAAGTGCTGAAAACTAGCTGATGCGCTTAAAATTAATGAGTACCCACAATATATGTTTTCGTGGAGAAATAAGACAAAATATGTGTCTGCTTTCGCCTGGAGATTTTTCCGCGTAAGACGGGCATGTGTCCCTAAGACTGAGCAACTAAATGTCCAAGCCAGCTGTGTGTGTGTGTGTGTGGTGTGTGTGTGTGTGTGTGTGTGTGTGTGTGTGTGTGTGTGTGTGTGTGTGTGTGTGTGTGTTTCGAAACCTAAGAAACATATTGTCAATTTGGTTTTCTACTGAATTTGCCAAAGCGCGCTAAGGTTAAAATCTGAAAAGTAAATTTTAACACCAGACTTCACTGTTTTGTATAGATTTATGAGAAATAGCAGCAGTATTTCTATTATCTCCCTTGACAGGTAAAGTCCAAGGTAGATCAAATACTAACCAGGTCCTTCTAATTGGAATCCTCTGCTTTTATCATAGGTCATCGGTGGATTTAAACAAATTCTTAACTTTACATTTCTCCATATCCACATAGAAGATTAATTAATATTATATATTTCATTGCACAGAAAATATTTCTTCTAAATATTTTGGAAGCTGTATTGGCATATGACCTTGTTAAAATTAGATTTATTAAGGAAAGGGAAGTGATACTTAATGGAAACACCAATGATAAAAGCAGAGGAATCCAATTAATTGGACCTGGTTATTTACAGAAAGTAATCAAGGGAGTTTACTGACTGCTTTCTCCTATTAAAGCGGGCAGAGCGAAACATTAACAGCGAAGGCGCCGATCAGCATCACCGAAAGCGCAGGGACACCTACCTTTTCACGAGACTGGATACAGTCTGCAGTGACTAAACATTTATTCTAATGACCCTGTTCCCACTAAAATAAAATCAAAATAATTTCATGGCTTTAAAGGCTGGTCACTAGAGAGTCTCTAGCGAGTCTCTAGTGACTAGCCTTCATAGTTATGATATTATTTGGTTTTATTTTAGTTGATTACCAAACAGAATTTTTAAAATTAAAAAATATCACTGTAGACTGGGGACAGTCTACCTTTTTGCACGAGGGGTGTCATATGGCCCGCGTCAAGCGAATAAGTGCCTTCGAACATGCGCAAAATGTGCGTATTCACATCATTGTTCACAAGCGCAAAGTATCACCCGGGTCTTTGCTCTTCATTCATATATTCTTTGGTATCCAGTAATTCTGTTAGCGGACAGTGAAGGCACTGATCAGACTGCGCGGATGCGCAGGCTGATCTGGTCCTTCACTGTCCGCAAATACCCGACGGCACGTTCGCAACAAAATGTAATGATTCTTGTTTTTCAGTTCTGGGAGGTGATTTCAGACGAGCATGGAATAGATCCGACCGGTACTTACCATGGTGATTCCGATCTCCAATTAGAACGAATTGATGTCTATTACAACGAGGCCTCAGGTTGGTGAAAATACAGGATATCGGTCTTTTGATGAAAGATGCACAGTCTGATCTGAATTTGCTGGGCGCACATGCACTCTGTCGGTAGCCAAGGATCCAAAGCGTCCCCAGGCGGACAGCGAAAACTCGGATGTGCAGGCTGATCTGAGTTCGCTGTGCGCACATGCAGTCTTGTAGGAAATACTGTGCCCCGGCTCATAATTATAGACTGGTTCCATTCGTTTCTACACTTGGCTTTTTATGGCATTCTTTCTATCACTTCCTGTAGCCTTATTTGTCCTGTTATCCCAATTTACCGCTTTGCTGCAACGAAGGGACATAACTGATTACAATATATTCAGTTACACTTGATTGTACATCTTTGAAATCCAAAAGAGATATAACGAGAAAAGATATAATCTGCAGAAAGAGCCTATATTGTACAGGCCGACAAAACTCCCTAGGTTCATGATAGAGTTACTTGGATTACTTCTTAACCCTTGTCATGCTGAATAAATTTAGATGCCACGCCCAATTCTAATTTTCAGCCAATCAGATTACTTTATACAGGTTGCGGATACAAATTCACATACTGAATGACAAACAGTGCAGATCCATATAGAAGCCAACTGATCTGAATCTACACTGTTTGCAAAAGATGGGCATATCCGGGTTCAGCAGGACAAGAGTTAAATAAGTTTCTAATAGCATAAGAATAACAGAAAGCTCTTAACCCTTAGTACGCATATAACAAATTTGGTTTGACAACAAGTGAGGAATATTTTTCGTATTTTTATGATAAAATAGGACTTGACATTTCCTGCTTATCAAGAAGATGATTCGCATGAAAAGTCGAGTCTTATTATCTAGGAAAAAATAAAAATGAAAATTTATAAATTTAATTTGTAAGTATTTAAATATTGTATTAAGTAGAAAAGATCTTTAGGGATTGGAAGTTTGTAGAATTCCACTCATCTAACCCTCATAATCTCTGATCAAAGATCTAATGATATAGATAAAACCAGTTCATACGAAATGTTACCACAATATGGTTTTGGTGACTGTACCAAGAAATTTTTATACATTTCTGCAAATGTTCTACCTACATTGCATGTTTGGGAAAACTAGGTTTTCGCCGTTCGCATATGTTAAAAGGACAAATTTAGCACAGTTTGTATTCTAAACTGTATCTACCCTTAGTATTCAGACACTTTAACTCCCTGCCATATTTGTCAAATTTATCCTAAAACTTGATCAAGGTCCGTTGATGTTTCTAAGAACTACTGGGTGAGTGGAAAGCAGTCTAGACCCATATCAGATGCCCTGTTGATTTGTCTGGATGAATGACCAACAGTGTGGATGCATTCGCGCTCTGCGTCGTCTGATCTGGATCCACGCTGTTTGCTCAGGCCTTGCTGTCCGAATACTTAGGATAAACTTGACATGTGTACACAACCAAGGCCCCGATCAGCCTGCGCATGCTCACAGTCTGATCAGTATCCGCTGAGCTATGTGGGGATAGCCAAGGAGTTAAGGCTCCTTCGCACGAGCAGCGAATACATTAATCAGATGGTGTGGATGCCCTGAGTGTTTGCTAGTGGTAAATACAGTCGAACTTCAATGGCTCGAACATCTTTGGGACCATGGAAATTTGTTCGTGATATGGTAGTTCGAGCCACTGAGGGTTAATTATGGCACCAGGTCAGGAAGCAAATAGCGATAATTTAGGGAAGGGAAGTCTTTTCGATTTTCTACACAATAGTTGTATGTTGAGTGTACTCAATAGAATCGCCTCGATGAGGCGATTCTAATGGGTGCACACAACATACAGTTTCATGATTAAAAAAATGATTAAATTTCCCTAAATATTTGTTTTCTTGAGCTGTCGGTAGAATACCGAAGGAACTCAAAAACGAGTTCGAATTTGCCATGGTAAACGAGCCATCGGTGTTCGAGCTATTGAGGTTTTATTGTATCATAAGACATTTTTGGAGCTATTGAGGTTTTACTGTATCATAAGACATATTCACTGAAATGCACTGGGGCATGTATGCACTGAAATGCATTGGGACCTTTATAGACTGAAATGCACTGTGAAAAATATGCATTGAAATGCAATGGGACATATTTACACTGAAATGCACTGAACATACAGTCGACTCTCGTTATCTCGATCTCGCTGATCTCGAATAACCGCTTATCTCGAAATGAAATTCTGGTCCCTGTTTTAACATGGAAATCTAAGAACAGGTAGCAAAATATTGTGGAAAATAGGAGAAATTGCTCCTAAGGAGCAATTTTCCTCTTTTCCACAATATTTTCAATATGTCTCTAACTTCAGGAGTCAAATCACATATTCATTTGTTAAATGTGGTTGTTCGACTTATTGTTTTCCTCACTTCCTCAACTCTGATATTTCGAAGTACGGATATCTCGAAGTGTTTCAGTCCCTTGGAATTCGAGGTAACGAGAGTCGACTGTATATACAGTGAAATGTACTGGGGCATACATGCACTGAAATACACTGGGACATATATACACTGAAATGTACTGAGACATATATACACTGAAATGTGCTGAGACATATATACACTGAAATGCACAGGGGCATATATGCACTGAAATACACTGGGACATATATACACTGAAATGTACTGAGACATATATACACTGAAATGCACAGGGGCATATATGCACTAAAATACATTGGGACATATATACACTGAAATGTACTGAGACATATATACACTGAAATGCACAAGGGCATATATGCACTGAAATACACTGGGACATATATACACTGAAATGTACTGAGACATATATACACTGAAATGCACAGGGGCATATATGCACTAAAATACATTGGGACATATATACACTGAAATGTACTGAGACATATAAAAACTGAAATGCACAAGGGCATATATGCATTGAAATACATTGGGACACAAAATGCACTGAAATATATTGAGACATATTTACATTTTAAGGCACTGAAACATATACACACGGAATGCATAGTTTAGAAAACAGGCTTTAACATTTCATGCGAATTGTCTTCTCAGGAGATAATACTCATGAAATATAAAAATCTATTTTCTAGGAAACATAAAGAAAAAAAAATAATAAAAGAAAGAAAAAAAAAAAAAAAAAAAAAACAACAAAAAAAAACAACAACTCAGAGTCCGCTTCCTATTAATGTAATGTTGCAATTCCTGTCAGTCTAATCATAACTACAAATATAAAGGAATACTAGAAAAGCAGGGATGGACTCATGAAATGGACCTTTGGACTGAATCTGTGGACTTGGAACTGAGGTTTAGGTACAAAAATACAAAGACTTCGATTAGATAAACTGTAACTTTCATAACTTGATTTCTAATTTTTCTTACTTCCAGGTGGAAAATATGTACCGCGTGCTGTTCTTTTGGATCTTGAACCGGGAACCATGGATTCTGTCAGATCAGGACCATTCGGACAAATTTTCCGTCCGGATAACTTCGTATTCGGACAGAGCGGAGCCGGTAACAACTGGGCCAAAGGTCACTACACAGAGGGCGCCGAACTCGTCGATTCCGTCCTTGACGTGGTTAGAAAAGAATCTGAGAGCTGTGACTGTCTCCAGGGTTTCCAGATGACTCACTCCCTTGGTGGTGGTACCGGGTCTGGTTTGGGAACCCTTTTAATAAGCAAGATCAGAGAGGAATATCCAGACAGAATCATGAGCACATTCTCTGTAGTGCCTTCTCCTAAGGTAATTCCTGTATATAACATAACTCCAGGGCCCAGTTGTTCAAAGCTAACGATGTCGTTAGTTAACGATTCGTTAAAATTTATATCGAGTGATACGCAAATATGCTGAAATTTTTTGCTGAAAAAATGTGAGTAGCTTTTGCAGTGCAAAAGCTACTCACATTTTTTCAGCAAAAAATATCAGAATATTGTATATTGAATCCGCTAAAACAGTTAACGAAATGACTCTTAACGAGCTCGTTAAGCTAACGACGCTTTGAACAACTGGGCCCAGATAAGGGACATTTTTCAGGTAATGATACTTTTCTCAGTTCTCCACGAAACGTAAGTTGTGGGTACACATTAGAAGCGCCTCGGCGATTCGCTTATAATTACCTCAGTTGAACCTCGATACCTCGAATCTCTTTGGGACCATGGAAATTTGTTTGATATATGGGTAGCTCAAGCCACTGAGGGTTAATCATGACGTTGGGTCAGGAAGCTAATGGCGATGATTTAGGGATATCTTTTCGATCTTCTACACAATAATTGTATGTTGAGTGTACGCATTAGAATCGCCTCAATGAGGCGATTCTAATGAGTACCCAACATACAATTTCATGATGAAAGGAGAAAATTTCATTTCAGCTATCAGAAGAATTTCGTAGGGAATCAAAACCGAGTTCGAATTAGCCATGGTAAACGAGCCATTGGTGTTCGAGATATCGAGGTTCGACTGTAGTACCCACAACATATGTCTTTGTGGCAAAATAAGAAAAATATTTTGTGGATTCCTTCTCTTATCTGGAGATATGATTTACCATAAAAATTCGGAAAAACATGACCTCAACCATGACTCTTTTATATTTGTCCTAAAGTTTGAATAAAAATTAATTTCACCAGCTGTTGATGTGTCTAGAAATTGCTGGATGAATAGCAAACATTGAAAACCCTGATCAGACGCCGCGTTTTGCGGCGTCTGATCTGGGTTTACATTGTTTGCTCATGCATATCTATTTCAATAATTGGGGTCATTACGTTACACTCTTCCGAACTTATGTATTCCCCTTTTTATTCGGGCAGAAATGTGCGAAATCAAAAAAAAAAAAAAAAAAAAAGAAAACATAACAAAAAAAAAAAAAAACAATGAGGACCAAGCGATTGTTAATCTGGAGGCTGATATGTTCTGTTTATTTTTGGGTACAACTTCCATTGAAACTTGCCCTTACTAATATGAAATCATTAAGCGGAAACGTGCAGTGCATTCCTAAATCTGTCTTTTGACATACTTACCGGCATATCCGGAGTCAAAACACTTTGAGTATTTCATTTTTTTTGTCAAAGAATTTTCCACCAAAAGAACTTCAAGAGACCAGCGCCTAATGTAGCTGTTGCAGAAAGGACTTGATAACTTGCATTGACGCAGGAAACATTTATAACGAAAACACGCCTATTCAAATATATAGAAAATTTCACGTCCAAAAACTGAAAATGTTCGTATAAAAAATGCTGATATTTTTCATATTTCTACTCAAAACATAGATTGTGGGCACTCGTTAGAACCGCCTCGCCGAGGCGGTTCTAACGAGTACCCCAATCTATGTTTTTGAGAAGAAATGAAAAAAATAATGTATACCCCTTTAAACCGCAGTTTTGCTATATAAAAGTGGGGTTTAAGGGGGTCAATATTATATAGGCATGTTTTCGTGATGTTATGTACATCTTATAATTCTAGAAATTTGCATGAAGTGTCAGATTCTAGTTTCTTGGAAAAATAATAATAGAAAAAAATATTTCAAAATATCGTCTGCTGAATGTTTTTCCCAGCATGCAAAGTGTTAATTGTACCCTTCCTTCAAAATGTGATGCTAGTTCTGATTTCACAGATTTGGTACAATTAAATGTTGTCTACCACATTACCCTAAGTATTGGGACAGACAGTGCGCTGACAGTGTAGACCCAGATCAAATGCCGTAAAATAGTTTGATTATGTGGTCTACACTGTTTGCCACTCAACCAACAGTTTTAAGACATATCAAGTAGTGAAATGGACGTTCAAATGTTAGAAGTATAATGATATTTAAAGACATCTCAATATTTAAGGTTAATGAGCTGGAACAGGAGAAAAAGAAAGTTCTCCAGTTTGTGGTTCTTCTAATGCGCATGCGCAGTCCCTTATTAGGGCTACAGATATACGTATTTGCCTGAAGCTTCATCAAGGTCCCTACTACATGTCTTCGAACAGCAAAGGCTCTTGCGAGACTACACTTATGCGCAAGCTCTCCTGAGCCTTTGCTAGTTGCTTATGTGATAGGTATCCTTTCCTCATGTATACCTTTAAATGTATCAACGAATAGAGAAAGCCCTGAACAGACTGCAAATGCGCAGTCTGTTCAGGGCGTTCGCGGTTCGCATATGGCACAAACGCCCTATTTTGTGAGTATTTATTTGCATCGGCTATGTTTTGTCTTCTGCAGGTTTCTGACACAGTTGTGGAACCTTACAACGCCACTTTGTCAGTCCACCAACTTGTTGAGAACACAGATGAAACCTTTTGTATCGACAACGAGGCTCTGTATGACATCTGCTTTAGAACGCTGAAATTGACAACCCCAACATACGGAGACTTGAATCACCTTGTCTCTGCCACCATGTCTGGTGTCACCACTTGCCTACGATTCCCAGGTCAGCTGAACGCCGATTTGCGTAAACTGGCAGTCAACATGGTGCCTTTCCCACGTCTCCACTTTTTCATGCCAGGATTTGCTCCCTTGACATCTAGAGGGAGCCAGCAGTACAGGGCCCTTACGGTACCAGAACTTACCCAACAAATGTTCGACGCCAAAAACATGATGGCTGCCTGTGATCCACGTCACGGCAGATATTTGACGGTCGCTGCGATGTTCCGTGGTCGTATGTCCATGAAGGAGGTTGACGAACAAATGTTGAATGTCCAAAACAAAAACAGCAGCTACTTCGTTGAATGGATTCCAAACAACGTCAAAACAGCCGTCTGCGATATTCCACCACGTGGTCTGAAAATGTCTGCCACTTTCATCGGCAACAGCACCGCCATTCAAGAACTCTTCAAGCGTATCTCTGAGCAGTTCACCGCCATGTTCCGTCGTAAGGCTTTCCTCCATTGGTACACTGGTGAGGGTATGGACGAGATGGAGTTCACTGAGGCTGAGTCCAACATGAATGATCTGGTATCAGAATACCAACAATACCAAGACGCCACAGCAGAAGAAGAAGGAGAATTTGATGAGGAAGACGAAGGAGAAGCAGACGAAGCTTAAAACGGAATGCAGCTGACAATTAAACTTTTTCAAATGTTTTCTCTGACTGTCCAGTACCGGTGTTGAGAATAACGCAAAATTTCATATGCTTTACTTGCTTTTGTTTTGCATTCTTAATGAAAACAAAAATGTTTCCCAAACAGAAAAGAAGAAATACCGTATTCAAAACTCAGTTTGCCTTCTTTGTCAATGTGTGACCTTATGTTGGTTTATCCCTTAATTTAATTTCAATGACGTTACAACTGAACATAGAATTTTCGAATATATAGATTAACTAACAAGAGAATTTGAATTCAGAAAAGTAATGAATCTTTGAGTAAAGTTTTTTTGTTTTTTTTTCTGTGACGATGTTGTTAGTTTGATTCCTTTACAGTCTGAAACGACACCTGAAAATTGTTTGTCAGTACGTGTTATCACCACTCATGAAGGCTACTTGCAGGTAAACTGCATCTTACAGCATTGACACAGTGTCTTGTGAGAAGATTATAGCTAACTGACAGTGTTAATGCTTATGGTCCTCTACAAATGTTGTATGAGTGAGAAACAGTGTAGGTCCTGATCAGACGCTGCATTGTGCGGCGTCTGATAAGGATCTACACAATTTGCTCATGCATATTTGTCCAAATATGATAGGTAAATACGTTTATTACGGAGTTGACTAGATGCTCTGGCGAAACGAATACGATTAGAAGTATATACATCATAGGATGTAGCTTGAGGGGGTCATTCAAAAACAGAAAATTTACAATATCAACTTCAAAGTCATCTCGCTTGTCACAAATTTTAGTAGAGATATTGTACCTTTACATATATTGATAAATTTAAATCGAGAAAAATGGGCTCTGAATCAGAAGCATTAACTTTCTGTAGCTGAAGTTTTTTTTTTTTTTTTTTTTTTTTGATAAATCATCTGCCATTTGGTCAAGATAATCATTGTCATTATCAATAATTAGTCATCTAAATATTGACAAGTTGAACTGAAAGCTACAATAAGATCGGCTCGATTTGTATAAGAAAGTGACAACATAGAGTCTGTTTATGGCAGGTTTTCCGAAGAAACACGTTTCTGATTTGACCAACTTTAATGCTCTGGTTTCAGTTGCTAAACAGGTAATTTAGATTGCCCCTTTAAAACTGGGTTTATGACAAATGAAAAACAATCGGAATGCCCTGGTCTATCTCGATTAATAAAAACACTTTTATTTACGAAATATGAATATATATGAAGATTTATTTTATTGCAAGCGGTGAAATGAATGTATATCCGAAATGATAGAATAATATATTTCCATAAGTGAAAAATAACAAATCCATGCTATTTTTGCTACTCGATTCGGAATATTTCGAATGTCGCCATTGTTTCCCTAACAGATGTCGATCCCATTCTTTTTTTTTTCCCCCTTTTTTTTTAACTTTTCTGAGCAAAACTGTCAAGTGCTGGTATGCATTTTCTTAGTTAGAATGTAAGGAACATTTTGGTAACAAGATTATTTTAAGTTGCCAAAACGTTTTATTTTTATCTCTCCAGCGCATCACAAGTTAAGCACTGAACGTCGACGTCATGACGTCTATGTTTTGTTTGGTAACGTTAGATATGACGTCAGAAGCGCGCATTGGCATCTAAACAATAATATAAAAAGAAAATTTACCCTTTTTCAGTGAATACCATAAATAATCTCATCTCTTGTAATGAAAACATTCAAATTTTAACTCGTACGTCGCGCTCGTGAAAACATTAATGGCATTCACAGCAAAAGAGTACATATCCTCTGTTATACATTTTCAGCAAAACTACATTAGATAACATATATAACGATCCGTAACAGACAAACACCTCGATGACCGGGGTGCTATATGTTAACATGTTTCAAATGACAGAATGTTTTTGGAATATTATATAAGTAATCGTTAGGGCGTGGGTGTCGAGGAGACGGTCGATTGGCCGCTAAAGGTCTATAATTGTGATACAGTCGACTCTCATTATCTCGAATTCCAAGGGACTCTCTGAAATACTTTGAGATATCCGTACTTCGACCTATCAGATTTGCAGAACTGGGGAAAAACTAATTCGATTAACCACATTTAACAAATATATGTGTAATTGGACTCTTGCAGTTAGATATATTGAAAATATTGTGGAAAAGAGGAGAAATTGCTCCTCTTTTCCACAATATTTTTTACCTGTTGTTAGATTTTCATATTTAAGCAGGGACAAGATTTTCACTTCGAGATAAGCGGTTATTCGAGGTAAACGCGTTCGAGATAGCGAGAGTCAACTGTATATTAATATTGTTGTAAATCAAAAGTGGAATAACATACGATATCGTCACCTATGAGAGTAACAGTGCTGTAGAAATCTCAAAGATACACCATTATAAGGGCCGCTAAAAAGTACCTTCGAGCATGCGCAAAATGCGCAGATTCAGATCATCCTGCACATGCTTAAAGTATCATCCAGGCCTTTGCTCTTCATTCATACAATCTATAGTATCCAATTATTCTGGCAAGGGCAGCAAAGGCCCAGATCAGACTGCGCAGATGCGCAGTCTGATCAGGGCCTTCGCTGTTCGCATATGCCTGAAGACACATTATGGTGCGGCAATGTAGTTGAGACACCTTCAAATTTCATTGAAATACAGTCGACTCTCGTTATCTCGAATTCCAAGGGACTGTCTGAAATACTTCGAGATATCCGTACTTCGACATATCAGATTTGCAGAAATGGGGAAAAACTAATTCGATTAACTACATTTAACAAATATATGTGTAATTGGACTCTTGAAGTTAGAGATATATTGAAAATATTGTGGAAAAAAGGGAATTTCTCCTCTTTTCCACAATATTTTTGCCTGTTGTTAGATTTTCATATTTAAGCAGGGACAAGATTTTCACTTCGAGATAAGCGGTTATTCGAGATAAGCGAGTTCGAGATAGCGAGAGTCAACTGTATTCTCTTCATGATGCGATAGTTACATAAGAAAGGAAATGAGTTAAAATTCTAGTTTTATAAGGGTAGTCTTCGTTGCATGCACCTGTTTACAACTAAAACCATAGCTTCCGTTTTTTTCTCAAGTTCGTTAAATTCGAAGTATGTGTGCTTCAGCTGAAAAATTTTATGCGAAGTACTCGTATTCTGATATTCATTCGAATTTGTGCTAATTTTAGTTGTTTTTATTACAGCATGGATTTATAAATTAAGATTGGTGATGTATGTTACTCGCTATAAAAGGTCAAAGCTCCAACAGTCAGACTGTTAACATGATTCATTTGTTTCTTAGGATATAGTCCTATAAAAATATGTCTGCAAAATTCCCTGGGACGGTGTATACTAACCATATACTGCCTCATAACACGTGTTTTATTAAAAAACACCCAGTAAAAGCCACAGCCAAATACACGTCTTTCCCAAAGTATCGAAAGTTAAAGTAACCAACATGAGAGGCGTGAGCATGGAAACACAAACAATAACAAACTAGCATAGAGAAACCGCAACAGTAGAACCGCTCTGGAACGCTCATTATTGCATAACAAGCAGTGTCGCACGTTATTAACAGCCGTGCATTAACCGGTAAAAAAGCCGTGTATTAACAAGGCAATTCACGCGCTGTTAATGCACGGCTACGCAACTTTCAATATGATCCTACCGGGGCCACAAATTTGCTGCCGTTACGAGGTGTACTGCTCGGCCCTAGAACGAGCTTAGTCCGTGCAAATTGCGTTCAATAGACATCGGTGAAAAGGCGAAACAAAATGGTGCAAGAAAAAACGCGAAATGTAGCAAATGTTTCCAGTTTTTATACCCCGCCACACAATAGTGGCGGGGTATTATGGTTTCACGTTGGTCGTCCGTGAGTCCGTCCGTCCGTCCGTCGTACGTCCGTCCGTCCGTCCGTCCGTTTTTCGTTTCCGGATGATAACTTGAGTAAACGTCAATGGATTTTCACCAAACTTGGTATGTTTATTGATATTGTGGAGATCTGGTTTGGGATTGCTAATGGGCAAATTTCGTCAATTTTTGACGGAGTTATCTGCCCGAGACACGCCCATATTTCGTTTCCGGACTATAACTTGAGTAAATAACAAGGGATTTTCACCAAACTTGGTATGTGCATTGATATTGTGGAGATCCGGTTTGGGATTGCTAAATGGCAAATTTCGTAAATTTTTGACGGAGTTATCTGCCCGAGACACGCCCATATTTTCGTTTCCGGACTATAACTTGAATAAATAACAAGGGATTTTCACCAAACTTGCTATATGCATTGACATTAAGGAGATCTGGTTTTGGATTACTAATGGGCAAATTTCGTCAAATTTTTACAGAGTTATCTGCCCGAGACACGCCCATGTTTTGGTTTCCGGATGATAACTTTAGTAAATAACAAGGGATTTTAACCAAACTTGCTATATGTATTGACAGTAAGGAGATCAGGTTTGGAATTGCTAATGGGCAAATTTCGTCAAATTTTTACGGAGTTATCTGCCTGAGACACGTCCATATTTTCATTTCTAGATGATAACTTCAGTTAATAACAAGGCCTTTTAACCAAACTTGCTTTATGCATTGATATTATCAAACTCTGCTTTAGAATTGTTATGTGTCCATTGATATTATCAAGATCTGGTTTAGGATTGTTATCTGTCCATTGATATTATCAAGATCTGGTTTAGGATTGTTATCTGTCCCTCCCTCATTTTCTTTCCAGACATTTTCGCAACGATAACTTTAATACATAAACAAATCATTGCTGTGGCGGGGTATTATGCTTGCTGTGCTTTTATTATGCAATAATAGCGATCGAACATGGTTTTTCAATGCATTAACATTCACCAGGTCCCTAGGGAGGTGTTGAAAACCGCGGTCTCCGGCCTCGGGACCTGGCGAATGTTAATGCATGAAAAACCATGTTTGATCCCTATATTGAACGTAGCCGAATCTCACACATAAACCCGATTCATTTCCAAATCGAAAGTAAGCATTCTGTCGTCTTAGGGCATTGTAACAAGTGAGTCATCACAATGAATCGCAAGACAAAAGTTTTTTTTTCTGTGTTTTTTTTTTTTTTTTTTTTTTATACCAGGGGTTCATTACGTTTTATCCACAGACTAATATTTACCCACTTATACCAGCGTTTCATAAAAGGGACATAGGCATACAGTATAGATCCAGATCAGGCGCTGCAGTAAGCGGCGTCTGATCACTGCATTAAATACAAGATTTTTTGATAAACAGGGTAATTTCCAAAGCTAACCAGATACCCCTTCTATTGGAAATGGACCTGTCAAATAATTTGAGTTAGAAGAGTCCACTCGGCACGAATGGATTAGTGAAGCACGCACGGTGAAGGACTAGATCAATCTGCGCACGCGTGCAGTCTGATTTGGGCCTTCGCTGTCCGCTTACAGAATCATTAGATACTGTAGAATGGATCACTATACAACAAAGGCCTTAAGTGACGATAGTGCGGATTCGCTAGCTGAAGTTCGCACATGCCATAAATCTTTTTCCATTGCGAAGCTCAGTTCTAATCTACACGTTTTACTAATCAATATAAAATATTGTTTTGATTGCTGAATACAATGCATTTAAGTGATATGACGCACATTTAATACCCGATGCCTTTGAAGTTTATATAATGGAAATCTGCATAACAAAAGATGTTTTCTATAAATTAAGACGTTTTGCCCGTGGGCAGTTTAAAATCGGAAGTACAAACCTCAGGATTATTAGATTAAATAACTGCATTATGTTATGTTCTGTCCTCATTGTTTTATTATACTGTTATAATGTTGTATTTATTGAAACAAAACACACAAATGTTGCCCTTGGAAACAAACAAAACTGTGTGACATAACAAAACGTAAATCGAAGCTGCGGTTTTATTGAGACTCTTGCAAGATGTCAATGCTGCTTGTAAGGTTGCACTTTACATGTCCCCTAACACCGGCATAAGCGGAACTCGATTTTCCAAAATACTACATTGATTCAATGATTCAAAACAAAGTAAAGACAATCCTCTTTATACCGACACTCGTTACAACGACAAAATAATATATAATGACAATTTGACTGTCACAAAACTTTCGCTTAAGAAGTAACAATAAGTCACAAACTATGCAAGAATATTGTAATTGATACTTTAAAGGAACATATGTTTTAGATATTTGTTAGAATCGCCTCACCAAACCATATGTTATGTGAGGTGATAAGAACAAAACAAGACCTTTCTTACATATTGATTTGCTTATCAAAGGCTCCATATTCCTCAAAAATATACATATTTTTAATCCAAGAAAGGTTTAATAAATTAATGGTATTAATAGGATCATAAAATGTGGCATTTGGCAGTCTGTAAAATTTCAGTTAGTCTCTCGGTTTTGAACTGGATCAAAAATGAAATGATTTTTATCGTATCGTTGGCAACATTAATTCAGAGATACGATGAAAAGTCATTTCATTTCAAGAATGAGAGACTAATTGAAATTTTATTGGCTGTCAGATGCCATATTTTATGATTGTATTAATGCCATATATCAATTTATTAAACATTTCTTGGATAAAAAAAAAAATGTCTGTTTTTGAGGAATATGGAGCCTCTGTACAACAACAACTTCATTTTAATGGCAACGTCTTGAGGAACAAATGAGGTCGTTTTAACGAGAGTTCACTGTAAAAAATAAAGACAGCACTATAGTGAAGTACAGTGAGAACTTTTTACGACAGCCACACGGCACTTTACAGTTAAAACCAGCTGCAATGAAATATAAGTGAAGATACCAGGGAAATAGTGCAATCAAGAAGCACAGTCTTCTTGAGGTACCAACAGGAGGAGTGATGAGCAACCAACAATGGCAAAAGAAAACGTCACGTACGAAACTAACGACGCACGAAATATGAACTGCAACAGAGGAACCACCTTGGAACGATCAGTAGAAAACTACTGGGCAGAGGGGGCGGGGATGGGATGTGTGTGTGTGTGTGTGTGTGTGTGTGTGTGTGTGTGTGTGTGTGTGTGTGTGTGTGTGTGTGTTGGGGGTGGGGTGGGAAGCCTGTTTTACTCGCGCGAAACACCTGCAAATTAAAAATACATGTATATTTTTGTCTGTATACTGGTCCTCTACCTCATCAGCGAAACAACACAGTGAAGCACGTATATATACCCAGTCAGCATTCTACATAAACCTACAGCGGGCCGTTAACGGCCCGCTGTAGATTTATGTAGAATGCTAGCAGGTAATCACAAACACGGTCACCGTGATGAAACAAAACAAATGATTCAATGGCGATCTGAAGCCAGAAAACAAGAAATCAGGACTACGAGTATGATGAGCCCGACCATAGACACTGACAGTCAAGCGCCAATCTGAAACAGATTGAGGTACATGTAGTATGAGGACTGGATCACTGTCCCTAAGACGAACGCAAAATGATCAACCATAATTGGGTTAGCAACCATGCATGCAATTTACCGCAGAATACCCATGTTGTAATCTATCATTTTGTAGCGAGTGACAACCTTTTTAATTCTTCCGAAACATCAGCGAGATCGAATAAAATCTATAATTGCTGCCCTTGGAAACAAAGGAAGCATAAAAAAACGAAGATCGGAATCTCAAGTTCATTGAGATTCTTCGAATGACAGCAATGTACTTTTTAAGGCTGCAAAACGCTAAGTATCGGGACAGACGCCACAGATCGCACGATCTACACTTCAGTAAAACCTCGATGGCTCGAACACCGATGGCTCGTGTATCTTCGATGATTCGAACTCGTTTTGGTGTCCCTGCGAAGTTCTTCCGATAGCTTAAGAAAACAAATATTTATGGATGTTTTTTTTTTTTAATTTTATCATTAAACTGTATGTTGTGTGTTCTCATTAGAAGCGCCTCATCGAGGCGATTCTAATGAGAACACACAACATACCATTGTTATATTGAAGATTCAAAAGACTTCCTTAAATTATCGCCATTAGCTTGCTGACCTGTCGCCATGATTAACCCTCAATGGTTCGAACTACCCACGTCTCGAACAATTTTCCATCGTCCCAAAGATGTTCGAACCATTGAAGTTTGACTGTATTTGTCATACATCCAGCGAAATTTTAGACACATCAAGGGGTAGTGTAATGGACTATTTCAAACTTTCGGACAAGTATAGTAAGTAAATAAGGTGTCCCAATACCTAGGGTTAATATGGTAAAATGATACCAGTGTAACTGAAGGATGATTTTGTTATGAAAAGTCACAAAGTCTGATGATTTTGGGTAACATCTGATCATGCATAACATACGAGCCGGTGCGCAGCATTTCTTACACAACAGCATGTGCGCCCAGCTTAAACAGGTCAGCCTGCGTATCCGCGTAAGCTCATCAGTCTTGGCTGTCCGGCTAAAGACGCTTTAGATCCTTGACTACCCAATGCTAGTCAACTTCTTGAATGGCTGCATACTTTGCTTTCAGTTTGAACTTGAAAATTCGCTATATATTATTGTGATATAGTTTGGAGCTGAAAAGTGTCAATGGAGTAAAACTAGTTTACGCACCAACCCCCATCCTCTGTAGCTGTATTTATTGACCTTTCCAGTGTCATTCCTCTGTTGCAGGTTTTGGTCGATTGTTTACAATCGGGCCCTAGTATACAAACGCCAAACATTTCTTAAGGTAGTTGTCCACGTGATTATCATTGACCAATGTTAATTAAACCGCGCATAAGACGAAATCCTGGTAACGGTTATTTATAGCCGCGGCATTCTTGTTGCTGCGACATCAGAGTGCTGTTGGTAGATGGATATCTGTAAAATCTGGACCGGGACATTTGGGACATTGGCAAAGAGTGCAGACCCAGATCAGACGCCGCGGAACGCGGCGTCTGATCAGGGTCTGTACTGTTTGCTTCAATAACATGAAGTTTAGGGTTGAATGAAGCAGTCTTAAGTCCATGTTCAGGGCCATTTTCCCAGCCCACAATCAGAGACAATCGACCCACCAGTGCTATCAGTGCTTTGATTCTTTGTATGTCTATTATTGCAACGTACCGTTGCGTCTTGTCATTGTTTGTTCTTGTCCACGTGATTATCATTGACCAATGAAATCAGATTGCTCGTAGGACGAAATCCAGGTAACGGTTATTTATAGCATGTGGAGCTGTTATTCTTGTGATGCCTCTGGAAGGTTGTGCTCCGTGAATGTGGCCTTTTCTGAAGTAACCATTTATATTACGTTACTTTACATGTCCTTTTATGTGCTGTTGTTTATAAATACTGGTGGAAGGCTTAACCGAACAAATATATGATTTTACCACTGTGGAAACTGAAGGCGAGGGTTGGGATCATGTAAAGCTACGAGTTTAAGGCCCCAAGTAATTTATTACTGACCGTTCCAAAGCAGTACTTTCATTGTGGTACGTTTTGTTAAATGTTCTGTAGTGTATCACTTACAAATGCTTTTCTTTTAACAATTATGTTAAAATCTGAGATGTATTCAGTTAAGTTTGGGTAACAGTTGTCACCGTTTTGGGAAAACTCTACTTGCCACGTGTTCTTTTTATGGATGTTTAAATGTATTTGTCTGTCTTTTCCTTTGTTGCTGAGCACTTCATGTGAATTTAATTGAATCACTTCCTGAAGTCACTTATTTACTTTTAATAACCTCATGTTTGATTGATTTTTCGAGTAATTTTCCAAGTTAATGTCAAATGTTGATATACATTGTACTGCTCACTGCTTCTTAAAGACTATAACAACGCTGAATCAAAGAACTGTCACGTGATTACCACATTTACAATATGTAGTCAAGGGCCTTTTTTCCTTACCATACTTCTAAACCTTGAACAATTTTACACCCTATTGATGTGTCTAAAAACTTCTGGATGAGAGGCAAACTGTGTGGACCAGATCAGACGCCGCATATTGCGGCGTCTGTTCTGGTCTACACTGTTTGCTCAGACTTGTTTGTCCGAATACTTAGGGCAAATACGAGAAGAGCTGTGGTTCGATCTGCAGGACGAACATCCGACATGAGTAGCAATATACTGCTTATCCAAGAGAAATCAATAATTCGACTTGTATTTTCATTCGGATCAATACATTTTAATATTACAAGTATTAGAATGAATGCAAAGCTATGGAAACATTTTAAAGGCACAGGCTTTGTACTGTTAAAAGAAGAAAACTAGGGGAAAAAAATAAATAAAAATAAAAATAAAACAACTGAAAACAGGCAAATGCGTTTAGCAATAAAGTCGTAATATCCTCTACTGTAACAATGGACTGATAAAGTTCTGTGAAAGGTCTGTGAATTTTCACGGTTCTATGAAAACCTCGTGACTTTAGACCGTGACATTTTGGAGTGATATGTTTATTCGAGCCCGCGAAAAAATGAAAAGCCGTGAAAACTTCATGAAAAAAAAAGGGCCTGTCTATTTCAAGGGTCCATAATGTGAAAAGTTCACATTAGAAAATACGCCTATTCAAATATATTGAAAGTTTTCAGATATAAACTCTGATACTTTTCATATTTCTGCTCAAAAATATAGATTGTGGGTACTCGTTAGAACCGCCTCGCCGTTCTGCTAAAAAACATAGATTGTGGTACTCGTTAGAATCGCCTTCTAACGAGTACCAACAATCTATGTTTTTGAGCAGAAATAAGAAAAATAAT
This sequence comes from Anodontia alba, assembly GCA_964016985.1. Lineage (NCBI taxonomy): Eukaryota > Metazoa > Mollusca > Bivalvia > Lucinida > Lucinidae > Anodontia > Anodontia alba. The sequence goes on from OZ024826.1 coordinate 39,772,429, forward strand.
GTATACCCTTGTAAACTCCAGTTTTTCTATATAAAAAGTGGGGTTTGAGGGGGTCAAAATCATATAGGCATGTTTTCGTGATGTTGAAAAGGAGACTAGAATTTTATTGATTTTTCACGGCCTAACTGAAATATTAAAATGGTGTATATCAAACAGTACCTCGAGAACAAGTAGAACAAATCTGACAAGACGGGCACGAAATAACTCTATTTCGACCATCTGATGTTGAGCTAACCACATCAATTAAAGAAAGATAGTATGCTTCAGTACCCCTAAAATCGCCCACCCCGCCGCAAAAAAAACAAAACAAGCCACACACACACACACACACACACACGCACACACGCACAACTGTGTACATTTATATGCAATATATAATGACTATGTTCTGAAATTCACATTATTTTCATGGCAGAAATTCATGGCTTTTTCACAGATTTGTCACCAGGTTTTCAGGTGGCACCACAAAACGACCTTTTCAGTGATTAATTCACCACAGATTTTCATGGTTTTGTCATTGTTCATATTCACGACCTATCATGACTTTCCACTGAGAACTTCTGTGACAGCCATTCAAAATTTCACCAAGATTTTCACAACCTTTTCATGACGCCTTTTTCTAGTAGTGATATCGCACTGTTTTTGAAAGAAGTAAATCGTATTGTCGCGCTTTTAGAATTAGACCCGAATTAACACAGATTCTGTGTGAGATCTGCCCATGTATGTTTGTAAGAAGGCTGTGAACACAATCGAAATTGTCTCTGTTAACAAAACAAACGAAAGAAAAAGAACCGACGTAAATAGACACGACTGGTCCATAATGCACGGATGGGATCACATGCAATAAGGCATCATAACAAAGCATGTTATATGAGATATTTTGTGTACAGATGATATGAACAGCAACGTGAAACAACGTACCTTATAAATACTCCATACCAAAACTCAGATCAGCCTGCGTATCCGCGCAGTCTGATCAGACTTTTCGTGTTTAGCATGAAGAAGCGTTGCATCCTTGGCTATCAAAAATGCGCACAGGGGAGATTCTGATCAGACTGCGCGAATGCGCAGGCTGATCTGAATCTTCACTGAGCGCATGTTCGAAGACGTTTCCTGACGTTGCGGCTAATAGATAGTACCATTCTATTCCTTACTCTACATATCTCTAAAATGTAAAAAAAAAAAAAAAGAAAAAAAAAAAAAAAAAAAAGATTTTATAGTTTAGATCTCCAGTACAATTTCATCAGTATTATGTTTTTGTCTGGCTAGTAAGGCAGACTGAAATATCTTTCTCTGTTTTTGAAGTTAATTCATAAAAAACTTCCGTTTCTGCAAGTTATGAAACAATAGCATATCTTCATCACTGTTTCTTTATAATAGAAACGCATATTCAAGTTCCTGGTATAGTGTATACCTTCTGGTCCTACGTGTCAATGAGCCCATTTGAAGTATTTGTTTTCTTAAGCTATCGGAAGAATTTCCTAGAGACTAAATACGATTTCTAATCAGCCATTCTAAACGAGCTATCGGTGTTCGAGTGTTCGAGTCATTGAAGATTTACTGTAATTAGAAAATCTCACTCAATCCAGTGCTAGGTGCTGTGAGCCATAATGCAAATTACACGCCTATTCACGGACAGGCTTAATAAAAACGGGTCAGCTAATTTATTTTCAATGTGTTCGTTGCTTTCAAGGGTTACTTTTTTATTTTATTATAATATTATTATTATTACTATTACTATTATTATTTTGCTGAGAATGTGTTTACAATTAGTTAAGTGCCATTTCGAAAACACGCCTATTCAAATATATTGAAAATTTCACCACCAAAAAACTGAAAGTTTTCAGATAAAAATTCTGATTTTTGTTACATTTCTGCTCAAAACATAGATTGTGGGTACTCGTTAGAACCGCCTCGCCGAGGCGGTTCTAACGAGTACCCACAATCTATGTTTTGAGCAGAAATAAGAAAAATAATGTATATCACTGTAAACCCCAGTTTTACTATATAAATGTGGGGTTTAAAGGGGTCAAAAACTGTATAGGTATGTTTTCGTGATGCTGTGTGGCGGCCGGAAGAGTCTTCCCGTGCTTCAACATGCGTAGTTCGTACTTTCTGTGGGAATGTTCTGTGATATCCTGCTTCGCGGTGCTGAACTGAAACTCAACTAATTGATATTAATTCGTTGATCACCACAGCAGTAATTCAGTTTGCTTTTCCTTTTGTTTATTTTTGTTGTTTTCCTTTGATGTTTCACAGACTGAGTTAAGGAACCTCTGTAAAGGCTTAACTTTTGTAAATTATACAATACTTGAACCCAGCGTGATTATTGGTTCGAATAAATCAATTTAGCCTTCCCACCCGGAAATAGTATAGCCTATGAACACTTCCTTCCTGAAACGTCGATGGTCGTCATTTTGTTTCACCGCATTAATGAATAACCACAGGATTATACCATCTCTTGTTTGATTTGTTTTTAATCTACTTACACAAGCGTTATCAGTCCGTTTGCGCTTGAACCGCATCCAAGTCATTAAAAGCGATTTTTTGTTCCTGTTGTCAGCCTATGTATTCTGTACTAACCCTTGGAAACGTGATGTACATGTAGACGTTGTTGTTTCGTGACGATACAGGCCTTATCTAGTGTTTAATCAGCTTTTGCTACCTTTGGGAAAAATAACTTAGGAAGATTTTCAACAAACGCTTTGATCTATAACAAATTCGTTATTGAATTTATATTCTTGACAGGCGACATGCATCATACGAGTATTTCCTGTACTAAGAATCATGCTCACTCAAGCCGTTAGGCGAGGGAGAAACATTAATATGAATCCATGTCTCCTGACAAGAATATGCAAAATATTATAGAAAATGTCCAGGAAGAGCCACAATCACGGAATACAGCTTGCCAATTAACCCATTAAAGACTGAATAAACTCTCTCACACTATATATTGACAGAGTCTATTTTCGATTTTAGGTATGTCAGGCTATATGATGTAGATATTCCTAAAGAAAAATGGTTGAGCTATTTGTAAACAGTGGAGACCCTGATCAGACGCCGCCTTCTGCGGCGTCTGATCTGGGTCTGCACTGTTTGCCAAATACCCTTTTAGTGGTCTCCAGACCACAATGAGTTAAAAATATAGTTTTCTCAACTTGCACCGATTTCTGCACCAGACCATTAGACTAGCCATAAAAATAAGAAAGAAGTGATTTTATATGAAATAATATTTTATCAGTATATAAATATTGCTTATAAAAATATATGTCTAAACTTATGCAAGGCAACTTCTTCATGCAACGTACAATGTAGCTGCAAAGGGACACAATCATTTGATCATCTTTCGAATATGTAGCTTGGGTTTGATTTCCTGATCTCTTACATAAGATAAAATCTGCAAATAATTGCTTTCTACGGAAGCCATGATTGAAAATGCCTTATGTTCAATAATAACCATACGTGTTGGGACAGATAGGCCTTTGCAAACAGTGTAGACCAAGATCAGACGCCACAGAACGCGGCGTCTGATCAGAGTCTACACTGTTTGCCATAAATATAGCAATATTCTAGACACATCAACAGGTGGTAGAATGGACTACAGTCAAACCTGTGTTAAGCAAGCATCTATGGAAAAGCTATAAACGGGTTGCTTAAGACAAGTGCTTGCTTAATATAGGTAGATTTGTACTACTTTGCCTTTAATGGGATCTGAAGTAGTGGCTACTAAAGGCAGTGATTTCTTAATACAGGTGGCCTTTAGGACAGGTTTGACTGCATCTGAAATTGTAGGACATGAATGGTTAGTAGATAAGGTAGATTAGGTGTCCCAATACTGTGGTTATTTCGGCACTTACTTGTTTGCAGTTTCATCAACTAAATGTTACAATTCTGTTTCACTGCCTATTGATATATCTTACACCTTCTTGATGAGTGGCATTCAGTATAGATCCTGATCGGACACCACTTCTGCGGCGTCTAACCTGGGTCTACACTATTTGCTCAGGCATGTCTTACCCGATACTTAGGGTAACTATGGAAGATCGGTCTGTTCTATCGTTTAGACATTATTGCAAAAACTTGATTTTTAACTCTGAGTTTTGTTTTTGTTATACTTCTTGACATTTAACGTAGGAAAGTGTAATGTCAAAATCCCCCTACAATTCATAAAGCTCAGACATAGTATTATTGTGTCCGAGATAAGGCCCCAAGGTTATAAAACCATTTTCATGCTCAACTCAACTGAGCATGAGTTTTTTTTCTCTGCTAATAAATATGAAAATGCCGTCAACAGTTTGCATTTTCATATTTATAAGCAGAGAAAATTTCATGCTCAGCTATGTTTAGCAAGAAAGATTTTTTAGTTGTTGGTAATATGAGATTTATTAGCAGAGCAAATTTCATGCTGAGCTGAGTTGAGCATGACAAAGGTTTTATAATCTCGCGGCAAGATAAGGGGGAGTGAATATTTTGTACTGAAATGGGGTCTGCTCTAAAAGAAAAAAAAAAAAAAAAAAAATCCCATCGGGAGCAAATTCTTTACGTTTGGAGAAGAAGAGTCTACACTGAAAAAAAAAAAAAAAAAAAAAAACAAGCTCCCCTATGAAGTTTTCTTTTTTTTTTTTTTTTTTTTTTTTTTTTACTTTTGGAGTAGACCCCTTTTCAGATGGGGATTCATGTGTGCCGGAAAGCAAACAGGAAGTCATAAATGTGTTTCCCTTGTGAAAAATTGTGGAAAATCTGCCAAAGTTGTTAGAGGGCCCAAACATGGTCTTTAATACGAAATATTTCAAATAACATGACGCGCCCGCTAAGAAGAGTACGCTTCGGACAGAAGTGCTGAAAGAGGCGAATGTTTGATGAAAGGATCCTGCAAAACTTTAGAAAAAAACAACAATGAAGCATGGAAAAAAGGACGACAAATCAGCCTGCGCGACTGCCACTTTATTGGGGTTACTTTAAGAGAAATGGACAGCTGCTCACGTAAAAACTTGTTTTTAACCCTTAGAGAGCTGTGCTTTTTTTTTTCATCTGGGTCATTTCAGCGGGGGTGGAGGCGAGGTGTGAGGATGGGGGTTGGGGAGGTGTGGAGTACCCTTTCCTGAGCCGGTTTTTTTTTTTTTTTTTTTTGTTTTTTCATTTGTAGGCGATACTCTTTCGACTTTCAAACGCCGCTGCCGTGTTCACAATGTCCCCACATGACAATAATCAAACGATATTCGGAATTCGGTTGTGACACTTACAAGAAAAAAATCATTAGGCACAACCTGTGGGCAATGCAGACAAGAACTGACTACTGTTGCGGATTCACCTCGTATTTGTTCACATTTATCACTGGAAGTTATTATGTTCGAGTTCGCATAGTCATCACATGTTGTTAGGAAATGCCTAGTAAGCATTCTTTATAAATCTATAGCGGGCCACTATCAGCCCGTCAGCTACTCTGACGGGCTGATAACGCCCGCTATGGATTTATAAAGAATGCTAGCTGGGGCAATGTTTGACTGTGATTCTGGAGATTATGCTCACTGATAATCTTGGAATTGAATAATAATGTTCCTGCATCATTTCTGATTACATGTAACAGTCACCTCTTGAGAGAGGGTTTCCATGCTAGTTAAATTGTCAGTGTAGTGAATTTTGTCGTTGTATCGAGTGTCGGTATAATGAGGGTTGCTCGTACTTCCTTTAAGAGTACAGACGTGTTTAAAGAAAAAACAAATACAAGGGAAGAAAATTCCTGTCTGCAAAAGTTAACACCCTTTGATAATGTTGGCAAAACTGCAGGCCCTGAACACACTGATTATTCTGCGCTGGCGTACCCCGGTGTTAGCTGCCCGTATAAACTTGCCAGCAGACCGTATCTCTGAGGTAAGTAGTATAGGGTGCCATATTTACCCTGAGTAATCCGACACCTTAACCTATTTCATAATTCGAAAAAAAAGAGACAATATTACTACATGTTGACGTGTCCAAACATTTGCTGTAAGAGTGCCAGAAAGTGTAAACTCTGATCAGACTCCGCATTGAGCTATTCTATCTTTTAAAAAAATACAAATAAAACTCGTGTCTGCTAGATGAGATGCAAACTGTGTAAATCCCGATCAGACACCGCATTCTACACAGTTGCCAAGGCAGCTCCTCTCAAATACTTAGTTCTTGTCATGCTGAATAAATTAAGATGCCATGTCCACTTCTAATTGTCAGCCAATCAGATTACTTAATCCAGATTGTTGATATAAATTCACATACTGATCGACAAACAATGCAGATCCAGATCAGTTGGCTTCTTCAGAAGCCAACTACCTGGATCTACACTGTTTGCAAAGACAGGGCATAATGGGTTCAGCAGGACAAGGATTAGGACAAATATTGTATGCGCCCTTCGCATTGCTTGTCTTGTTGTCATGCCAACTATAAACATTGATCAGGTCACTGATCGCTATGAATCGAAATCATCTTTTAAAAACCAATCCAATCGAAATCATTTTTTGTTTAAAAGCCAGTCCATAAGATTTTACCAGATCACAGGAAAACAGTCAAGGAATGGCCCGTATACACCAAACACACATACCTATCTCAGTAAAGGTACAGATCAGCCTGTGCATCTGCATCATCATCAAACAGTATAAATTAAAGTTGTAGAGCATGCCAAACATGGCGAACTGCGAAGCAGATTCGAGGTCTGGCCTGAACCTGTGACGTTTGCATGCCAATGCATTGATTTTTCTATGCTCTGCCTGAGTGGGTTATTAATCATGCAAAGATGAATAGAAAACTATATTTCATTTATTGATCTATCATAATATCAAATAGGAGTTTTAATGTAGTCAGTCACATAAAGCCGCCCCAGCATGTTTTTTTTTTTTTTTTTTTTTTTTTTATGAGGAAAGCGATTAAGAAGGCTTAAATAGTCAAACGATCATTCATTGGCATTTATTTATGTGTAAAATTTATTTTCAAAAGCGAAAAAAAGAACAAGACCTTACTCGACAGCCAACATTACTATCGTTCCCTCCCAGGAGACATACAACGTCGCTCCGACGTCACCGAGACGTTGAAGCGACGTTGTTACGACGTTGTTTGTTAGCTGGCTGACCTAACTGGCCGAAACTAACTAGTCTGGCCCAGATGAAAAAAAAAAAAAAAAAAAAATAAAAAATGGCAACCAGTTATTTTCAGTTCTGTGTATGTGCATCTGTTCGTCGCTGCCAAGGGTCATTCCTGTTAGGATTTATATATCTACACTACAGCTGCTGTTAGTGTCGTGTAGCGACCGTTAACGTCTCCTCATACATGTGTATTTAGCTATAGCTCAGTTTATATTTTCTGGCCCGTTATAATCACTGAGCCTACTCGTGCATTGCTTTTATATATATATATATATATATATATATATATATATATATATATATATATATATATATATATATATATATATATATATATATATACGAGATATATACGAGGGTCACTGATGGGGCCTTACTGGCCGAAAGTAGCTGGTCTGATGGAGAGAAATTGGCACCTAAGCTATTTTTAGTTGTGTGTGTGTGTGTGTGTGTGTGTGTGTGTGAGCCTGTCTGTTCATTGCTTTTAGGGGACATTCTTTTTAGAATTTACTCTACTCTTTCTTGTATGGCTTCAAAATTAAGGATTTTAACCTATTCAAACGATTTGTGGATTCTTCGATTTTAAAAATTGGGCTTGTTTATTTGTTTTGCAATACCGTGGCTTTCCGTATAGAGTTACGGTAAACAGGGCAGACAACGATTAGGCGCCACACACTTCTGCAGCTGATCTGAGTTTACTCTGTTTACTAGAGACCAGTTTGTGGGACATTAGACAAGTGCATAGCTTTTAGGGAAATGGATGTACTTTCAGGGTAGCCCCCTTTGTCAAACTTGTTTTGTTCCCTTTTGGAAAGGGATCTACTCAAGGCTTAAAGTTTGTTTTTTAACATGGAGCGTTTTGATTACATCTGTATATTAGTTACCATCCATACCTGTGGTGTCCCAACATCCCTTCAACATCGTTTCATCATTCTGGGGCAAGGGGCTAGTTCATGACCTAGGGATCTAAATATTATTTTGCAAGAAAAATAGAACCGTCATGGAAACATTTTATAGCCCCATTAACGAAACCAAAATCATCTTTACAAACAAATTACAGTATAACCTCAATGGCTCGAACATGGATGGCTCGTTTACCGTGGATGATTCGAACTCATTTTTCAGTCCCTACAAAATTCTTCCAAAAGCTCATGAAAACAAATATTTAGGGATTTTTTTTTCTTATTTTATCATGGAATTGTATGTTGTGTTTATTCATTAGAATTGCCTCATCGAGGCGATTCTAATGAGTACACTCAACATACAATCGTTGTGTAGATAATCGAAAAGATTTCCTAAAATTTGCTTCCTGAACTGGTGCCATGAGTAACCCTCAGTGGCTCGAACTACCCATGTCTCGAACAAATTTCTATGGTCCCAAAGATGTTCGAGCCATTGTATAGTATTTAGACGAATGGTTTTGAATCTTCTCTGGGCGCATATGTTCAGCGGTACATTCTCTCATGCTGTATATAGCTAAAACATTCTGACACTTTGAGGGGAACAGATACTGTTTCAGGGGATGCAACTCTGCCAAAATTATTTTGCTTCCCTTCTGAAAAAGAATCTACTATAAAAAGATATAATTTGCTACTAAACATTAACGCATTATTTCTATAGTAATAAAAAGTATAAATTATACATCATCACGAAAACATGCCTTTATAATTCTGACCCCCTTAAACCCCACTTTTATATAGTAAAACTGGGGTTTACAGGGGTATACATTATTTTTCATATTTCTGCTCAAAAACATAGATTGTGGGTACTCGTTAGAACCGCCTCGGCGAGGCGGTTCTAACGAGTACCCACAATCTATGTTTTGAGCAGAAATATGAAAATATCAGAGTTTTTATCTGAAAATTTTCAGTTTTAGGAGGTGAAATTTTCTATATATTTGAATAGGCGTGTTTTCGTAATGTGCGTGCTCGTCCACGATTCCTTGCTTTCACGTATAATTCGCTTTCTATTTGTCAGTTGTTGTATATAAAAAAAAAAAACACGTAAAAAAATTCTAATCATATGGCTGATTTTTGTTGTGTGTACCATCAACTGCAACGAAAGTATGCCCTCGGCATTTTCCGACTTCACTACGAGGTATCTGTTCTTGAAATCCGGTGTTGAAAGGAGATGTTGCAGTAAGGCGAGGGTTTTCCCTTATTGGCTCCAGTGTTGAAGACTAGGTTTCTGAAATTTTAATATTCAATTTTGTTTTACACATTCCGGTAGCCCGATGTCTGAATCATAGCAGAGAGGAAAATTATGTTTCTGGCTTAATGTTATGGGGAGATAATTCGGTCCTGTTCACACCACCTCAAAACCTCCAGAATTTATACCATGTTCAAAACGATGGGAATTACATTTAGTTACCTTTCTCTTTGGGAAATATGTCTTGAACCAGAATGACACGAACACAACACTAATGGGAAATAATGGTTAAATAAAAACAGTCAGTGCGCATGTCTGGTATATCTGACTTGAATGTTCTTTTTAATTTCCGTTTAGAATACAAACTTGATTGTGTTTCATAAAAGTTGCTTTAAAAATATGTTTTTCCCCTAGGCCCAAGTCCTCATTCATATATATTACATAAGTATGTCGGAGAAATATCTGCACCAAAGGGCATCTTGGGTCTTAGTGGGAAAACATATTTTCTAACAACTTTTATGAAACACATTCAATTTTGCATTTTAACCGGAAATGAGAAAGCGAATTTAAGTTTGATATACCAGACATACGCAGTGGCATTACGAAAACACGCCTATTCAAATACATAGAAATTTTCATCTCCAAAAACTGAAAATTTTCAGATAAAAATATCCGATATTTTTCATATTTCTGCTCAAAACATAGATTGTGGGTACTCGTTAGAACCGCCTCGCCGAGGCTGTTCTAACGAGTACCCACAATCTATGTTTTGAGCAGAAATAAGAAAAATAATGTATACCCCTGTAAACCCCAGTTTTACTATATAAAAGTGGGGTTTAAGGGAGTCAAAATTATATAGGCGTGGTTTCGTGATGCTGTATCCATTTTATTATTATTTTCCATCAGTGTTGTGTTTCCGTCATTATGCTGCAAGAAATATACATTGTATCCCAAAGAGAAAGGTAATTAAGCTAAATTCCCATCATTTTGAACATGGTACTAATTTAGGAGCTTTTGCTGTGGGGTAAGGATGATTGAATTATCTTCCCTTTGTTATAAGCCAGAAGCATAAATTTTCGTTTCTGCTATGATTCAGACAACAAGCAACCGGATTATGTAATAAAACTGAATATTGTTTTTTTTCTGAAATCTGGTCTTCAACACCTGAACCAATTAGGGAAAATCCTCGCCTTACTGCAATATCTCCTTAATTAGGTCTGCATCCAAACAACTGTAGTGTAAACACGGTAGAATAAAATTGAGAAGTGTATGCTAGGCAGAGGATTCATATAAAATGTTAAGGCTTTTTATCTCTGGAAAAAAAATCAAAGTGTCGTCTGATGGGATTATGATTGCCGCTTTAAGGGTTAACTCACCTGAATAACTATAAGTATATGAACAGTCAGGCATGAATTACCAGTGTAGACCATGAACGCCAAGCACTCTGGGTACAAATTTCAGCACACGACAATACTTTTATTTTTGCCAGAAAATAGGTTTGACATTTCATGCAGATTTTCTCCAATGGAGACAATTTGCATGAACTGTCTAATCCTGTTTTCTGAAAAAAAAAAAAAAAAAAAAGAAATAGAAAAATATCATCAATTTGTTAATCGCTGAATTAGCCCAGAGAGTGGTAAAGGTTAAGGTCTGAATATTAGATATCCCGCCTGATTTTGTATGGGAGTCAATTTAACCCCTTTATGCCTGAATATTTTCAGTGAACTCTCCCATCATGAACTTTGGATGGGATCATACATAGTCAAAGGGGTGTTATATAGAAATTGTCATAGTTGCTTTTATTATTGAAACTTTCCAATGTAACTGTAAACAGTGTAGATCATGATCAGACGCTGCGCTCTGCGGCGTCTGATCTGGGTGTACACTGTTTGCAAATATCCCTTTTATAGGACACTAGGCATAAATGGGTTAAATGACTTCTCGTGGGCTTCCTGCACACCAATCCTCTTTTGAAAAGGGGTATACTCTAAAAAGAAACAAGCTGCTTCCCTAGGGAAAGGTTCTTCTGTAAAAGAAAAGAAATTGCTCCAAATTCTTTCTTTTTAGATGCAGCTAACCAATTTATGCCGAATGGACTCTTCTACCTAAACTCTTTGGACAGGTCTATTTCTTATATAAGGGGTGTCTGGTCAGTTTTTATTATTATCATGTTTTGTAGAACTGTCTTTACTTAATGCAAACAGTGTAGACCTTGATCAGACACCGCGTTATGCGGCGTCTGATCTGGGTCTATACTGTTTGCCAGTGTCACTTTTATGGCACGCTAGGCTTAATGGGTTAAATTTAGTGAATTAATTATTGAGAGAGATATACGTAGTTCTGCGCAAACCATTTCCTAGTATACAAGGTTGTGAAATTATCACATTTTGTTACTTGTTCATAGACAAGTAAATGGTCGAGTTCCACTTGTCCTAACCAGATTTACTAGCCCGAAAGTCGACATTTTCCTTATTTCTCGAAGAAAACATACAGTCGAACTTCGATGGCTCGAACATCTTTGGGACCATAGAAAATTGTTCGAGACATGGGTGGTTCGAGCCACTAAGGGTTAATTATGGTGCTAGGTCAGGAAGCAAATGGCGATAATTTAGGGATTTTTTTTATCGATTTTCTACACAATAATTGTATGTTGAGTGTACTCATTAGAATCGCCTCGATGAGGCGATTTTAATAAGTACACACAACATACAATTTTACGATAAAATAAGAAAATTTCCCTCAATATTTGTTTTCTTGAGCTATCGGAAGAACCTCGTAGGGACTCAAAAACGCGTTCGAATTAGCCATGGTAAACGAGCCATCGGTGTTCGAGCTATTGAGGTTCGACTGTATGTTGTGGGTACTCATAATGAGTACCCACAACATATGTTTTCTTCGAGAAATAAGAAAATATTCTTCTCATAAGCTTGATACTCTTCTTAGCTAGAGATATGAAGTCCTTGTAAATTGAATTTATTTACTTGTCTTCAGGGAAATGGAACAAGTTGGACAAGTCGGGCATGATGTTTTCACAGCCCTGCTAGTAGAGATACCAAGCGTGTAGAATCAAATATGGATAACTAATCCTTTGGAAACCGCATTATTTTTCATTTCGTCTGTAATTTTTTTAATTGGTGAAGCATGTCGTTTTAAAGTTGAAGAGCATTTTCTCAAGCAAAAGGAAAGTCTTGTGTATATGAACCACACGCTTACCACACATTTAGATTACAAATTACAGTCGACTCTCGTTATCTCGAATTCCAAAGGATTCTCTGAAATACTTCGAGATATCCGTAGTTCGACATATCAGGTTTGCAGAATTGAGGAAAAATAATTTGATTAACCACATTTAACAAACTGATAGGTAATTGGACTTTTGAAGTTAGAGATATATTGAAAATATTGTGGAAAAGAGGAGAAATTGCTCCTTAGGAGCAATTTCTCCTCTTTTCTACAATATTTTCCGTCTGTTGTTAGGTTTTCATGTATAGGCAGGGACCAGATTTTCACTTCGAGATAAGCGGTTATTCGAGATAAGCGAGGTCGAGATAACGAGAGTCAACTGTATTTCACCATAATTATTCATTTAAGCTGCGTTTTGTTTTGTGAACAGAAACTTGTTCGAACAGCGAAGACCAGTGTAAATCTACGTACCCATGCAGTCTGATTAGATCCTACGCTATTCACTGACACCCGTACACTGATCTAACTATCGTGAATTCATAAGCAGATGGCGAAGGAACTTATCAGCCTTCGAGTATTTGCAGGCTTAGCTGGTCATTGCCGTCTACATGTTCCCCAAAGAAATCCCTTAATAAGGGGAAACAAATAACTTTGTACTAAAATAAAAACAAGACCCTTGACAGTATTATATTATATTAAATAAATTGTACCTTTTTATCGAAATAGACGGCAGTTTGTTTTTAGCCTTTACAACAATCGCACAGTGCATAATTTATTGCCAAAAATATGAGCCATTAATGATATACCATATTAACTCGAAATATACGAACAGAGTGGCCTGAGCAAATTATGTAGATCCTGATCAGATGCCGCGTTATGCGGCGTCTGATCAGGGTCTACCTTTTTCCTCATCCAGCAGCTTGTAGACATATCAACGGATAGTAAAGTGGACACGCTGAAATGTTAAGATCCTGAAGATAAGGAGTTAAGTTGTCTTAATATTTTCAAGAGTAATGTCAGATTGTAAAGGTTTGTATATATTTTATGTGTGTTGCATTTCATCTTCTTCTTCTTCTTCATCGAGTTCTCCCTCATCGTCGGCGGTAGCTTCCTGGTATTGTTGGTATTCTGATACCAGATCATTCATGTTGGACTCAGCCTCAGTGAACTCCATCTCATCCATGCCCTCACCTGTATACCAATGGAGGAAAGCCTTACGACGGAACATGGCGGTGAACTGCTCAGAGACACGCTTGAAGAGTTCCTGAATGGCGGTGCTGTTGCCGATGAAAGTGGCAGACATTTTCAGACCACGTGGTGGAATATCGCAGACGGCTGTCTTGACGTTGTTTGGAATCCATTCAACGAAGTAGCTGCTGTTTTTGTTTTGGACGTTCAACATTTGTTCGTCAACCTCCTTCATGGACATACGACCACGGAACATCGCAGCGACCGTCAGATATCTGCCGTGACGTGGATCACAGGCAGCCATCATATTTTTGGCGTCGAACATTTGTTGGGTAAGTTCTGGTACCGTAAGCGCCCTGTACTGCTGGCTCCCTCTAGATGTCAAGGGAGCAAATCCTGGCATGAAAAAGTGGAGACGTGGGAAAGGCACCATGTTGACTGCCAGTTTACGCAAATCGGCGTTCAGCTGACCTGGGAATCGGAGGCAAGTGGTGACACCAGACATGGTGGCAGAGACAAGGTGATTCAAGTCCCCGTATGTTGGTGTTGTCAATTTCAGTGTTCTGAAACAGATGTCATAGAGAGCCTCGTTGTCGATACAGTAAGTTTCATCTGTGTTCTCAACAAGTTGGTGGACTGACAAAGTGGCGTTGTATGGTTCAACAACTGTGTCAGACACCTGCAAACGTATGATAAATACTTTAAGCCGTAACATCAGAAAACGTACCTTCAGACATGTACGCCCAGCGAAGATTCAGATCAGTCTGCGCATTCGCGCAGTCTGATCTGAATCTTCACTGGGTTTATTTTGGATAGCCAAGGATGCAAAGTTTCTTTATGCGGATAGTGAAGACTCTGATCAGAGTGTGCGGAGCACAGGCCGATTTCAATCTACATTTGGGCGCATATGTCAGAAAGTACTTTTTATCGCCGTGATGCTTTTGTTTTTATTAAACTACCTACCATTGTTTTTTTTTTGCATAGCTTTATAGGTATATCACCTACAGGCGGAAGTTGGCAAATATTGACAGAATTTCGGATATATATGAATACATGATTCTCTTATCAAATTAAGTAAATGTGGGGAAATCATCTGCTTTAATTGGTCGGAAATTTCATCTGCGGCGACCCGTCAGAATACTTCAGCATCGGTATACTTCTCTTAAACCATGTTTTTCTTCTGTGATATGTATATATTGTAAAATAACTTAAACTAAGTTATCCTTTTTATTGCATGCATTGTGATATTTTGTTACTTTTACATTTGTTTGTCGAAATAAAAGCCCTACTGGGTTTATGTTGCTTGTTACGCATATTAGACAATACATAAATCTTCTATGTCTGTGTCGGTCCTGGATAGATAGATAATATATCAAGAAAATTTGAACAAATCTGCAAATTCTCCAGTATTACACTGTAGTGTTGCCTCATGCATTTCGTTTCTGTTCAGCATCTGGCACAAAATAGCACCTTTTTTCGTCGTTCTTCATAATGAGAGGGACCTTGTGAGCATGCTCTGTATTGATTTTAGGTTTTCGACGTTTCAAAAGAGGCTTGGTGTACAATATGCATTTCGAAAACACGCCTATTCAAATATATTGAAAATTTTACAACCAAAAAAAGGAAAATTTTCAGATAAAAATTCTGATATTTTTCATATTTCTGCTCAAAACATAGATTGTGGATACTCGTTAGAACCGCCTCGCCGAGGCGGTTCTAACGAGTACCCATAATCTATGTTTTTGAGCAGAAATAAGAAAAATAATGTATACCCCTGTAAACCCCAGTTTTACTATATAAAAGTGGGGTTGAAGGGGGTCAAAATTATATAGGCGTGTTTTCGTAATGTGAGCTTAACTATACCTAATTTAGTGCCACAGAGGCCTTTCTGTTATTTAAACTTCATCAATGTGGCTAAACCCCAAAGGTTTGGAAATGAAACGTGTGATGCGCATGTCTTGACAAGCAGCAAGACGTACAGAAAGCAAAACAAGCCTAAAAAGTGGATCCCGGACCCGCTAAGATACTTGTCATTTTGACAAGTCAGTCACAGTTTTAGAAAGTGTTTTTAATTTGTACTATAACAAAGATTGAGGTATAAAAATAGTTGTATTGGATAGCCAAACAGGAAGTGACAAAAGTTGTCTCCCTTATCCCGATGTTTTGTTCCTCAGCTATCTTTGTTTTCTTTTGGTGCCTCGGGAGAGCTGTGCTTCGTGATTGTGGCATTTCCTTGGTACCTTCACAGATATTTTTCCTTGTAAAAAATGGTAAAAAATTTAACGTGTGTCTTTTAACCCTTATCTCTTACTGAACACGGCATGCCCTGTCTTAGCAAACAGTGTAGATCCAGATCAGTTGGCTTCTGAAGAAGCCAAATGATCTGGATCTGCACTGTTTGTCATTAAATATGTGAATTTCTATCAAAAACCCGGATCAAGTAATCTGATTGACTGGAAATTAGAAGTGGGCGTGGCATCTTAATTTATTCAGCATGACAAGGGTTAAGTAATTACTGTGTCTTGAATTTTGTTAAGCTAGTGATGAGGTACAGACAACCCTCATTATACCAACACTCGATACAACGACAAAATTCATTATAATGACTTTTTGACTTTCACGAAACCTTCGCTTAAGAGGTAACAATTAGTCACAAACCATGCAAGAATATTGTATTTAATACTTTAGAGAAACATATGTTTTGGATATTTGTTAGAATCGCCTCACTGAGGCGATTCTAACAAGTATCCAAAGCATATGTTCTTTGAGGAAATAAGAACAAAACATGACCTTTCTTACATATCAATCTGTCCATAAGTATTTTGTACAACAGCAAATTCATTTTAATGGCAAAGTCTTTGAGAACAAATGCTGTCGTTGTAACGAGGGTTCACTGAATAAATTTTACAGAAGCATTCGTACCTTAGGTGACGGCACAACAGAGAAAGTATTCATGATTCTGTCGGGGTATTCCTCACGGATCTTGCTGATCAGAAGTGTTCCCATGCCAGATCCGGTACCACCACCCAAGGAGTGGGTCAGTTGGAATCCTTGGAGACAATCACAGCTCTCAGACTCCTTTCTCACTACATCAAGGACGGAGTCGACGAGTTCAGCGCCCTCTGTGTAATGACCTTTAGCCCAGTTGTTTCCGGCTCCGCTCTGTCCGAACACGAAGTTATCGGGACGGAAGATCTGTCCAAATGGGCCGGACCTTACGGAATCCATGGTTCCGGGTTCAAGATCCACCAGAACAGCACGTGGGACATATTTTCCACCTGTACATAAAAAGTGCATTTAATAGTTGAATAGATACAAATAGAACAAACATATGAGCCGGGGAACAGTATGTCCTACAAGACTGAATGAGTGCCCAGCGAAGACTCAGATCAGCCTGCGCATCCGCGCTGTCTGATTAGAATCTACTGCATGCCATTCTTTGGGTAGCCAAGGATCAAAAGCGTGTACAGATGGACAGCGAAGACTCTGATCAGACTGCACAGATGCGCAGGCTGACCTGAATTTTAGCTGGGCGCACATGCTATCGTTTGTAATGCTGCCCATCAATTGTCATCTGAAAAGGGGTCTATTTTAAAAGTAGAAGAGCTTACTACCAATGGAAGCAAATCTTTTCCTTGTACAGTTGGCCCCTTTTCAGGAGGAATGACATATTTTTGACAGTTGCCCCCGCCCCTCTCTCCGCCCCCCTCCCCCACCCCCCCCCCCCCCCCACACACACACACACAGACACTTTGTATGTGTATCGTTTTCCTTAAATGCCAAAAACTGAAGTTCATAATAGTTTCATCTTTTGGACGACTTCGTCATTTGGAAATAACCTTGCCTGACGAGTTTGCCGGAGTACGAGTTCCTCGTACATTGTTTTCGGATGGACACACCTGGGCAAACAGTCTAGTCCTATATTCTGATTCAGAGTCGCAAACTAGGTGCTATATCTAAAATAAAAGAAAAATGATTGTTTTCTATACTTGTTTTGCATTGTCATTCTATTTGTAATCAGCATTAAGCTTACGTGACATTATTCGAAAATCAAAGCACTGACAGCACTGGTGGGGGATTGTCTCTGAATGTAGGCTGGGAAAATAGTCCTGAACGGGGACTTAAGATTGTTTCAGTAAACCCTTAATTTCCTGTAATTTAAGCAAATAGTGCAGACCCTAATCAGACGCCGCGTCCTGTGGCGTCTAATCTGGGTCAGCACTGTTTGTCAATGTCCTACTCCACTTACAGATACCCCTCTTAACTTGGCACTTTGACGTCACAGCGCAACAATAGCGCGGGTACGAATAACCGTTACATGGATTTCATATAACGCGTGGTTTGATTTCACTGAATCACATGCAAAACAATCTTAAGGTAATTTCTGAGTATGTATACTTAGGCTCGATTGTAAACAATCGACCCAAAAATAAAACGATAAATTAGACTATAGACTACTACAAATATTAACTTTAACAAAAACGCTTGTCTACGCTTAGCACACAATGTTTCTTAAGAGTAGACCAAGTTTTTATTTGAAAGCTAATGCTTGGTTATAATAACGTTAAACAGCCAATGGAAAATAGCATTGGAACAGCCCATGACCTTTCATAAAGTGCTTCCGGAGTTATAACAAACTATAAGATTATCTACGCCCACGGGCCTAGACAATAGAACTATCCTGTCATGCAAAGTTCCCTTACGTTCCAAACCATCTGAGAAGTATTGAAAATGAGAAGAGGAACAGCATTTCTTACAAGACTGCATGTGCGCCCAGTGACTGGCAAACTAGATAGCTGCATAACTACATATGAAGAAACACATCTCGAAAAGATGTCTATATAATATTGAACCCCTTAAACCCCACTTTTATATAGTAAAACTGGGGTTTACAGGAGTATACATTATTTTTCTTATTTCTGCTCAAAAAACATAGATTGTGGGTACCCGTTAGAACCTACAATCTATGTTTTGAGCAGAAATATAAAAACTATTAGATTTTTCATCTGAAAATGTTTAGTTTTTGGAGGTGAACTTTTCTATATATTTGAATAGGCGTGTTTTCGTAATGGTCATAAAACTAAGTCTCCGATTTTCATTCGTTAGTATGTTCTTTGTTTCCAAGGGCAAGATTTTAGATTTGTTTACCCATTGAGCCATAACTTCAGAAAACGTACGCATGCGCACAGTCTAATCAGAGTATTCACTGGCGACACAATGGATAGCCAAGGATGCAAAAGTGTTGTTTTTTTTTCATGCGGACAACGAGGATTCTGATTAGGCTGCGCGGATGCGCAGGCTGATTTTAGTCTTAGTTGGAGCACATCTCAGATGGTACGTTTTCTCACATTGCGGTTCCATTTGGCAAACTGTCTTATCAGAATACGAACCTGTGGCCTCGTTGTAGTATACGTTGATTCTTTCTAGCTGGAGATCAGAGTCGCCATGATAGGTTCCAGTTGGGTCAACACCATGTTCATCTGAGATCACTTCCCAGAACTGAAAATACAAGTACTTTTGTTAGGTTGTTTGGCGAAAATCCAGAGTTTTTTTTTTTTTTTTTTTTTTTTTTTTTCAGAGAGAAACAATTTCGAGGCCCCCGACCAGCTTACAAGTTATAAAATTTAGCAATCATTCATACATGTACATTTCAGTGTCTACTATACACAGAGATCAGACAATGATGCACACACACGCACGCACACATTTTTTCTTATAGCAGCGTCCGCTATGTTCATTTCTCTATGTGTTTACTGCTATCAAGGGTTACTCATTTTAGAATTTAAAATATATCATGCAAACTGACCACTTGAAATTTCTTGAGTTTTTAGTTTAATCATATTTTATTGCCAAATAATCATATAGCAAGTGGGTTGGACCACAAGTTCTCACAACATTAGATAAGGTCCTCCCCAAAACAAAATATAACATACAAAGTTTATGGCATTTAGTAAATCTTATTATGTAGACACTAGAATTCCGATTGTCCAGATGCTAGTACAGAAAGAAGAAAGAAGATAAAATTATATAAGATCAAACAATATACAGCGTCTGGAGAGTCCGAGTTCGCGTGTTTACATGCATACAAAATTAATTTATTATCAACAATACATTGAGCGGTCGCAAGTAGAGCTATAGAGAGAAGAAAATAACTAGAGAAAAAAAAAGAAGAAAGGAGTTTGAGTTTGAACTGTTGGATCGCTGCAATTGAACCCTTCATGTTATAATTGACAGGTTGTCTGGAGGCACTTCCTATAATTAACTCGTAAAGCGATAAACCTGGGTTGAGTATAAAGTGGACAGGGCGGCGCTTGGTGACAGACAGCGGCACCAAGTGTGCATGGGTGTTCCATGAAAGCTAGGCTGTACAAATACATGCACATAACAATCGCCGCTGCCTCTATGTGCCTCGAGTGCCTGGTAGCGTAAAATATGCACAACAACAACAAGCACAATTATAGCAGACGACATTCTTCTTTTTTATTATTATCATTGGTCTGAGAAAACAAGACTTGGCATCTGCCAAGCCCTCTATTTCTCTGAAAAAAAAAAAAAAAAAAAAAAAAAAAAGAATCAAAATGTCGTCTGCTGCAGTTGTGATTAGCATTTAAAGTGTTAACAGTTTTTATTATATGATTTCACCTTTTTTCTTTCCGCCAAAAATGTGTATGATAATTAAAAGATGAAAACATTATACAACTTACCTTAGCACCAATCTGGTTTCCACACTGGCCAGCCTGAATATGGACGATTTCTCTCATCTTTGATAAATAGTATTTTTTTTTCACACCACAGAACGATGTATATTGAGTTAGTCGCCGACTAATTTTTTTCCGGTCCTGCAAATTATTTTTTATACACTCTTCGCATCATTTGCCGCATCACCATGACGACGATACAAATATTGGCTCACCTTTACCACTTTTGGGCCAATTTAGCAGACGAAAAATGGATGATGATTTCTTATTTTTCCCCAAAAATATGAGTTGACATTTTAGGCAGTTTGCATGAAATTTCAAAACACATTTTCTAGGAAAAATAAGAAAATATTTCAAAATGTAGTCTGCTGAAATTTTCGCCCAGCATGTCAAACGTCAAGCTAGAGATGAGTTTGTTTCGAAATGAATTAAAAATACGATCACGCATATGGTCGATATATGAATATCGGGTCACAAGAAATTGGAAAGCTCTCTTCGCCCGCCAAGGCCGCATATCAGTGGCCCTGATTTTTCACATCATCAGGGCGTCATGTCATATGATAACAGTGTAGCCCAAAGCTGTGCCGTCTGATTAGGATGTTCGCTTTTCATCGGCATGTTCTACGACATCCAGTGATTCCAAGGATAGCGTAGGCTCTGTAATCATGCATTCCATTACGAAAACACGCCTATTCAAATAAATCGAACATTTTACAACCAAAATAGGAAAATTTCAGATAAAAAAAATTGATATTTTTTCATATTCCTGCTCGAAACATAGATTGTGGGTACTCGTTAGAACCGCCTTGGCGAGGCGGTTCTAACGAGTACCCACAATCTATGTTTTTTTTAACAAATTAATGCATACCCCTGTATACCCCAGTTTTACTATATAAAAGTGGGGTTTAAGGGGGTCAAAATTATATAGGCGTGTTTTCGCGATGAATAGTTTATGGACAGATCAACAGATAATACAATGGACATTTCATGATTTTATATCAAAATTTTGAGGAGTCAGGTCCGAAAACATTACGAAAACACGCCTATTCAAATATACTGAAAATTTTATCATTAAAAAATGAAAATTTTCAAATAAAAAGATGTGATTTTTTTCATATTTCTGCTCAAAACATAGATTGTGGTACTCGATAGAACCGCCTCATCGAGGCGGTTCTAACGAGTACCCACAATCTATGTTTCTTTTAAACAAAATAAGAAAAATAATGCATACCCCTGAAAACCCCAGTTTTACTGTAAAAAGTGGCGTTTAAGGGGGTCAAAATTATATAGGCGTGTTTTCGCGATGAATAGTTTATGGACAAATCAACAGGTAATACAATGGGCATTTCAAGATTTTAAATCACAATTTTGAGGAGATAGGTCCGAAAACATTACTAAAACACGCCTATTCAAATAATCTGAAAATTTTATCACCAAAAAATGAAAATTTTCAAATGAAAAATGTGAACTCTTTTCATAGTTCTGCTCAAAACATAGATTGTGGTACTCGTTAGAACCGCCTCATCGAGGCGGTTCTAACGAGTACCCACAATCTATGTTTTGAGCAGAAGTAAGAAAAATAATATATACCCCTGTATACCCCAGTTTTACTATATAAAAATGGGGTTTAAGGGGGTCAAAATTATATAGGTATGTTTTCGTGATGAGTTAGGGTATATAGGATATTTAAATCAAATGAGCCACAACGTGAGAAAACGTACCTTTGGATATTCGGATATTTGTGCCCAGCAAAGATTCTGATCAGTCTGCGCATTCGCACAGTCTGATCAAAATCTTCACTGGGCGCATTTTCGATAGCCAAGGGTGCAACAAAAAACTTTGATTAGACTGTGCGGATGTATAGGCTAATTTTTGTCCTCTTTTGGGCGGATATGTCAGCATCAGGAAAACATACCTATATAATTTTGACCCCCTTAAACCCCACTTTTATATAGTAAAACTTGGGTTTACAGGGGTATACATCATTTTCTTATTCTGTTCAAAAACATATTGTGGGTACTCGTTAGAACCGCCTCGGCGAGGCGGTTCTAACGAGTATCCACAACCTATATTTTGAGCAGAAATATAATAAAAATATCAGTTTTTTTTTATCTGAAAATTTTCAGTTTTTGGTGGTGAAATTTTCAATATATTTGAATAGGCGTGTTTTCGTAATGGAAGGTACCTTTTCTCACGTTTCGGTTCGAATATCTTTGATCCATGGAATTTCTTCAACCTTTATCACTGGGCAAATTCAGCAGACGACAAATTGGTGATACTTTTCTATTTTTTCCCAGAAATCAGGATCTGACATTTCGTGCAAATTATCCCAATTGGAGACAATAAGCATGAACTGTCTAATCCTGTTTCGTTGGAAAAATGAGAAAAATATTTCAAAATGTCGTCTGCTAAAAATTTTACCCAGAGTGCTAAGCTTTAATTGTGAAGAAGTAAAGGGACAGACAGGCCTGAACAACAGTACGCAGCGCCTAGACAGGGTCTACAATGTTTGTCACTAATCTATACAGTTTTAGACTTTACAGGTAGTCAAATGGACTAGTATATTACTTTACACTCTGAGTAAAATTTTCAGCAAACAACATTTTGTAATATTTTTCTTGTTTTCCCAGAAAGCAGGATTTGACATTTAATGCAAATTGTCTCCAGTGGAGAAATTTACATGAACTGTCAGATCCTGTTTCCTGAAAAAAAAAGAAAGAAAAATATCACTAATTTGTCGTCTGCTGAAATAGACCAGAGAGTGGTAAAGGTTAAAATGTTCAAGATTTCTCCAAGTTATCCTACAGTATTCTGGCTGATCTGGGCCCAGTTGTTCAAAGCTTCGTTAGTTTAACGAGCTCATTAGTGGTCAGAATGTTAACAGGTATTTTTGCTGAAAAAATGTGAGTAGCTTTTGCAAATGCAAAAGCTACTCACATTTTTGTTTCAACAAACATATTAGCGTATATGCCATATTTAATGATCAAAGATTTAACGATACGTTAATTAACGATATTGTTCGTTGTTCTTTGTTCTTTGTTCTTAGGAGTAATGTAAGCTTCTTGAGTAGCTTGTAGACTCCGCCTATACTTAACGCGCTTTTCCGGTTCCGGTAATGTCTAGTAGATGTTGGCCAGATTGTATCTATCTGACCGCATTGCTCTATCCAATCGGGTTTTAACCCTTGTCCTGCTGAACCCGGATATACCCTGCCTTTGCAAACAGCGTAGATCCAGATCAGTTGGCTTCTAAGAAGCCAACTGATCTGGATCTGCACTGTTTGCTATTCAGTTTGTGCATTTATCTCAACAATCTGGATCAAGTAATCTGATTGGCTGATAATTTGAAAAGGGCGTGGCATCTTAATATATTCAGCAGGACAAGGGTTAAATGATAAAACTGTATCACTGAATACAATGTCTTCATCAAGGCCATTCCACTTATTTATGCATCTCACTGGGAAACTGTTCAATCTCATAGATTTCCGACATGAAAGATATCGTTAGTTTTGGACAACTGGGCCCAAACTGCAAACACCCATGCAAGGTGATCTTGTAACGTGTTGCCCCTAAGTATTCGAACAAACAGGCCCGAGGACGATGGCGTACACTGGTCTACACTGTTTGCTACGAATTCAGCAATTTTAAACCAAAATTAGATGTACAGTACAATTCCACCTTCAGGACCACTTTTGTGACTATCTAAAAGTGGTCTTACTCGTGGTGTGGTCCTAATATTGAATATAGAATACAGTAATGTTCTAAAAATTAGAACTCTTTATTTATTACTTTTTCTGCCAATTTTTGCTCTTATTCGTTTCTTAAAATAATAAGTGGAATGGCAAACAGTGTAGACCCTGATCAGACTGCTCCTGAAGGAACAATCTGATCTGGGTCTACACTGTTTGCATACGCCATTTTGTCAGAAATCTTGGAAACATATGGGATTGGCAAAAGCTGGTCTTAATAGTGGAGGTCTTAATTTCAAGTGGTCGTAAAAGCGGAATTTTACGGTAGTTAAATGTTCAAATATTAGGACAAGTCGGTATATAGTTAAGGAGTCCAAATATCTGCAGGTAAAATACGGAACGCCGATCATGGGAATGAAGTTCAATCCTAATTGGTAACATACATGTACCTGTTAGCCTGAACATGAGCAAAGGGTCATGAGCTATGCAGTCAGTTAAGTCCCGAATCAGTCTGCCCATCCGCGCAGTTAGATCAGTGTTTTCACGTTCGTCTATAAAGTCTACGATTCTGTAAGCGGATATCGCATGTGCTTCAGCATGTATGCTCAGGTTCTTCGCTGTTCGCATATGTAGTCATGAATGCAGGGTTGTGGATTTATCAACTTTTATAACTTGTCCACGGCCAAGTAAATTGTCAAAATTCACTTGTACAGCCAAGATGTATATGCCGGAATATTGACTTGTCAAACCAAGATTTATTTGTTGAAAAATTGACATTTTTTCTTATTTTTCGAAGAAAACTTATGCTGTTGGTACTCATTAGAAGCGCCTCATTGAGGCGCTTCTAATGAGTAACTACAGCATGTTTCCTTCGACAAATAAGAAAACTATATCTCATAGTTTGGATATTCTTCTTAGCTAAAGCTATGAGGTCCTTGTCCCAGGACAAATAAATTAAAATTTCTTACTTGTCCTCAGGGAAATGGGACAAGTTGAACAAGTCGCGCATACCGGGTAATTTCACAGCCCTGATGAATGCCTTGTCTAGCATGCAGATCCGCGCAGAATGGAGAGCTCTCTCTGTCTATAGATGTGGGCCACGTCAAGCGAAAAAGCGCCTGCGGACATGCGCAAAATGCGCAGATGCAGATCATTCTGCGCATACGCAATGTATCATCCGGGCCTTTGCTCTCCATTCATGCATTCTGTAGTATCCAGTGATTCTGTTAGCGTACAATGACTGCGCGGATGTGCAGGCTGATCTGGGCCTTCGCTGTCCGCATATGCCCGAAGACACGTTTTCGAATGGAGCGGCCCATGTTTTATTTTATGGAATCTAACTCACATAGGCCATCCGCCAATTGCCTGAGCTATACATTACGAAAACACTCCTATTCAAATATATTGAAAATTTCACCACCAAAAACTGAAAGTTTTCAGATAAAAAAAATCCGATTTTTTTTCATATTTCTGCTCAAAACATAGATTGTGGGTACTCGTTAGAACCGCCCCGCCGAGGCGGTTCTAACGAGTACCCACAATCTATGTTTTTAAGCAGAAATAAGAAAAATAATGTATACCCCTGTAAACCCCAGTTTTACTATATAAAAGTGGGGTTTAAGGGGGTCAGAATTATATAGGGATGTTTTCGTGATGCATTTGAGCTGGGGCTTAGCATTTCAAACAAGACTGTATATGCACCAAGCGAAGGCTCAACCGCGCAGTTGAGACTCTGACCAATATACAGTTGACTCCCGCTATCTCGAACTCGCTTATCTCGAATAACTGCTTATCTCGAAGTGAAAATCTGGTCCCTGCCTAAATATTAAAATCTAACAACATGTAAAAAACATTGTGGAAAAGAGGAGAAATTTTCATAATATTTTCAATATATCTCTAACTTCAGGAGTCAAATTACACATATGTTTGTTAAATGTGGTTAGTCGAATTAGTTTTTCCTCAATTCTGCAAATCTGATATGTCGAAGTACGGATATCTCGAAGTATTTCAGAGAGTCCCTTGGAATTCGAGATAACAAGAATCGACTGTATATATGTTATGCTCACATGCCTATGATTATGCTGCATGCATAGATATAAACCTGTCATTGATACCGCATAGGGAAAATAACGAATGTTTAACATATCTTTGAAAAATCGCTGAACCAAAAACCGTTCTGGGTTATGAAATGTATGGTGTTTTTGAATTTTGAATAAATGCTTTTCAATAATTTGAAAGTCTCTCTTGAATTATGAATAATGCAATCTCCGTGAGACGGGGAAACATATCAACCACAACATGTAAATAACCTCTGACGGTAATATACGCTATCTACTTATTTTTTAGGGTGTTGTCCCAGCTTTTATGTTGTTTTTTTCCATGCTATCATATTTGATATTTGTAAGAAGATAGATGTACTACCGAAAAGCAGAAGGCATTATGTGGAGACTTGTTTACAGAAGCCATATTTATGCCGGTATACGAAAAAAGGACCTTATGGTTTTCCAGTTTGTGGTTCTTCAAATGTGTATGCACTTCAGACTTCCTTTGTTTGCCGGGAGCTTCCTCAAGGTCTCTATGAACAGCAAAGACCCTGACGACACTGTGCTTATGCGCAGGCTCGCCTGATTCTTTGCTGGTCACCTCTGTGATAATACACATTTCTCATTTTATTTAATTATATGTGAAAAGTAAAGTGTAAAATAAAATATCTACCGATTTGGACTTTTTTTTTCATACTACGGAATGTTTAAAAATATGTTGTGGTCGTAATATACCTACTGGACAGACACGACTGCGTGGCATTGTCGACGGATTTCTGTCTTTGCTGCTGGTATGAGCCCTAGGGTAGTTTTGACTGATCCTTAAGCAGCATATACTTGTGCTTACTACAGACATCTACATATTAGTTCAAAGGCCTGAGAAAAAAGTATTTGCTGATAATTATGAGATACTTTTTTCTTGTTTCTACCTAAAAAAACACGTTGTTGGTACAGTAAATGTCCTTAAATTTCAAACACTCTATTCCATACCATTTTTGTCTAAATTTTCTTTTTTAGTATAGTTGTTTCTGAAAATATTTAGTGGCATAGCAAACGGTGTAGACCCTAATCAGACTGTTTCATCGCAGAAAGTTAGGTCATTTACCATACTCATTAGAAGCTGGTTTAAAATTTAATGAATGCACAGTTTCGGATCAGACTGTGCAGATGCACAGGATAAGCTAAACATGTGCATTTAAAGACACATTTTTTTTCCTTCTTTGGCTAGACCCCCTCTCATGATCAAGCCCCAATATACAGTCCTGATAACAGAGTGTACATCAAAGGCTTATCTTATCTGAATGAATATGAGGTGATTATAAGGATGTTAAGTCTCCCTAGGCGGGTCCCTGTAAGGGGCAATTCATATTATTGAGAAGTATTAAATAAGCTTCTTTAGAACCAAATAAATTCATCTGCAAATTTTGCATTTAATTTGTTCATTTGTATTGTGTAACTTTATTTATTTATTTTTGATAGCTTTTCCAAAACACAAAAGCGTTGTGTTTTCTTGCGCTGTGAAAAAAAAAAAAAAAAAAAAAAAAAAAAACAACAACAAATAAACTGAACTAGAAACATAAAATTGAAAGTTTATTTATTTATTTATTTACTTAAGTAAAAAAGAAAAAAATCAGAATTATTCCATAGCTGCCTCAAAACTAAACTTTATTTTAGCTTCAATCAAATTGAATCTGCAAATATTTTGTCTTGAGACTAATTATAAGAGTTCACTAGGAAAGAACAACAAAGAAATACCAAATATTTATTAATGAAAGTTAAAAATAATGAAACTAGCAAAAAGTTTTCTTCAAAAGCATAGCGTTTGATAGGTAACAAATAATAATAAAAAAAAAGATAATTGTATCCAAATTCTGAATATTTATTTTGTGCAATCTCACAAACTGAATTTTCTGAAACCCAGTTGTTTTTACAAAATCATCTGTATGTTCGGTGAATATTCAGAAGAGCCTGCACATCTGCGCAGTCTGATCAGTCCTCACCGCACGCTCTAAAACATATACTGATTCTTTGTCCACATAGCACAGACTGATCTGGCTGCGGGGATGCAAAATAGATTTATTTATTACACCTTTTCAGCAATTATCTTTTTTCCAAGCTACTCAAATAATGCTACTGGAATTTTATTGATATTGTATTTTGTGATCAGTTGTTGGCAAACAAAACTGTATTACTGAAAATGTAAAGATTTTAGTTACATGTACAATGATTTTCACTTCAGTAAAACAACACATCATGGAATATGTCAGATAATTCTTAGACAATTTAGAATGTGTATTTTATGCCATAAAGCTTTTCTTTTTCAATAAATAAATAAATAAATAATTTCTATCTGTCTTACTAATTTTCTGTATTTGATCCAAAGAAGCAGACAAAGAGGGTGTTTGATGATAAATTAGCATACAAGCATAAGTATCTGTATTTCTCCGTAAAACATGTTGTGGGTATTCATTAAAACTGTCTTGGCGCGGCAAATCTAATGGAATAACAACCAGATATATTATACTGAATAAAGAGAAAAAATATCAAATTGTTACAAATTACCCACCTTATCTGTTTCCCTGTCTTCATCATAAACTTGCTGATACTTAGTCTAATTTCCCCTTATCAGGCCCCTACCTGTAAGGGTGGCCAAAGTCACCAAAGATTTCTTATCTTAATCTGTTTGGAGTCATTAAGGTATTACGAGGGTCGTGCAAAAAGTTCTGTCTCTAATAGGCTTCCTCAGTTTTATCCCAGGTATATTTTAAAATGCTTCACTGCACTTGTATGGTGTGTTGAATAGCTAACAATACCCGTTTATTTCGTGCAAATTGCTTTCCAACTGACCGAGTTATTTCAAATTGAAATAGATGCAGTCGTATACAAAGGCCAATTTACTTGTTACATTGGAACATGGCCCAGAAGACTGAAATTCGTAGTTATATTAAATGCCGCATTAGGCTTAATATAGATTCAAAGTAGATATTTAATGAATTATGTGGTATATATGGACCTCAGACCATTTCAATGCGCAAAGTTTTAGGTAGGTTAAAGCTTTTAAAGCTGGGAAATTTTCTGTTGAAGATTACCCGTCCTGGAAGGCCTAAAACCTCTGTTACCAAGGCTAACATCGCTGCTGTAAAGATTGTGGTCGAACAGGACGCGCGATTGTCTTTCAGAGATATAGCTAGTTGTACTGGTATATCAGAAGGCAGTGTGCAAACAATTCTGAAAAAGCGTTTGGAGCTGAGAAAGGTTTGCGCCAGGTGGGTACCTCATTTGCTCAATGTGGAGCAAAAGACACAACGCCTTAAATGTACCCGGGAACTTTTGAAAACATACAAAGGCTGTAATAGTCGAGTTATTTCTAGCTTGCTAACAGGTGATGAAACCTATGTGCACAAGTATGAGCCACAAAGAAGGGCTGATAATAAGCAATGGAAGCGAAAAGATCAAAAACGCCCATGTATTGCCAAGAGAACCATAAGTTAGAAAAAGATGTTGTACGCAATTTTCTTTAATTCAAGTGGGCCAGTCATTCAAGTGACTTGTCCATCTGGTCATACAGTCACTGGCCGATTCTACAAGAATTCTGTACTGAAGAAAGTGAAAGAGTTTTACAATAAGAAACGACCAAGCAAAGGGTGGTCAGGAGTCCACCTTTTACATGACAACGCCTCCTCCCATAAGTGTGAGGTTGTTCAGTCTTTTTTGGCTTCTGAAAAGATGAATGTTTTAAACCATCCACCTTATTCACCTGACCTGAGTCCCTGTGATTTCGTTTTATTTCCAAGGCTTTCTGGAAATAAGTATACGTCTAGAAGTTCTCTTGGCAACGCTATTTATCAGTGTCTCCAACAGATATCAAAAGAAGACTATTTATAAAAATGTGTTTCAGTAAAGGGGGAATACTTTGAAGGTTTGTAATAAAAATATGTTTGATAAAACGTAGCACTGAAGTAATCCGAAGCCAGTGACAAAACTTTTTGCAGGACCCTCGTATGCAATCCAAAATGTGTCTTTATTTAGCATATGTTCAAAGACACTACATGTATTTCACGCGGAATATTTTGTATGAAGTGATCGTGATTCAGTAGGGTCATGTTTGGGAATGTGGTGAATCTGAGCTCTCCATAACCAGATTTGAGGAAGTCGTGATACAGAAGGGACAGGGTGGGAACATTGTGTCTACCATACTAACTTGTGGAATATTGTATCTGTGACATTGAGCTGTACTTAACGAGCCCTAAGGAATTATTGCTGCAGTAGAGACAGGGTGGGAAATATTATGCCTGTCACACTAGCTTGGGCTGTCTATGAGCTACGTACTTAACCCGCTTGAGGTAGTCTAGATGCAGTAGGGTCAGGGTGGGAAATTTGTGTTGGTCACAATAGCTTTTGGTGACACTGAGCTGTACGTAATCAGGTTTTAGGAAATTTTGATGCAGTAGGTTCAGGGTGGGTAATATTGTGTCTACCACACTAGTTTTTGATGAAACTGAGCTGTATTGAACCAGTCTTGAGATAGTCTTGATGCAATAAGGACAGGCTGGGGAATATTTTGTCCACTACAATAGCTTGTGGTAGCTGAGCTGTACTTGTCCAGCTTCAGTAAGTTATGATGCAGTAGAGACAGGGGGAGTGTGTGTGGGGTGGGGTGGGGGGGGGGGAGGGAGGCCGGGGTAATTTTTCTACCACATAGCTTGTGGCGACATCGAGCTGTACTTAACCAGCTTGAGGACGTCTTGATACAGTAGAGACAGGGTTGCGAGTCTTGTGTCTACCACACTTACCTGTGGTGACACTTAGCGGTACGTAACCAGCCGTAAGGACGTTATGATACCGCATGGACAGGGGAGGGAATTTTTTATCAACCATACTAGTTTGTGGAGACACCGAGCTTTACTTGACCAGCTTCAGGAAGTCATGATACGTAGACACAGGTTGGATGTATTCTGACTACCACACTTGCTTCTGGTAACCAGTAGGGACAGGGAAGGAAATACTGTGCCTATTATACTAGCTTGTGGTGACACTGAGCTATACGTTACTAGCCTAGAGGATGTCATGATACAGTAGGAACAGGACGGGGTCTAAGACAATAACCGGTGGTGACACTTAGCTGTACTTAACTATCCTTGACGAAGGCTTGATATAGTAGGGACAGGGTAGGGAATATTGTGTCTAACATACGAACTTGTGGTGACACTGAGATTTACCTAAGTAGGCTTCAGGAAGTCTAAATGCAGTAGGGACATGATGGGGAATATTATGTCTCCCATAACAGCTTGTTGTGACACTGAGCTGTACATTAACCAGGCTTTAGGAAGTTTTGATGCAGTAGGGATATGATGGGAAATATTGTCTACCATACTAGCATGTGGTGACACTGAGCTATACGTAACTTGCCTTGATGAAGTATTGATGCAGTAGGGAAAGGGTGGAGAATATTGTTTGTACCACAATAATAGGTTGTGTCACTGAGCTGTATATTAACCAGCCTTGAGGAGGTCTTGATGCAGTAGGGTCAGGGTGGCGAATATTGTGTGTACCATGCTAGCTTGTGGTGACACTGAGCTGTACGTAACTGGCCTTGATGAATTCTTGATGCAGTAGGGACAGGGTTGGAAATAATTTATTTACAATAGTATGACGTGACACTGAGCTGTATATTTATCAGCCTTGAGGAAGTCTTGATGCACTAGGGTGGGGAACATTGTATCTACCACAATAGCTTGTCATGTCAATGAGCTGTATATTAACCAGACTTGAGGAAGACTTGATGCAGTAGGGTCAGGGTGGCGAATATTGTGTCTGCCATACCAGCTTGTCGTGACACTGAGCTGTACGTAACCAGCCTAGATGAAGTCTGGATGCAGTAGGAACAGGGTAGGGGATATTGTTTCTACTACAATAGCTTATCATGAGACACAGCTGTACATAAACCAGCCTTTAGGAAATCTTCATGCAGTTGAGTCAAGGCGGCGAATATTGTGTCTACCACACAAGCTTGTCATGACACTGAGCTGTACGTTACGAGCTTCAGGAAGGGACAGTTTGGGGAGTATTGTGTCGTCCATACTCGCTGAAGGTTACACTAAGCTGAACGTTAGTAGCTTTGAGGAAATCTTCATGCGGTAGGTTCAGGTTGGTGAATATTATGCCTACCAAAATAGCTTGTGGCGACACTGATACGTACATTACTAGCCTTGAGAAAATTTTGATGCAATAGGGCAATGATGGGGGAATATTGTGTCTACCATACTAACTTGTGGTGACACTGAGCTGTACGTACCTAGCCTTGAGGCAGTATTGGTGACTTAGGGACAGTATAAGGAGTATCTACGAAAATAGCTTGTCGTACCAGAGAACTAAAATAGCTTGTCGTACCAGAGAACTGTACATTAAACAGCTCTGAGGAAGTATTGATACAGTAGGGCCAGGGTGGCGAATATTGTGTCTACCATACTTGCTTGTGGTGACACTAAGCTGTACGTAACTAGCCTTGATGATGCAGTAGAGACAGGGTGGGGAATATCGTATCTACCACAATAGCTAGTCGCCACATTGAGCTGTACATGAATCAGGCTTTAGGAAATCTTGATGCAGTAGGATCAAGGTTGGGAATATTGTGTCTACCACACTAGCTTGAGGAAGTCTTGCTGCAGTCGAGACAATGTTAGCAACAGAGTGTCTACCACATGAGCTTATGATGACTGAGCTGTACGTATCGTTAAAACTTTGGCCATTAAATATAGCAAATACGCTAATATTTTTACTGAAAAATATGTGAGTAGTTTGCAAAAGCTACCACATTTTTAAGCAAAAAAAACAACAACAAAAAAAAAAAAAAAAAAAACAACAACAAAAAAAAACCCTTTATTAGATATTGTACTTACTGGAACAGTTAACATTTGGACCACTAACGAGCTCATTCATTAAGCAGTCGATGCATTGAACAACTGTACCCTGATGATTGTCTGAAATGTTGTAGTGGAATAGCAAACAGTGTAGACCGAGAACTGCAACACTGTCTGGTCAGGTTCCAAAATTGATTACTAATAAGATTTAACCCTTAAAGTTCCAGGCAAAATTGTAGCAGATGACAGTCTAATTTCTTTTTATTATTTGCAAATGATTCACCTGAAATGTCAAGCCTTAATTTCGGAGGGTAAAACATCAGAATGTTGTCTGTTTCATAGAATATTTTGTTAAAAGTTAAAATTAAAAAATATTACTAGATTTGAACCTTAACATGCCAAGCAAAATTGTAGCAGACAACAGTATAATTTGTTTTACTTGTTTAGAGAAAAATAAGAGGTAAATTCACATTAAATGTCTCAGAATGTCATCTGCTGGCATTTCATGTGGATCGTCTGCAAGGCAGAAAAGTGATATGAAATCTGAAGCATTATTTTCTTTGAAAAAATTAAAGTAATGAAAAATGATAATTTCATCTACTACAGTAATTGGCAATTTCGAATGAATAGAGAAATCAGAGGATTTGATTGGTTGAAGCACGCTAATTATCATGTTGAGTTACATAATAATCCTTCTGGCGTTTCATTACAGACCATAGTTATATCTTTTTTTATACAAATTAATTTTGTCTTTCCAGCTGCAGATTCTATTTGTTATTTTTCTGTGATTTTCTGTTGTTTTTTTTTTCCTATGATTCTATTTTATGTTTTGTGATTTTGTTTTATTGTTTGTGAGTTTTGTGATTTTACGTTAGTTTTCTGTTATTTTCTGTTATCTTGTGTTGTTTTTATGTGTTAATTTATGTCTCATCCGGACAATTGCTCTAACTTTGATAATGCATTGAGATCACCTCTTGTAGTGAAGAGGGAGATGGTTGTTTTGCCGTTCGTTTTTAATGACAGATTCTATCTGTCATTCTTCGTTGCCACGTACGGTTTTAGAGAAAGTGACTGACTACTTTCCAATTTTGTATTCATCCGCGCACAAAAGTAGACCCAATGTTTCAATGTGTGTATATTACTACGCCACTGAAGAGCTGTCCATACAAAAGTACATGGCGAGAGTCGCTGAGAAAACCCGCCTTAATATATGTGCGAACAAGAAACGCGCAGATCAGCCTGCGCGTCCGCGCAGGCTGATCAGCGCATTTGTTGTTCGCTGTAGCTCGTTTTTTTTTCGACGAAGAAGCGTCTCACAAACTTAAATGGAGAACAGAATGATACCTGGAATTTATTAGTTTCACATAGAATCTGTCATTTCAGGGCTATTCAGCCCTTTGATATGTCATTGTCAGCTATTTATTCTTCCTCTTGTTGCATGACACGGGCTGTAGTCTGTAACTGTGGCTCTTCCTGGACCTCTTACATTATCTCCCCTCGTTTCTGATACTGAATGTTTTTCACATTTAACCAGAACTTTCTTTCTTCCTTTCTTTCTTTCTTAGCGATAGTTTAGGTATAAAGTCCAGGTCTATCTGGGTGGCAGTGCATACAAATAATAGCTGCATAGTATGAATAAAAGCAAAAACGAACCCCATCCATTGCTGCTGATCTAATCCGTGGGTACTCTAGAAACAGATTGTATCTAGAGCAAAGATACATGTGCTGTTCTGTAAAACAACACTTATATTTTTAGCTTTCAGAAATACAATTGGTTAACGTTACCACGCCTATGCGAATTATGCTATTTTCTTCAGTGGCAGTAAAGTGTGATGGCAGTAAAGTATGATGATTTTCATCAGAAATATTGTAATAATTTTCTTACAGTTTGTCCAAACATATGTTGTGGTTACTCGTCTTTGTTTCTTTACTTACCAATCTATGTTTTTGACCTGAAAATAAGTAAGTAAATGATTACCTTATACACTCAACTTATCTCCAAGTTACGTAGAGTTTACTGGGGTCAACATTTCATGGGCTTGTTAACGTGAGGCGAACAAGAGCTGTCTCTTTTATGGACGCCTTCAGATGGCAAATGATTAGGACTTGGAGAAATATGTTTAGACCACATCTATTCATATGTTTTAGAATAAATACATTGTAGAGTACCATGAAGAGAATAAAATAACATATGATCCAGGAGGCAGGCTGGTACTTTCAGCCAATCGGCATTAAAGCCTTTCCACTTCTTTGCACAGATTTAATGATATGCATGATACGATTTCTTGGTCAGTCTAACCATAAAATGTCAAAAATGCGAGTTAATAATGAATATATATTTTTTTTCAGCTAGACAACAGTTGGCTTATTTCAGGTTTTCAACGAAATAAAATTCTGATAAGACCATACGAATGGAATTTCATCCCCAACCACAACCCAAGCCTGTATACATATATGGGGGTGGTCGGGTGGTGCGAAGGTGCTGTGTATCTTACATCACCGGGGTGTCCAGCTGATATTGGCTTACAGTTGGGCAAGGCCTGCTATCCTTGTAGCGGGTAAGGGTAGAGGGGGAATGTTTTTATTTCTTCTGTTTCTTCACTTTCATTCCTGTTCCTCTTTCTTCCCTGTCCCTCTCTTTTATCTCTTCTACTGTCTCTTCTATCTCTTTTCTCCCTTTCTCTGGGAGACGACGCAAAATGACCCTCAAGGGTTGACGTGTCGTTAAACCCCAACACAATCAAATGTATACATATATCTTCTTTATTATTTGTACATATGCAGCCAAAAAGCCACATTATAAGTTTAAGATTTTATCTTTTTATATTCCTATTTTATATCTGTTTTTCGGAATCAATAATATATGGTCTGTGTATAGAGGCCATTCATGCATGTAACTGTACATGATTCCAGCAGACAATGTTTCCAAACCACGTATTTGTAACATAAGTAAGGCTCCCTTTAAATAATACGGGGTAAGTTTTTCAGACTGGCGATAACGATTTCACTATAGAAAAATGCTATTTACAGTCGACTGGTAGTAGCTTTTAAACGTATAATGGCTATTATCAATCGACGGGTAGGAGCCACTCCGTATTTTTTTTTTATATATGCGGCGCCGTTCTTTCTACAAATAGACTCGTCAGTTGTGAGATCTGTCAAACGTTATCATCATCAACATCATTGCTTATCGCCGACACCCAAATGTGACTGATAAATATAATATTACCTTAAAAACACCTCTGCGGCAAGAAATATCGAAAACAGATTTTTACAGTGACCTTGTTTCTATATTTAGGAAGATCGATAGAAATCTGCCGTGTCAGTAATCTTCTACCTTTACAAACACATGGCTCCATTTTGCCCGTAAGTACCACCCAAGCACTTTTTAGTACCTGTCGATGTATTGCGTTTGAGCAAAACAAGATTTATTTCCCAGAGTTCAAAATTCACATCTTAAACCGACTGCACTTTCTCAACCCAAATGGAGGGTTTAAAACTTAATCAACTGAAAAGCCACATTGGCAGTAACATGAGAAAATGTACCGTATGGTATCTATGCATCCGCGCAACCTATGGAAGACGCTGTTCGTTCTTCAATCGGGTCCCGAGGTTATAAATCTTTTTTTCATGCTCAATTCAGCTGTGTATGAAATTGTCTCTGCCAATAAATATGAAAATGTCAATAATAGTTAGCATTTTCATATTTATTAGCAGAGAGATTTTCATGCTCAGCTATATTTAAAAATTTTCAGTTGTTAGTCACTTGATATTTATTAGCAGGAAAATTTTATTCTCAGCTGAGCTGAGCTGAGCACGAGAAAAAGATTTATAAGAATTCAAGAAAAAAAGCATTTCCAGAAAAGAGTATCTTTCGTATATTTCCTATATGTTGTTGGACGAGGCGCTTCAAAGGAGCACCAGCAACATATGAGACGCGTTATGGGAAAAGAGCTATTACAGGATATACGAACAGCAAAGGTTCAGGCGAGCCTGCGCATCAGCGCAGTCTCGCCTGAACCTATGCTATTCATTCACCTAAGCGGTAGGCCTATGGGAAACTTTAGCCAAAGAACTTGTCAGATGGCCTCGCTTGGGGATCGGGTAGGCACACTGAAACATTGATCCGACGGAAAGTCCGAAGAGCCGTCACGAAAAAATACCTATATAACTTTGACCCACTTAAACCGCACTTTTATATAGTAAAACTGGGGTTTACAGGGGTGTACATTACTTTCCTCATTTCTGCTCAAAACATAGATTGTGGGTACTCGTTAGAACCGCCTCACCGAGGTGGTTTTACTGAGTACCCACAATTATGTTTAGAACAGAAATATATATATATATATATATATATATATATATATATATATATATATATATATATATATATATATATATATATATATATATATATAATATTAGAGTTTGTTTTTTTTTATCTGGAAATTTGCAGTTTTCGGAGATGAAATTTTCTATATATTTGAATAGGCGTGTTTTCGTTATGATTTTTCTCGCGAGAAGACTCATATGATCTAATGAAGAAAATAGAAAAATTACCAAATATGTCAATGTTTTTTCGACTAAAAAATCCTAATCTTGAGTTCTGAATACTGATTCTTTAAGTCTACAACGGAAGAACTGATTTGTGTGTGCGAACATGTAGATTGATCTTGGCTTTCGTTGTCCGCTTACGTGATAAGAGCCTTTTACTCATTTTACTACTTACAGATGTATGGGCCATGCCAAGCGAAAAGGTATCTTCAAACATGCGCAATATGCGCAGATCCTAATCATCCTGCGCAGTCTCAACTGGGCCTTTGTTCTCCATTGATACAGTCTAGAGTATCCAATGATTCTGTTAGCGGACAGCGAAGGCCCTGATCGGACTGCGCGCAGGCTGATCTGAGCCTTCGCTCTCCTGATTCCAGAAGATACGAGTCCGCATGGCGCGGCGCAAATGTCCTATTCAGAACCACATCAGGGGTGGGCGGTTTTGTCAAAGTATTTCAAACATTCGTATATTCTTGAAACGGTATCAATGAAACAGGTTTATGTGGGGGCCGAGCAAAAAGTTCTCCCAGTAAGCATTCTTTATAAACCTATAGCGGACCGTTATCGGCCCGTCAGGGTAACTGACGGGCCGATAATGGTCCGCTATAGATTTATAAAGAATGCTAGCTGGGCTGTCACGAATGGATTTCATTCCCGGTAAATTTTGAAACTCTTCACTGCAGTTCAATCCTATTTTCAACAGCCGACGATAGTAAACTTATTTTCAAATGACCGTGATATTAAAGTTTGAAATATATGCAATCATACGAGACACTTACAATCTTACAAGTCACATTGTAACATGGAAGAAAAGATTGAAATTATTGCCTATTTAAAATGCTGCACTGGGTTTGATATAGTTGCAAAGCAGATA
This sequence comes from Anodontia alba, assembly GCA_964016985.1. NCBI lineage: Eukaryota > Metazoa > Mollusca > Bivalvia > Lucinida > Lucinidae > Anodontia > Anodontia alba. The sequence continues at coordinate 39,810,776 of OZ024826.1, forward strand.
TTTAATAAGCTGCGAGGTATATAATATATGGACTTGTCCATTTGTCTACGTGCACAGTATTTAGGTAGGCTAATGTTTTGAAAGAAATTGTCTGTCAAAAAATGACACCCGCCTTTGAAGGCTTAAAACCTCTGTTACCAAGGCAAGCGTCGCTGGTGTCATCACGAAAACATGCCTATATAAATTTGACCCCCTTAAACCCCACTTTTATATAGTAAAACTGGGGTTTGCAGGGGTGTACATTATTTTTGTTATTTCTGCTAAAAACACAGATTGTGGGTAATCGTTAGAACCGCCTCGTCGAGGCGGTTCTAACAAGTACCCACAATCTATGTTTTGAGCAGAAATATGAAAAATATCAGAATATTTTATCTGAAAATTTTCATTTTTTTGGTGGTAAAATTTTCAGTATATTTGAATAGGTATGTTTTCGTAATGTAAAGGCTATGGTGGAACATGATGCCAGACTGTTCGTGAACGATTTAGCCAATAGTACTAGAATATCAGATGACAGCGTACAATTCGGTAGAAGCATATATAACTGAGAAACCTTTGTGTTGGGTGGGTACCTCAATACTTCACTGAGGAGCAAATGAAACAGCATTCAAAATGTGCCCTGAAACTCCTGAAAAAAATGCTAAAACTGTCATGAATATATCATGAAAATGTATATGGTATGTATTCGTTAGAACCATCTCATCGAGGCAATTCTAATTTGTGCACTCAACAGACACTTATTTCATAGAAGATCGCAAAGATATCCATCAATTATCCCCATTTGCCGTCTGACCTGATACAAAGATTAACCCTCTGTGGTTCGAACTACTCATGTCTAGAACAAATTTTAATGGATGTTTTGTTCGAGCCATTTGAGTTCGACTGTATTTGGATGGGCAGGCCTGAACAAGCGCTCTTGACGTCTGATCTCATCCATCAACATGGCTCGAGAGAACCAAACTGTTGATTCTCGGAATAGATATTTACACCAGGGCCCCTGTTGTTCAAAGCTAACGACATCGTTAACGATTCGTTAAAATTTACATCGAGTGATACGCAAATATGCTGAAATTTATTGTTGAAAAAATGTGAGTAGCTTTTGCAGTGCAAAAGCTACTCACATTTTTTCAACAAAAAATATCAGAATATTTTGTATTGAATCCGCTAAAATGGTTAACGAAATGACCCTTAACAAGCTCATTAAGCTAACGACGCTTTGAACAACTGGGCCCAGAGCGCCCAGAATAAACATGCCGGCAAAATTGTTTACGTAAACATATAGCCTATCAAATAAATTTCTTTGCTTATGATTTATACCAAGAATAATTTTATTAACAAGATTCTCTATTCAAAAGGACCAGCTGAAGAGCATTACCAGCGAGCAAGCAAGGCTGAGACATAGCCACATCAACGCCGATGCAACGTCATGACGCCCGCTGTGGTACTAACAAAAGTGACATTTTGTTGAATATTTGCTGAGGTATTTTAAATAAAACCTAAATTTTTACCTGTAATGATTTATACACTTTACATGACTTGATACAGAGTTTCAATTTATTTTATTTTATATCGGCCATGCCTTTTCTAACAAATTCCTATAAAACATAAGATCACAGACTAATTGTATTAAATGTACCCGCCAAAGGCTCCCTTCCGCTGATTCAAGAAGGACAGTTGTCAATTTCTGGCGAAAGAATGTGCACAATACCGGTTAACCGCTTAGAGGACTAAGCCTGCCCAGTAAACGTGTGGTTAGGTAAACTGACCGCGCTCGACATGACCCCATTGGGTTGACTGGGCCGTAAAACCTCAACACACAACCAGCCAAAGGCTATGTCTTTTATTATTTGCATCAGTCAATTGAACAGATTGAATAGTTAACTTTTGTTTTATTCGTGATTTGTTTTCCTGATATTAACAGTTGCTAACAATCATGCGGTTCATTCAAACTAAAACAAAACTGGGGACAAACCGATGTGACAGGTAAATATTGACATTCGTCTGGCGCGTCCATAAAATAGTTCCTTCCATTTACTTGTGTAATAAACAGCCTAAAAGCGTGGTTAAAAAAGTAATTCTCTGGACATATTCTTTTGCAACATTACGCATAAGTTGTGCATTTAGTAAAGCACTCATACTGAATACTAGATCTTTTAATTTTATTTTCCTTATATTGTCAGCAAACCCGCAGTATATGTTTTAACTCTATTAGTTTATTCCGTACAGTTTCTCACCATAGCAGATGACTCCACTGGCTAAATGCTAAATTTCCATCTAGACTAATCAGGTAAAGGGAGATTTCTGTAGTAATATTATAAGATGTTCGCATCCTTTTTGGTATGAATACAAATAATGTTTTTCTCCTCATGTATAAGCGATTGTGATCACAATATATAAATCTACTTTTATAATTTGTTGGAAGACGAAATCTTATGTCGCAAGGCTTTTTTCCCAATCCCATTTGTATATCGTCACAAAAACACCCTATATAATTTTGACCCCCTTATACCCCACTTTTATATAGTAAAACTGGGGTTTACAGGGGTATACACAATTTTTTCCTATTTTGCTTAAAAACATAGATTGTGGGTACTCGTTAGAACCGCCTCGCCGAGGCGGTTCTAACGAGTACCCACAATCTATGTTTTGAGCAGAAATAGGAAAAATATCAGATTTTTTTTTATCTGAATATTTTCCTTTTTTTTTTTTGTTCTAAAACTTTCAGTATATTTGAACAGGCATGTTTTCATAATGTGATGTTTAGTATTACAAGTCATTATACATGCATGTAGTTGATGATATACAAATAAAATATGTTTAAATTATTTGAGCCGCAACGTCAGAAAACGTACCTTCAGACATGTGCGCACAGCAAAGATTCAGATCAGCCTGCATTCGCGCAGTCTGGTCAGAATCTTCACTAGGCACATTTTGGATAGCCTGGAAATCAAAGTTTCTTCATGCGGACAACGAAGACTCTGAACAGGCGACGTGGACGCGCAGGCTTATCTGAGTCTTCGTTGGGCACACATATCAGGAGGTTTTGGGTTTTTTTTTTTCTCATGATGAGGCTCATAGATGGTAGCAGCAAACTGCGTAATACTGTATCGCAGCTCACCTGGGCCGTTCACACAGTCTGATCCGCTGTTCTCTTGGAAGAAACCACAACATTGTTGAATCAAATGGAGAACGTGAAGACTCTAATTACAATATGCAGGTGTGCAGGTTGCCCGCAGTGAGTCTCAGTCACTTTTCTCAAACTCATGGCACATTATTCAACTGACGGTTTAACCTTTACCAATCTCTGGGTTAATTCAGCAGACGACAAATCGATGATATTTTTTCTTATTTTTCCCAGTAACAGGATTTGACATTTCTCGGAGACAATTTACATGAAATGTCCTGTTTCCTGGGAAAAATAAGAAAAAAAAAATCAAAATATCGTCTGCTGAAATTTTATTTGGATGCCAAGCGTTAGATACGTAATACATGTATATTTGGTTGATGTTTACCAACTTTATAGAAGGGCCACATCCTGCTCATAAATGAGCCTCGGCGTGTGGAACTAGACTGGGTCCAGTCTCCAGTGACTAAATATTTTTCTCATAATCCTGTTTGATAATCCACTAAATAAAACAAAAAAAACAAAAAAAAAACTATCATGACTTTTAAGGCTATATGTATAAGAAAAAATACTTTGTCACTAGTGACTGGAGCCAGTCTACGTGTGGATCGTACCTTCTGACATGTGCGCCCGACAAAAACTCAAAATATCCTGCGCACCCGCGCATTCTGATCAGAGTATTTGTTGTCCGCATGAAAAAAACTTTGCATCTTTGGCTATTAAAAAAATACGCCCAGGGAAGATTCTGATCAGACTGCACGATCTGAATCTTCACTGGGAACAATTCATCACTAAAACGTGCCTATATAATGTTGACCCCTTAAACCCAACTTTTATATAGTAAAACTGGGGTTTACAGGGGTATACATTATTCTTCTTATTTCTGCTGAAAAACATAGATTGTGGGTACTCGTTAGAACCGCCTCGTCGAGGCGGTTCTAACGAGTACCCACAATCTATGTTTTGAGCAGAAATTTGATATGAAAATTTTCATTTTTTGGCGGTAAAATTTTCATTATATTTGAATAGGCATGTTTTCGTAATGTTTCCGAAGGTTTGTTTTCTGACGTTGCGGCTCAAATGTCATCGGTCATGTCTTGACAGTGAGAACCCAGATCAGACTGTGCATTATCGACGAACGGCGAAGATCTGATTGGAGTACGTCGGCTAATCGAGGCCCTCCCCATTCGCATTATGGTCTTTCCCGCGCTAATGTCTGTCGTCAATTTGGAGCCTATGGCTAGCGAAGATACGTTTTCACGTGACCCGGTTTTCTTGTATAGACCGTCTACGTGCTTGTATTTCTAATACCTTTAAATGCATATCCATCCGTAGCTGCTTGATCAATATTTATTTAGTTGACATGGTATTATGACAAGCGAAGCGAAGAGGATATAAAAAATGTCTCTTGGATGAAAAAAAATCAGTCGGCGATCCAGACATCCTTCAACGTATCTTCGTGTAAAAGACTTGTGTAAAATTTATCAAAATGAGAGAAATCGTCCATATTCAGGCTGGCCAGTGTGGAAATCAGATTGGTGCTAAGGTAAGTTATATTCTAGTACCGTGTGGCGGTTGTAAAACATTTTCAGTATAGTATATAATTTCTGGCCTTTTTAAAAGTGTTTGTTGAGCCTTTTCCTGAATTTTTGAAATTATATATAAAGGTCACGGATGTAACACTAAGCCTGCCTATTAAAAAAAAAAAAAAAAAAAAAAAAAAAAAAAAATTGCCAAAACTAGCTAATCTGGCCAGATTAGCTAGTTTCAGCATTTTTTTTTTACACTTCAGCTGTTTTCAGTTTAGTGAGTACGCTCATTGCTCTCAAGAACTATTTCTTATTAGAATCTATATAGCTTGTAGTTCCCTTTTTTGTTTGACGTGTTTTGAATGCTAGACCTAATCCATTGATGATTTCTATAGACTGATTCAGGGATTAATTTCGACAAACTAGGTGCTGTGTCTATAATTAACTCTTTCACTGCCACAGGCGATAATAACAAGCTTTTGCAAACAGCATAGATCTAGATGAGACGGCTCAATGAGCCGTCTCATCTGGATACATGCTGTTTGACATTCAGTCTTTCAACTTTACATATAAATGTCTATAAATGTCTTTCCAAACGATAGTTTGTAAAAATAAAATGAACGGACGACAAATGTCGTCTGAAATTTGGCGCCGAAAGAGTTAAAATTGAATTTTAATGTTTTCTGTATTTGTTCAGTAGCGTTATACCAGCGTATTTGCCCAGAGTAATGGGACACCTCAACTATAACTTTTCTAAAATTCAAAAAGGTCTGTTCCACTACCTGCTGATGTGTTTAATGTATTGTTGGACGAGTGGCAAACAGTCTAAGCTGAATCTACACTGTTTGCTTATACTTGTCTGTCGCAAAACTTAGGGTTATTACGGTAATAATTCATTTCTATGCCAATGGAGTACGGCGTTCGACGTCATCACATTAGCAAACATGACATAATTCAAAAACAATAATACGACATACAATCAGACCACAACACTAAAAATGCCTTCCAAATTAGTTTATTGATTTTCTCTCTTACTGTTAGCAGGAAACCATAAAGAAATAAGTGTATTCAAAGTAGTATTTTTTCTGAGGGTTACATTTGTGTTTATACATAATCCCATCATTTTAGTGTAATGTCCTGAAATGCATGTCTACAATAACGATAAATTAGGCCATAGTTTAACCTTTAATCCCTAAGTTTCTCGCGTGGACTCTTCTCGTTTTGAATTAAGCCACATCCACTTACATAAATAAGGGTTTCAGTTAAAATAATAATAATAATAATAATAATATAGATTCTGGCATACAGTGTAGATCCAGATGAGACGGCTCAATATGAGCCGTCTCATCTGGATCTACCCTGTTTGCCAAAGTATCTATCTTGGTCTACAGGACTGAAAGTGTTAAAAATAAAAGGATATTATAGATTAACGTGATTGTACTTGAATTTACTTTTTGTTCCGACGCTTATGCTCTTTTCCCAGTCAGCATTCTACGTAAATCTATATCGGGCCGTCATCGGCCCGTCAGGGTAGCTGACGGGCCGATGACGGCCCGATGTAGATTTACGTAGAATGCTAGCTGGGTTTATATCTAGCGTCTCTGTAGTGAGATTGTCTGCATTCAGACATTTAGTTCGAAGCAGTATGCGTGTCTTTGTGTGATTGGAGGACGCGCGTTCGTGTGTATGTGCGCATGTTTTTGGCGAGAGTGGAACGTCAATTCGTTCGAACGTGCTGACCGGTCGGCATGATTTCTTACGGTTTGTGTTTGTGTGAACGTGCTGGCCGAACGATATTCGTGCAAATGTACTAATGGTTGGCATGATTCCTGGCAGTTTGTATTCGTGCAAATGTGCTGGCAGGCTGCCATGAGTCCTGGTAGTTTATGTTCGTGCGAACGCACTGACTGGTCGATATGTTTTCTTGCACTTTGTATTCGTGCGATCGGGCTGACTTGTCGACGTGGATGGTTCCTTGCAGTTTGTTTTCGTGCGAACGTAATGACTGGGTACCATGGTTCCAGGTATTTTGTTTCGTGCTGACTGGTCGATTTGCATCCTGGCAATTTGTATTCATGCGATCGGGCTGACTAGTCGGCATGTTGAGTTGCAGTTTGTATTCGTGCAAATGTACTGACTGGTTACCATGGTGCCTGACATTTTTCCATATTGTGAACGTACTGACTGGGTACCATGGTACCTGACAGTTTGTATTCTTCTGAACGTACGTACTATGTGTATTCGTGCGAACGAGCTGATTGTGCAATTGTGCAGCACGTTTTTTTTTTTTTTTTTTTTTTTTTTTGTTTTTTTTTGCAATTTGTATTTGTGCGAAGGTGATTTGTTGGCAAGGTTCTCGGTAATGTGCATTCGTGCGAACGTGATGATTGTTCAGCACGGTCTTTTGGAGTTTGTATTTGTGCGAAGGTGCAGACTTGTCGGCTAGGTTCTTGGTAGTGTGTACTCATGGGAATGTGCTGATTGTTAAGCACGGTTTTTTGCAGTTTGTATTCGTGCGAAGATGCTGACTGGCCAGCATGGTTTATAGCAGATTGTATTTCTTGCGAACGCGCTTTCTGGTCGGCATGGTTCCTGACAGTTTGTGTCTGTTGAAACTCAGGACACCGTAACCTGCACTATGCACAATGTATTTTCAGTTCTGGGAAGTGATCTCAGATGAACATGGTGTTGACCCCACTGGAACCTATCATGGCGACTCTGATCTCCAGTTAGAGAGAATCAACGTATATTACAACGAGGCCACAGGTACGTATTATGAAGACATAAATACTTTAAGGAAAACAATAATTTAATTTGAGTCACGTAAGGGGTAAGGGGTCTCGCGGAATATGCCGTCAGCAAAGGCCCGATCAAACTACGGGGCGTCCGCGTCACCGTAGTCTGTGAGGGCTTTTGCTGTCCGCTTAAAGAACCATGGTCTATTATAGATTATTATATTGGTGCAAAGAAGTCCCTATCAGATTGTGGCGCGTAGATCGCTAATAGGGGTCTTCTGTTCATGGAACCCCGAAGACCCAAATTTCTCAAGGCAAGACCTATTTACACTTGTTTAAAATGTGCGATGTGCATAGGCTCAGAAAAGCCCTTTTGCCATGTGCGAACAGCGAAGGCCTAGGTGATCCTACGCATCCTCCCAGTCAGCATTCTACGTAAATCTATATCGGGCCGTCATCGGGCCGTCAGGGTAGCTGACGGCCCGATGACGGCCCGATGTAGATTTACGTAGAATGCTAGCTGGGCTCACGCCAGGACATTTGATATCGTTTTGTAGAATTAGTAGATACTTTAGAATATGTGCAGGATGTAGTCTTGTGTAGGCTAGTGCCAGCATGCATAATTTCAAATTCATTATAATATCATAACTGTTTGATCATGGATAGAAGGCAAAACTTCTTTTAACTGATGATAATACTAATACCCAGGGCAGAAGGAACCAGCAAACTGACATCAAAGCGTGATAAGGTCGCCTGGGTGCAGCGGGCTAATGACGGGTGATAGAAGCATCGCACATGAGCCTCGCCAAGTAAAAATGCACGGACAGGGAAGGTCACGCAGTCTGATCAGGGCCTTCGCTGTCCGCTGCCAGATTCATTGGATACTATAGAATGCATTAATGGAGAACAAAGGCCTGAAAGAGACCTTGCGCATGTGAACCCGCATATTTTGCGCATGCTCGAATGCATATCATTTACTTTTTACTTGGTGTGGCCACAATGTTTTCTGTTGTATCGTCAACAAACACAACAGTAGGATATTACAGTCGACACTCGATATCTCGAACTCGCTTATCTTAAATAACCGCATATCTCGAAGTAAAATATGGTCCCTTTTTCTACATGGAATTCTAACAACAGGTAACAAAATATTGTGGAAAAGAGGAGAAGGAGCAATTTCTCCTCTTTTCCATAATATATTCAATGTATCTCTAACTTCAAGAGTCAAATAACATATTCATTTGCGAAATTTGGTTGCTCGATGTACTTTTTCCTCAGTTCTGCGAATCTGATATGTCGCAATACGGATATCTCGAAGTAGTTTAGAGAGTCCCTTGGACTTCGAGATAACGAGAGTCGACTGTACTTATAAAATGGCGACACTGGTGAAACCAAATTTGTAGAGGATATCCTGATCTCGAATCATGACAATAACGTCACTGCTTGCATAATGTTTTAAAACATTTGTCCTCCCTGCAAAAGCATATATTTCAATATAGGAGAGAATAACAAAACATGATCTTGAGTATTAAAAGTGGATAGCTTCCCCAGATAGAGTGGCACGATCATCGACGTTCTGCGAATCTGATATGTCGCAGTACGGATATCTCGAAGTAGTTTAGGGAGTCCCTTGGACTTCGAGATAACGAGAGTCGACTGTACTTATAAAATGGCGACACTGGTGAAACCAAATTTGTAGAGGATATCCTGATCTCGGATCATGACAATAACGTCACTGCTTGCATAATGTTTTAAAACATTTGTCCTCCCTGCAAAAGCATATATTTCAATATAGGAGAGAATTACAAAACATGATCTTGAGTATTAAAGTGGGTAGCTTCCCCAGATAGAGTGGCACGATCATCGACGTTCATGCGACGCTGTATTAACCCTTGTCCTGCTGAATAAATTAAGATGCCACACCCCCTTCTAATTTACAGCCAATCAGATTACTTGATCTGGATTGTTGCTATAAATTCACATACTTAATGGCAAACAGTGTAGATCCAGATCAGTTGGCTTCTTCAGAAGCCAACTGATCTGGATCTATACTGTTTGCAAAGGCAGGGTATATCCGGGTTCAGCAGGACAAGGGTTAAGATCATGTGCATTCCGGGTATCATGGTATCCTTCGATCACTAAAGCACTTTCATTTCCCGATACTTTACTACAGATAGTCACCTCAGAAAAAGAGTATACAGTCGAACTTCAATGGCTCGAACATCTTTGGGACCACGGAAAATTGTTCGAAATATGGGTAGCTCGAGCCACTGAGGGTTAATCATGGTGCCAGGTCAGGAAGCAAATAGCGATAATTTATGGATTTTTTTTTATTTCCTTCACAATAATTGTATGTTGTGTGTACTCATTAGAATCGCCTCGATGAGGCGATTCTAATGAATACACACAACATACAATTTCATGATAAAAATAGAAAATTTCCCTAAATATTTGTTTTCTTGAGCTAGCGGAAGAATTTCGTAGGGACTCAAAAATGAGTTCGAATTAGCCATGGTAAACGAGCCATCGGTGTTCGAGCTATTGAGGTTCGACTGTATACTATATGGACTACTGCTTCCACAGTTGTTCACCAATAGTGGGTTTGTCGTTAAGTGCTTGCGTGGAGGTCGTAACGTCGCCCCGTGCTTCGATGTACAGACAACCCTCTTTATACCGACACTCGATACAACGACAAAATTCGTTATAATGACAATTTGGCTGTCACGAAGCCTTCGCTTAAGAGGTAACTGTTGGTCACAAATTATGCAAGAATAGTGTATTCAATACTTTAAAGAAAAATATGTATTGGATATTTTGTGAGGCGATTCTAACAAATATCCTAAACATATGTTCTGTGAGGAAATAAGAACAAAACAAGATCATTCTTACATATCAATCTGCTCATTAAGTATTCTGTACAACAGCAAATTCATTTTACTGTCAACGTCTTTGGAAACAAATGCTGTCGTTGTAACGAGGGTTCACTGTATTAAAATGTTTTGGTCCTTTGGGACAACTGGGCTGGCAAATTTGTTATATGCGAAAACACACACACACACACACACACACACACACACACACACACACACACACACACACACACACACAAAGCTGACAGGGACGTGAGGGAAATTGCTTTCGATTTATTATTCCTTAATAAGAGATGCACACACACACACACACACACACACACACACACACACACACACACACACACACACACACACACACACACACAAAGCTGACAGGGACGTGAGGGAAATTGCTTTCGATTTATTATTCCTTAATAAGAGATGCAATCAAACCGAATATGCCTTTTTTGTGAATTTGAAATGACCGCAATGTCAAAAAAAAACGTACCTTCGGACATGTGCTCCCAGCAGAGATTAAAATCAGCCTGTCCATTCGCACAGTCTAATAAGAGTCTTCGCTCTGCACTAAAGAAACTCGGTATCCTTGACTATACCAAATGCACCCAGTGACGATTCTGATAAGACTGTGCGGATTTGCAGTCTGATCTGTATGTTCGCTGGGTGCACATGTCGGAAGGTACGTTTCCTCACATTTTGATTAAAATTCTTTTAAATACAGGTGGCAAATATGTCCCACGTGCTATCCTGGTGGATCTTGAACCCGGAACCATGGATTCCGTAAGGTCCGGCCCATTCGGACAGATCTTCCGTCCCGACAACTTCGTATTCGGTCAGAGCGGAGCCGGAAACAACTGGGCTAAAGGTCACTACACAGAGGGCGCTGAACTCGTCGACTCCGTCCTTGACGTAGTGAGAAAGGAGTCTGAGAGCTGCGATTGTCTCCAAGGATTCCAGCTGACCCACTCCTTGGGTGGTGGTACCGGATCTGGCATGGGAACACTTCTGATCAGCAAAATCCGTGAGGAATACCCCGACAGAATCATGAATACTTTCTCTGTTGTGCCATCTCCAAAGGTATGAACGCTAAACATATAATGTGGTTTCTCATTAGAACCATCTCCGTGAGGCAATTCTACTGATATGCTGATAGTCTGCCTCCCTTCTGAAAAGGGGTCTACTCTTAAGAGAACAAATTCTTTGCTTTTAGGCTACCCTTTTCAAAAAGGGCTTCTACAAAAAAGAATGACCCTGCAAACACAGGTAACTGCGTACATGTAAGTGCGGTTTAAACCTCATAGGCCAGGCATGCGAGAATTATGGGAGGTCAATAACTTTCAGATGGCTCCGTTCTGGTAGATAAGCGCGGAAAAAATATTTAACGCTTTAGATCTGGGCACAATTTTCAGCAGACAACATAGTGAAATATTCTTCTTATTTTCCCCAGAAAACAGGATTTCACATTTAATGGAGACAATTTGCATGAAATGTAAAGTCCTGTTTCTTGAAAAAAATTCGAAAATAATATCGCAAATTTGTCGGCTGCTGAATTAGTCAAGAGAATGGTAAAGATTAAAAGACAGAAACTAGTATAAAGGTACGTTTTTTTTTACAAGGGAGACAATTTTGTGACTTCTGGTTTGCTTTCCTGTACACCAGTTCCAGGGGAGAAAAGACTTTCCTTTTAGAGTAGAACCCTTTTCAAAGGAGAGGCAAATACAAATCTGATAGAGTTACCTTCCCTGAAAGAGTATCAGTTCAGATTACAGATACAGCCTTGGCGAACAGTGAGTGCTCTAAGCAATTTAGGTGGTTAAACCTTGTCATGCTGAATAGGTTAAGATGCTACAACCACTTCTAATTGTCAGCCAATCAGATTTCTTAATCCAGGTTGTTGATAAAAATTCATAAACTTAATGACAAACAGTGCAGATCCAGATCAGTTGGTTTCTTCAAGAGCAACTGATCTGGATCTACACTGTTTGCATAGACTGGGATATCCGAGTTCAGTAGGACCAGGGTTAAGTTTATTATGTGAGGACAAACGCCATCGTCCCATAAAGCATTTAATTAAGATTAATAGCTTGGAAGATCTTATTTATTCCTGAACCCGTCGCTAGTTGTTGCCATTGCTTATAAAATTAATTTACAACGATTACGTAATAATGATGTATAACGAAATATGACAGGAATGAATTTTATTTTTGTGGATTTTATCGATGTGTGAAAGCCTGCGAATTAATCGCAAAAAGAATAAAGCCAAAAAGACTTTCGGGTAAGGTAGTGACCCAGCGGGCACGCAACGTCGAATCGTCGATGCAACGTCATGACGTTGCATCGACGTTGAGTGATTAGCATGCGTTTACACATCGATAAACCCTCCCAAATAAATGTTTAACTCTTTCGGTGCCGAATTTCAGACGACATTTGTCGTCTGCTATTTCTTTTAACAAACTATCGTTTGAACAAAAGTATATTTGTAAAGTTAAAAGACTGAATGTCAAACAGCGTAGATTCAGATGAGACGGCTCATAATGAGCCGTCTCATCATGATCTATGCTGTTTGCAAAAACCTATTATTATCACCTGTGGCAGTGAAAGAGTTAATTCTTATAAATCCGATCATGTTTACTTAAAAAAAAAAAAAAAAAAAATCATCAACTTTAGAAATCCTCGAACAGAAAATACTTCTGCGATTCCAGCTCAGTGGATGTATTGAATTTTGAATTTGCTTTCGACCAATCAAAAGATACTAAATCAGTGTAATCCTGTTCCGTTGGAATTACTCGTATTTGGCTACAAATCCGAAGATGTGCAACACACGCCACGTTTGGATACATTTACCCTAAATTTTAATCAAGATGTAATTTCAAATAGCATAGAAAGAGACATAAACAATCAGATCATACTAACTTATTAAGCTGTGTTTCGAAATTTTATCAACCTTTCGTGGGCTTCGCACATGTTATACATGACATAAGGATGCAAAATTGGTGCTTGGATTATATAAGCGTTGACAAAATTCTATTTTCATTATTTCAGGTGTCTGACACGGTTGTGGAACCATACAATGCAACATTGTCAGTCCATCAACTTGTTGAGAACACAGATGAAACTTACTGTATCGACAACGAGGCTCTGTATGACATCTGCTTCAGAACACTGAAACTGACAACACCAACATACGGAGACTTGAATCATCTTGTTTCTGCCACCATGTCTGGTGTCACCACTTGCCTACGATTCCCAGGTCAGCTGAACGCCGATTTGCGTAAGCTGGCAGTCAACATGGTGCCTTTCCCACGTCTCCACTTTTTCATGCCAGGGTTTGCTCCTTTGACGTCCAGAGGGAGCCAGCAGTACAGGGCTCTTACGGTACCAGAACTTACCCAACAAATGTTCGACGCCAAAAATATGATGGCTGCCTGTGACCCGCGTCACGGCAGATACCTGACGGTCGCTGCGATGTTCCGTGGTCGTATGTCCATGAAGGAGGTTGACGAACAAATGTTGAACGTCCAAAACAAAAACAGCAGCTACTTCGTTGAATGGATTCCAAACAACGTCAAGACAGCCGTCTGCGATATTCCACCACGTGGTCTGAAAATGTCTGCCACTTTCATCGGCAACAGCACCGCCATTCAGGAACTCTTCAAGCGTGTCTCTGAGCAGTTCACCGCCATGTTCCGTCGTAAGGCTTTCCTCCATTGGTACACTGGTGAGGGCATGGACGAGATGGAGTTCACTGAGGCTGAGTCCAACATGAATGATCTGGTATCAGAATACCAGCAATACCAGGATGCTACCGCCGATGATGAGGGAGAATTTGATGAAGAAGAAGACGAAGAAGCCGACTAGTAAAAAAGCAACTGAAACGTTTCTAAGCCGATGCATTTTCACAAGGGAGACACATTTTATGGCTTCCTGTTTGCTCTCCTGCATATAATTGGTGTTCTTAAAAGTGGTCTTCTGTAAATTGAAAGAATGTTCTTCTAAGATTTTTTTCTTTTACACTAGACCCTAGAAGGGAGGCAAAAAGAGATACCTTTTTGCATATATTCTTCTTAAATAAAAGGACAATTGAGTTCTACACGATTTATATATCAATAGCTTTCATTGTTTTTTGTAATAGACACAAATCCTTTCCATGTGAAATAGACCTATTTACGAACTAATTTTAAAAGGTTTGCTTACTAAATTTGAAATAGACACATTCTTAAGAAATAAATTTGAAGATTTCAGCTGATTGCCAAGTATAGAGTGTACAAAATTTAAAGGTGTTATCTATTTAGACATTTTGCCTTTTATTTTAAACTATATACATGTAATTCAGATTGATGTAAGGAGACTTGATACTCTTGGTAGATTTTCTCCAATTTATACATGGGACACAACTCTTGCGACATCTTGTTTGCTTTCATGCTCACTCACCAATTCGCTTCTGACAAGAACTGCTCTATAAGGAAAGAATTTGCTCCCAGAGGGAGCAAATTCTTTCCTAATAGAGCAGTCACCTTTTCAGTATGGGACAAGAATAATTTTGACAATAACCTCCCTGGAAAGTGTATCTGCTCCTCTTAAAGTTGTTTTACCACAATAAAGTGCCTTATTGTTACTTTAGCACAACTTTTTCCTTCTTTCTGAAAAAGAACCCTGACACTGAAAATTGATTTTGTAGGTAAATGCCGACTGCAAAGACTCCGATTAGCATGCACAGTCTGACCAGGATCGTTAGTGTGAATGTACCGGGTTTCGCACTTTTCATAGTTTTGTAAGAATAGTTTAAAGTAGACATACCTTTCAACATGCCATATTTACATTTTAAATGACATCGTCTATGCTAATAGAAAAAAGCAATGATCAAGAACCGATACATTTACCTAACACCTTCCGTCCAAGACACCCAAGGAAAAATATACGCACTTAAAGCAACGGCGCCACAATCAAACACTACAAGCAGAAAGCCAAAAGGAAAGTTTCTTTCCAAAAAATTGGCCAAACGGCTACCCAAACTATAAAAAAAAATCACCAGGACATACATGCAAAGACATAAATTGACATACATAGTATACCACTGCAGAAGCGCCGTATTGGAACGGTCAGGAAAAAAAAATAATACCGGGGGTGGGGGCTTAAATCGATTTTACGTGGCCACAACCTTCGCCCTTAGTTCTGCCGTGGTATACACAAGACAATTGTTCAGTCCGCGTGAAGGGTTTTTACTCATCAGTGCAACATATTCGAGAACATTAACATCAAACGAATACAGAGATGAAACAATGATGAGGACTCGACAGCAAGAAATAACTGAAACGCTGAAGCAAAAGAAAACCAACAGTTGGACACCGGTGGGCCCGTCTAGAGACAGTAAACGTCTTTAGGCCGGAGCCGTCATAGAGTCTGAGGCCCGACCCGTCGGCGTACACTATAGAGGGAAGCAAAGTAATTAATCGTGATTAAAGCAGTCATTCTTGTTGCAGTTCATTTTTCGATGCAAAACATTGAGCTATCACATGATCTAAGCCGCGCATAAGATCGGGGCTATGTGAGCGTCCGCCTGTATCTTTCTTGTCGTTAAGCGCGGAAAATCCGCCTCCGGGCTGTTCTAAGATCTCCGTTAAAAGGAATTTAATTCCAAATATTAGGAAATGAAGAGAACTTAAAGGTAAAGTAAGAGCTGATAATGAATTGATAATATCAATATATAATATACCGTCCAACCTCGTTATCTCAAATTCGCTTATTTCGAATTACCGTTTATCTCGAATTGAAAATCTGGTCCCTGCTTTAGCATGAAACTATGACAACAGGCAACAAAATAATGTGGAAAAGAGGAGAAATTAAGGAGCAATTTCTCCTCTTATCCACAATATTTTCAGTATATCTCTATTTTCAGGAGTCAAATTACATATTCATTCGTGAAATGTGGTTGTTTGAATTATTTTTTTTTCTCAAGTCTGCAAATCTGATATGTCAAGATACGGATATCTCGAAGCATTTCAGAGAGTCCCTTGGACTTCGAGATAACGAGAGTCGACTGTAAAATATAAAAATAAGAATTGATATTCAATTTTTTGAGCTTACACTGGATGATGAAAAGCATTAGGCTAATTTCATGGCACATACATTAAAATTGCCTTATGGCTTTCATCAAAATCTGAATTTCAATTCTTAATTGTACTTCAAGGATCCAGTTTTTCAAAACTTAACGAAGTTGTTAGCTTAAGTGACGTAAAACCTATTTTGAAATATGGCAAATACATTCCCAGCGGGCACACAACTTTAAAATGACGTCGCATCAACGTCGATGCGACGTGATCACGTCACATCGACGTTGATACGACGTCATTTTGATGTTGTGTGCCTGCTGGGTTGATATTTTTGATGAAAATATCAATGTATTAAAATATCAATGTATTTGAAAATACATTAGCCACAACAATTAACGAGTTTGTCATTGACGAGCTCGTTAAGCTAACCGGACGCTTTAAACAATTGGGCCCAGTTCAAAACACAGCTGTATTTATTTGTAATTTCTGGCGAAAGAATGTGCACAATACTGGTTAAGGATTAAGCCTGTCCGGTAAAAGTGTGGTTAGGTAACCTGACGGCGCTCGGGGGGTAACTTCCTATATATGGCATAGTACGGATGTGCGTGCCGAATAGCCCCCTTTTTCAGGGCTGCCAGGTATATGATTAGCCCCCTTTTTTCAACAAAAAGTATATGAATGGCCCGATTTTTCTGGATTCCTGTGTGAAAGGCCCCATTTTTCTGACATCCTGGTATATGCACATCTTTTTCGCTCAGAGATTTTTCGAGGCTGCTTATCCTCTTGGTATTACATGAATTGACTGTGAAATTTGTGTAATAACCAACAAAAATGGGTACAAAAAGTCAAAGGGCAGTATATTTTGGATGATCAAGTATATGAATGGGTCCGTTTTTCGAAGGCCAGGTATATGAATGGGGTAGGTTTTGAAATACTGGCTCGCACACCCGTACCAAAATTACACCTAAGTTACCCCACCGAGGATTTCGATGGTAAATAAATGATATCATGCAGCGACAGGGTATGTACTTATTCCCTTTTAATGATCAAAAAAGTTCTTCAGGAGGATAAGCAACGTAACATATATTTTCTCAATTGAATAATGTAATTTATGAAACTGGTATTCAGTATAAAGTATCCTCTTATTTATTCAAAGTCACTTTCGAAAAGGAAACTTCATTGTTTTTCACCTAAATTCCATTTTCAGTTGTTTATAGCTTTTATCATGTAAAGCATTTCCGCTGAGGAAATTTTGTGTTTTTGTTAAAACGGCTACAGCTTTCTGAAACGTGATCTCGCCTGGTTAAATATTTTGAAGACGATTACCTGAATCGTCAGGGGTTGCATGTAGCAAGCGAACAAAGCGTTTATTTGCTAACTGGCAACGAATAAATGAAATAATATGGCATGAATTTATCAAGATAAACATCAAGATAACCAGCCTATGCGATGAACACGCCGGTAAACACGCCTTCACATTGATAAAGTGGAGTTTGCAGGGGTATTTCTGTTCTAAAACATATATTGAAGGTACTCATTAGAACCATATAGATCTTCTTTCTGCTCTAAAACATAGATTGTTTGGTACTTGTTAAAACCGCCTCGATGAGAAAAAAAACTTTTGAAATGGAAGGGGCGGGTGTGTGATTTGTTAGCTATTCTTAAAGGGGACACAGAGGCAAACGAAATGCCGATGGGGGAGGCAAAATTAAGGAATGTAAAGTGATTTTATGGGTAAATCTGCATGATTTAAAAACAATTAGCCCAAAACGGGTACAGGTCTCGGTTCATCTTTTGGTCGGTTAGACACTCCATGGATTTTTCATTTACATTCAGGTTTAAAACCGTAGTCCGGTAGGGGAGGTTGTGACCGTTTAGAGGTGGTGCAAATGCTCAGAAAATGTCGATTTAGACGCGAAGATTAGGGCTGTAAAGTGTGTTTTCGGTTAAATTTCCTTGTTTTTTTTTTTTGTTTGTTTTTTTAACAATTGGTCCACAGTGGGGGCCACCCCCCCAATCCACCCCCTACACACACACACACACACACACACACACACACACACACACACACACACAGCGCGTGTGGATGTACGTTACAAAGTCTGCACTGTTTTCTATCGACAGCAAACTAAATGACAAAGATCACGATACAATTCAAATAATTATCATATCACGCTAGCAAGTTTATACGGTGAAGACGCCTAGCAAATTTCATTTATATTAGGAAAATGAGTTTTACAGGGGGGCGGGGGTGTATAATTTTTCTGGTTGCAGCTATAAAACCTAGATACGAGGACTGTCCGGAAACTTTGTAGACAGCAATGTTAAGTAACACCACATGAGGATTTCTTGTAAGACAGTTTGCCGACAGGCATTTAAAATCAGGAGCATTACATAAATAAAATAATACTATGAAGATTCTCTGATATAGACTTCCGGTCGTTCGCGTAAGGAGACTACAAGCAAAGAACAATATAGTCTTAAACTAAAGAACATTGCAACATATGGATATCGATGCACAATAGATCAAATTCCGTCAAAATGAAGGAAGTTATAGGCATTAAAAGATTTCAAGACTGACATATGGGTGTTTTCTTTGCATTTTGAAAGTTTAATTGGATTCTACAGATTTTAAAAGAACTTTTTAAACAATTTACCAGGTTTTAATTCTTTTAGACTTTGTTTATTTTGTTGAAAATAATAATTGTGTACTACATGATATAGATATCTACAGAAGCAGTGCAGCAAATATTTGTGTGGATGTTTACATTATAAGGTCTAAAAAGTGGCGGCACCAATGGCAGCCAGTGAGAACATATTCAAATCCCTGTCATTTTCTTATTTTCCAAACAAATTTAATCAAAATGCATCAAAATCTAGGTCTTGAAGTCCATACCTACTGAGCACAGTGGGTTTATATTGCCTTCAACTTAAATCCATTTAAGCCTAGTGGACTCTTCTATCCCTATAAAATTAAGCATGTCCATTTATTATTCTTCCTTTCCTAGAACTAACTCTCAGTGGAATAGGCTTGCCTCTTCTGTGGTAGATGCTAAGACTGCACAGGAGTTCGAAGTCCGTATGATATAGATTGGGAGTCAGAGGTTTGCATTTTAACAGATGTAAAATAATTTCTAAGAACTCATCAAGTGCTTTTTTCTCTCTGTGTGTGTTTTGTTTTTGGTTTTTGTTGCTAAATTCTAAATTAAGCGACCCACCTAACACAGGTAATGGCCAAATATGACCGACTCAGTATAAAAAATAGATAGATTCTAATAATCACATATACCAACATCAGCCCGACGAATAACCTGTCGTTAGTTTTATAGAGTTATTGCACTGATATTGTTTAATATTGTCCCGAGGAGGGATATTGCTATAAATACTTGTTTAGAGTATGATATGCTATAGCTTTACAGTGATAACGCTACGATTATTATTACTGATCTGAAGCATAGGTTGATGGCACTCATCGGCACCGCCTCGGCGTCTTGGTTCTTACGAGTTTCCAAAATCAATATTTCAATAGAAACTTGGGTAGGAAAATATCACAACGTTTCACATACATAAATTTTTTTTGCGGCGAAAAGCTGTTATATTGCATATAGGTTCTTAAACGTAATGACATTGGTTCTATTAATACACTACATTTCCCTTCAAACCCATCAAACCTAATTAAAATTGCTACAAAAAGAGACAATAATACTTGCACACAGGCTTAGCACCATATCGTGTCAGCAGGTATTAATTTATATTGCTTCTTTTTAGACAGAGCTCAATGAGTGACTTTTCAGTGCCTCCGAAATCCAGCAACAGTCCCTCCGAGATCCACTGCACCATGTGTCAAAGTACCTCCGAATATTCCGTTATCCAATATTTCGCTAGTACTTGCTTTAAATTTTAACAGGAGGCGTTAATTTTTGTTAATAAAATGAAACGGCTACGGGGACAGTCGAAAAACAGATGTCCGTCTTTGGGCAATAATAAACCAATATGTTATTTACCATGAGCGGACTGGTAGCCGTCGAAAAGGCAAATGAGGAGATGAAAAATAGATCATTGTGGTTCAAATGCCGTTTTAACATTTACAAAGTAGCTGAGTAATAAAATGTTTACTTCAACATATTCATTATTATGTCTCTAGAACGAGCACCTCAGCTCTTTTATCAAATGATTAAGATATAAGCAAGCAAAAATGATTAATTACATACCCTGTCGCTGCATGAAGTCATATATTTACCTTCGAAATCTAGCAACCACCGATATCCCGATATCCGTTTTCCCTGGATGGCTAAAGCGTCCGCACATTCTGTTCAGGGCACGCGCTGTTCGATTACATAACCATTTGCTGTTGTAGAATAAAAGGGCGTACAGAAAAGGTCCTGATCAGACTACCATGCTCTACTGACTGATCTGGATTTACTATACGTGGTCGACGATTATTTTATACTTGGTGCGGCTCAAATATGGGGGCAATTTAAAGTCAACACAATCAAAAAGATGGCTTGATGGAATCGAAGGTCAAATTCAGTCGGTGCATCCGTGCAGTCTGATCATGGTGTTTGCTTTCCGGTTACAGAATCAGTAGTTACACAATGTAATCCCAACATCCGTGATCAGACTCTTCGCTCGAAGACACGTTTTTATTTAAAATGGTCTCCATATCGTAAAGGGTAAACTGAAAATAGTTGTAGGTCTATTTTTATAATGTTTTGAATAAGTTATAATGGTCGTTACATGTATAGTTTACTAAACTACAGTATTTGAGGAATTTTAGCAGCAACCAATGATTGAGTCATTTTTTCAAATTCTGTCGGCATTAATCAGAAGTATATACACGCGACATTGGACAATAACAGCAGTCAAGAAACAAAGTGGCTAAACTTAAATATAGTTTTCAGATTGTAATACTTAAATTGGCCGTATCATACGAAAAAGGTTGCCTTATATAGACAACAATATAAGACACATGAGTTACTGCTTCTGTTTAGCTGTTAATCGAATCTGTGTAGCAATATCCAGGGCAGATAGAGCCCTCAAGCCCTGGTCGGCAATCCATCTAGGTGAAGGAAACTCCTAACAAGAACCTACACACTGTTCCAGCTATGTAAAGTCTGCTTCTGTAGCTGGGGCAGAAGAAATCATTTCTCTGATTCAATGGCCAAAACGGCGATGCAGCAGCATGTTGTGGAGCATGAAGAGAATGCCAAGGCACTAAGGAAGTTATGGTCATCCACTGCATCCGGGCTTAGCTCCAGATGTCTTGACACTGTCGCCCATGGATCCAGCTAGGTCAGGACGAGAGAGTGAGGTTGACTCTGCTCGCCTCTCCCTCACTATAATCCACTTTACAGCGCATCTCATCTTAATCATATACACACAGCAAAGCAAACACACATACGCATGCCACACAAAAAGCCCAGTGGCGATGGGCGAGCGGCGAAGAGCAGCAGGTGAGGAAACACTGGAAGCTGTAGTTGTGGACCACCTGAACACAGGCGGTTTGGTTTTATGTGGTTCCTCAAGAATGAAGCAGTATGGGGAATTTGGCAGCCGAACTGAGTGTCTGAGCAGACTGTTTTAGGATCGCACTGCTCAACCCCTTAGCATGGGGAAGGGGCTAGAAAAGGTGTCCTAAACAGTTGCCTGCTTCAAAACCCCTGTTGGTTAACCGCGATCAGCGGGGATCCCATTTAGCGGTCGAGCAAGAAAGAAGAAGGTAAAGGTGATACCTTTGACAATCGGCACATGCAATGTGAGCACCTTGATGGACAGTGCTGGCTCAGACAGACAACAGCGAAGAACAGCTCTAATTGGTAGAGAACTTGGACGGTACAAATACGTGTCAAAAAGATTGCCTTTGGAAACAAAGAACACACTACGTATTAGAAAATGGAAGTCTCGGTTTTATTGAGACTCTAAGTCGAGATTGCAGCTCTGTGTGAGACTCGCCTTGCAGAGGTCGGGCTATTAAAAGTAATTGGTGCTGGCTACACATTCTTCTGGAGTGGGCGCAAGAAAGAAGAGCGGCGTGAAGCAGGAGTAGGTTTCGCCATCAAATCACACCTTGTCAGCAAGTTCTCAGGACTTCCAAAAGGCATAAAGGACCGCCTGATGACGCTGAGACTTCCCTTATCTGGCAAGGGGCATGCAACTATTGTAAGTGCCTATGCACCCATAATGACCAACCCAGATGAGGCCAAAGACGTGTTCTATGATGATCTGGATTCTGTAATTTCTGCTACACCCCGGACAGACAAACTCATCTTCTTGGGAAACTTCAGTGTTAGAGTGGGCACAGATCACCAAACCTAGGAAGGAGTGATTGGGAGTGAAGGAGAAGGAAAGTGCAACAGCAATGGGCTCCTCCTTTTGAAGAAGTGTGCAGAGCATAAACTGCTGATCACTAACACAATCTTCGGTCTGCCAACTCGCAACAAGATGCATCCTTGCTCCAAACACTGGCTTCTCAGTGATTATGTCATATTACGAAGGAAAGACAGAATTGATGTCGGAGTGACAAAGACTACGTGTGGTGCAGACTGCTGGACAGATCACAGGTTTGTTGTCAGCAAACTCAACCAGCGCATTCAGCCTGCACGGCGACCACAAGGCATGAAAGTACCAAAGAGACTGGATGTCTCCAAGCTGAAATAAGACAGCAAGAGGCAAGCCTTCATCAATGATATCTGCAGCCGATTAGATGACTCCGTTTAGATGATCCAGAAGAGAACTGGACAGTCTTCAGAGACACCGTCCACTCTTCAGCAATGGATCCCTAGGACCACTATCTTGTAAACATCAAGACTGGTTTGACGAGAATGACGAAGAAATCCAGGGACTCCTTGAAGGGAAACACCAAAAACACAAGGCATACCCTAGTGAAACTAGCTCGGTATCCAATAAGGCGGCATATTCAAATATATGCAAGACAGTCCAGACTAGGCTCAGATATATGCAAGACCCCTGGCTGAGCAGCAAGGCTGATGAAATCCAGCCTTTGCAGATAGAAAGGATATGAAGAAGCTCTTTGATGCGCTAAAGACAGTTTATGGTTCCCAGAGCTCAGGAACCACCCCTCCTCTAAGTGCAGATGGAAATAGTCTTCTGACTGACAAAGAGGCTATCTTGAAAAGATGGGCCGAGCACTTCGATAGTGTTCTTAATCGGCCATCATCTTTCAATGAAAGATGATAACGAAAGATGAAAGATGATGACGCTATCAACAGACTACCACAGGTGGAATGTAATCTGCTGCTTGACGAGTTTCCAATCGTCTCTGAAACAGTGAAAGCAATAAAACTTCTGTCATCTGGCAAGGTTCCAGGACCAGATGCAACACCTGCAGAGATCTACAAAGCAGGAGGTCCTTCAATTGCAAAGAAGATGACTGAGTTGTTTCACATTATGTGGAGAAAAGCCATCCCTCAAGAATTCAAGGACGTATCAAATATCCACCTATTCAAACGGAAAGGGAATCCTCAGTTGTGTAATAATCATCGTGGCATCTCTTTATTGTCGATTGCTGGGAAGGTCCTTGCAAGAGTTCAACTTAACCGACTGAATTAACACCTTGAACAGTCAGGGCTTCTACCAGAAAGGCAGTGTGGATTCAGAAAGGACAGAGGAACAACTGACCTGACCATCACAGCAAGGAAGGCAGTTTCAAGAGAAATGCCAGAAACAGAACAGACCTATACATGACCTTTGTTGACCTTACCAAAGCATTTGACACAGTCAGTCGTGAGGGTCTTTGGAAAATTATGGCAAAGTTTAACTGTCCGACCAAGTTCATAGCAATGGTGAGGCAGTTACACGATGGTATGGTGAGTTTTCTGATCCATTCCCTGTGACAAATGGTGTCAAGCAAGGCTGTGTACTAGCACCAACTCTTTTCAGCATGATGTTCTCTGCCATACCCACAGATGCTTATCAGGATGGTGACAATGGTATACCTATTAGGTATTGCTTTGATGGGAAGCTTTTCAACCTAAGAAGGTTGCAAGCCAAATCCAAGGTGCAGACAGAGGTGCTAGACGAGTTCCTCTTTGCTGATGACATGGCAAAGGATACTCCAACAGAAGAAAAGATGCAAAAAGGTGTAGATCAAGTATCTGACTCCTGTGACAGCTATGACCTAACAATCAGCATTAAAAAGACCGAGGTGGTTTATCAACCAGCACCTGGAAAGCCTTACAAGGAGCCCACCATTACAGTGAAAGGTCAAAGATTGCAAGTTGTAAACAAGTTCACCTACCATGGAAGCACATTGTCAAGAGTCGTGCACATTGATGATGAAATCAATGCCAGGATTGCCAAAGCTGATGCAGCATTTGGCCCGCTGTGTGGTAGTGTTTGGTATCGAAGTGGAATCAGGCTTGACACAAAGCTGAAAGTCTACAAAGCTGTGGTGCTGCCAACACTATCTCGTATACATGCGAAACGTGGACAGTTTACCAACTGCACGCCAAAAGACTGAACCACTTCCATAAAAATTGTCTTAGAAAACTTTTAAAGATTAAGTGGCAAGATAGGATTCAAAACACAGAGGTCCTGAAAAGGGCAGGGATGCAGAGTGTACATACTCTTCTGAAACTGGTACAGTTAAGATGGGCAGGCCATGTTACCAGAATGCCTGAGGAACATTTGCCAAAGTAAATCCTCTGTGGAGAAACTAGAAATGGGCAAACGCTCCCATGGTGGTCAGAAGAAGCGATACAAATACATTCTCAAAGCCTCCCTCAAGGACGTCAACATACCAACAGAGTCATGTGAGCAAATTGCACAGGACCGAGCAATGTGGCGCGGCCTCATCAGAAGAGATGCTAGTGAATATGAGGCAAAAAAGAATCAGCGCAGAAACGTGCACAGCGCAAATCCAAAGAGAGGGCATCACTAAAGAGCTGTTTTGCTCTGACCTCTGTTGTTCCATCTGCAACAGACAGTTTAGAGCTAGAATTGGACTAATCAGCCACCTTAAAACACACAATCAGTAGCATTTCTCGCATGTGATTAAGATTGGTCATTGTCAGTAATGGCAGACTAACTATTATTAGACAGCAATATTAGCCGCACATTGGCGTAGTTGGTCAAGATCTTTACTGTCCGCTTAAAGAATAATACGGTTACCACAGAATATATATATACATATATATATATATATATATATATATATATATATATATATATATATATATATATATATATATATATATATATATATATATATATATATATATGCCACAGCAGTTTTTGTGTTTTATTTACAATATCTTCTTAGAGCAAACATGTTTCGCCAAGACGGCTTCTCAGTGCATAACGTTACTTGGTATGGTATAATTCATTGTTTCTTAGTAACAAAGTGACAATTCGCGCAACGTAACGTTGAACAATTAGCGTCACGGCATATATATATATATATATATATATATATATATATATATATATATATATATATATATATATATATATATAGAGAGAGAGAGAGAGAGAGAGAGAGAGAGAGAGAGAGAGAGAGAGAGGGTCGATCAGACTGTGTAACCTTACTGGCTTACATTGTCATTTACTCTGCACATTTGACCTGAATGCACATTCAATGTTTCTTAATCAAGTGACGTACGTCTTTATACACTATCACGTTGGATAGCCATTTTGGGGCCTTAGTGATCAGAACATCTGTTACGGGGACTGCGAGATGCGGTAAAGGCGCCTATGCAGAATGTATTAAAGAAGTTGCCGATGGACGGCCCATTCTCGGTGGAAATTTCTACAGTGAAAGCGTAAGTATATAGAACTTATCAGTTCAAGGAAAACAAAAGATAACAGCCGTATTATGTGTGACCTAAATAGGGTTTAAAGACTCCCTTGCTTTTTTCCGGTAGGAAAAAGTTACGATATGGAAATACTTTACTCAAACATATGTACATTTTATTTGCAATTTTTCATTATTCCCCCACTTTTTATGTAGAAAATCGGTTAATAAAGTCACTGCCATCCCATTTTCGCCTAAATATTTGTGAAAAGCCTGGCTGTATGGTGCATCGGTCGAATATTACAATTGTTTACGCCCTGCTTCAGAATTTGTAGAGGAACGGATCCTGTATGATCTTGCATAAATGATGTTTCTCTTGCACGAACTATTTCCTGATCTATTGGCACCGGTTCCTTGGCTATTCTGTCCTGAATATGTTCTCTATGTCTATTGAATGAACATTATGTAATCCGGTAACGCAATAATCGGGGGTGCCTAAACACCGGATTAGACCGGAGAGACGCAAGAAGACGCAAAAAGGCACAAAAGGGCAAAAAGACGCTAAAATGTACCAAAAAGACCCATTTTATGAGTTGATAGTCTATTAAAAATATGTTTTAACATAACAGTACATTTTGTATCTAAGTTTAATGCCTGTAAAATAAGAACAGGTATTCTAAAAAGTTTCAGCTAGCGCCTCCCACCAACATTTCTCAAATAATCTGTCCGTTTTATATGTTGAAGTGGATCTCATAAATTTAGGTGATAAAATAATTACAAAAGCTTTTTTTATTATTATTAATATGTTACTTTAAAAGTGTATGGCTAACGAGAAACGCACTGTTATACCCGCATATACTATTGATAAACAGTTAACCTACAATACATAAACATAGTTCTAGGAAAACATCGTCGAACAATACAAACATGAACGTCAGCTATAAAACTGTATTGCTGTCAGTTTAAACCTGACTTAGCAACAATACAGTAAAACCTCAATAGCTCGAACACCGACGGCTCGTTTACCATGGCTAATTCGAACTCGTTTTTGAGTCCCTACGAAAGTCTTCCGGCAGCTCAAGAAAATAAATATTTAGGGAAAATGCCTTATTTTATCACGAAATTGCATGTTGTGTGTACAATCGCCTCATCGAGGCGATTCTAATGAGTACATTCAACATACAATTATTGTGTAACAAATCGAAAAGATTTCCCTAAATTATCGCTATTTGCTCCCTGACCTGGTGCCATGATTAACCCTCAGTGGCTCGAACTACCCGTAACTCGAACAAATTTCCATGGTCCCAAAGATGTTCGAGCCATTGAAGTTCGACTGTATATACACTAAAATGGACGATATATTGCTAAAAATTTCTGTTTTTCTTGTCTGCAGACGTTGCAGAGCGAAATGGATCCGCATATCATGGCATCGCTCTCCTGTAGATTGACAGTGCAACCAACGGTCGCAGTTATCGCAGCCACTCACGTATATGCCTCATATGACGTCCGATGATACAAACTTCACACGGTGCATCTTTTGTGGTTTCTTGTGATTTCCCGGTTTCTTTGATTTTTGTTTCCGTGGTGTATATGTTATTCGTTTTGGTTGTTTCCTCTTTCTTGATTCCTTATGTGTCTCACATAAGTGGCAGTGTTACTGGTGGTTTCTGAGTGTCTCTGTAACTTGGTTTATTTGTTTGATTCAGTATGAGTACATTGTCACTGACTTTACTTACTTTTGGTATCACTGAATGTCGTGTGGGCGGTTATCGTCAACCTCTAAAGCATTTACAAGCCTGACATTATCAAGTTTACGCTTTGATGCCATCATGTAACCTTTGTTTGTATAACCAAATTACGTTTAGTTCTTCAGGTATCAGACCAAGTTTTCACTGGTGTGACCACATTTGTCACATGTATTTGGATCTGCAACAACAGTTATGGTATTTTCCTTCCTTATACAATCGATCATTAATGGCTCCGATATTTTTGGGACCGTGGCAATATGTTCTAGACAAGGGTAGTTCGAGCCACTGAGGTTTAGTCATAGCGTCAGGTTACAAGGCAAATGGGCATAATTTAGGGATGTTTTTTTCGATCTTCTACAAAATAATTGTATCTGTACTCATGAGAGAGTTGTCTCAATGAGGCGATTCTAATGAGTACAGACACCATACCGTCATTTTATACAAATAAGAAGCTATCGGAATAATTTCTTAGGGACTCCAAAACGAGTTCGAACCAGCCACGGTAAACAAGCCATCGATGTTCGAGTCACTGATGTCATTGTACTATCCATTCTCTTTTCTTCAAGTCTGACCTTATATAAATCAGAGGGGCAGATTTCAACATAAAACAAGACTGACGATACACATGAACCGGGGATTATATTCATGTCGAGATGGAGAAGCCTTGGAAATTTTTGACGAGCAAGAATTTCCATTCCGGTGTAACCGAGCGATGTTGTCAGATTGGCAATGTTTGTTTTGTACAAGCGATAATACTCTACATCAAGGGGTTATAATCGATGAGTAGAATGTGACGATAGACACAACAATTCGATTTGATGCTTTCTCGCAAGGTACATGTATGTTATAGGTCTGTTTAAAACAATTGAATGATAATCCATCACAACTGATATTGGACGTTTAAGAACACGCTCTCTGAACCACGATAAACATATTGTATTGTTGATGTAACCGGTGTCAGAATAGCAAAAACTCCATTCATCTGGTATTCCTTCAGCAAAGTCACTTCTGGGAATACAGTCGAACCTCGTTATCTCGAACGCTTATTTCGAATTACCGCTTATCTCGAAGTGAAAATCTGGTCATTGTTTAAACATGAAACTTTGACAACAGCTAACAAAATAATGTGGAAAAGAGGAGAATTTCTCCTCTTTTCCATATTATATATATATATATATATATATATATATATATATATATATATATATATATATATATATATATATATATATATATATATATATATATATATATATATATATATAAAAGTCCAGTTTCATTAGTCATTTACGCCGGGCTGGAGCCCGGCGTATCTATTTAAGGTTGTTTTTGTAAAATGTGTATGCATTTGGAGAACATCGGTTTTCTTTCAGTTTTATTGGGTTCTTAGTGGGGTTATATATAACTATTCACCCCCACTTCTTTTTTTTTATTATTATTCAAAGTCACACTTTTGCAGCAGAGAACTGTGCTATTGGTAACGTAGTGAAATGAAAAATGGGAAGTACTGTGTAGAATGAATGTAGCAATGTGGGTTTTGCTCATTTAAAAGAGAAATGAGCAGTTTTCCCGTAGGAGCCCCAATTTGACCATTCGACCTGAAATGAGCTTGTTGCTGTCAATATTCGTACACGTTTGAATTTTTTTCATTTCGTTTTTTTCGTCGTATTACGAAGAAGAAAGAAAAGATACTTTTATTTGTTTACGATTGGAAATATGCATTCTCAAATCGAACGGATTATAAGCTGGTTTAATAATACAGTTTAATTTGATATTCAAGCATGGAAAGATTTGGGTCGAAAGAAAACGTTATGAGTGGAGAAAAGAATTAAACATTGCTACATAGATGATTTCGGATATAGTATGTTCGGCCTAGCAATGGATGCCGACATGTAATTATGTATGCGGGCTAGAAAACAGACGATCATAGTTGATTTTTTTTACATATCTCTGATAACGTCTATAATGTTTTTATCGTTGAATATTGCGATAATTTATACAATTACAACCTTTCATAAATTATAACATTTTTTCACTATACTACGATCTATAGGGAGCTGAGTAATGCATGACAGATTAGTTTCCCGGCGTATTGATGCTTTGCATCAATGTTTTCTTGTATATACTGGTCGGGTCATTATATCATGTTTATCAAGAGTCGATTTTCACAGCTTACAGAATGGTTGAATTTGTTCATTCTGCAGATCGTTCTTTTTCAAGTGGGTGTGATTTTCTCAAAGATAAGTAGCTGTTGGTGTCTCTTTAAAAAGTAGCGAACCCATTTATGAGAAGTACCTGAATTAACCTTTACCACTCTCTGGGCATTTTCAGCAGACGACAAAATGATGTTATTTTTCTTATTTTTCCCAGAAAACAGGATTTGACATTTCATGCAAATTGTCTCCTTAGGAGACAATTTGCATGAAATGTCAAATCCTGTTTTCTGGGAAAAATAAGAAAAATATTTCAAAATGTCGTCTGCTGAAAATTTTACCCAGAGTGCTAAGCGTTAAAACTGATTTTAAACTACACCCAGACTATTGTGCTATATCTATTATAGCTATTTTTATTTTATTTCATTTATTTATATTTTTTTTTTTTACTATTTTGATAGCGTGGAAAGGAAAGCAAAGTTTCTTCATGCGGACAACGAAGACTCTGAACAGACGGTGTGGATGCGCAGGCGGATTTGAGTCTTCGTTGGGCGTACATATCAGAAGGTACGTTTTCTCATGATGAGGCTCATAGATGGTAGCCCGCAACTTGCGTAATACTATATCGCAGCTCATCGGGGGACGTTCACACAGTTTGTTCCGCTGTTCCCTTGGAAGAAGCCACAATACTGTTGAATTAAGTGGAAACCGTGAAGACCCTTCCTTATTTGAATATGCGGGTTTGTAGGCTGGTCGCAGCGAGCCTGTCACTGTTCTCGAACTAATTCAACAGACGACAAATTGATGATATTTTTCTTAATTTTCTAAGAAAACAGGACCTGATAGTTCTGTCAAATCCTGTTTCCTGGGAAAAATAAGAAAAACAATATTTCAAAATATCGTCTGCTGAAACTTTTTATTTGGGTGCCAAAAGATAGATACAGTAAAACCTCAGTAGCTCGAACATCGATGGCTCGTTTACCATGGATAATTCGAACTCCTTTTTTGGTCCCTATGAAATTCTTCCTATAGGTCCAGAGAACAAATATTTAGGGAAATGTTCTGATTTTATCATGAAATTGTATGTTGAGTGTCTCGATGAGGCGATCCTAATGAATACACCCAAGGTGCAATTATTGTATAGAAGATCGAAAACAGTTTCCTAATTTATCACCATTTGCTTCCTGACCTTGCTCCATAATTAGCCCTCAGTGGCTCGAACTACCCATATCTCGAACAAATTTCTATGGTCCCAATGATGTTCGAGCCATTGAGGTTCAACTGTATATAATATGTTTAGTTGATGTTTACCTACAATTAGAAGGGCCACTTCCTGCTCATAAATGAGCCTCACCGTTTGGCTATTCGAAATACGGACAAGGAAGATTCTGATCAGACAGCGCGATCTGAATCTTCACTGGGCACACATTTGTTTGTTTTCAAACGTTGCGGCCAAAATGCATTCGGTCATGTCTTGACAGTGAAAGCCCATATCAGACTGTGCATTACCGACTCATTGGAGCCTGTTAAATATATTGACGAACAGCGAGCGAAGACCTGAATGGAGTACATTGGCTAATTCGCATTTGGTCTTTCCCCTGCTAATATCTACCATCAACATGAAGCTTTGGCTTGGGACGATATGTTTTCACGTGTCCCGTTTTCGCATCACGAAAACATACCTATATAATTCTGACCCCCTTAAACCCCACTTTTATATAGTAAAACTGGGGTTTACAGGGGTATACAGTATTTTTTTTCTGCTCAAAAACATAGATTGTGGGTACTCGTTAGAACCGCCTCACCGAGGCGGTTCTAACGAGTACCCACAATCTATGTTTTGAGCAGAAATATTAAATATATCAGAGTTTTTTATCTGAAAATTTTCCGTTTTTGGAGTTGAAATTTTCTATATATTTGAATAGGCATGTTTTCGTAATGGTGTATAGACTATGTACTATGTACGTGCTTGCATTTTCAATATGTTTAAGTGCATATCCGTCCTTAGCTTCTTGATCAATGTTTATTTAGTTGACATGGTATTGTGGCAAGCGATGCGAAGAGAATTATATAATAGCGTCTCTAGGATGAGAAACATCAGTCGGCGATCCAGACATCCTTTATCGTTTCTTCGTGTAAAAGACCTGCGTAAAATTTATCAAAATGAGAGAAATCGTCCACATTCAGGCTGGCCAGTGTGGAAACCAGATTGGTGCTAAGGTAAGTTATATTCTAACTGTCTTCATTACTATTGGTATTAGTGCCGTGTGGCGGTTGTAAAACGTTTTCAGTATTTGACGTATATAGTGTAGTTTATATTTTCTAACCTTTTTTAACTCTTTTGGTGCCACATTTCAGACGACATTTGTCGTCTGCTTTTTTATTTCAACAAACTGCCGCTTAGAAAGACTATTATATGTAAAGTTGAAAGACTGAATATCAAACAGCGTAGATCCAGATGAGACGGCTCAACGAGCCGTCTCATCTGGATCTATGCTGTTTGCAAAAGCCTATTATTATCACCTGTGGCAGTGAACGAGTTAAAGGTGTTCGCTGAGCCCATTTCAGATTTTTTAAAACTGTTAATGAAGGTCACTGATGAAACCGAACTGGCCGAAACTAGCTAGTCTGGCCCAGATGACTTACCATTTCAGCTGTTTACAGTTTTGGGAGTGCGCTCATTGCTCACAAGAGCTATTCCTTTTAGAATATGTATACAGTCGAAGTTCAATGGCTCGAACACGGATGACTCGTCTACCATGGCTCATTCGAACTTGTTTTTAAGTCCCTACGAAATTCTTCCGATAGCCAAAGAAAAATAATTAGGGAAATTTTCTTATTTTATCATGAAATTGTGTGTACATGCACTCATCAGAATCGCCGCATCTAGGCGATTCTACAGAGTACACTCAACATACCATTATTGTATAGAAGATCGAAACGATGGCCCCTAAATTATCACCATTTGCTTCCTGAATCTGGCGTCATGATTAACCCTCAGTGGCTCGAACTACCTATCTCTAGAATAAATTTCAGTGGTTCCAAAAATTCACGAACTGTTGAGGTTTTATTATAGTTTGTATTTCCCTCTCTGTTTGACATTCTTTGAATGCTAGACTAAACCCTTGATGATTTCTGTTGTTTGATTCAGAGTTTGATTAACACAAACTATGTTCTGTGTCTATGATTAAAATTCAAAATGTTTTCTGTATTTGTTTTGTAGTATAAAAACCTATCACGGATAGAAAAATCAGTCCCAAGGGGTACTGCCTGGCATCACCAGGCATGCCGAGTGATGTCAGACTGTGATCCCGAGGGACGGATTTTTCTATCTATCCCTCACACCCATGATAGATTCTTTTTCTTGCATACCTTTCACTTCTGAAAGTTGGTCTTTGATAATGCAGTCACTTCGATTGCAGACGACCGCAACATTGTGATGTCAATACCGTCACGTTTATTGACGTCATTACGTCCAGTGATGTCAACATTAACGACGGCGTACCGTAACGTCCTATATAAACAGTATATATCAAACACTCGAAAATTCTCGATTTTTATCTTTCCCACAGGACGAATAAGGTAGTGTGAGATAAGATTTGCTAGCACAGGTGTAATTTGCCGAAATCCTTATCCTGTATGCAAGGAAGTTCTACTTCCGTATATACCCTAAGTATTGGGATACTTCAATTTCTTACTTTAGTTTTCCTAAAATTTCAAAACGGCCTCTTCCACTTCCCGCTGATCAATGTACTTAAAATGTTGGACGACCGGCAAACAGTCTGATCTGGGTCTACACTGTTTGTCCAAATACTTAAGGTTATTACGGTAATAAACCATTTCTAAGCCAATGGATTACGTCATGGTCAACGTACGACATAATCGGCGTCAGGTAACATGACATTATTAAAAATAACAATACGACGTCCAATAAGGCCACAACACTAAAAATGCCATATAAAATATTTTCGTGATTTTCTGACTGTTAGTAGGAAACTATAACGTAATAAAGGTTATTCAAAGTATTATTTTTTCTATTGATATACGAGGGGTATATTGGCTATACAGAATCACATCATTTTTTGTGCATGTCCTAATCCCAGTTGTTCAAAGCATTAATAGCTTATCGAAGTCATTAATGACAAACTCGTTAACAGTTGTAACTAAGGTATTATCAAACACATTGATATTTTTGCCTTACAAATATGAGTAACACATATTTGTCATAATCCGAAAGCATCGTTAGCTTATCGAGGTCATTAATGACAAACTCGTTAACTGTTGTAGCTGGGGTATTATCAAATACATTGATATTTTTGTTGCACAAATGTGAGTAACACATATTTGTCATAATCCGAAATTTTAACGTCACATTAGCCAACAATTTAAGTTTTAAACAATTGGGCCCTGAATGCATGTCTGCAATAACGATGAATTAGGCTATACGTTAATAATTTCCTCCCCATGTTTTTAACCCTGGTCCTGCTTGGCCCGGATATACCCTGCTTTTGCAAACAATGTAGCTCCAGATCAGTTGGCTTCTGAAGAAGCCAACTGATCTGGATCTGCATTGTTTGCCATTAAGCATGTGGATTTATATCAACCAACTCGATCAAGTTATCTGATCGGCTGAAAATTAGAAGTGGTTGTGGCATCTTAATTTATTCAGCATGGCAAGGGTTAAATGGTCTCTTCTGTTTTTGAATTAGGGCTCACCAGCTTACACAATAAGAAAAGGACTGGCATTCTGTGTAGTTTCTGATGAGATGGCTCATGATAATCCGTCTCATCTGGATCTATACTGTTGCCAAAATTTCTGCCAAATTTTACAGGGGTGAAAGGTTGAAAAACAAAAACATTATAGATTAACGTAAGTGCACTTGAATTTACTTTTTGTTTTGATGTTTATTATGTTCTTTGTATATCCACGTCTCTGTAGAACGGTTGTCTGCATTCAGACAGTATACGTATGTTTGTGTGCACGATGGACGCGCGTTCGTGTGTATGTTCGCATGCTTGGGGCGAGAGCGGGGCGTTAGTTCGTTCCAACTTGCTGCCTGGTCGGCATGATTTCCCACAGTTTGTACCTGTGTGAACATGCTGGCTGAACGATAATCGTGCAAATATACTAAATGATCGGTATGTTTCCTAGCAATTTGTATTCGTGCAAATGTGCCGGCAGGTTGCTATGAGTCCTAGTACAGTCGAACCTCAGTGGCTCGAACATCTTTGGGACCATGGAAATTCGTTCGAGACATGGGTAGTTCGAGCCACTGAGGGTAATCATGGCACCAGTTCAGGAAGCAAATAGCGATTATTTAGGGAAGTCATTTCGATTTTCTACACAATGATTGTTTGTTAAGTGTACTCATTAGAGTCGCCTCGATGAGGCGATTCTAATGATTACACACACCATACAATTCCATGATAAAATAAGAAAAAAAAAAATATTTGTTTTCTTGAGCTATTGGAAGAATTTTGTAGGGACTGAAAAAATAGTTCTAATCATCCACGGTAAACGAGCCATCCGTGTTCGAGCCATTGAGGTTATACTGTAGTTTGTATTCGTGAGGTCGTACTGACTGGTCGGTATTTTTCCTGGCAGTGTGTATTCGTTCAAATCGGGGTGAATAGTCGGCATGTTACTTTGCAGATTATGTTTTTGCAAACGTACTGATTTGGTACCATGGTTCCTGGAATCGTATTCTTCTGAACTTACTAACTAGTCAGCATGGTTCCTGGCAGTTCATATTATTCTGAACGTACTACGAGTAACTGGGTACCATGGTTCCTGGCAGTTTGTAGTCTTCTAAACGTACTTACTAGTCAGCATGGTTCCTGGCAGTTTGTATTCTTCTGAACGTACTGACTGGGTACCATAGTTCCTGGCAGTTTGTATTCTTCTGAACGTACTTACTAGTCAGCATGGTTTCTGGCAGTTTGTAGTCTTCTGAAAGTACTGACTAGGTAACATAGTTCCTGGTAGTTTGTATTCCTCTTAACGTTCTGACAAGTCAGCATGGTTCCTAGCAGTTTGTATGCTTCTGAACGTACTGATTAGTTAGCATGGGTTCTGGCAGTTTGTATTTTTCTTAACGTACTGACTTGGTACCATCGTTCCTTGAAGCTGGTGTTCTTTTGAACGTACTGACTACTCAGCATGGTTCCTGGCAGTTTGTATCCTTCTGAACGTACTGACTGGGCACCATGTTTCCTGGCAATTTGTATTCTTCTGAACGTAATGACTGGGTATCATAGTTTCTAGCAGTTTGTATTCTTTTGAACATACGGACAAGTCAGTATGTTTCCTGGCAGTTTGAATTTTTCTGAACGTACTGACTAGTTAGCATGGTTCCTGGCAGTTTGTATGCTTCTGAACGTACTGACTTGGTACCATGGTTCCTGGCACTTTGTATTTTTTTGAACGCACTGACTACTCAGTATGTTTCCTGGCAGTTGCATTTTTATCTGAACATTCTAATTGTACCATGGTTTCTGGAAGTTAGTATTCTTCAGATTGTACTGACTAGTCAGCATGGTTCCTGGCAGTTTGTATTCTGCTGAAAGTACTGACTAGGAGCCATAGTTCATGGCAGAGCATGGTTTCTGGCAGTTTGTATTCTTCTGAACGTACTGACTTGGTACCATGGTTCCTGGCAGTTTGTATTCATCTGAACGTACTGACAAGTCAGCATGGTTCCTGGCAGTTTGCATTATTCTGAACGATCTGACTTGTACAATGGCTTCTGGTGGTTTGTATTCTTCTAAGCGTACTGACTAGTCAGTATGGTTCCTGGCAGTTTGCTTTCTTCGAACGTACTGACAAGTCAGCATGGTTCCTGGCAGTTTGTATTCTTCTGAACGTACTATCTTGGTACCATGGTTCCTGGCAATTTCTTTCTGCTGAACGTATCGACTAGTTAGCATGGGTCCTTGCAGTTTGTATTTTTCTGAACGTACTGACTGGGTACCATAGTTCCCGGCAGTTTGCATTCTTTTGAACATACTGACGAGTCGGCATGATTCCTTGCAGTTTGTGTTCTTCTGAACGTACTGAACAGTCAGCATGGTTCCTCGCAGTTTGGTGCTAACTTTTCGGCAAGGTACTTGGTAGTGTGTATTCGTGCGAAAGTGCTGATTGTTCTGCACGGTTTTTCGCAGTTTGTATCCGTGTGAAGGTGCTGACTGGCCAGTATGGTTCATAGCAGATTGTATTCGTGCGACCGCGCTGGTTCATGGCAATTCGTGTCTATTGAAACGTTGCTTTTTCTCAGAACATCGTAACCTGCATTATACACAATGTATTTTCAGTTCTGGGAAGTCATCTCAGATGAACATGGTATTGACCCCACTGGAACCTATCATGGCGACTCTGATCTCCAGTTAGAGAGAATCAACGTATACTACAACGAGGCCACAGGTACGCATTATGAAGACAACAACTATTAAAGGAAGAAAAAAGTTTAAATTAGAGCCGCTGCATGGGTAAATGGGTCTCGCGAAATATGCCGATAGCAAAGGCTCTATCAGACTACCCGTCCGCGTAGTCTGATCAGACCTAAGCTGACCGCTTACAGAATCATTGTCTATTGTAGAATATATCGGTGTAAAGAAGTCCTTATAGCTCGCCGGTACCGGCCTACTGTTCATGGAACCCCGAAGATTAAAATTTCTAATAACGAGACCCATTTATATTTAAAAAAAGCTCTTTTGCCCTGTGCGAACAGCGAAGGCCTTGGAATCCCTACGCATCCTCACGCCGGGACATTTGATATCATTTTATAGAATTACATGTAGTAGGTACTTTAGAATATGTGTCACGCGTAGGCTGGTGCGAACATGCATAATTTCAAATTCATGTTTTTTCATAACTGTTTGATCATGGATAGTAGTGAAAACGTCTTTTAGCTGATGATAATAGGAATACCCAGGGCAAAAGGAACCGGCAACTGCCATCAAGGAGTGATAAGATCGGCCGTGTGCACGGGGCTAATGACGGGTGATAGAAACATCGCAAATGAGCATTGCCAAGCAAAAATGTGCCTACAGTCTGAATCCGAGCAGTCTGATCAGTGCCTTCGCTGTCCGCTGCCAGAATCATTGGATACTATAGAATGTATTAATGGAGAGCAAAGGCCCTGATGAGAATGAGAATATGCACATTTTGTGAATGCTCG
Organism: Anodontia alba; assembly: GCA_964016985.1. Lineage (NCBI taxonomy): Eukaryota > Metazoa > Mollusca > Bivalvia > Lucinida > Lucinidae > Anodontia > Anodontia alba. The sequence goes on from OZ024826.1 coordinate 39,848,910, forward strand.
AATGATGTTGGTTTTTTGCTTGGCGCGGCCCCATTTTGTTTCTATAGTATCGTCAACAAACACAATAGGACGATATTGTTTATAATATGTCGTTGTTGAACAATTGACCAAAAAAGGACACTCGCGACACCAAATATGTAGAGGATTTCCTCATCAGGGATCATAACAGTAATGTCAGTAATTGTATAATGTTTTAGAACATTTGTCCACCCCGAAAAAAATAGGAGATAATTAACAAACATTATCCTGAGTAAGTGGGAAGCTTACCCAGGTTGAATGGCACGATCATCGGCATTCGTGCGACGCTGTATAAACGTGCATGCTGGGTGCCATGGTAACATACGATTACTTAAACACTTTCATTTCCCTATACTTTAATACAGATAGGTAATTAAAAGTCCCCTTAAAAATAGTATATACTATATGGACTATTGATTGTTGTCCGCCCAAAAGGGATTTGTCATTAAGTACGTACGCTGAGGCCGTAAAACGTCGCCCCGTACTTTATTAACCCATTTCTGCCGAGTGGACTCTTCTACCTGAATTCTTTGGACCTGTCCTTCCGGTTTATGGGGTGTCTGATAAGTTTTATTATTACCATGTATTATTGAAATGCCTGTATTTAATGCAAAACAGTGTAGACCCTGATCAGACGCCGCGTTTTGCGGCGTCTGTTCTGGGTCTACACTGTTTTGTCCAATGTCTTATTAACGGGACGCTAGGCAAGAATGGGTTAAATTGTCTGGTTCTTTGGGAATGTTGAGTTCATACGATGTATATAAACTCAAAGCTCATAGGGGTCGTGCAGGAAGTTGCATTCGAGTCTGCTCATTTGTGATTTTGATATAACCGCAACGTCAGAAAACGTACCTTCGATTATGTGCGCTAAGCGAAGATTCAGATTAACCTGTGCATTTGCGCAGTCTGATCACAATCGTCATTGGGTTTATTTTGGATAGCCAATGATGCAAAGTTTCTTCATGCGGACAACGAAGAGTCTGATCAGATTCCGCGGATGCGCAGTCTAATACGAGTCTTCGTTGGGTGCACAAATCAGAAGGTTCATTTTCTTACATTGCGGCTTTTTTGGTCTGTATTTCCAATTATTCCCTACTTCAGAATATTTTGTGCCCCGGCACTTGTACACAGGGGCGGATCAAGGAGGATTTTTTTAGAGGGTTCAAATTAATCATATTACCGAACTTCGTCTACTGAGCGCAAAAAGTCAGTAACTCTCATTAAAATATATAAGGAGTTACTGACATTTTGCGCTCAGGTGACGACTTACTCTACGTACTCGGACAGCCAGGCCTGAGCAAACAGTGTAGACCCAGATCAAACGCCGCAGAACGCGGCGTCTGAATAGGGTCTACACTGTTTGCCACTCACCCAGCAAATTTACACACATTCACTGGTAGTAAAATGGACTTGTTGAAGAGCTGTCCAAAATTTATCAAAGGGGGTTCGAATGAACCCCCTCCCCCACCACGAACCCCCTCCGAATCCGCCCCTGTGTACATCAACATGAGCCATAACGTCAGAAAATGTACCTTCAGATATGTGCGCCGAATGAAGACTAGAACCAGCTTGCGCATTCTCGCAGTCTGATTAGAGTTTTTGTCGTCCACAAGAGGAAACTCGGTATCCTTGACTATCCCAATATACTCAAGGAAGATTCTGATAAGACTGCGCAATTTGTAGGCTGTGTATCTTCGCTGGGTACACATGTCCGAAGGTACGTTTTTTCACGTTGCGACGCAACATGTATTTATATACAGGTGGCAAATATGTCCCACGTGCTATCCTGGTGGATCTTGAACCCGGAACCATGGATTCTGTAAGGTCCGGCCCATTCGGACAGATCTTCCGTCCCGACAACTTCGTATTCGGACAGAGCGGAGCCGGAAACAACTGGGCCAAAGGTCACTACACAGAGGGCGCTGAACTCGTCGACTCCGTCCTTGACGTAGTGAGAAAGGAGTCTGAGAGCTGCGACTGTCTCCAAGGATTCCAGCTGACCCACTCCTTGGGTGGTGGTACCGGATCTGGCATGGGAACACTTCTGATCAGCAAGATCCGTGAGGAATACCCAGACAGAATTATGAATACTTTCTCTGTTGTGCCGTCACCTAAGGTATGAATGCTAAAATATAGTATGGTTTCTCATAGAACCATCTCCGCGAGGCCCTTCTAATCATATGCTGATATGCCAAAAAGGCCCTTCTGAAAAGAGGTCTACTCTAAACGGAAGAAATTATTTGCATTTAGGCGACCCTTTTCAAAAATGGTTTAGACAAAGAAGAAATGAACCTGCAAACACAGATAACTGTGTACATGTATGTGCGATTTACACTTCATAAGCCAGGCATGTGGGAATTATGAGAAGTCGACAACTTTCAGGTGTCTCCAGTCCCCTCAGCATATATTTGACATAGTGAAATATTTTTTGTTATTTTTCTGGAAAAATTAGAAAAAAAGATATCGGAATTTTGTCGTCTGCTGAATTAGCCAAGATAATGGTAAAGGTTAAAAGACAGACACCAGTATCAACGAGAAAATATACACCGTACATTTCCACTGTTTTGACAAGGGAATAATTTTTGTGACTTCTGGTTTGCTTTCATGCATACCAGTCCCAGGGGAGAAAAGTCTTTTCTTAGGGAGTAGACCCCTTGTCAGTAGAGAGGCAAAGTAAAGTTGATAGAGTTACCTTCTCTGAAAGCGTTCCTTTTTTAATCTCATGTGTTGCTCATAAATCACAGATACAATACAGCCTCAGAGAACAGTGAGTGCTCTGAGCGATTTTGGTGGTTAAGTTTGTTATGTGAGGGCAAACGCCGTCTTCACATAAAACGTTTGAATGAAGCAATCACCTTGTTGCAGGTTGTTTCTATTGCTTGTCAGATTAATGTACACTGTATTACGCAATAATAATATACAATGTATAATGAGATATTACAGGAATTAATTTTATTTTTGTGGATTTATCAATGTGTAAATGCCGGCGAATCTATCACAAAAACATAGCCAAAACGGCTTTCGGATAAGGTAGTGAGTGATTCGCATGCGTTATCACATCGATAAATCCACGCCCCCATCCTCCCCCCCCCCCTCCCCACCACCCCTGCCAACTATCCCACCACCAAATCAAATCAAAGTTATTTCCTATCAGTCAAACTTGATCAGTTTTCCTTTAAAAGAAAAGAAAGTTTCAGCAACTTATTTTAGAAATCTACGCATAAACCATAATTCCACGATTACTGCTCAGTGGACTTATCGGATTTTAAATTTGTTTTCGACCAATCGAATTTTACTTAATCAGTATAATCCTTGTTTTTGAAATTATATGGCTACAAAGCCGACGATATACAACACACGACACAATTGGATACAGTTAACCATAAATTTTAATCGAGTTTTAAATTCCAAATAGCGTAGATAGAGACATAAACAATCAGACTATACTAACTTATCAAGCCTTTTTTGAAATTTTATTAAAATTTCGTGTGGGCTTTCATGGGCTTCCACAATGTTATACATGGAATAAAAATGTTACATAAGTGCTAGGATTATATTGGCGTTGACAAAATTCTATTGTCATTATTTCAGGTGTCTGACACAGTTGTGGAGCCATACAATGCAACATTGTCAGTCCATCAACTTGTTGAGAACACAGATGAAACTTACTGTATCGACAACGAGGCTCTGTATGACATCTGCTTCAGAACACTAAAACTGACAACACCAACATACGGAGACTTGAATCACCTTGTTTCTGCCACCATGTCTGGTGTCACCACTTGCCTACGATTCCCAGGTCAGCTGAACGCCGATTTGCGTAAACTGGCAGTCAACATGGTGCCTTTCCCACGTCTCCACTTTTTCATGCCAGGGTTTGCTCCTTTGACATCTAGAGGGAGCCAGCAGTACAGGGCTCTTACGGTACCAGAACTTACCCAACAAATGTTCGACGCCAAAAACATGATGGCTGCCTGTGATCCACGTCACGGCAGATACCTGACGGTCGCTGCGATGTTCCGTGGTCGTATGTCCATGAAGGAGGTTGACGAACAAATGTTGAATGTACAAAACAAAAACAGCAGTTACTTTGTTGAATGGATTCCAAACAACGTCAAGACCGCTGTCTGCGATATTCCACCACGTGGTCTGAAAATGTCTGCCACTTTCATCGGCAACAGCACCGCCATTCAGGAACTCTTCAAGCGTGTCTCTGAGCAGTTCACCGCCATGTTCCGTCGTAAGGCCTTCCTTCATTGGTACACAGGTGAGGGCATGGATGAGATGGAGTTCACTGAGGCTGAATCCAACATGAATGATCTGGTATCAGAATACCAACAATACCAGGATGCTACCGCCGAAGATGAGGGAGAATATGATGAAGAAGAAGATGAAGAAGCCGACTAATAAAGCAACTTTTAATGCGATGCATTTTCACACAGAAGACAAATTTTGTGGCTTCCTGTTTGCTTTTCTGCATGTCAATGCTGTTCTTAAAAGAGGTCTACCTTAAATTAATAGTACAGTTGACTCTCGTTATCTCGAACTCGCTTATCTCGAATAACCGCTTATCTCGAAGTGAAAATCTGGTCCCTGTTTTAACACAGAGATCTACCAACAGGCAACAAAATGTTGTGGAAAAGAGGAGAAATTGCTCCTTAGGAGGAATTTCTCCTCTTTTCCATATTATTTTCAATATATCTTTAACTTAGGAGTCAAATTACATATTCATTCTGTTAATGGCGGTTGTTCGATTAATTGTTTTCCTCAGTTCCGCAACTCTGATATGTCGAAGTACGGATATCTCGAAGTGTTTCAAATAGTCCCTTGGAGTTCGAGATAACGAGAGTCGACTGTATGTTCTTCCAAGCATTTTTTTTCTTTTACAGTAGACCCCGTTTCAGAAGGGAGGCAAAAAGAATTGTATCACCTGAAAGTGCATAATTATATTCCTCTTGAGTTATACGCGATTTGCATATTAATAGCTTGCATTGTTTTCTATAGTAGAAACAAATCCTTTTCATGCGATATAAGCCTGCTTATGAACTCATTTTAAAGGTTTGCTTACTAAAGAAATGGACGTATTCTTAGAAAATAAAGGTGAATATCAAAGGTGACTACCGTACAGAGTGTACAAAATTTGAAGGTGTTACGACTCGTATCTATTCAGACATTAATGTTCTTTCGACATTTTTTAGAAAGATTTTTTCTTTTGCATGGCGCTTTGCACAGAAGAAGTAAATTTTTGTCATGATTTAATGCAAAACCATTTGTCGTAACTACCTATGCACAAAAAAAGTTTTATTCTAGTCAATGGCTTTTAAAAATCGAATAGTTTCCCTTTTTCCCATTGTAAAAATGAATGCAAATTACGAGTATGCAGAAATCTGTAAAGTAGGTAGATTGGAGGCAGATTTTCAACAAGTTCTGCTTGCTCAATGTTTCTGAAATTTTCAGAATATTATTGTAAAATATCATTACTTTAAATTCAGCAAAGAAAAGTAAAAAAAACAAAAACATTTTTCTTAGACAAAAAATCCAAAACATCACTTTACTATAGAAATTGCATAGGTCAGACCAATATTTGGCAATAAATTTAAATTTCGGATACATATTTTAGAACAAAACACAGAAACAGAAAAGACAAATGATTTGCGATAAGATATGGTCTGTCAGAACAAAATGTTTTCATTTAAGATAAAACGCCAAGCAAAAAAACGTCTTTCGAATGTCGAATGTCGAAAGGACATTACATTTAAAGCTGACATTTATAATATACTATTATTATTTACAATCAGGGCCCAGTTGTTCAAAGCTAACGACATCGTTAGTTAACGATTCGTTAAAATTTTAATCGAGTGACACGCAAATATGCTGAAATTTATTGCTGAAAAAATATGAGTAGCTTTAGCTTTTTTTCAGCAAAAAATATCAGAATATTGTGTATTGAATCTGTAAAACAGTAAACGAAACCACCCTTAACGAGCTCGTTAAGCTAACGACGCTTTGAACAACTGGGCCCTGATTGATGTAAGGAGACTTGATACACTTGATAGATTTTCTCCAATTTATACATGGGAGACAACTTTTGTTACTTCGATTTTGCTTACATGCTCACCAATTCCCTTCTGACAAGACTGCTCTAATAAAGCAATCACCTTTTTAGTGGGGACAACACAAATTTTGACAGTTACCTCCTCGGAAATTGTATTTGCTCCTCTTAAAGTTGCTATACCACAATAAAGTGCCTTATTGTTACTTTAACAAAGTTTTTCCTTCTTTCTGAAAGTGAACTGTCTAAATGAATATTGATTTTTTTTGGAGGTAAATGCAGACTGCAAAGACTCCGATTAACATGCGCAGTATGATCAGGACCATTAGTGTGAGTGTACCTGGTTTCGCACTTTTCATAGTTTTGTAAAAATAGTTTAAAATATACGTACCTCTCAACATGCAATACTTAAGATTTTTTTCTCTACTGTGAATTATCGTCGAATAACGGTTGACTGCTTAGTATCGATTCACGACGACGAAGCCGTCGAGAATTAAAATATTCGCATCTGCCCGACGAGACCATGCGTTGGTCGCGATACTTCACAGCAAAAAAGAGAAAAATCATTTCGATTGTAACATGATACACAAAGGAAAATCGACATCGTTGCAATGTTTTGCGAAGAACTCCTTCGCAGCGGACGTCGACAGAAGTAAATGTCTACGTGCGACGTCATCAAACTCGCCATTTTTCACGCACTACATTGACGACCTGAATTATTGTAGTTTGATCACGGTGACTTTCTTTTTTAGGCGCAATGAGAAAACGTTAACGTCATGTTAGAATTACATTTTAAATGTAATCGTCTTTGATAAAGCAGTCATTCTTGTTGCAGTTCATTTCTCAAAAGATTGAGCTATCACATGATCTAGGCCACACAGAAAAGCGAGGCTATGTGAGTAGCCACCCATTCCTCAGTATGTTTCATAAAGTTGGTTCCTGATTATTGTTGTCTGTGGACGGGTCCAGCACGGTCTACTATCATTACGATAACGTGCCTATTCAAATATATAGAAAATTTCATCTCAAAAAATTGAAATTTTTCAGATAAAAAAAAAATCTGATATTTTTCAGATGTCTGCTCAAAATATAGATTGTGGATACTCGTTAGAACCGCCTCTGCGAGGCGGTTCTGACGAGTACCCACAATCTATGTTTTAGAGCAGAAATAAGAAAAAATGATGTATCCCCTGTAAACCCCAGTTTTTCTATATAAAAGTGGGGTTTAAGTGCGGGGGGGGGGGGGGGGGGGAGGGGGTCAAAATTATATAGGCATATTTTCATGATGGTGGTTTGTTTTGCACTGGTTTCCGACTCTACTTCGTTTCATTGCCATTTTGTGATTATTTGTGTTACACTTTGATGTTTCACTGATGATGACGCACATATGTGTAATTTTGAGCAGCATCAGAATGAAGAGTGAGGTTTTGATCGAGTAAAGTTAGTTTAACCCTTGCCATGCTGGATAAATTAGGATGCCACTCCAACTTCTAATTTTCATCCAGTCAAATTACTTGATCCAGGTTGTTGATACAAATAAACATACTTAATGACAAACAGTGTAGATCCAGATCAGTTGGCTTCTTAAGAAGCCAACTGATCTGTATCTACAGTGTTTGCAACGACAGGGCATATCCGGGTTCAGCAGGATCACCCCCCACCTCCCGGCCCCCCCCACCCCCCCCCCCCCCGCACTGGTTTCAGATTAACATTGAGTGCTCTACTTTGTTTCATTGCCATTTTGTAATTATTTGTGTTTCACTGTGATGTTTCACTGATGAACGCGCGGACCGAACACATATGTGTGTAAAAAAAAGGTAAGAGAAAAGTCCAGGGAGTGCCACAATCACAAACCGCAGCCTTTCCCAGACACCAAGAGGAAGAGGAAACCGACAAATCTAAACAAGCACAAATCGAACAAACGTACGAAAAGATTAAAATTAGCACTCTCTTCCCGAGGTAATCGCAATGCTAAAAGGACTGAAAAACACAAGAACAAAATGACACAAGGTAAGACATAAAACAAATCGTAGAATATACCACAAAGCAACAAATTTTGAGCAGCATCAGAATTAAGAGTTAGATTTTGATCGTGTATCGCTTAAGAATGATATTCTAGAAAATACTGGTGACAGAAACGGTAAAGGGTCTGAAACTGTTCAAAACTCATCGTCAATATTTCAAAAAATTGAAATTTTTCAGATAAAAAAAAATCTGATATTTTTCAGATGTCTGCTCAAAATATAGATTGTGGGTACTCGTATTATAAAGGAATAAAGGATTGCAACTCGGTTTTTGAACCATTCAAGCTTCCACAAACCTGAAAAGAGGCCAATATTACTACATTACTTAAATCATGCCCCTGTAGCAGATATTCAGAAGAAGATTTGAATATCTCACCAGATTTTCCTGAGAGAAATTAAATATTCAAAAAAAAAAAAAAAAAAAAAAAAAAAAAAAAATGATATTACGGATGACCTGGTGAGAGAGACCGCATCACGAAAACATGCCTATATAATATTGACCCCCTTAAACCCCACATTTATATAGTAAAACTGGGGTTTGTATGGGTATACATTATTTTTCTTATATCTGCTTAAAAACATAGATTGTGGGTACTCGTTAGAACCGCCTCGCCGAGGCGGTTCTAACGAGTACAACACAAGCTATGTTTTGAGCAGAAATATGAAAAATATCAGAATTTTTATCTGGAAACTTTCAGTGTTTAAGTGGTGAAATTTTCAATATATTTGAATAGGCATGTTTTCGTAATGGTAAAACATCTGACCCTATCCAAAGCTCGTGTTCTTTATTTAATCCAACCTCTTATTATGAAGGTATGAAATCAGTTGCCGAACCACTCACAACTATATTCAAAAAGTCCATGGACGAAGGTGAGCTCACCCAAATCTGGGAGGAGGCCGTATTGCTGCAGTGTTTAAGACAGGCTCGAAGACTAAGCCAGAGAACTACTGGCCTATAATAATCATATCTGTATGTTGTAAAGCTAAGGTATTTTCAAATACATTGATATTTTGCTGCAAAAATTTGAGTAGCTTTTGCGATGCAGCTACTCGCATTTTTCTCAACAAAAATATCAATGTATTTATCATATTCCAAGATAGAAATTTTAACGACACGTTAGCTGACGAATTCGTTATTATTTGAACAGCTGGGCCTTATTAATAGCAATCCTCTTTCGATCATAGCTCCATATAACGAAAACACGCCTATATAATTTTGCCCCCCTTAAACACCACTTCTATAAAGTAAAACTGGGGTTCACAGGGGTATACATTATTTTTTTATTTTGCAAAAACAACATAGATTGTGGGTACTCGTTAGAACCGCCTCGCCGATGCGGTTCTAACGAGTACCTACAATCTATGTTTTGAGCAGAAATATGATAAATATCATTTTTTTATCTGAAATTTTCCTTTTTTGGTTGTAAAATTTTCAAAATATTTGAATAGGCGTGTTTTCGTAATGCAGATAAAATAGTTATCCGCATAATTATCATTCTATCTCTCCAGGAAAATATGTATTGTTGGATTTAGAAGAACACTGTCAGACAACATAGAGAAAGTGCTGGTTTTGGGAATCGGCCAGAATTTCAGTCGATCATTGGTTTTGTAAAACCATCACGAAAACATACCTATAGAATTTTGACCCTTTTTAACCCACTTTTATATAGTCAAACTGGGGTTCACAGGGGTTTACATTATTTTTTCTTATTTCTGCTGAAAACATAGATTGTGGGTACTCGTTAGAACCCCTCGGCGAGGCGGCTCTAACGAGTACCCACAATCTATGTTTTGAGCAGAAATGTGAAAATATCAGAATTTGTATCTGAAAACTTTCAGTTTTTGGTGGTGAAATTTTCAATATATTTGAAGACGTGTTTTCGTTATACGACTGATCATCGATTTATAATTGATTAGTAGAAAATATATTCACTCTTAATTAAGCTCTCTTCCATGTGCTTATTCATAGCTCCAGATCAATAAGAGGGGTATCCAGATAGAATGTTTTCTCATTTCTTCATGAAAACATTTGCTGTATGCGCCGAAAACATCTTTTACCACGTATCATAAGATACATATTTTCCGATAGTTCCGTCTCCCTACATTGGACGTAAACGATGAATCAACCCATATGAACAAGTTAAAGCTTTTCAAACACGCTTGCCTAAAGTCTGCCCAGCCCAACATCAAATTTAGTGAAACTGTATCTGGTCTTAAGTCTGGTCTCTGTTAGAGGTATTTGGGGCTAAATGTTGCCATTCAAGAATTTTAGAAAATGATTTAGTTCTTATTGTCCTATCAAGAATCATTCTTTCCATGGCAAATATGCTAAATGGAAATTACATAGAACATGAACAGTACTAAGTAAATTAAACTATTACTAATAAACTATAGAACAAACAAACAAAAGTAAAATACCAATTTAACAAATTTGCTAAACAATAACACTTTAACTATAGTTAATTGGCCTAATCAAAAATCTTAACAGTCACACTTTATATTATTCATGGATGTGGTACAAACACAAAATATCAGCTGTGATACTTAAACATATACGACTAAAAGTTTGCAAAAACCACAACCATATACTCACCATATATACTGAAAGTCTGTGTCTTAGTAATTACTGTTTGGAAAATTGTTGTATGTTTGTCATAAACAGCAGCAAGGTTATATTTTCTCATGTGCTAATATTTTACTGCTGCAAGCCATACGTAGTTGCTTGCAAATTATGCACTGCAGCACAGTAATCGTTCATGGTGTTCTAATATTTCCCAGCTGCAAGCCATACACTGTTTCTGCTAATCATGTACTGCAGCAAGGAAATATTTTATCGTGTGCTAATATGCCCCTGCTGCAAAATCACCTCGTAGAATAAACCACAAATCGCCTTGTAGAATAAACCACAAATCGCCTCATAGAATAAACCACAAAGCAAGAAAGAGTAAGACGCACACCGGGACCACCGCCTTGGAACGGACAGTACAGTAAACAAGCAAGAGTATGCAAGCCGTACGTTGTTGTATACGCATCATTTACCGCAGCAAAGTAATACAGTCGAACCTCGTTATCTCGAACTCGCTTATTTCGAATAACCGCTTATCTCGAAGTGAAAATCTGGTCCCTGTTTTAACACGAAACTGTGACAACAGGTAACAAAATAATGTGGAAAAGAGGAGAAATTGCTCCTAAGGGGCAATTTCTCCTCTTTTCCAGATTATATATATATATATATATTTCTAACTTCAGGAGTCAAATTACATATCCATTTGTTAAATATGGTTGTTCAATTTATTGTTTTCCTCACTCTCTCAACTCTGATATGTTGAGGTACGGATATCTCGAAGTGTTTCAATGAGTCCCTTGGAATTCGAGATAACGAGAGTCGACTGTATTTTATCGTGTGCAAAAATTTATCTGCTGATAACCATACCTTGTTGTATGCTAATCATATACTTGCAGCAAGCTGATATTTTATCAGGGATAATACTGCTATGCTGAAACTGATAGCCATAAGTTGTTGTGTCACAAACTGCAGCAAGGTTATCTTCTATCGTGTGCTTATATTTTTTTCCCGTAAGCCATACTTTCTTGTATGCTAATGTACTTTTGCAATGTAATCTTTTATTGTGTGCTTATATTATGTCCCTGCTGCAAGCCATATGTTATTGTATGCTTATCATGTAATGCAGCAAGATATTTTTTACCATGTGCTGATATTTCCATGCTGCAAATCATACATTGTTGTGTGTTAATCATTGTCTGCAGCGATGTAATCTTTTACTAGGTGCTAATATTTCCGTGCTGCTAGCCATACGACGTCGTATGCTTATCATAAACTGCAGCAAGGTAATCGTGCGACCAGGAGGTCGCGGGTTCAACCCCCGCCGAGGTCGGCAACATTCTTTCGTGGAGATTGATCATGAACTATTTTCTACGGTCAGTCTCTCCCTTCCGCTGATTCAAGAAGGGCAGTTGTCAGTTTCTGGCGAAAGAATGTGCACAATACTGGTTAACCGCTTAGAGGACTAAGCCTGCCCAGTAAACGTGTGGTTAGGTAAACTGACCGCGCTCGACATGACCCCATTGGGTTGACTGGGCCGTAAAAGCTCAACACAAACAAACCTAGTCCGTACACCTCACCCTAGCGTACAATGCATCCACAAACAAATCCTATCGGCAGTTTAAACATTTGACCGAAAAGCTCAACCAAATGACTGACCTAGGGCCGAAACGACAAAGAGCATATTCTGGTGACGGTTGGTGAAGGTTTATTTCACAACTACTCCTGAAGGTTCTCCCTAGAGGGAGGAATCAACACAGAACAGTAACAGAATCCGTTGGTATCAGCTTTTTACCCAGGCAGGCAGTACTGAGGAACAGATGTCAAAAGTTATCAATTATATGGTGCCATCTGTCATGAAAGATGGCAATAATCAGACCTATTGATTCTATATTTAAACTGGAAAATCCACCTTTTCATTTTCAGGGTAGACAACTCAAGGGAATTTCAAGCTACTATACTATGTCCTTTGGAGAGTTTGCTCTTTGTAATGATGCGCAATCCAGAAATGTTCTAAATTTAGAAAACATGTCAGTAATTTCTATCTGCTCAGGAAACGTGCCTATATTAACGAAAAGGCTCAACTGGATCTGAACCACCCCGTACACATCTTTGGAATGTTGGGGTTTAACTGTTCTGTATACAGTAGTTCAACCATTTCAGGACAATGAGAACGTAAACGGAGGGTAGAATGATAAAGATGAACATCGCTCAGTCATGAGAAGAATTTAGTGTCCCAGGCGCACTGCACCCACGACAGCTCGTTCAGCAGGCGAGCGCTAGAATTACACCACTACCGACTCCTCTCTCTTTGTGAAAATCACCGAGTCTGATTTAGTGACGCTCAGATGTTTATCGCCAGAGTTTGACTCATAGCAAAACATAAGATCATCTTCCGAAATATGTCTTTGTACAAATAAAATCAATGATTGTTGCCCAAAGTGTATCTATTTTATTTGCCTTTAAAGGCTTTTTCAAGCAGAGTGTAGTTAGGCAGGAGATTTCCATAAAATGCCAAGCATTCTCTCAGAAAAATAAATTAGGCACGCCATGGGGAAACTGGGTCTTTTTTAAATCTTTCAATAAAGAAATTTTATGAGTTCTCGTACTTGTGGATGCATCAATTTTATATAAGCTGTTCCTATAATGCATCGATGAATTCTCATACTAGATGAAGAATAATTTCATTTGAAGGCGAAACTGGTATGGAGCGAACACGCTGGTTAATTGTATACCCGAAAGAGGCCATAATTCGACCATAAAACATTATATTCTCTTCCATTTGTTATCAGATGCATGACTACTATGCCAACAGTCTTTGTAGTTACTTCCGCTGAAGCTATGTTCGGCAACAATTCCGTAATTGATATGTGATTAGCCTAGCTCCTATATATGAGGGACGTCAGGGCGACCCGCAACAAAGGAAAGTGGGACAACTTGTGGACTAGTAATAAATAAAGACTACCCACACCTAGCTTCAAGTCTGATGGAAAAGTACACATAGCTAGTGGGAAAGGACTTTTTGAAATTGAATGCGTTTAGAAATGGCGACTGCCACCAGAGGAGGCTGCTAAGGACCCTCAGTTTTGTAGTAAACTTGTCAACGGGAAGTTGAAATTAAAAGAAAATCATTCGAATTATCATCAAATCCAGGACAGTTAGTAATTGCTCGCTATCAATGGTACGATTTTATAATCTGGACATTAAAGGGCACACACTTTCAAAGAATTTAATTCAATCTCATATTCTGGCGAGCTGCTGTGGAAACTTTGGTCCCGATGTTAGTCTTACTCTTTGTTGCTTTGTGGTTTATTCTACGAGACGATTTGATTTTTGTCTTGCCTTGTGTTATTTTGTTCTTGTGTTTTTCAGTCCTTTTAACATTGCGATTACCTCGCTTGGGGAAGAGATAGTCTTGGTTCTTTACGTACGTTTGTTCGATATGCGCTTGTTTTTTATTTTTTATTTTTTTATTTTTCTTATTTCTGCTCAAAACATAGATTGTGGGTACTCGTTAGAACCGCCTCGCCGAGGCGGTTCTAACGAGTACCCACAATCTATGTTTTGAGCAGAAATATGAAAAATATCAGATTTTTTATCTGAAAATTTTCAGTTTTTTGGAGATGAAATTTTCTATATATTTGAATAGGCGTGTTTTCGTAATGGTTAAGGCAGTTATTCCTGAATTATTCACTACAAGGACAATCGTGGAAAAACTGGTTTTGGGCACTGGATGAAATGTCCTGGAATATTTGCAAATGGGATATTGCACGCAAATAAACGACAAAAAAAAAATCATTAATTCTGGCTTAAATGTTTTGTTTATTTGTAAACTAAGATATTTTAATAGTAAAATTATTTACATGTCATTACCGCGTATGCAAAAATTAAAAACATGTACATGCAAATACTCGTAGTGTTGGGAATCGGCCAGAATTCTACTTCTTTCTAAGCTTGTTAGGAATAGTGATTTTATAACAGATAGCTAACTAGAGTTAAAGTTTTCACATGAAGATAGTCCAACCACTCATCTACAACGTTTGTGCAAGTTGACTTCGCAATACAAATATGTCTGCCGAATATTCTAGAAGGACTCTAAATCTCAAATTCATTAGCACTAAGAAAAAGTCATCTATGGGTCTTAAGCGCTTTGGTTTTCCCCCAGATTCACTGTAAGCCTTGTGTTTTTGCCTGTCACAGGATTTGCAGTTTGTTTTTTTTTTTTTTTTTTTTTTTTTTTTTGTTTTTTTTTTTTTGTGTGTGTGTGTTTTTTTTTTTGTCTATTTCTGGTAGTGTTCTCAGAAACATCTGATATTTCTTCAAATACGCATGTAAAATTTGGACATTAGGTACACAAGCGTGAAACATATACATGTACTTATCATATGAATTTTCGAAGTCTCGATTCTTTTTGTAGATTTTTTGTACATTGCACTAAAGAGTGTTTCACCACGAGTTTAGAGATCAAAATTTCACTACTTTCCTCTCTTTGGGACATAGACAAAACATATACAAACTCAATTTTATACTCCAGTCCCAACTGTGTTTAATCAGAGTGAATCAATCATTTGTGATTATTAATTCCGTCTGTTCTGCATTATTCACACACTTTCAAATAGTACTTGAATTGCTTGAATAACCATTTCTGAGAACGAACATGTCCCACGGTGTCTCTGACATAATGGATGTCTGAGAACCTGGCTCATTTTCCTATTTCGAGAAACCCTCATCTTGAGCTGATAGCTTATCATCTGTCTTGGTTGTGCTCACCAAGGTGTTCTGTTTTGCCTCATTCAGCTGAAAGGGTAATAAGATTACGACTAATTTAACATAGAAAGATATATATAGTTCTTTCATCTGAAAGGCGTGTATACATGTAAATGGAATTATAATTGCCTTATTGCATTATTGATAATGAAATAGAATATAGTAAAATTGAATTTATTTTTTTTAAATTACTGATAATATTTCATTCACAATGACATGCAAAACAACAAAAGCAGTTCTGGTGCGATTTATGTAACGGACTATTATTATACTTTATAAAGATGAAAAGGAAGTTAAAAACAGCATGGTTTATTTTGACATTGTATACAGATAATAAGAAAGTATCCAGTTTCCAATAAAATTCTAAAAAATGCCTTCTGCTTTTTCTATGAATATATTTTGCGAGACATCAGAATACAATATGCTAAAGCATGGTCATCAAAATTTAAACTTGGCAAGAGTTTTCTTCGCAACACATTACATTCTTTACTGTAG
Organism: Anodontia alba; assembly: GCA_964016985.1. Taxonomy (NCBI): domain Eukaryota; kingdom Metazoa; phylum Mollusca; class Bivalvia; order Lucinida; family Lucinidae; genus Anodontia; species Anodontia alba. Next base: position 39,864,829 of record OZ024826.1, read on the forward strand.
TAATGCAACTTATGAAGAAAATGCATTTTTCGCAGTTATAACTATTTAATTTCTTATGGAAACACTATTATAATCGAAATTTTAACAGAAAACGTCAGAATTAAGCATATTCTTTGCCGCCTTGATACACAAGACAGAAGCAATCTCTACATTGCAGATTTACAAATATCGGACCATCAGTGTATGATCTGAGATATTGTTCACTCGAACTGCGGTCTCTTTGCATAAAAAACATTTCATCTGCAGAAACAGAAAACCACCATCTTTGCGTTTGAAGTATTGTACCATTCATTATTGACTCAGCATCCCAAAATGGTCCAACCTGCCGCGTAGCAAGATGATTCCTGTTTCAAAACATGCATTAGACAGGGGGAATTGTCATCCTTGTTCATTTGAGCATAAAAAAGTGTTATTACCTGGATACTTTCTATTTTTGCCGAGTATACATTTGCTCTCAAAACAGGGGCCTGGCCCAAAATTTAGGGGCTCCAGGCTACTGGGTTCCTGGTAATCATCATCATTTTTTTTTTAGTTTTGCAAAACTAGTAAGCAAGTGAGAAAAGATTCGTTGTCCTAAACTTATAGTTTATCATATAAATCATTTTGTCAAACAAATAGCTCTTCCAGCATTTTTTATTGTCCAAGCTTGAAAATATTTCACATTTTGAACTACTTGCAACAGGATAAGAACGTTGTTTTATTAAACAAAACAAAAATAAGAGAAAAGATAAGAAAAAGAAAAGCAAAAACCAAAACCAAAACAAAGAAATACCAAATGTAGAAGAAATGCTGAATAAATCTCAATTCTTATTGGGTTTTACATCATCTGTCTGAGATTATTTCACCCATTTTGAGCCGTGTCAGTCGCGAGGTGAGGCGAAGATGGGCGATCCCTGTGAAGAAAACAACCCACAAAAACTCCTGACCCGTTGGCTTTCTTTCACGTATACATATACCCCGATCATGACTCAAACCCACAACCACGAGACGACGAGCCATTTAGAGCGCTAATGATAAGCAGCCTTAACCACTCGGCCACGGAACCGCCAATATGATGGTGGTGGGCGGCCTCTGATAAGAGTCGATCAGTTGTTGAACTGCATATCATCATGACCTGGCTCTGCAAGGCCACCGTTTTTGTTGTTGTTGTGGTTGCTTTGTCTGACTTGTTTTTTTTTTCCACTGTTTTAGCTTTTCTAGATGGAGACTGGCGGTAGACATTCCTTTTTTCCAACAAAATTTAAATAAAAATTCATTGCCAGTATATGATGTGTGATATCCTAATTGTTGCCTGAAAGATGACTGATAAACTGGTTATTTAGTAGAAATAGTAATTTAAAAGTAACTTCCTTTGTTCAGCGATGTTTACCTTATTAAGAAACAACATAAGGTCAGACAGGATATCCTAATTGTTGCCTAAAAGATGACTGATAAACTGGTTATTTAGTAGAAATAGTAAAGTAACTTCCTTTGTTTAGCGATGTTTACCTTATGAAGAAACAACATAAGGTCAGACAGGAGTTCTGATTACTGTAAAAATATCTTACTTGCCCTCAAATTAGAGAGTAATCGTTATTCTTGTTGACGAGACTTGATATTAGATCGAATTAATAGTAATAATGATTATTAATTTCATATGAAATTAAATGAATAATATCAACCCAGTAAGCATTATCATATTTTTGTCACAAACAGGCATTCAAAAATTTTATTCGCATAGACCGCATTTTGTGTTTCATGTTATTTCGTGCTAACTGTTGAGGTCAGACAAGATATTCTAATTGTTGCCTGAAAGATGACTAATAAACTGATTATTTAGTAGAAATAGTAAAGTAACTTCCTTTGTTCAGCGATGTTTACCTTATGAAGAAACAACATAAGGTCAGACAGGAGTTCTGATTACTGTAAAAATATCTTACTTGCCCTCAAATTAGAGAGTAATCGTTATTATTGTTGACGAGACTTGATATTAGATCGAATTAATAGTAATAATGATTATTAATTTCATATGAAATTAAATGAATAATATCAACCCAGTAAGCATTATCATATTTTTGTCACAAACAGGCATTCAAAAATTTATTCGCATAGACCGCATTTTGTGTTTCATGTTACTTCGTGCTAACTGTTGAATGATATACAAAACAATAAACAGCAAAATATACAAGATAAGGACGCTGTTTTGTTCTCTCTCTATGTTTAAGACGTAATCATTGTCAGCTTATACAAATAGCCTTTCATCACATCAATTCCAATCTTTTTATCTCAATATCTCAAGCTATATATAAATATTACAACACGAGAAGCTATTCAAATTCCAAGTATAAAGATTTTATAGCGGCACACTTCCATGTACTGAAAGAAAATTGAAATAAGGGGTAAACAAGGTTAATCTATGAGAAATTCATTTTAATCGTTTCCTAATAATTTATCTTGTCCCGGTAAGAATTGAAAAATACATGATTTTTGTGTGTAAATTTCATGGCTTGATTAAGCTAAACAGCTTGTCATCAGTACGATGTTCAATCAGTTCGTGCATATGGATATAATTCTATTCATAATTCTTCCAAAACAATGTTGCTGAAGTGTTTTTCATTGCGGAATAATACTGAGAACCGTTTGATTGTTATGAGTTGTATTTTTGAGACAGTAAGTATTCTAGCAATAAAACAGAATTCTGGTGGTTCTTATCATGAACACGGCCTTTCAATTTTCCTTCAGGCGTTCAAGGTTAGTCATGTAAAACACACATTCCGAAGACCGAAGAAATTCAGGTCTTGCAACTCAACCCTAACAGACTATTCATCGTTCGTAAAAGTCTCGAAACACTGAATAAAGTAGCTGTATTCGAATCAGGCGATGACTTAGTCCAGCGTGGTTATCCACACAGTCGGGGTCTATGCCTTTAGCAATGAACTTGTATGCCCCGAAACTGCAAGGCACTTCATGAAGACATGCGGGCAGCGACAACACAGACCAGCACTTACAGTCTGGTCAGGAACCACTCTGCTCGCAGTGAATTTGCGCATTGTAAGTTCACATTCTAACATGCACACGTTGTAAATGCTAAGAGCGATGAACCAAACCAGTGTATGTCACCTTGTACAAATTCGGATTGTAGACATGTGATCGTTTTGTTTCTAAGAAAGAAGTTGAAGATATATTTATGGACTCTTTTACCGTGGCCTTTCTAGTAGTATTTAAAAAGGGATATAGGCCTATTATTCGAGGATTCAGATGGGTCAGTTTTTTTGTTTTGTTTTTTTTTTTTTTTTTTGTTTGTTTTGTGAATGGGTGTATAGTTAGTCTCCTTTCAATATTTGGGAACAACACTTTGAGATAGGGACGAATTAAGCAGTTCACAAAGAGGATACGAAAGCTCAGATGAAAGTTCTTTGAGCACTTTACTGTTTATGCCATCAGGACCTGAGGATTTCCCCTGTTTAAGACTGTAAGACATCTTTAACTTCCCTGGGCATGATTTTGATGTTCAAGAAAACTATCCGATTGTTGTCAAAATTTGTCCGATAGGTAATTCAACATTGGACTCACGTAGTATAGTTTGAATTGTTTAAATATTTACTCAGTATATTTGCCTTGGTTTCATCAAATGATCACGGACCAGAGAATGCATGTTCCACTGAAGTACATGTATGTGTGTTTGTGATCACAGTATAATTTACTGTAATGTTGATTTAATGGGAGACGAATTCATATAACTCGCAAGGCATGCGTGGAAAATGGCGGTGGTTTAATTTTGTGTTTGCGATATTTAGACTTTATAGGATGTGACAGTTGTTCTTGTAAAGGGATTACAGTGCCTAGGTACCAAACTTCTATCATTTGACATATGTAATTCTTTAATGATCTGTTGGGGGTATTACTTGTGGAACTGACGTATTTAATTGACAAAATATATTTGTGATTACCCCACCCATTACATTTTCTTCCTATGCTATTTTGATAAGTGAGAAGTGTTCATTCGAGACTCATTTACCCAGGGGCTACGTCGCAGGTTTCAAAAACTATACTGCACAATAAAATAAAGGTAACAGACAGGATCAAATATTTTTCTTGTCGTCCAGTGAGAAGTCGGTTAATTGAAAATTATTATTATGAGTGGTAAACCTTCTTGTCCAGTACAAACCACTAAGCTAGCACAGTCAATACCGCCGACCACACCCTCTACCCCGGCTGCACAGAAGAAGAGGGAATTGACTTCTCCCGATTTTCCTGGAGAACAGAAGAAGAACAAGCCGTATCAATCACCTCAAACACCAATATCAGAGACAGAGGAGGTTTCCGAGATGGCTATGGTTACGGACAATGATGAAGGCTCGGTCAGTGGTCTAGATGGCACTGACCAACAGTCGAACCTCAATATAACTCTACGTGAGGCGGATATTCTTCAAATATCTAATGTATTAAAAGAGTCCTTCAGAGGAGATTTACGGTTAGAGCTGTCGGATATGGTCAAAACTATTGTCGACGGGGTGCTTAGCGATCTGAAGGAAAAGATTCAAACGGTAGAGAGAGAAAATACAGCTTTGAAGCAAGAGAACACAGATCTAAGAGCTAGAATTGTGAAACTGGAATCAGCAGCAGAAGCCAGTGAACAGTACAGTAGGCGGAATTGCTTACGAGTGTCAGGGGTTCCTGAGGTTGAAAATGAAATAACCGATGACGTCATTCTAAAAATGGCGAGTGATATAAATGTAGATATTGCCCTACATGAAATAGACAGAACTCATCGCATTGGAAGGCCATTGGCCACTAAACCACGCGACATAATTGTGAAATTATCAACCTTCAGAGTGCGTCAGAAGTTTTACAAGGCACGCAAGGAGCTAAAAAACCTGGGATATGTTGGGGTCTACATTAATGAGGACTTAACGAGACTAAGGAGTGGTTTGCTTTTCAGAGGTAGACAGTTGACGAAAGACAAACGTATCATGGGAGCTTGGTCTTCAAACTGTACTGTATTAATCAAGGACAATGGTGGGGTTGTTCATAGAATCTTGAATTTTGAAGACTTGGCACGTTTCGAAGCCCAACCACGATAGACACTCTATTGAGATAATGACTTTATTAGCTTCTGAATAATAACAAAACACTTTACAGCATTGCACAGATTGCTTTTCTTTTTCAGTTTCTCTATGAGCCCCACGTAATATTGTTTTCTCTCAGTTTCCTTGATCTCAAATGGTTCCCAGTAGGCGCGCGGCGTTGTGCTAGCGCTGTTTCGACGTCGATTTGGCGTTGCAACCCGGCTGGCACTCAGCGTTGAATCGGCGTTGAAGCAACGTTGATAACGTTTCAACGTTGATTCGACGTTGAGTCGACGTTGTGTGCCTGCTGGGAGCGTTGCATCGGCGTTGGATCGGCGTTGTTACGGCGCTGTTTGCCTGCAGGGTTGGTTGCAGTCATTGTATTTTCTTGAATAACTATACCAGCGCTTGAAATACGGATGTAATTGTGGAAGCCTAGTATTTATGTTTACATTTCCGAAGCCACGCCTACCTGAGTGAAAATATGCAACACTTCATTGACTGCAAGGTGCAATTAATGGGTAATTTGTCTGCAACCTTGTTTGTGGACTATAGTACTGTTACACACCGTCTATATTGGTCAGTCACACGCTATCACATGACCAGTGATTGACATACTGCGCTGGGTGGAAATCGGAACTGTAATTAGTATGTTGCAATCGACTTTGTACGTGAAAAGTAATAATGAATATGCTGAGCTTTAAGTTTTTCTACGTCTTCGAGTAAGACTTCCATCACTATGGCCAAGTCGAGAAAACTCTCCTTTAACAGATTAATCATTGCATTAGCACGCCCGTGCAAAGTTTGACCCCAAACTATGGTTCCTAAACTACTGTTTTGGATGAAGTCTTGTTCATAGTCCGGGCATGGACTTTTTGGGCTCGCTGGAGTCGCCTCAATGAAGCGGCTCTGGGGAACCACAGGGACCTATGTGTGGATTGTGGATGGGATCATTGAGATATACCCCTGTAGGTCCCACATTTCGCTATATAAAATGGGGTTTGCAGATGTCTTAATTGCACGGGTATGCTGGCGTAATGTCTCATATATGTTTATTTGATGAAGGACTTGTATTGAGAGTTCGGAATCTGCTGATAGACGGAGCAGAACCCTTCTCAGAAATCAGCACTTTCCCGTGAATTGGGCAGGTACACACGTAGTGAACGGGGGAGCAGTTATAGTAGTTCATTGACTGGTCTTTTGTTTACTATTTGTGTACGGGTACTCGAAATGTACCGTTAAATTATGTCTTTGTATGCGACAGTGGTTATTTCCCTTTGTACAGACTGAATAAGTTATTTCTCTTTAAAACTTGTTTGAAAGTGCGTGCACTCGGGTATCTGCGCGCAGCGGGGACTCACGTCAGCCTGCCTTTCAGAGTAGTTTGGCCGGAGTTCTTGCTGTAACTTGACCTTGGATAACATGCGGCCAACTGGGACCCTGATCGGTCTGTGCGGACGCGCAGGCTGACGTGGATCCTTCTTGATAGCGCGTACCCGAGTCTGGTCACACGTGCCCGAGGTTCAGATTCTTTTTCATACGACGCGGTTTGATAAATTGTAAATATAAAGCCTAAGTATTGTGTTCCCTTTATTTCTAGTGTCATGTGTTATTATAATTTTCTTTTTACATTGTTTTTCTTTCGAACTGTTTTATTTTGTTTCAACCTTGCTGTTTATCTTGAAGCGATCCTTGGCTATGTCAATGCATCTCGGCCCGGTGTGTCTCTGTTGGTGTTTGCCCTTATGATAGATGCATTTGTTTTCTTGTATTTGCTTTGTGGTATTACATAAAATAGGTAGGAATAGCAGATGTGCTGTCATGAGGGCTTACCACTGTAATATAACGTTGAAGTTACTTATATACCTTATTATCCTACTGGCTATCTGTCGTAATACAGAACATACTTTTTGCTTGAATATAACACTTTCACAAATATCGAAAGTAGCAAATGAAATTAAACCCTTCAATTTTACGCGGATAACCGTAAAAAATGATCATGCGCTGACGAACCAAATATTAACCAGGAGGATGCTGTCTTGTTTGACAGTTATAACAATAGTTACATGGCTGTATTGCCTCCTACTTGTAGCTGGTGACGTGCATCCGCATCCGGGACCTTCTTCGTCTTCATCAGTAAGTAGCATAAGTACTTTATCGTCTGGGGTTATTTCGTGTCAGCTAAACGTTTTTCATCACTTATCATTCGTTCATTATAATGTACAAAGTATTTTGAACAAATCGACACGCTTGCCATTGAACTTGCAGAGTTTGACATTTTAGCTTTCTCAGAAACTTGGCTAAGGCCAAGCATTTCAACAGATGATCTTTTCTTACCCTCATATTATAAGCCCGAAAGAAAAGACCGAATAGGTGACCCTCATGGCGGAGTTTTAGTCTATATCAAGGATACTCTGGCATTTAAACGTAGACATGATTTAGAGCTGCCTGGAATTGAGTGCATATGGGTTGAAATATTTTTGAAACATAAACACATGCTTTTTGGCGTTTTTTACAGACCACCAAATTCAGATCATGTGTACGGGTCAGCAATAGAAGACTCGATACATTTGGCAATCGATACTGGTATCCTGGACATAGTCATTACAGGTGATTTTAATTACAACATGCTAAATGACGTTACGAAACGCAAAATATCCTCCATTTGCCAACAATTTTCACTACAACAATGTATAGACCAACCAACTCATTTCACTGAAAATTCGTGTTCACTGATTGACTTAATTCTTGTCTCAAATGAAGACAATGCCCTTTTTTGTGGTGTGGGGGAACCATTCTTATCTCAGGACGTTCGCTTTCATTGTCCTGTCTTTGGGATTCTTAACTTTTCAAAACCAAAATCCAAATCTTTTACTCGTCATATTTGGTCTTATGATCGAGGAGACTTTAACCTGTTAAGAGAAAAAGCTTCGCTGACCGATTGGAATTCACTTAAAAATGAAGACATCGACACTTACGCTTGTAATATAACAAATCATATTTTAGAACTTTCTAAGCAGTGTATTCCAAATAAAACAATTCGAGTAAGACCTTCCGATTCGCCATGGATAACCTGTGCAATTAAAAAACACATTCGCAAACGAAAACGTTTATTTCGGAAAGCCAAAGCAACACAAGATAATGAGATTTGGGCTAAATTTCGAAGACAGCGAAATAAAACCACCTCTTTAATTCGTCGTTCCAAACAGACATACTTGGAAAAATTAGCAGAAAAACTGAAGTGTAATGATTTGTCATCAAGAGATTGGTGGTCAACCTTAAAAGGTTTTATTTGCCCAAATAAAACAAAAACAATTCCTCCCTTACATTCCAATGGCAATATCATAACAGAAACTATAGACAAAGCTAATTTACTTAACAATTTTTTTCGAGATCAAACTATTATTGATGATTACAATATTGACCCTCCAACAGTTACAGCATACCCTGTTTTCTCTGAACTTGATTCTCTTATTTTAACATCAGATGATGTTTTATCTGTTCTTAAGTTACTTCCTATCGGCAAAGCTGCAGGCCCAGATGGTGTCAGCAATAGAATTTTAAAAGAGCTTTCTGAACAGATTGCTGAACCATTAACTTCCCTCTTCAACGAATCTTTGACAAAAAGTTGTATTCCTCAAGCTTGGAAAATTGCAAATGTCAGTCCCATCGCGAAAAATGACGACCCCTCACTTCCGTCAAATTATCGACCAATTTCGTTGTTAAGTAATCTAGATAAAGTTTTTGAAAGAGTCATTTTTAAACATATACATAATCATCTTCGAGACAATAATATTTTAACGGAATACCAGTCAGGTTTTACTCCAGGTGATTCTACAACGAATCAGTTGACTTATTTATATGATACATTTTGTCAAGCACTAGATCTTGGTAAAGAGGTGAGAGTAGTGTTCTGTGATATCAGCAAAGCTTTTGATCGGGTGTGGCACAAGGGTCTAATTTGTAAACTGAAAGCTGCTGGTATCACAGGTACACTACTCAGTTGGTTTCAAGATTATTTAAGTAACAGAAAACAAAGTGTTGTTATTCCTGGCGCTACGTCGGAGTTAATTTCCATCGGTGCTGGTGTCCCACAAGGGTCTATCTTAGGGCCAATTCTGTTTCTTTTATATATTAATGATATCGTCTCGGAAATAGGTTCAAATATAAGACTCTTTGCTGACGACACTTCCTTATATATAATTGTGGAACAACCAGAAACAGCGGCCTTACAATTAAACTTGGATCTTGAAATTATTTCTGATTGGGCTAAAAGGTGGTTGGTGTCGTTCAACCCGAACAAAACTGAAGCCATGATAATATCACGGAAAGTTAATAAGCCGTATCACCCTCCATTACTCATGACAAATTGTCAGATACAGGAAGTAGACTCACACAAACATCTTGGGTTACATTTTTCAAACAATGGCTCATGGCATAACCATATAGAAAGTATTAAGGAAAAAGCTTGGCAAAGAGTGAATGTTATGCGGAAATTAAAATTTTTATTAGATAGAAAATCTTTGGAAATAATTTATATATCTTTTATACGACCTCTTTTGGAATACGGCGATACAATATGGGACAATTGTACTTTATATGAAAAACGTGAATTAGATAAAATACAAAATGAAGCAGCTAGAATTGTAACTGGTGCTACAGCCTTGGTCTCTTTGCAAGCTTTATACAATGAAGTCGGCTGGGATTCTCTTCAGACTAGGAGAACTAATCACAAACTTATAACTTTCTTTAAAATGCAACATGGTTTAGTGCCCCATTATTTGTCAAGTCTTACTCCACCTTCTTTTAGTGAAACATCTATGTACAACACTAGGAATGCAGACGATTACATTACTATCCAATGTCACTCTCAGAGCTACTTTAATTCATTTTTACCATCTGTTGTTCGAGAATGGAATAACTTACCTCAACAAGCTAAACAAATTACTTCGTTATTGTCATTTAAATCATTTTTGACTTCAAACAAAATCAAAGTGCCAAAATATTATTACCATGGAAAGAGAAAATGGCAGGCAATGCATGTGCGCCTCAGAACAAATTGTAGTGCTTTGAATAGTGATCTCCATTTAAAAAATATAGTTGGCTCAGGCGTCTGTTCTTGTGGAGCAATTGAAAATGCTCACCATTATTTCTTTCAATGTGATAAATATCGGCATCAACGAGATGAATTATATACTGAACTTGCATTTCTGCCCTCTGTTACTTTGAAAATATTGTTATATGGCGATGAGTCAAGAGGCATGAATGACAATATTCATATTTTTGATAGCGTACAGAAATTCATTGCAAATAGTAAGCGATTCTAGATTGCAACAGTTTTTGCCAATCTTTTCAAACAGCCAGTGGAATATTCTCGGTATCATATGTATGAGCTAGATGGTGGTGCTGTATTGATTAGTAGCCAATTATCGCTTCGTTCTTTCATTTTATTCATTTATTTATTTACTTACTTCCTCACTTGTCGTTGGATATACAGTTGAACACGGTAAACCAGATCGAAATGTGAGCAAATGAATATATGATGTTTATGTAGGACACATGGGCGTATGTGCATGACTGAATATGTAGATATGTATTTGCATGTTTAGGTGTGCATATATGTATGCGTGTTTGTGTATTGTGTATATATACATTTGCAAATATGTTTGCAGCTCTGTTCAATAAATATTACAAATGTGTTTAGAGGAAATTTACAGTTTACCTTTATTTCGCTTTGTTTTCATTTATTTTTCTATTTATTTATTTATTTATTTATTTATTTATTGCTCTTTTTGGTGTCATTTGTTTTATTTACATATTTATATATTTATTTATCTCCTCTCTTTTTCTGTGTCATTATCTTCTCTTGCAGACTTATATTCCACAATTTGACATATATATATGTAGGCATTCGTATAATGCTCACAGATGGACTCGCCATTACGTTCACATTTGCTATCATATTAGGAGATGAACTTTATAAGCTATTTATAGCTTTCGTTCAAATCCTTAGCTGATATTATGTATATTGTGTATCATGTTTGTGTGTTGATTAAATAAATACGTTTAAACCAAGGCATTTTTTCGAATCCCTTTTCTATATTTATGTTTTCCACGTCACTATTCATGTATGTAAATGATGTTATACAATAAAATATGTTCAAACTAAACCAGCGTGCGCATCAGCGCAATCCGATCTAGACCCCGATTCTTTCGACAACGAATTAGAAAATAAAGTAAAAACACTCCAAACGGTCCAAGCAAACCGCAATGACCCAGATCGGCCTGCGCACAATCTAATATCAGACCTTTCTAATCGCATAGGTTAGAGTTCTACCTTACTGAACTTCCAAATATATCGCAGAAAAAATATATACAAGCACATGTTATCAGCGGAGAAGTTTTTTCATTGTGTTGAGGTTTTATGGCCCAGTGAACCCAATGGGGTCATGTCGAGCGCGGTCAGTTAACCTTAGCACACGTTTGTTGGGCAGGCTTAGTCCTCTAAGCGGTTAACGAGTATTGTGCATATTTCAGCGAAGAAGTACCAATACGCTTGCATACTAAAAGATTTTCGTATGCGTGAATATAGGTCTCCCGGCGTTTGCACCCCCACAAGATATTTGCTCCCCCACAATGAGAAAATATACTAACGGACATTTTCGTATGCGTGAATATAGGTCTCCCGGCGTTTGCACCCCCACAGGATATTTGCTCCCCCACAATGAGAAAATATACTAACGGACATTTGCCCCCCCCCCTCCACCCGCCCACTCCAAGTTGAATATGCAACCTGGACATTTGCACCCCCGCGAGCTTATTTCTGGTATGGACGTTTGCCGCCTTTCCCCAGTGCTTATTTTGCAGGTGGACGTTTGCCCCCACAGTGCTTATTTCAGAAAGGTACATTTGCCCTTCACTCTCCACCCCCTCCCCCCCCCCCCCCCCCCGCCCCAACCCCCGATACATCCAGGGCTAAAACAAAGAAGATAAAAGTCTATTTATTGATTTATTTTTATGAGAGGAACAAAATGCTAAGCAATGTATATGATTCCATCTGTATATAAGCGTTTAAACATGTCAGCTGCAGAACCTTAATAATGTATAGTGGTGTTTACAAGGAAATTCATTACACACAGACTGTGGTCGCTAGTGAGAACCACTTCATCACGATAGTTCTAACAAGTTCCCACAATTTATATTTTTGAGCAGAAATAAAGAAAATAATGTATACCTGAATTTTCTCTTAACGTGGCTGTTTAGAAGGGTATTTATCATAAAGACTCATTCCTGTGTTGACATAACAACATCATTTACATTTTAACTACATTTCGTATGAATGTACAATCTAATTTGTTATAATGAGTTGATAACACGAGTCAAGTCACTGAAAACCTTTCTTGAGAACAATGAATGAGTGAAAAAAAAAACTGTTGTGGATACTCAGTAGAATTGCTGATGGGGGTGATTCTGCAGGGTCAACTCAGTATATGGTTCTGTCGCTGACATGCTTAAATGCTTTAATACAGATGGAATCATATTCATTGCTAAGCATTTTGTTCTTCTGATAACAATAAACCAATAAATAGACTTTTCTCTCCTTTGTTTTAACCCTGGATGTATATGGGGAGGGGGTGGGCAAATGTCCCTTTCTTAAAAAAGCACTGGGGGGGGGTGGCAAACGTCCACCTCTAAAATAAGCACGGGGGTATGGGGGTTGGGGCAAATGTCCGTACCAGAAATAAGCTCGGGTGGGGAGGGGCATTTTCAACGGGGGGAAGGGCAAATGTCCATTATTTTTTGTCATTGGGGTAGGCGGCAAATGTCCTGGGGTGGGGACAATGTCCTGGAATCGTGCATACTACTTGCATGCACAGTTTATAAACTTCCATTTGCATGAAATATCAAACTCTTTTATAGGAAATGAGAAAAAAATGTCGCCTGCTAAACATTATACCCAGCATGACATGCTAAGCAGTAAATAAATACATGCACCTAAATAATACAGACCACGTCGAGTTAAAGTGGTTCTTTGAGCTAATGCGAAATGTGCAGTAACATCAACCTACGTTAGCTTTAGGGTTTCATCGGAATATTTGTTGTCCGTTGATATATTCTTTAATGATTCTGTAAGCAAGCAGTGAATGAGTTGAAAGGTATCGTAGATCGCATGCTGATCTAGGCGTTCACTGTCCACATAGACCCGAAGACACTTTTTCCCTTAGTGAGGCTACTATAAAATAATTGCCCTGAGGTATAACTATGATCACTGCGAAAAGATTATTGTAGCCATTTTCTGAGTTTGAAAGCTGACCAATCCTAGGGCTAGGATTCAAAAATTCAGTTGTTCGCTCTTTACATTTTGGTGCGTGCATTCACCCCCAGCTTAACTTTAAGAAGTGGATGATATTTGGATTTGGTGAGCATATTATTTTTTTATTTTTTCTTGGGCTTATGCATAGTTTGGTTTTCGATATTTCCTTTCCTTTTTGTAAATATATTTTGGTATTTCTTTATTTTACACAAAAGCAAAAGGAACTCAGTCGTACAATTCAAAAGTCTATAAAGGTGCACATCAGCTTGCGCATGGGCCGTGCCTTATGAAAAAGGATGTCTTCGAACAGTAAAGAGCCAGACAAGCCAGAGATAATGCACAATTTGTTTAGCCTTAAAGGACCTTTGCTTTACCACAATATCAAATTATTGTATGGCTGCCATCACAAAAACACGCCTATATGATTGTGACCCCCTTAAACCCCACTTTACGGGCCCCCGTAGCCTAGTGGATAAGAGAGTTGACTCTTGATCCATTAGGTTTCTCACCGCTGTGGTTCGAGCCTGGCTCGGGTCATATGTGGGAAAGCCAAGTTCTGCTTACGGATGGTCAGGTGGTTTTTCTCCGGGTTCTCCGGTTTTCGCCCACCTTCGATGAACGATCGGCTCGATATAAGTGAAATATTCTTGAAAGGGCCGTAAAACCCAAATCAAAAAAAAAAAAAAAAAAATACAAAAAAAATAAACCCCACTTTTATATAGTAAAACTGGGGTTTACAGGGGTATACATTATTTTTCTTATTTTGTAAAAAAGACATAGATTGTGGGTACTCGTTTGACCCGCCTCGGCGAGGCGGTTCTAACGAGTACCCACAATCTATGTTTTGAGCAGAATAATGAAAAATATCAGAATTTTTATCTGAAAATTTTCATTTTTTTGGGTGGTAAAATTTTCAGTATGTTTGAATAGGCTTGTTTTCGTAATGCACAGACTGACTGGGCCTTTATTGTCTGCATATTACCGAAAGGCCTATTTTTGCATAGCTCCGCACATCGCTGCATTCATGAACAGCAAATTCTCTCCCCAGCCCACACCTGGTCAGAATCAGATTATTTTACTGGTGATACATCGATAGACATTCATTCACCAGGACCAACGAGTGCGACTACTAGAGTCTAGATCTCACAAGTGATGTTAATCTAGCGACAGGGTCCTCAAAATTTTCAGCAGAGGATATTATAGATGCAGGGAGTGCATTCCAATCCCTAATCGTGTCTGGGAAGAAACTGTATTCGTAAATGTCAGTTCTAGCATATGGCACTTGAAATGTCATCGGATGCTGATTCCTTCTGCGCCTAATTGGGGATTGAAGGTCGTCACAAGGTGTACTAGCTCTACCTTTCAGGGCCCAGTTGTCCAAAGCTAACGACATTAGTTAACGATTCGTTAAAATTTACATCGAGTGATACGCAAATATGCTGAAATTCTTTGCTAAAAAATATGAGTAGCTTTTGCAGTGCAAAAGCTATTCACATTTTTTCAGCAAAAATATCAGAATACTATGTATTGAATCCGCTAAAACAGTTAACGAAATGACCCTTAACGAGCTCGTTAAGCTAACGACGCTTTGAACAACTTGGCCCAGACCTTTGAATTGCAATATGACTTTACTACCTTTGCGTCTCTTGTGAAGGGACACCCACCCTTATTGTTCAAGAATGCTAATCATACATCCAGTTTGAAAGTTGTAGTTTCCAGTCACATTACGGAAACACGCCGTGGGTACTCGTTAGAACCGCCTCGTCGAGGCGGTTCTATCGAGTACCCACAATCTATGTTTTTGAGCAGAAGTAATTATGTACACCCAGGTAAACCCCAATTTTACTATATAAAAGTGGGGTTTAAGGGGGTCAACATTATATAGGCATGTTTGTGATGCAAACCCAGCTGCACGATTCTGAACCTTTTTTCTAATTCTTCCTGGACTTCTATGCCATGCGGGTCCCAAACAGGGCTAGCATACTCCAGAATTGGTCCCATCAACCCCTTGTATGCTATTTCCTTAATATCTAGTTTCATATATCAAAAGGAGTTTTCAATTTCAGGGGAATTGATACGGTTTCAGTGGGGAGCAACTCTTTCAAAATATATTTATATCCCCTTCTGAAAAAGGATTTAATTAACCCATTTATGCAGAATACACTCTTCTATCTTAACTCTTTGGACAGATCTTTTTCCTATTTAAGGGATGTCTGGTTAGTTTTTATTGTTATCATGTATTGTAGAAATGTCTGAACATAATGCATACAGCATAGACCCTGATCAGACGCTGCGTTCTGCGGCGTCTGATCTGGGTCTACACCTTTTGCCAGTATCTCTTTTATGGGACGCTAGGCACAAATGGGTTAAAAAGTAAAAATTTTGCTCCTCCACGGGAGCAACTTCTTTCCGTTTAGAGTAGTCTCTTTTTCAGAAGGGGTCTTGTGTGCAGATACGCAAACAGGACATCTCAAAAGTTATCTCCCTTGTATAAAACGGCGGCCTGAAAATTACATCCCCTTTATAAGCATCAATGTTGGTCGTTTTCATATTTACTGTGCTGGGACTTTGCTGTTGGTATACATGATGCTCAGTGCCAGAAGTGATTCCAACCCAGCTAGTATTCTTTATAAATCTACAGCGGGCCGTTATCGGCCCGTCAGCTACCCTGACGGACCGATAACGGCCCGCAATAGATTTATGTAGAATGCTTACTGGGTACATCTCATGCAAACAGCGATGTTCCAGATCAGCCTGTGCAGTATTTTGCGTGCTCATATATTCTACAGTATCTAATCATTCTGTAAGCGAGTTACGAAAACCCTGATCAGACTACCCACATGCGTATGCTGATCTTGGCTGTCCTTGAAAACACATATAGCATAAAGACCATTTTCTTGCGTGATACATCACATGTGATTGTTAGGGGTTTCTGCATCCAGGACCATGATTCTGATTCGGTAATGCATTGCATTCATTTTTGCTGCAGCGACCTACATGTATCCTTATACGGTGTACCTAGGCTTAAACATCGTTCTTTACACGGTCATAGATTGTCTAACGTCTGCAGGTCCACTTAGTAGTGGTAATGATACTAGTGATGTTGGTTTACGACCGTTCAACAAAATTTCGTTTATATCGGACAGCTCACCTGAGCCACAGGCTCAGGATGAGCTATTCTTATCACTTGACGTCCGTCCTCCATCCGTCACTTCGTCTATCCGTCCGTCCGTCCACAGATTTGGACGACTTTTCCTCTGAAACCCTTGGGCCAATTTACTTCGAACTTCATGCGGAACCGTCTGTCGAAGGGGGGTTAAAATTTGTAAATGGTCACAGTCCGTTAATTTAAATGGCCGCCATGCGAATATATAGTGATGACACTAAGAAAGATCTGAGGCTGAATCTTAATATATATCATTGGGGACTCAAGGTCTACCAAGTTTGTTCAAATTATAATCCTAGGATGAAATTTGACCTTTTTATGGCAAGGTCCATACAAATGCGTCCACATGCATTTGTATGGGGGAAACGTTGAAAAAGCATTTTCTAAATATGTATTAAAGACATATGGCTGAAACTTAAAATGTATGATTAGAGTAGTTAAACAGTTTTGCACTGTCTCCATAAAAGTTTATTCACGAGAAATGCCAAGCCCTATCTTTTCAGAAAAATAAGTCATGCTTAACCCATTTATAAATGGAACGTTGGCAAACAGTGTAGACCCAGATCAAACGCCACAGAACACGGCGTCTGATCAGGGTCTACACTGTTTGCATTAAGTACAGGAATTTCCGTACGACAAGGAAATAATAAAAACTAATCATCAGACACCCCTTTTAATGGAAATGGACCGGTCTAAAGAGGTATGGTAGAATAGTCCACTCGGCAAAAATGGGTTAATTATACCCGCGACATACGAAGTATGTGGGGGTATATAGTTTTCGCTTTTCCGTTCGTTCGTTCGTACGTTCGTTCGTTCGTTCGTCTTTCCGTCACACAGGGTCAAAGTTTTTGCGTTAACGTTTTATTAGACCTCATATTTTAAGGACTCTTTGATGGATTTCATTCATATTTGGCCTGATGGTAGATATAGATCTAAACTTTTTCTTAGCACCATCCCTACCCCAGGAGTAACCTTGGGGTCAAGGTCACGGGCTTGGAATTTTCATAAAAAAGTCAAATTGTTTTGTTTTTAAGTTTATATAGCTATATCATCAAGACCCTTTGAGAAATTTCATTTATACATGTATTAGACATGTTGGTAGATACAGGTCTAGACAACACCCACCCCGGGTCAAGGTAACAGACTTAAAATTTTCATATAAAAGTAAAAAAAAAAATAGTTTAAGTTTATATAGCCATATCAAGACCTTTTGTTGAATTTCATTATCCCCTAACTGAAAGGTTTAGGGGATATAGCTATCAGCAAGGAATCTGTTCGACTGTCCGCCCGTAGAAGCCTTATTCGTTCGTACTTAGGTTTTGTCGTAGGGTCAAGTTTTACGTTAAAGTTTATAAGACCTTATATTATAAAGGCCATTTGATAGATTTTATCCATATTTGGTCTGATGGTAGGTATAGGTCTCAAGTTTTTATCAGCACCGACCCTACCCCAGGGGATAACCTTGGGGTCAAGTCACAGAATTCTCATAAAAAAAGTCAATATTTTTGTATTTAAGTTTATATAACTATACCATCAAGAGGCTTTGAGGAATTCCATTTCGATTTTACATGTTGGTAGATATAGGTCTAACTAGTTTTACTCAGCTTGATCCCCATCCTGGGGTATGACCTTGAGATCAAGATCACTGTCTTAGAATTTTCATATACAAGTAAAAAATGTTTGCATCTAAGTTTATAATAGCTATATCATCAAGACCTTTTGTTGAGTTTCGTTATCCGCCTATTGATAGGTTTAGGGGATATAGCTATCAGCATGGAATCTATCCGTCCATCCATCCCTCTGTCTGTACATAATCGCATTATTGTGCACCCCATAACTCCTATACCCTTTGAGTTATTTTCAAGAAACTCTGTCAGGTTGTAGAGGGCATTTGGTAGGGGTGTCGGCTACAAGAATGACAACTCTAACTGACTTAGTCCATGAATTATCTCCCCTAGTCTCCAAAAAATGTCAGAATTTTGTGCAAACCATAACTTTAAAACAATTTAAGATATTTTCATGACACTTCACCAATATGTAGAGGACATTGAGTAGGCATATCACATTCAAGAATGACAACTCTCACTGACTCCATTCTGCATTTTCTCCCTTGGTTATTTAAATCTTGTGTGGGCAATAACACTAGAAATTCTTTAAGATATTTTTATGATACTTTACCGACATGTAGAGGACATTGAGTAGGCATGTCATGTTAAAATTTTCATTAAAATTAACATAGCTATATTATGAAGACCCTTTCGGTGGTGTCAGTAATATTAATCATGATGGTATATATAGGTCTAAAGTTTTTCTCCGCACCATCCCCAAGCTGGGCTATGGCTTTTAAATCAAGGTCACAGACTTTTCATACAAATGTTACTTTTGCTGATATTATAAAGACTGATTGATTTCACTGGTATATGGTGATAGTTAAAGGGCTAAAGTTTTATTTAGCTCAATCCCTGCATATGTCCTGACCCTTGAGGTCAATGTCAAGGGCTTCACATTATGTGTGACTAAATTTTTTCAATGTTATAACATATAGCATACATCTGCCGTCTCCAGAGTCAAAGCTACATACTTTGTGCTCTTTAGAAAGTGGCGGTAGCTCTGGTCGGGGTATACGTGCTCCACTGGGCATTTTGTCTAGTTAAACTTATGTCTGCTAATATTTCAGTTTGCTGCTTTAAGATTTTGTATGGTAATTCTTTGGGAAGTTTCTTAATTGCGCTCCTATTTTGCTAGAAATTTCACTAATCTAGCTAAATCCAGAAGAAATGAGAATTCTTTCGCCTAACTTACAATTTCCAAACAAAATAAAATTTTCAGTCTGGATATTTGGCACAACATAGCATTTTATTCCATAGGTCTGCACAATTTGAAATACAAGCTGACATAGAAGTTGATTCTCTCGCATAGCTCTAGAGAAGGGGAATTTCCGAATAAATAGTTTTCTTATGTCTTCCCAAAAATATATGTTCTGAGTACTCATTAGAAGTGTCTCAGTGAGGTACTTCTAACGAGTACACAAGACATATTTTGAAGAATTAAGAAAAATATCAATGCTTTTTGGAAGAATAAAGTGGAAGAATAAAGTGACTTATTATGTTTACTTATCATGCCTTCAGCTTAACCCTTAAAGTGCTCAGCAGAATTAGAGCAGATAACATTATAATTATCCCCACGCTTTAGTGATGGGGATATTGTGAACGCCTCCGTCCGTCCGTTACGCTATCTCCTTCGAAACCACTGGGTGGAATTTAACCAAACTTGCTATACGAATTTCCCTCGTGGTAAGGGTTGCGAGAGTAACATAATTCTTCCGTCCGTTCGTCCGTCCGTTACGCTATTAGCAACAATTGCATAGAGCGTGGTGATTTTGCGATGGCGCGCCTTCGACTGCGCAGTCTAGTTTTTTTTTCTTTTAATTATTTTTCAGAGAAAATAATACTTGAAATTTAATGTGAATCATTTGCTAGGCAGACAATTCGCATACAATGTCAAGCCTGACTTCGCTCAGAAAGAAAATCAAAATGTCGTGTGCTATAGTTATATGATTAGCGTTTTAAGGCTTACGATTTGAACAAGTCGTATATCTGCCTGTTGATATGTTGAATGGCATACCCTGTGGATGCAGATATTTTTTTTTATTCTTATTTTAGTTTTTGACTGATCAAAGTCTACACTTTTTGTTTAGTATCTAGAACCCTGCAGATTTGGTCCAAATTGTCATGACAGTTATCTGACTTGCATTTATTGGCTCGCCTGAACAACGTTCACGGAGAGCTATTGTACTATCCTCTGCGTCGGCGTTGGCGTTGGTGTCGGCGTTCATAAATGTTAAAGTTTTCGTTAAAGTTTTTAAGACCTCATTATTTTCTAACCTTATCACTGAGTGATTCATCTTTGGTATGATGATACGTATTGGTTCAAAATTTTGCGCAGTACATCCCTCCCCCCCCCCCCCCCCCCCGCCACCCAGGTCATGTGAAGGTAAAGGTCACGGTCGAGGTCACAGACTTAGAATTTAAATGTTAAAGTTTTCGTTAAAGTTTTTAAAACCTCATTATTTCCTAATCTTATCACCGATTTGATTTATCTTTGGTATGATGATCCAAACTTTTGCCCGGTTCCATGTCGTCCATTTCATCTTAAGGTCAGGGTCAGTCATGTCAAATTTTTCATGTTAAAATTTTACGTCAAATTTTGTAGGACTCATTACTTCTAAACCAGACGATGGATGCAATATATATTTGGTATCATGATATATACTGGTCAGCACCATCAGCATTCATGATCGTGACCTTGAGGTCGAGGTCACAGACTTAGAATTTACAAAAAAGTTTTCGTTGAAGATTTTAAGACCTCATTATTTCCTAACCTTATCACCGATGATTCATCTTTGGTTTGATGATACACACTGGTCCAAAATTTTGCACAGTGCAAATCCCCGCCCCCACCCGACCCCCACCCACCCCCACAAACACACCGCCCCCTCAGGTCATGTCAAAATCAAGATCACTTAGAATTTTCCAGAAACAAAGTGTGCAATGTCAAGCGAGCTATCCTGTCTGACGACAGGTCTTGTTTCTCTATTACAGTATCCTGAACATGAATTCTACGGGATTTTGCAGCCATAGCTAAATTATCATGACAGTTTTCTGATTGTACTTTTCTTTCTGTTAGAGTACCCTGAACACAGATTCTACGGGATCACGGAGATGTTGCTTTTCCGCCATTGTGGACAAACTTAGAATGTTCTTTAGATGATCACCAATCCTGTCGATGTGAAGGAAGAATGGTAGAAATAGTCCTGTCAGGTATGTGTCAAAGCTATAGATAAGAAGAGTGTCCAGAAAATTAGTTGCTCTTACAAGTATTTCTCCATGAAAACATACCCTATAAGCATTCTACATAAATCTATAGCGGGCCATTATCGGCCGGTCAGGGTTGCTGACGGGCCGATATCGGCCCGCTATAGATTAATGTAGAATGCTAGCTAGGTATATTGTGGGTATTCATTAGAAGCGTCTTAGCTCAATTCTCAAGACTGTACAGAGGCGTAGCCAGGAACTTAATGAAGATGAAGTCTGCTGATAGAATCTCTAAAGTTTCAGCCAAGGTACAGAATATCCTACAAGATTGCATGTGCGTCCAGCGTTCGTCTATAGAAAGCTTGGAAGTTTGGCTAATCAGCGGACAGTAATGACTCTGATCAGCCTCCGCAACTGCGCAGGCTGATCTGAGTCATTGCTTAGCGGACATGTGGTCTTGTAGGAAATTCTGTGGTGCGGCCCATTTGATGTCACCTGAACAAGTCTGAGGTGAAAATAAAGTTAAGGTGCGAAATATATGTTGAAGTCCGGGCTTCATAGCTTTCCGCCTGTCTACGCGCCTGCTGTAGGAGATAGGTGAATGAAACTTTACATACTCTTGCAGCTAAGAATGACTGACATGGAGGCAAGAGCTGCTGCCAACTAATTTTGTCCAGTATCCCTCACTGTTGGTTGTTGTCCAACTTTGTGACCAAAAGACCTATAGGGAGGGCCTTTACACGGACCACATTTACATCTTCAGTAGAGTACTTGAAGTCCACCTTTAGTATATACCGTCAAGGTTACAGAGTGGTTAGCTCCTATGATTTCAGATCACAAGGTCAAGGTACGAATCCTGCTGGAGGCAGAATTCAACTCATGACTGTATGGCGCTTCACTGCACAGAGCCTTTTATTATCATCATTTCGTTATGTTGGTATGACGGATATGTGTTTTGGAGACCGTGATCTACATATCACAGTCCAGTTATTTATTGCCTGATCTAAGCTGAAGGAGTGTTTACCCTGCTTATTAATCCATCTATGCCTAGCGTCCCATAAAAGAAATTGGCAAACAGTGCAGACCCAGATCAGACGCCGCCTTCTGCGGCTTCTTATCAGGGTCTACACTGTTTACTTTAAGTGCAGAAATTTACACAAAACATGGTAATAATAAAAACTAACCAGACACCCCTTATATAGGAAATGGACATGTCTAAAGAGTTAAGGCAGGAGAGTCCTTTCGGCGTAAATAGGTTAACCTAAGTATTGGGACAGACAGGCCTGAGCAAACAATGTAGACACATAATATGGCATCTGATCAGGGTCTACTGTCTACATTGTCTCTCAACCGGCAGTTTTTAGACACATCAACAGGTAGCAAAATGGACGAACATTATGATAACTTTGAATGTACTAATATTTAGGGTATATACGGGGTCCCACATCAGATTGGACTATTTATGGAAGAAATAACATAAAACATGGCCATTACTATTTGATCTGTGATTAATACGGAGCAGTATTTAGATAAAAAAAACAAAACAAACAAACTCTATTATGCAGTGTACAATCTCAATTTGCATTTCTGAAACTGCATTTTGCATTATGAACCCTTCCTTATCAAAGCAATATATCCGGATATGCAACATACACATTCTAGTTTGCAACTTTTGTCTTTAAATTAGCATTTGAACTTTCTATTATGCATTAGGCAGTTCCGATTTTCCGGGGGATAGGCGGGAACCAGTTGTTAAGGCGTCGATTCCGTTCGGTAAAGTCCATGAAATTTCTTGATTTTTCCGGCGACAAGCGTTCATTTGAGTCAGAAGAGCGCAATCGAAAACAAACTGTATGACATAGCATGTTGCGCACAGACAGCGTCATCAGACAACATGAACAACATGAACTTGAGCTGTTCACAGCGTATCTGTAGTAGCTCCAGATAACATTATTCACGAAAATCTTCTGTTTTCCACGAATCATTTTCTGTTGTATTGAATCACATCGACGAGATATAATAATTATTATCAGTGCGTCCAACCCGAACCGCAAAGCGGTTCGGCGTGCAGATGCACTGCTATAGACTAATTATGTGACTAATTATGTGACCATTGATGACCACAAATATACTGGTCCAACAAACGCTTGGGTGGCTCGGTGCTTATCCTGAAAACCAATAAGCGTTCCGTGATTTGGCAGAGACTTTTGACACGGCGGCCGTGCCGACAATACATGTAGCAACAAAACAGGCAATAAAGCCAAGTATTCCAATTGCAGGGGATTGAATCACGAGACTCATGACGTCAGCCTACAAAATTTGTGGTCGCCTTCATTTTGAATTTTGTCTCCACTTCGAATTTTATTTCTATCCATTCTCAGTCTCTTTATAAGCTAAGCATGATTCGTTTTGTCGATAAGGTACACTTTGATGTACTTTTTTTTATAACACATAGACTGTACGCTCTTTTCACGTGAAAATCTGAAAAACTTCGACACAATAATGCGTTTGTTCGACCGGTTTGTAAATCATGTAAACTGTTGTTATTTTTATGGGTTTTTTTTTTTTTTTTTTTTTTTTTTTTTCTGTTTTCATAATGTGTAGACTCGCAAAAAAAAAGACCAAAAAGAAACAAAGACAAAAACGCAGAAACGGTCAAAAGTCTTTAGGAAAAAAACTGAACCAGTAAAATGGATTTCAGGTAGCGAACGATAGTGAATGTCGTTGTACCTATTACCGGCATACACTAGTTTTCGGTTTTCGGAAAGAATGGCCCCTGCCCATCGGGGCCCGTGAAATAGATGGTCTGCATAAAGCCACCATTGCAGGGCTGCTAGTAACTAAGCAGGACCCGAATTCGTGTGATCGGGTCGGGTAAAAGTCCCACAAATTTGGAGGCAATGTCTCTAAACTACTGAAATAATGTTGACGGATGTTATATAGCCATTCATGCAGAGGATTCAGGTCAAGGGTGGTCTGAAACCAATTCAGTTAGACCTGGTCAACCCACCTATGAAGTATGTGATGATAATTTGGACGCACGGATATAGGTAGCACCTATTAATTCATATTAATCACCTCACCGAGGCAATTATACTCTGAATATTGGGTATTCACATGCGCAGAAAGTACAAAATCTTTTATATGGATATCACACTCACCTTGAACCATGGTAGCACGAGGCTGCGGAGGCTATTGGAATGAATGCCAATAAAATAATAATAAGAACTTCCTCAGATTACCGAACCACTACATTCACCCTCTATTTGGATCAAAGAATTATTTTGGTTGAAGATACGTTAACTATCATCCCGTGGGCAGGGCCGGGGTAGTTAGCGCTTGGTACCTATGCTTGAAAAAGGATTATCATCACAACACCCTGTTTAGGGCATTTTTTTCAAGCAAAACTGTAGGAACCCAATTTGGGAGTGAAGCGCCACTTCCAACACCACGCCCCACTCCAATCCCACGTACATGGAACGGGTTTGTATACCTTCTCCTTTGGTCTCCCATTTTTACTGGTGTTCCACATTTATTTTATTTTATACTGTTAATTTATTTTTGCCAATCTGTTTCCACAGATATTATGACCAAAAGATCCTTTTTTGTCCTAGTTTTTGGAAATTTAGGTCGTGCTTTCTAGACCTTCAATTTTCAGATGCTGCTTGAATACAGGCCCAAGCAAATAAAGTGTTTGACCTCTTCTGTACATTTCATAGTCTCAGACAAAGGAAAGAAACTGAAACGCATCTACAGTCGACATTCTTTGTTGCACAGAAATATGTTGTAATATTGCGTTTGTTCGACCGGTTTGTAAATCATGTAAACTGTTTACTCAAACCTTACATCAAAACACTACCCCTCCCTCTCGCATCGCTCTTCCTACCCCTTCCCCACCCCTTCTCACACACACATTCTCCAAAAGTGAAACTCGTCTACACTTCATGTGTTGTGACGATACTATGGCGCTGTATGTATGTACCAGCTATACTTAATCAAAATACTGATAGCACTGGTGGGTCGATTGTCTCTGAGTGTCGACTGAGGAAATAGTCCTGAACGGGGACGTAAGACTGTTTCATTTTACTTTAAATTCCTGTAATTTAAGCAAACAGTGCAGACCCTGATCAGACGCCGCGTTCTGTGGCGTCTGATCCAGATCTGCACTGTTTGCAAATCCCCCAGCACTAAGCCGAGTCCAACAAACGATCCAAATTTGCAAATAATATTGGCTTTGGCAGTTAGTACAGAGCACATGTTTTGGCACAACATGACCAACGTTGCCGTTGCTGTGACACTAAAAAAAAAAAAAAAAAAAAAAAAATGTTGAGATTTTTATAGACTGTACCTATAACGGTTTCATAATGGCGACTTGCGCCAAAAACTGCTCCAGAAACTGAAACCGCACGTTTCTGCACACAGTCACTTACTCTGCCATCGCTGTGTCGTTACTTTGAAAGTATCTCTGCATGTGTCTGATAGAATTATAAAGGTAAAACTATTTTGACAATTTAATAGAATGTAACCGCTTTAAAAGCGCCTTTGCGCAAAAATCTACTTTAGAAATTGAAACTGCACATGTTTTGGCGTACTGCCCGTGGGGGTTCAGGGTGTGTGTGTGTGAGGGGGTGGGGGGGGGAGGGGGCCACTTACTATCAAAAAGGATAGGGGTGTGCTGCCAGGAGCCGGGACCCCTACCTCTTTCCAGACGATTAAGACCCCTTTCCAGACAAAAGTATGACAAACTACCCCATTGTAGACAAACAATATATGCTCATTTGCTCAGTCAGTTAACTTAATAAGGCTTTACTTGCATATTATCAATATTAAGTACAACAAGAATCACGCAATATCAAGTTAAATAAGATATTTACAACAATTTAATTTTTACCAAGTATAGTTGTTGATAATATAATCATGGGTGCCTAATGGTGCTATAAAATGGTGGGATCGAATGAAGCACATTTATGCAGACCAGACTTCATTTACCTCTGGTGCTTCATATCATTAACAAAAATCAGTTTATGATATCCCGGTTCCAGGCTAAGCCTTTCCAGACAGACATGAACCCTTTTCCAGACAGGTATATTTGAATCCCTTCCAAGGTTGTTTTTACAGTGAAACACTGCCCCTTCCCCATCACGTTCCAAAACATCCCCACCCATGCTTATATAGTAAGTGCCCCCTCGCCCCTTCCCTTCCCTCCCCCCCCACCCCCCTCGGGCCGTACCTTACTAACCTTGCCGTCGCTTTGACGCTGCTATGACAGTATCTGTGTGTCTGACAGAGTTTTGAATGCAAAAAAAAAAAAAAAATGTTTATTTGGCAGTTTAATAGAGTGTAACTGTTTCATAATGGCGACTTTGTGCCAAAATTCGCTCCAGAAACTGAAACTGCACAGGTTTTGGCGCTCCGTCACTAACGTTGCCGTCGCTCTGACGCTACTATGATAGTATCTCTATAAGTCTGACATAATTATGAATACAAAAAAAAAATCATTTTGCAATTTAACAAAGTGAAACAGTTAAGGGTATGTTTCGCGCCCCCCCCCCCCACCCCCCCCCACTCCCCCTCTCCCCCCCCCCCCCCCCCGCCACCCTCCGTGCTAAAGATACGGTTGCAGAATTCTTACTGTTATTGCCGAGAACAGACGAGCTTTTACGAAAAACTACGAATCAGTGACCACAGCGTAAAATCGGAACTACAAGTTGCAAAAGCGGAAGAAGAAATGAAGAAACTTAGGCAAATTCCAAACTCAAACTACCAACATGCATATCATAATGTACTGCTGCACAATTGTTCCTGATTACAGCAAAACAGAAGATTCAAACTGCAAAAGCCAGAGGCATCATTATAAATTGCTATCAAAATGATGTTGCATCATTGAGATTTTGCCTGAATACTGTTGCATAGATTAACTCATGGAATTATGAATTAACCCTAGTCTGGCCCCAGACCCTTTCTTTATTTTTCTTTTCTTTCTTTTTCTTTTTTTTTTTTTTTTTTTTTTTTTTTCTTGAAGGGACACAACACTTGTATAGCTTGTAGAATTTTTGTTTACTTCAGTCCCTTGGCTAGTTTTTGTTCAGCCATAGGTAACTTGAAGTTGGATTAAAGAGGATCATGATAAAAAAATAATGTAGAGAAAGAGAGAAATGGGTATAAAACAAAAACGACTGGAGCCAGTCTAAATTAACCCTACAACAAAATAAAATACTGTAGATTGCGCAATCGATGGCACGCCATCACAAAATCCCGTCGCTCGGTGCTAATATTGTCAATAGCGTGACGGGCGGACAGCCGGACAGACTCACTCTCGCACACCCTTACCAAGAGGGGAAGTCATGTAGCAAGTTTGGTTAAATTCCACATAGTTGTTTAGGAGGAGATAGTGTGACGGATGGACGGACACAGACAGTGACCTTTTGACCCTACCCGAAGGTCAAAAGGGGCAGAGTGAAAAGAGTGTTGCTCTCGCACACCCTTACCACACGGGGAAGTCATGAGCAAGTTTGGTTAAATTCCACCCAGTGGTTTAGGAGGAGATAGCTAGACTGACGGACTGTCTTAATGTGTCTAAAAACGTCTGGATGAGTGGCAAACAGTGTAAACCCTAATCATTAGGTAGCATCTGATCTGCTCTGTTTACCCAGGCTTATCTGTCCCAATACTTGGGGTTATTACTTCAGATTATCACTTGCCATGCTATTGGCAACTTCAGCAGACGACTTACATATTTTTTCTTATTCTTCCTAGAAAATAGGACTTGGCACTTACATGTATGCCAATTGTCTCTGTCAGATCCAATTTTCTTGGAAAAGTATTTCAAAATGTCGTCTGCTGAAATTTTTATCCAGTGGCTTAGTATTATAACAGTACCTTCTGTCATTGGTATGTTGTTATCTGGCTGTCAATGAGAAAGTCTGAATATGAGAAGATAGGTAATACAAAGAAAAACAAAACAAAACAAAACAAAAACAAAAAACAAAAAAGAAACAACAAAAAAAAAAACATCAACATAGTATGAGCATAGGCAATGCCTATAGGCGAGCTTGCAATGCACTATGCTTTGAAAACCCACATTTTGCAGTTACAGTACAATTGGATAATATTAAAGCCAAAAGTCGTCCAAAAATCAAAGTATAAGACCCAAGATAAACCTCTAAAATTTTTGTACCGGATTATGGTATACCGGATTTTCCGATTTGGTCCCGGCAAATACAAATAGACCTGCCACATTAATTGAGAATCCGACAAACTGCAAACATAATGTTTATTTCCGGTTTATTTCCGGTTTGGTTTGACGGCATGCGCTGTACCATTGAGCTTGCTCGCGCAGGGCTTCTGCAGCGAGCTCGCTATTAGAGATCCCAGTGACACTTTAGTCCATCAGAATTCCATTCCGATTTTGATCATTTGGGAGTAAGACTTGATTTCAAGCTGGGCTAGAAAAACATCAGGGGCTTGAGAGCGATCCAGATAAACGTTTTTCTTTATATTTCTGTCAAGTGTGGGTGCTCATTAGAATACCTCGCTGAGGTACTTCTAATGAGTACCACGGCATGTTTTTGAACAAATGTTAAAACATAACTCCAGAGAAGAAAGGGTAGGCGCATAATATTTTTATTATTTCTCCACAAAAGCATATGTTGTAATACTCATTAGAAGTGCCTCGACGAGGCACTTTTAATGAGTACCCACATTTTTTATGAAGAAGTAAGAAAAACCAGTGCTTTTCAATTGAAAACTATTTGAGCTAGGGCCTTGAAACTTGGCAAGCTCACTGGGGCTAGGAAGTAGATCGCCTGATTAATTGTCGAAAAAAAAATCGGATTAATTATGTTCCCTTTTAACTGTCATTTTGTAGAGACAAGCGTATATTTTGGGGGCATAGGGTTCTACAAACATACTTTTCTAGTTTTTTTTTTCTTTCTTTTTACCTCTCTACGAAAACATGTATTGTAGGTACACATTACTCGCCCAGGCGCGTCAGATAAGTACTCGCAACCCAGATTTTGGAAATAATAAGCCCTACTTGTCCACCCTGTACTATTTTTTCTTCAGAACAATTAAGAAATTAGTTTACCTGTTCTGGGACAAGTCATTCATAACTTCAGATACACGACTGTAAAATGGACTATTCAAATATCTTTTTCTTTTCATTTTTATTTCTCCCCGAAAACATTTGTTGTGGATGCTTAGAAGCATCCACAACAAATGTTTTCGCGGAGAAATAAGAAAAAGTAGTCTATCTGGACAAGGAATTTTTAATTTTATTTATTTTTTTTTTATATATATATTTTTTTTTTTATTATTTCTTTATTTTTTTTTATTTTATTTATTTTTTTTTTTTTTATTATTATTTTTTTTATTTTATTTATTTTAATTCTTTTTTATTTTATTCTATTTTTTTTTTCTCCGGGCAAGTGGATTTTGACCATTTACTTGTCTATATATGAATGATAACGTAGCTCCAGATAAGGCACGTTTTTCAACGGAAAAATCATTACAAAAACACGCCTATTCAAATATAATGAAAATTTTACCACCAAAAAGTGAAACTTTTCAGAGAAAAATGCTGATAATTTTCATATTTCTGCTCAAAACATAGATTGTGGGTACTCGTTAGAACCGCCTCGAGGAGGCGGTTCTAACGAGTACCCACAATCTATGTTTTTGAGCAGAAATAAGAAAAATAATATATACCCCTGTAAACCCTAGTTTTACTGTATAAAAGTGGGGTTTAAAGGGTCAAAATAATATAGGTATGTTTTCGTGATGATTGACAATTTTTGTCGCGACTGGTTTCAGACGTCGCCGTTGGCGTTGGCGTCGTCATCACTGTTCAGTCAAGAGGTTTAGCTCCGTTTCTCGAACACCAATTCTTCTGGGCTAAAGAAACTTCATACACACATCCATAATGCATCGACCGTTACAGACATTGACATACTTCTTGCACTTTGCTGAACAGGTTTAGCTCCGTGTCTTGAAAAACACTAGAAGTCAAGATATAGCCATTCGGCGAATGTTATTTCTCGACGAGGCGCTTCTAATGATTACCCATAATGTGTTTTCGTGGAGAAATAAGAAAAATATCATATGGATACCTCCTCTTATCTGTAGCTATGCATGCTTTATATTTCCACACCCTGCTGTAACGTATGTTTTCGTGGTGGTATACCACAGTACATGAATTTGCTCTCTGGAAACATTATTTCAAATGGAATGCAGCATAAAATGTTTTGTTACATTGGTCAGGTGTCGAAACTTATCATTTCAGTTGCACTCACTTGGTGAAAGATTGTCATTTTCGGACACCGTACAGTAATCAGTTCACATCAGGCTAGATTAGTAATGCTGTGTTACAAAGTGCTTGCTGAATGGCAAACAGTGTAGAGCCTGATCTAGCTGCTCTCCAGGACATTACGAAAACACGCCTATTCAAATATATAGAAAATTTCACCTCCAAAAACTGAAAACTTTCAGATACAAAAAACTCTGATAGTTTTCTTATTTCTGCTCAAAACATAGATTGTGGGTACTCGTTAGAACCGCCTCGACGAGGCGGTTCTAACGTGTACCCACAATCTATGTTTTTGAGCAGAAATAAGAAAAATAATGTATACCCCTGTAAACCCCAGTTTTACTATATAAAAGTAGGGTTGTAGGGGGTCAAAATTATATAGGTATGTTTTCGTGATGATCTAAATTGGCCGAAACTAACAAGTCCGGCCCAGATAATTTGTCGCTTTAGCTGTTTTCGGTGAGAGTGTGTACATTGCTCTCAACGGTAATTATGCCCCCAGCTTCAGAAAGTTCGTAGGGCATATTGCTTTAGGCGTGTCCTTTCGTCCGTTCGTTCGTCCGTCCGTTAGTCACGATTTTTTTTGTGCATGGCATAACTTTTGAACCATTCATGCCAGGTTTTTGAAATTTCATGTATGGGTTACTCATGAAGACAATAGTCGACCCGTATATTTTTCTTTTCAGGGTTATGCCCTTTCTTGAGTTAAGCCCCTTTGAATAAGTGCAATGAAATCTTGTAAGCAAGATATCTCAAAAACAGTTTAAGCAGTCGCCTTGAAACTTGATAGACTGATAGGGAATGATGAGAACATGACCATATTAACTTCAAAATAAATCTTTTCTTCTTTTTTTTTTTTTTTTTTTTTTTTTTTTTTGAGTTAATGCCTTTGTAAATTTTGTCATTTTGACCTTGTAAGCAAGATATCTAAACAAATTATTAAAGCTTTGGCCTTGAAACTTGATAGGCTGATAGCGGATGCTGAGTAGATGCCTTGATTAACTTTTTAAAAAATTCTGAAGTCTTTCCTTGAGCATTACCCTTTGAAAATTTTAGCATTTTTAACCGTAAGCAAGCTCTCTCGAAAACTGCTTAAACTATTGCCTTGAAACTTGATAGGCTAATAGGGATGATGAGTAGATGACCTGGTTAATTAAAAAAAAGTTTGTTTTTTTTGTTTTTTTTTTTTTTAAGTTATGGCCCTTTGAAAATTTTAGCACTTTAACCTTATAAGCAAGATATCTAAAAACGTATTAGGGGCAAGCAGTGTTAGGGTCAAGAAAATTGGGGCAAAATGTTTCATAAACACCAGCTCTTGTTCCTAATAGAATCTATTCTTTTTTTTTTTTTTTTTTTTTTTCTAAGTTTTATGGAGGACTAGAATTTTTGTTCTTCAGAAATATTATTGCTTATTTTTTTTTTTTTTTTTTTTTTTTATTTTCATATCTTCATTCTTCCACATATTCAACCATTATGAATATAATGGGTGGGAATCTACAGCATAATGTTTTCATTGAGAAGTTATTTATCTGGACATTCACCTTATATAGTTCTATGAAATTTACGACTTATCCTATCCTGATATATACTACATGTATTTCCAAGTAATTATTTTTCAAGTCAAGTTAAGTCTAAATTTTATTAGTCTCTGGTATACAAAGCATACAGCAAGAGAGTCATATGAATATACATAGTTTAGCTTTAACTAAACATCTACAGAGTAAACAATTTCAGTTGAAAATAGTATCAACCATTTCGGATTATTGACCAATACTTCTGATCAGGATGGAGGTCCTGAAAATGATTTTTAAGCATCCTCCTTCCCTATCAGAACTAATTCATCAGTTTATTAGTCAATATAATCTTCATTGGGAGACTAACTACCCATTTCAGCAAATTAATCTATGCGTCCTAATATACCATATAACGGTTGGTGATCAAATAAAATGTTAGATATAGATAGCTGTTTGTACTTTATCGTCACTTTTGTCGACGGACAAAGAAAAATATTAGAACCAAACGGCCTAATCATGTTAAACGCTTTATACAGGCATGTATTACACGTGCCAATACATACACACACATACACACACACACACATACAAACATATATACACACATATACATAAGTGCACACACATGCAACCATGTATGTTTGTTTATATATCTGTTTTTTCCTGCATTTCTGTATAACATTAGCCGTTTCTACTACCTTACCGAAACGAAATAAAAGGAAGTAGTTTGGGCTATAAGAACTACATTTCCTATCTATAATATGCCTCGTGAACTAATATCAGTAATCAACTAGCTTTTTTATTAATCTATACAAAAACGTATGCATATATTTAACAACTATATCATACATCAAAGCTTATCATGTCGTTAGGCGCACAGCGAGGGCCAAGTTCGACCCCGGCTCCAGCTGCTGCCAATATAACCATGAGACATTGTCAGTTGCATTGTCAAACAGCAGAGGCACAGATCAGCCAGTTTGGGTTTGCAAGGTGATCTGGACCTTCCCGGTTCAAATCAGCCTAACATTTTTGACATGTGGTTTCCGCTTTAATTTATTTCATGAATTGATGACTTTGGATGGGGTATCGTAGCCCGGGCAGATAACCCAGGCATTGACTAGACAGCACATCTACAATCCAGCCAAGGTATTATCTGTATAACCATAAAACATTGTTTCGCTCGAGAGTTTGTAATACTTCTTGACTTGCATTTACTGTTTTCATAATGATATCTATAAACAAACATAATTTTTTAAGTTTCTGAGGCTTTGTTGTACTCATAAGTTGTTCAAATTTGAGAATGTTTGGATATCTATAATAGTGTGAATGTATATATTTTGACCTATATTCTTGAAAATGTTTACATACAAGGACAAAATGGAACTCGTCCCCTATATCATCTGTGCAGTATGTACATTATCTTTCTTGTAATGGTATGCTTCTCCATCTTCCTACTTCAACCGGTAAACGATGGTTTCCTGTTCGGAAGGATAAAAAGCGTTTATAGTAGTAAGATGGTATTATAAACAAGTACAGACTTTGCTCAAATTTTGTTTTAAAAAGTCTTTAAATGTTACTAGATGAGGAAATTTCAATTAACGCAAACCAATCTTCGATAAACACATCCTTTATTTTTTGACTACATGCTTTTGTGAACCATTTGATATTAATAAAGCTTTGTGAATATCAAATGCCTCCAAATCCAAGTGAGTGGATAAGTGTTTTTAAGCTATCTACCCACTGAGATTTGAGTACCTTATCATTATGTAGTGCATATATTATTTTATAAATAAAAGGCGACAACTTGTAAATTTGATCTTGTTCGATCTGTATAAGTAGTTGCGGTCATGGTACCAAAGCCGTAATCCAAAATCATAAATCCATAAACGAATGACGAATCAGAATGTTCAGACCAACAGACATGGACCCCAGAACAAAGGGTGTAATCAGGCGTCCGCGGATAGTAAGCATTACTTGGTAAGCAAGCTTCGCCCACCATGCCCATGGGCCTGAACGAAGGAAATATCGGTAGAAGCGTATGTCCGGGATTTGGGAAGTCTACTTATGGCGCGTCACTGGCAAAAACATCAGAAACAATTCTGGAAACTGCCACATTGTAGGGATTGACTAGATCATGATGTCTCCCATAGAACTTCTTAAGTGTTGCTACCAGTTTGGTTTTTTGATACCCCTGGCTCAACAACTTTTGAGTGAGCACTTTCCCACGCTCCATGAAGTCCTGATAATTTGAACAGGTTCTGGCATAACGGATTAACTGTGAAACGTAAACGCCGTATGCCGGTGCAGAAGGGATATTACTGCTCAGGAAAGGAAAGTTAACGATGGGAAAATTGAAGTCATCCCGTTTGTCGCAAAGCCTAGTAGTAAGCTTTCCATTGTCGATGTAGAGATAACAATCCAAGTATGAGGAGGAGGCTGAAGTCTCCGTTGTTTCCTTTATTTCTAAAAGGATATCATCCTTGTTTGAATATCTACAGCTAATGGCATGACTCCAAGTTCACCATAAATCATAGCAGATGGTGTTGAATTTTTCAAATTGAAAATGTATTTGTAGAATCGTAACTGTACTCGTTCTAGTCAAAATTACCGTAACCCCATATTTCACAACCATAGAGTAATACAGGTTTTACAATTTTATTAAAAAGATCAATTTGTATATCAAAAGGTAAGCTTGAACATTTTATTTTTTGTAACAGAGAAAACATTGCTTTACTTGCCTGTTCTGCGATATGTTTCTGCGTAGCTAAGAAAGAGCCACTTTGCCCCAATAAAATGCCAAGATATTTATACTCATTTACAATTTCTATTTCTTTGTTTATCAATGTAAATTATAAATCACTTTTTTTCCTTCCTTGATCAAATATCATTATTTTAGTTTTTGCAGTGTTTACAGTGAGTTTCCATTCTGAACAATACTTTTCAAAAACATTAAGTGCTTGCTGCATATCTAATTCATTATCACTAAATATAACTGTATCATCTGCATATAAAAGTAGAAATATGTTTAGGAAAACCATGATTTCATCATTATTTACATTGCATGTTACTCCAGCTACTTTTTTTATGAAAGTCAGTCTCTAAATCATTTAAGAAAATACAGAATAGAAATGGTGACAAATTTTCAGCCTGTTTGACACCTACATTGCAGCTGAAATAATTTGATACTCCTTCTGAAGTTGTAATTTTTGACTTTATGTCTTTATATAATTTGTATATAATATTAAACATTTTCCATTTATTTTACTTAGTAATAATGTAGTCCAAAGTCCTTCCCGCCAAACAGTATCAAAAGCCTTTTTTTTTTTTTTTTTTTTTTTTTTTTTTTATAAAAATCAACGAAACAGCAGTATATTTTTTTTCTTACTAGACCTTACAATGTCAGTTAAGCTTTTGACGATAAATAAATTATCTATCGGTGAGTAGTGTTTTCTAAACCCTGCTTGAGATGAGGTTATAAGGTCGTGGCTTTCAGCATATTTTGTAAGTCTATTATTAATGAAGGATGTAAATAGTTTCCCAAAACAACTAACCAGTGTTATGGGTCGATAATTTTCTGGTTGTTTAGGATCACCTTTATTTTCATATATCGGTTTTATATTTCCAATAGACCAATTTTCAGATATAATTCCAGTATCAAATATCATATTGAAAAGTTTAACATATATTGGTAGCATATACGAGACAGTTGTTTTTATCTGTTCGTTTACAATATCATCTACACCAGGTGATTTATTATTTTTCAAACTTTTAACTGCTTGTAAAATTTCATTTTCGCTAATAGTTCGATTAATTTCTTCCTTATTTTCGTTATTTAATAAATTTGAGTCGTTAATATCTTTATCATGTGAATCAGTTGCTTGTGTATTGGCTGTTTTAAAGAAATTATATAAGTCATCCAATGAAGCTAAATTGTTACTATTATTTTTGTTTTGCGTATTAGTTTCCAATATTTTCTAGGATCATAAATTTTTAAATTTCGTATATCTTTTATTTTATTCTCTTTATAGTTTTTATGTGTTTGAGATAAAGTTGTTTTATACTTTTAACTAACGAATTTAAAAAAAAATATTTTTATAATAGTTTGTTTTATGCCTATTGTACATTTTTCTGCATGTATGGTATAAATTTCGTGTGCGAAAGCATTCAGAGTTAAACCATGGCTTAACTTTCTCATAAGTATCAGAGGAGTTATTTTTTACCTCACCAAATGTTTCTTTAGAGCACGATTTGAATAGATTGCCTGTACTAACAATCATTTCGTTCACATTACTTTTCGAAATATTACCGTTATGGAGCAGATTGTCTATTTGGGTTTCAATTTCTGCTGCTTTTATAACATCAAAGTTCTCAATAAAATTATCGGCTTTTCTGGAATCCCAGGCTTTTACTTTAGAATCTGGGGTATTATTAGTATTATTAAGCTTCTTATTTATATTAAACGAAGCGTCATTATTTAATGTCAAAGATAATGCACAGTGTGCTTCTGAGTATAAAATGTCCAAAAAGCAAAACATGTTTGGATTCAGAACAGTACTGAAGTAACACGCTCTGTAATTCGAGGTAAGGGTCATCAGCTACATATTTGGATCCATATGGGGGTACATATACAGTACCACATTGTATGTCGTCTTTTAATCGACAGAGGTGTCGAGAAATGGTAAATAGCAAGATGAGTTTGATGTTTCTTTCTTGATCGATCTTAATAAAAGGAGCGATTTCGTTCTTTACAATTAAGATAATTCCGCCCGACCTGAACCTCGAAATACGAGCTCTGTTATATGAGAAAAGAATATCCAGGGATATTTATTATATCAGTATTGTCTGTTTTCGATTCATGAATCCCAACAATGTCAAACTGATTAATCAAATTTATGAACTCAGGAAACTTCAATTTAGAAACCAATCCACACACATTTAAAGATAAACTCTTAATTTGTGCTTTTTTTTTTTGAATAAGAGTTGAAGGTGTGTTAACATGATTCTGTTCTTTTGAACATAATTTTGCATTATGTTAACACAACTATGTTTCCAGTGGGCACATTACGTTCATACAGCGTCGGTTAAACAGCATGACGTTGCTTTAACGTTGATGCGACGTTATCTCAACATTTCCTACCCGCTGGGTAAAATGTGCTCTTTCAATCCAATCCTTGCGTACTTCATTTTCACTTAACCCATTCATGCCGACTGGACTCTACTACCTAAATGTTTTGGATAGTTCTGTTTCCTGCCGGCCTCGGTGGCTCTGTTGGATGCGCGTCCGACTGGAGACCAGGAGGTCGCGGGTTCAAGTCCCGCCGAGGTCGGCAACATTCTTTCGTGGAGATTGGTCATGAAATATTTTCTACGGTCATTCTCTCCCTTCCGCTGATTCAAGAAGGGCAGTTGTCAGTTTCTGGCGAAAGAATGTGCACAATACTGGTTAACCGCTTAGAGGACTAAGCCAGCCGAGTAAACGTGTGGTTAGGTAAACTGACCGCGCTCGACATGACCCCACTGGGTTGACTTGGCCGTAAAACCTCAACACAAAAGTTCCGTTTCCGAAAAAAAGGGTGTCTGGTTTGTTTCTTCGATATGATCATGTTTTATAGAAATTAATGTGTGAAATACAAACAATGTAGACCGCGACCAGACACCGCAAAACGCAGCATCTGCTCTGGGCCTACAATGTTTGTTAACGTCCCTTTTAGTAATCAGGGTCTACACTGTTAACGCCCCTTTTAATTGCAGCAGCCAGTATAAGCTTTTGCACACACACACAAATTGTGGTCTACGCTTAGCTCACAATCTGAGCTCACAATTTGTGCTAAATGTAGACCAAGCTTTTAGTGAAAGCTAATACTTAGTTATAATAACGTAACGTAGAGTAGTTTATGGAATACAATATTGGATCAGTCCATGACCTTTCATAAAAAGCTCGGAGCAATAGCAACATTAGGATTGTCTATGCCCCTGGTTGTAGACAATAAAATAATAACGGCATGTATGTCAGTCTGGTTTGAAAATTAGGGACGACCCGTATCTCTGAATAAATACTGATTTCTATTTATAATATTATCTAAGACCACAAGTAATTTAGTGTTTGACCGTCTGCTGCGGAAATATGAGCCGTTGGCGGGTATTTTAACGCTTAGCACTCAGAGTAAAATTTTCAGCAGACGACATGTTATAGTTTTTTCCCAGAAAATGAGATTTGACATTTCGTGCAAATTATCTCCAATGGAGACATTTTGCATGAAATGTCTAATCGTGTTTTCTGATTTCGTGCAAATTGTCTCCAATGGAGACATTTTGCATGAAATGTCAAGTCCTATTCTCTGGAAAAAATCGGAGACAATTTGCATGAAATGTCAAATCCTGATTTCTTGGAAAATAAGAAAAATATCATACATTTGTCGTCTGCTGAATTAGCCAAGGGAGTGGTTACGGTTAAAGTAGTTTTCTCAGTAAACTTGATTGAACGCACTGTCATACCGCTATCTGTTGCAGCGGGTGGATTTTATTCGTGGAATTTCTAAAACCAACCCTAGTCCTGCTGAATTCGGATACTTTTTATACCCTGCTTTTGCAAACAGTATAGATCCAGATCGGTCGGCTTCACAAGAAGCCAACTAATCTGGATCTGCACTATTTGACATTGAATATGTGAATTTGTAATAACAACTTGGATCAAGTAATCTGATTGTCTGAAAATTAGAAGTGGATGTGACATCTTAATTTATTGAGCATGTCAATGCACTATTTGACATTGAGTATGCGAATTTGTAATAACAACCTGGATCAAGTAATCTGACTGGCTGAAAATTAGAAGTGGGTGTGACATCTTTATTTATTGAGCATGTCAAGGGTTAAAAACAAATATTATTTATAATATATATACTCAAAGGAAATAAAAAGTATTCAGTTTCGAGTTTTGTGTACCGGCTTGTGTTGTACTGTTTTCCTTAAAATGTTTTCATGGTCATTTTTGTCAACGTCTGTCTTTGAAAATTACAAAGGTAATTATTTCGCAGCATTAAAGTATGGAGTTAAGAGCCCTTAATTAAAAACAGCATTTCCAGTCATAACTCGCTTTGTTTAAAACAAATATCATTTTACTTTTCATAACTGTCATGTACAAATGTCTGTGAGTAAAACCTCAACGTTATTCAATTTCAAATTCCCATCAAATGACGTCAAGCTGAATTTGAATTTCTCCCCGTCTCAAATTATCTCCCTTTGAATAAAAAAACTATAGGGAATAATTTAAAGTCTATATCTGAAATGGTGTTGGTCGTTTTCACTTGAATTTTTCGATAAAGAGTTTCTTGGCTTAGCCTCCTTGTACCACATACAGATGAAATCTCCTATAACCATGTATTTAACAGAATGATGTCAATTGATGTCCCATAGAAATTCAATGCGTTCCGTCAGAAGAGGAACGAAAATGTAAAAAATGTCATGTCCTTGGTATAGAAATTTGACAATGAACTCTGTTATGCATTTGAAGTTGAAACATGTCTTTACAGCATTTTACCCTTCTATCGACTGAATGCAATGCGAATGCATAAATGTAAGTTTCTTTGTCCAAAATGCACTATGAAAGGGAAGTTACTCATAAGCAAATGTTGATTTAGACCACTTATTCGTTTCCGTAAATGTCATTTCCTTGCTCTTTGATAGAATTTCCGGAAAATAATTGCAAATTATGCGTAAATGTTTGTTCTTAAATATGATATCAACGATTAATGTACATATGTAAAAATCCGGTGATAAATAAAAAATAGTTACCTGTATACTTATTTTTTGCCTTTCAATATATATGAGGTTTCAATGCTGATTTTTGCGGTTTCAGTATTTGTAAAAAACACACATATTTTTATTAAAAAGATACAAGGGCGAGACGATATATATAATAGAAGTGGTGTGAAGGGAACAAGTAGGATATTGAACCAACCAACTCCCTAACGAAGCTAACATGTACTGAATGTTATTTTACTAATTTACAGGAGACAAAGGAGACGTCATATTCGGAGCCAAAAGAAACGGTATAAGAAATTTGGGTTAAGTGGAGGACCCGTGACTAGATAATGGTATGTTACTTTTTTCTATGTTTTTATTTTCTCTGTTGCAGTTTTCTACTCATTACGTTAATATGCCTATTCAGAAATGTGTTCTTCTTTGCCAGGACATATTCTCCGTTTCTAACTTTATATAGTAGAAGAACAATACGCTGTTCGAGACGTCTCGTCATGGAACATTGGGACTGTTACGTTAGAACGCCCTATTCAGGCATTCGAAGCGTCAGTAATCCTTTAAATATAAACCTGAACCAAATCTTAACGTAAACTGAAACATTAAACTAAACTTAAACCTAAAACATAATAATAATAATATAATATAATAATAATGTCTTTATTTTACGAGGATGACATATTTAGCAAACAGTGTACTAATCTAACATATGGTCCTCTTTAAAAACTTCT
Source organism: Anodontia alba (assembly GCA_964016985.1). Lineage (NCBI taxonomy): Eukaryota > Metazoa > Mollusca > Bivalvia > Lucinida > Lucinidae > Anodontia > Anodontia alba. The sequence goes on from OZ024826.1 coordinate 39,905,475, forward strand.
AACAATATATACATATTATACATATTTACATTGTAAAATCGGCCGATAAATTCGCCGGGTCGACGCCAGAGCAGCGCTAACATATCTTGGTAGTATGTTGCTCCGCCGTCGTCCCAACGCCAAACGGGTAATTTCATAATCTATGACATAAAACATTCGAACAGTCTAGGGATCGCAGTTAAAAGTTTCTTTGAATAATAAGCAAGTAAAAGTAATTAAATATCCTAAAAGATGATGTTTGATAAAAAAAAAAAAAAAAAAAAAGAAAAAAAAAAAGAGGAAATTTTAACACCCTATAAAACACTCCGATAATAAAATGACCCTTAAAATGTATCTGTAGAATCTTAAGATCTGAGCTGAAATAAAATCATTAACCATTGCACATTAGTTCACTGATCTACTTACTCAGACAACACGGAAAAACGTAACACCTCACTGGCCATCATACAGTCGTCCCTCACAAGGTGCACAACACCGTACATTACTTTATAACAGACCGGTATTCGGCCATAAGTGACAGAATGAGGGTTGTAGTAAGTAGGTAAACAAACCTAAACCAAAGATAACCATTAACATAAACCTAAACCTAAACCGATCTAAACATAAACCTAATCCTAATCTCAAACTTAAACCTCGACCTAAATTTAAGCTTAATAGCCCCGTGTGACCCTTAAACGTATCTTTGTCCGTGTCAACTGTGCAGCCATAGTTTTGTTTTGGTTTTGGTTAGGATTGTCTGCAGTCTTTTGCTTATGTAGGTTAGATATTCGTTTTTTTTTCGACATCCTAATAATAGCCCGTGTGACCATTAAACTTATCTTTGCCCTTGTCACCTGTGTGCCTCTATTTTTTTTTTTTTTTTTTTGTGGGGGGGGGGGGGGGGGGGGGTGGGGGGGGAGGGGCGGAGGAAGGGGGGTTACTCGCATCCGAAGTTTTTTGTTATGTAGGTTTGGTATTCGATTTTTGTGACATTGTCCTAATAATAGCCAGCGGGTGTTTTTCTTTGTTTTTTTCTTTTCGACATTATCCTAATGATAGCCCGCGTGACCCTTCAACTTGCTTTGCCCCTGTGTCCTGAGCGGCCGTAGATTTCTTTCTTTGTGTGGTTACTCACTTCTGAAGTCTTTTCGTTAGGTCTTCAATTTTATTGTCGACATTATCCTAAAAGTAGCCCATGTGACCCTTAAAAATATCTTTGCCGTGTGACATGTGCGGCCTAGTTTCTTTGGTTTGGGTGGTAACTCGCGTCCGAAGTGTTTTGGTATAGTAGCTTAGGATTTTGCTTTTTTTTTTTTTTTTTTTTGAAAATATCCTAATAATAGCCCGTGTAATCCTTAAACTTAACTTTGCCCGTGTCACCTGTGCGGCCCTATTATTTTGGTTTGGATGGTTACTTGCATTCTAAGTTCTTTGGTAAGTAGGTTAGGTATTCGCTTTTTCAACACTATCCTAATAATAGCCCGTGTAACCCTCACTTATCTTTGCCCGTGTCACCTGTGCAGCCCTAGTTTTTCGGTTTGGGTGCTTACTCGCGTGCGAAATTTTTTTGGGTAAGTAGGTAAGGTCTTCACTTTATTTTCAACATTATACTAATAATAGCCCGTGTGACTCTTTAACTAATCTATGCCCTTGTATTTTGGTTTAGGTGCTTACTCATGTCCGAAGTTTACTAGTTAGGTAGGCTAGGCCTTCGCTTTTTTCAACATTTCCCTAATAATAGCCCGTGGGACCCTTAAACTTATCTTTGCCCTTATGACCTGTGTGGCCTTAGTATTTTTGGTTTTGGTGTTTAGTCACGTCTAAAGTGTTTTGGTTATTAGGTAAGTTAGGTCTTTTTTTGTTGTTGTTGTTGTTGTTTTTTGTTGTTTTTTTTTGTTGTTTTTTTTTTACATATCTTAATAATAGCCCCTTGTCATTTGTGTGGCCTTATTTTTTATTTTTTTTTTTTATTTTATTTATTTATTTTTATTTTGGTGGTTACTTACGTTTGAAGTTTTTCGGTTAGGTAGGTTAGGTCTTCGCTTTTATTTCGACATTATCTTAATAATTGCCCGTGTGACCCTTGAATTTATCTTTGCCCGTGTCACCTGTGCAGCCATAGTTTTCATTTGGTTTTGGTGATTAGGATTATCTGCAGTTTTTTGGTTAGGTAGGTTAGGTCTTCGATTTATTTTCAACATTATGCAAATATTAGCCCTAAAAAATCTAAACCAATCTAAACATAAACCTAATTCTAATCCCAAACTTAAACCTTAAGCTTAATAGTCCCTGTGACTCTTAAACGATCTTTGCCCGTGTCACCTGTGCAGCCATAGTTTTGTTTTGGTTTTGGTTAGGATTGTCTGTAGTTTTTGCTTATGTAGGTTAGGTCTTCGTGTTTTTTCGACATTATCCCGATAATAGCCCGTGTGGCCCTTAAGCTTTTCTTTACCCTTGTCACATGTGTGGCTCTTATTCTTTTTTAGGGGGAGGGTTGGGTGGTTACTCGCATCCGAAGATTTTTTGTGAGGTAGGTAAGGTATTCGATTTTTTGTGACAGTCCTATTAAATAATAGACAGTTTTTTTTTTTTCGTTTTTTTTTTTTGTTTTTTTTTTTGTTTTTTTTTTTTTTTTTTTTGTTTTTTCGAAATTATCCTAAAGATAGCTCGTGTAACCTTCAACTTTTTTTTGCCCATGTGGTCTGTGCCGCCGTAGATTTCTTTCTTTGGGTGGTTACTCACTTCTGAAGTCTTTTCGTTAGGTCTTCACTTTTATTTTCGACATTATCCTAAAAGTAGCCCATGTGAACCTTAAAAATATATTTGCCCGTGTGACATGTGCGGCTTAGTTTTTTTTGGTTTTGGTGGTTACTCGCGTCCGAAGTTTTTTGGTATGGTAGGTTACGTGTTTTTTTTTTTTTGTTTTTTGTTTTGTTTTTTTTAAATATTCTAATGATAACCCGTGTGATCCTTAAACTTAACTTTGCCCGTGTCACCTGTGCGGCCCTAGTTTTTTCTGGTTTGGGAGGTTACTTGCGTTGGAAGTTCTTTGGTAGGTAGGTTAGGTATTCGCTTTTTTAACACCATCCTAATAATAGCCTCAAACTTATCTTTGCCCACCTGTGCAGCCCTAGTTTTTTGGTTTGGGTGCTTACTCGCGTGCGAAGTTTTTTTTGGTAAGGTAGGTAAGGTCTTCACTTTATTTTCGACATCATACTAATAATAGTCTGTGTGACTCTTTAACTAATCTATGCCCTTGTGTTTTTTGTTTGGGAGGCTACTCATGTCCGAAGATTTCTGGATAGGTAGGTTAGGTCTACGGTTTGTTTCAACATTATCCTTATATTAGACCATGTAACCATTTAACTTATCTTTTGCCTTATGACCCGCGTGGCCTTAGTATTTTTGGTTTTTGTGTTTAATCACGGCTGATGGGTTTTGGTTAGGTAGGTTATGTACTTGTTTTTTCTTCGACATATCCTAATAACAGCCCCTGTGAACTTAAACTTATCATTGCCCGTGTCATCAGTGTGGCTTTATTTTTTTTATTTTTTACTTTATTTTTTTATTGGCGGCTACTCACGTTTGAAGTTCTTCGGTTAGGTATGATAGGTCTTCGCTTTTTTCGACATTATCCTAATAATAGCCCGTGTGACCCTTAAACTTATCTTTGCCAGTGTCACCTGTGCGGCCCTTGTTTTCTTTTTTATTTTTTGTCTGTGTGTGGTTACTCGCATCCAAGTTAATTCCTAGACCTAAACATACACCTAAACATACATCTAAACTAAACTTAAACATTACTTTTAGAAAAAAAAGTATGTATGTACAAAATATAAGTGATTAGAGAAACACAAGAATAAGGAATAGTCATATATATTGCATATGATTTGTTGTCTTTTCTCATTCGCTATTAGTTGCCATTTCCACCTCTAAGTGTTTAGCAAGCTGTCGCCGATGAGACCTTTAAAGCATAAGAGCCTGTGAATGAGAGACTACTAAACCAATACGCTGTCCGAGACGTCTCGTGTTGACTATGCCTCATGGAACATTGGGACGTTTACGTCAGAACGCCTTATCAGGCAATATAATAGTAAGTATTCCTTTAAATTAAATGTAAACCAAAACAAATCTTAACTTAAACTAAAACTTAAAGTTAAATATAAACATAAACCTAAAACAAAACTAAACCGAAACCAAAGTTAAACACAAACATACACATAAACTAAACAAATCTAAACATAAACATAAACCTAAACTTAAACCTCGACATAGATTTAAGCTTAATAGTCCATGTGACCCTTAAACTTATCTTAGACCGTGCCACCTGTGCGACCGAAGTTCTTTTGGTTTTGTTGATAAGGATTATCTGAAGTTTTTTGGTTCGGTAGGTAAGGTCTTCGTGTTTGTTTCGACATTATCCTAATAATAGTCCGTGTGTCCCTTAAACTTATCTTTGCCCTTGTCACCTGTGTAGTCTAGTTGTTTTGGTTTGGGTGGTTACTCGCATCCGAAGTTTTTTTGTTAGGTAGGTAAGGCTTTTTTTTTTTTTTTTTTTTTTTTTTATTTTATTTTCTTGTGTCATTGTCTTAATAAAAGCCAGTGTTATTTTTTTGTTTACATTATCCTAATAAAAGCCTGTGTGACCCTTAAACTTGCATCCGACTGTTTGACCTGTGCGGCCCTAGATATTTTTATTTGGATGGTTACTCGCTTCTGAAGTTCTTTCGTTAGTTCTTCACTTTTATTTTTTCGACATTACCCTAAACGCAGCCCATGGGATCCTTAAAAATATCTTTGCCGTGTGACATATGCGGCCTAGTTTCTTTAGTTTGGGTAGTTACTCGTGTCCGAAGATTTTTTGGTATGGTAGGTTAGGTTTTTCCTTTTTTTTTTTATTTGAAAATATCCTAATAATAACCCTTGTAACCCTTAAACTTAACTTTGCCGGTGTCATCTGTGCAGCCCTAGTATTTTGGTTAGGGTGGTTACTTGCGTTTGAAGGTCTTTGTCGGTAGGTTAGGTATTCACTTGTTTCAACATTATCCTAAAAATAGCCCGTGTAACCCTTAAACGTATCTTTGCCCGTGTCACCTGTGCAACCCTATTTTTTTGGTTTTGGTGCTTACTCGCGTGCATTTTTCGGAAAGGTAGCTAAAGTCTTCCCTTTATTTTCGTCATTATCCTAATAATAGCCCGTGTGACACTTAAACTTATCTATGCCCGTGTCACCTGTGTGCCTTAGTTCTTTGGTTAGAGTGGCTACTTGTGTGTTAAGTTTTCGGTTAGGTGATTAGGTCTTTGCTTTTTTTTTTTTTTTTTTTTTTTTTTTTCATATTATCGTAATAATAGCCCATCTGACCTTTAAACTTATCCTTGCCCGTACGACTTTGTGTGGCCCGAGTTTTTTTTTTTTTTTTTTTTATTTTAGGTGTTAACTCTTGTCCGAAGTTAATTATTTAGGGTAGGTCTTCCCTTTTTTCGACATTATCCTAATAATAGCCTGTGTGACCCTTAAACCTATAATTTTGCTCTTGTGACCTGTCTGGCCTTCGTTTTTGGCTTTGGTGTGTACTCACTCACGTCTGAAGGTTTTTGGTTACGTAGTTTAGGTCTTTGCTTTTTTTTTTTTTTTTGACATATCCTAATAATAGCCCTTGTGACTCTTAAACGTATCATTGCCCGTGTCATCCGTGTGGCTCTATTTTTTTTTATATTTGTTTCTTTAATTTTTCTTTCTTTCTTTCTTTCTTTCTTTATTTATTTATTTAATTTTTGTTGCTTTTGGTGGTTACTCACGTTTGAAGTTTTTCAGTTAGGTAGGTGAGGTCTTCGCTTTTTTTCAACATTATCCTAATAATAGCCCTTTTGACCCTTAAACGTTTCTGTACCTGTGTCACCCTTGCGGCCCTACTTTTTTTTTATTTGTTTTTCTTTTTAGCTCGCCTGTACGAAGTACAAGGAGAGCTATTGTAGTCACCCCGGTCGTTTGCGTTTGCGTTTGCGTTTGCGTTTGCGTTCCCGTTCCCGTCACACTGCGTTAAAGTTTTTCAAATGCTTATATCTCAACAGTCACTCCTCACAGAGGCATCAAATTTGGAACTTAGGTACCTTGGAGGGTCTTCTGAGATTCCAAGAGAATAAACCCCTGGGTTCATGCCCCTGGGTGGGGCTAGGGGTCAGAATCTAGGACACCTTTGTAATACTGTGTTAAAGTTTTTCAAATTCTTATATCTTGACTTTCACTCCTCATAGAGCATTCATATTTAGAATTTGGGTACCTGGAGGAGTCTTCTGAGATTCCAAAAGAACATACCCCTGGGTTCATACCTCAGGGTGGGCCTTGGAGTGGGGCTAGGGGTCAAAATCTAGGACACATTTGTAAAATCTTATATGCCTACAGGTTATAGACACAACTGGTTATACATCAGCTAACTATGTGACATCGGTTTACGTGTAAGAGAGTGAAGGTCATGGTGACCTACATTTTACGGTCCAGGTCACCTAGATTTCACGGTCCAGTGATTTTGCCTTATATCTTGAATACTATTTGTTGGATAAATGTCACACCTGGGATATTACTTCCATGTGACCCAATGAATGACCACTTACTATATCTAGGTCATTGTGACCTATATTTCATGGTTCAGTGATTTTGCCATATATCTTGAATACTATTTGTTGGATAAATGTCACACCTGGGATATTAGTTCCTTGTGACCCGATTATTGACGTCAAAATATATCTCTGTTAGTGTGACCTATATTTCATGGTTCAGTGATTTTGCCTTATATCTTGAATACTATTTGCTGGATAAATGTCATACCTGGGAAATTACTTCCATGTGACCCAATGAATGACCACTTACTATATCTAGGTCATTGTGACCTATATTTCATGGTTCAGTGATTTTGCCTTATATCTTGAATACTATTTGTTGGATAAATGTCACACCTGGGATATTATTAGTTCCTTGTGACCCGATTATTGACGTCAAAATATATCTGTTGGTGTGACCTATATTTCATGGTTCAGTGATTTTGCCTTATATCTTGAATACTATTTGTTGGATAAATGTCACACCTAAGATATTAGTTCCTTGTGACCCGATTATTGACGTCAAAATATATCTCTGTTGGTGTGACCTATATTTCATGGTTCAGTGATTTTGCCTTATATCTTGAATATTATTTGTTGGATAAATGTCACACCTGGGATATTAGTTCCATGTGACCCAATGAATGACCACTTACTATATCTAGGTCATTGTGACCTATATTTCATGGTTCAGTGATTTTGCCTTATATCTTGAATACTATTTGTTGGTTAAATGTCACACCTGGGATATTAGTTCCTTGTGACCCGATTATTGACGTCAAAATATATCTCTGTTGGTGTGACCTATACTTCATGGTTCAGTGATTTTGCCTTATATCTTGAATACTATTTGTTGGATAAATGTCACACCTGGGATATTACTTCCATGTGACCCAATGAATGACCACTTACTATATCTAGGTCATTGTGACCTATATTTCATGCTTCAGTGATTTTGCCTTATATCTTAAATACTATTTGTTGGATAAATGTCACACCTGGGATATTAGTTCCATGTGACCCGATTATTGACGTCAAAATATATCTCTGTTGGTGTGACCTATATTTCATGGTTCAGTGATTTTGCCTTATATCTTGAATACTATTTGTTGGATAAATGTCACACCTGGGATATTAGTTCCTTGTGACCCGATTATTGACGTCAAAATATATCTCTGTTGGTGTGACCTATATTTCATGGTTCAGTGATTTTGCCTTATATCTTGAATACTATTTGTTGGATAAATGTCACACCTGGGATATTACTTCCATGTGACCCAATGAATGACCACTTACTATATCTAGGTCATTGTGACCTATATTTCATGGTTCAGTGATTTTGCCTTATATCTTGAATACTATTTGTTGGATAAATGTCACACCTGGGATATTAGTTCCTTATGACCCGATTATTGACGTCAAAATATATCTCTGTTGGTGTGACCTATATTTCATGGTTCAGTGATTTTGCCTTATATCTTGAATACTATTTGTTGGATAAATGTCACACCTGGGATATTACTTCCATGTGACCCAATGAATGACCACTTACTATATCTAGGTCATTGTGACCTATATTTCATGCTTCAGTGATTTTGCCTTTTATTTTTATTACTATTTCATGGAGAATTGTCATACCTGGATTATTATATCTATGTGACAAAATGATTTACATACAAATACATCTAGGTCAGTGTGACCTATATTATATGGCTTAATGATAAAAATGTTACAATATAAAATGTACCCAGCAGGCGAGCTCGCTGTCCTACGACAGCTCTTGTTTGTAGTTACTCGTATCCTAGTCAAAAACTAGAGCTAAGCCTAGACCTAAACATAAACCTTAACAAAACCTCAAGCCTAACTTTAACATTAACCAAACCTATACATAAACCAAACCTAAACTTTAACCTAAACCTAAACCTCGACCTCGACCTAAACCTAAACGCACATCTAAATCTAAGCTTAAAAGTAAACCTAAACCTGAAAATAATCAAAAGCTGAACTTAAACCTAAGCATAACCTAAACCTTAACCAAACCGAAACCCTAACCTAAACTAAAACGTAAACCTAAACCTAACCTAAAATTAAACCTAAAATTAAACCTATACCAAAACCTAAACCTGAACCTAAACTTAAATCAAGCCTAACTCTAAACGAAAACCTAAACTTAAACCTTAACCAAAACTTAACCTAAACCACTAAATCAAACCTAAAAATAAACCAAATCTAAACCTAAACCTAAACTTAAACTTCAACTTAACGCTAAACCAGACCCTTTTTTTTCAGATATCCCTTTCTAGCTGATTACCTGGCTGATGTGAGGAATGTAAAGGAGCCTAGTGACTTCTGCGACAGCATACCAGACTTAGACCATAAAGATGTATAGGTACTCTCTCTCTCTCTCTCTCTCTCTATCTCTCTCTCTCTCTCTCTTTCTATTTCTCTCTCTCTCTCACTCTCTCTCTCTCTCTCTAATTCGTCTCAAGCGTCTCTCTCACATAGACGCATGCATACACGGGTTTAAGTAAACAGTACTATACTTATTTTTATTTACCTAACATATTCAACCACCATAGCTCACACATCATCTCATTGCCATTATTGTACTTGAAATGAAGATATAAAGGTTTTACTGGTGGCTATCTGCTAATTAACAATATAATTATTGTGGATAATATCGTGTGCATGGGTATTTGGGTACCACACAGATCTGGTAAAGAAGCGAAAGATACTTGGCACATACGCATTTGCGTGCATTCAGACTCATTAAAATTATATTTATATAAAGTCTTGAGTCACTCCAACAAAGAACAGATATTGACGAGTGAAGCAAAAAAAGAATGGTTTAAAGAAAAACAACACGAATTTGAGAAACTAATATAAGTTAATTTACTTATTTCAGTTAGAAAGGAGTATTTCTGTCCAAGATAAAATCGATTAGAGATTCACAAAAAAAAAAAAAAAAAAAAAAAAAAAAAAAAAAAAAAAAAAGGAAGAGTCGTATGTATTGTATCTTATTTGTTATCTTTTCTCGTTCATTATTAGGTGCCATTTCTATCTCTCTATCTGTTCACAAGCCAACGTCGATGAGACCTTCAAAGCATAAGAGTATGTGAACGAGAGACTGTCAAACCAATACCCTGCCCGAGACGTCTCGTGTTGACGATGCTTCATGGAACATTGGGACTGTAACGTTAGAACGCCTTCATCAGGCAATAGAAGAGTAAGCAATCGTTTAAACTAAATCTAAACAAAACAAAATCTAAACTTAAACTAAAACCTAAGCTTAAACATAAACCTAAACCTAAACTTAAACCTTAAACAAAACTAAACCTAAACCTAAACTTAAACCTGAACATAAACATAACCTTAACCTTAACCTAAACAAATCTAAACCTAAATCTAAATCTAAATATAAACCTAATCCTAAACTTAAACCTCGACCTAAAATTAAGCCTGATAGTCCGTGTGACCCCAAAACTTATCCTTGCCCGTGTCACCTGTGTGGCCGTAGTCTTAAAACTAAACTTAAACCTAAACCAAAACTTAACCTAAACCTATATTTAAATCTAAAACAAACCTACACCAAATCAAACCTAAAATAAACAAACTCTAAACATAAACATAAACTTAAACATAAACCTAAAATGAAACTACAACTTAAATCTAAACCAGGCCTTATCAAATTATTTCTCTTTCAGATATCCCTTTTGCTGATTACTTGGCTGTTGTGAGGAATGTAAAGGAGACCAACTTTGTGTGTAGCGACTTCTGAGACAGCATATCAGACAGATGTAGAGGTACTGTCTCTCTCTCTCTCTCTCTATCCTAATGATAACCCCTGTGAACTCCAACTTACCATTGCCCGTGTCATCAGTGTGGCCTTATTTATTTTTATTTTTCATTTTATTTTATTTAATTGGCGGTTACTCACGTTTCAAATTTCTGCTTCTGCGACAGCATATCAGACAGATGTAGAAGTACTCTCTCTCTCTCTCTCTCTCTCTCTCTCTCTACACCTCTCTCTCTCTCTAATTCGTCTCAAGCGTCTCTCTCACACTGACGCATGCACACACGGGTTTAAGTGGACAACGCTTTACTTATTTTTATTTTCCCAACATATTCAATCACCATAGCTAACACATCCCATTACCTTACTAATACTGGAAATGATAATACGAAATTGATCGGTGGCAAAAGCTAATAAACAGTATCATTATTGTGGATAATGTAGTGTGCATGGGTATTTATTTGGTAACCACACTGATCTGATAAAGATGCGAAATATACACGGCACACACACATTTGCGTGCATTCAGACATTCATTAAAATTCTGTAACTTTTTAAGGTAATCCAACAAGAACAGATCTTGTCTTTGAGAGAAAGAAAGAAATAGCTTGAAAGTAAAAATAACGCGAATATTCAATGCTGCGAAGTTAATTTATCTAGTTCAGTTAGGAGTATTTATGTCCAAAATAAAATTGATTTGAGAAACAAAAATAACAGGAAGAGTCGTACGTAGTGTATATGATTTGTATCTTTTCTCGTTCGTTATTAGGTGCCGCTATCACCTCTATCTGTTTGGCAAGATGTCACCGGTGTGACCTTTAAAGCATAAGAGCCTGTGAATGAGAGACTACCAAACCAATACGCCGTCCGAGACGTCTCGTGTTGACTATGCTTCATGGATCATTGGGACTGTTACTTTAGAACGCCATCATCAGGCAATAGAATAGTAAGTAATCGTTTAAACTAAATCTAAATCTAAACCAAAAATAAACTTAAACCAAAGCCTAAACTTAAACCCAGATCTAAAGCTAAACATAAACCTAAAACAAACATAAACCTTAACCAAACCTAAACATAAACATAAATTTAAAAATAAACAAATATAAACGTAAACATAAACCTAATCCTTAACTTAAACCTCGACCTGAATTTAAGCCTAATAGCCCTGTGGCCCTTTAACTTATCTTTGCCCGTGTCACCTGTGCGGTCGTAGGTTTTCTGTTGTTGTTTTTTTTGTTGTTGTTGTTGTTTGATGGTTAGGATTATCCGAACATTTTTAGATAGGCAGGTTAAGTCTTCTTTTTTTTCGACATTATCCTGATAACATTCCGTGTGACCCTTAAATTTATCTTTGTCCTTGTCACCTGTGTGGCTAATCCTAAACTGAAACCTCGACCTAAATTAAAGCCTAATAGCCCGTGTGACCTCTAGTTGTTTCTTGGTTTGAGTGGTTACTCGCATCCGTAGCCTTTTTGTAAGGTAGGTTAGGTATTTGCTTTTTTGTGACATTGTCCAAATAATAGCCATTTTTGTTTTTGTTGTTTTCGACATAATACTAATAGTAACCCATGTGACTCTTAAATTTAAGTCTTTGTCCTAGTCACTTGTGTGGCTAATAGCCCGTGTGACCCTAATAGCCCGTGTGACCCTTAAACTGATCTTTGCCCGTGTTACCTGTGCGGTCGTTTTTTTTTTTTTTTTTTTTTTTTTTTTTTTTTTTTTTTGTTTTTTTGATGGTTTGGATTATCCGAACATTTTTAGATAGGCAGGTTAGGTCTCTTTTTATTTCGACAATTCTGATAATAGTCCGTGTGACCCTTAAATTCATCTTTGTCCTTGTAACCTGTGTGGCTCTAGACTTTTTCTTGGTTAGAGTGGTTACACGCATCCGGATTTTTTGTAAGGTAGGTTAGGTATTTGCTTTTTTGTGACATTGTCCAAATAATAGCCAGTGTTTTTTTTTTTGTCTTTGTGACATTGTCTAATAATAGCCAGTGTTTTTTTTTTTTTGTTTTTTTTTGTTTTTTTTTTTGTTTTTGACATTATCCTGATAATAGCCAGTGTGACCCTTAAACTTGCTTTGCCCGTGTGACCTGTGCGGCCCTATATTTATTTGTTTAGGTGGTTACTCGCGTACGAAATTATTTGGCTAGGTCTTCACTTTAAGTTTCGATATTATCCTACTAGAAGCCCATGTGAACCTTAAAAATATCTCTGCCCGTGTGACCTGTGCGCCGCTAGTTTCTTCGGTTTTGGTGGTTACTCGCGTCTGAAGTCTTTTGGTATGATATGTTAGATTTTTTTCAGAATATCCTAATAAAAGCTCGTGTGACCCTTTAACTTATCTTTGACCGTGTCACCTATGCGGCTCTAGTTTTTTTATTTGGGTGGTTACTTGCGTTCGAAGTTTTTTGGTACGTAGGTTAGGTATTTGCCTTTTTTCAACATTATCCTTATAATAGCCCGAGTACCCCTTAAGCTTTTCTTCGCCCTTGAAATCTGTGCAGCCTTAGTTTTTTGGTTTGGATGCTTACTCGCGTGCGAAGTTTTTTGGTAAGGTAAGTAAGGCCTTCCCTTTATTTTGGACATTATCCTAATAATATCCCATGTGACGCTTAGACTTATCTTTGCCTGTTATACCTGTCTGGCATAAGTTCTTTGCGTAGGATGCCTACTCGCGTCTGAAGTTTTTGGTTAGGTAGTAAGGTCTTCGCTTTTTTCGACATTATCCTAAAAATAGTCCGTGTTACCCTTAATCTTGCTTTGCCCGTGTGACCTGTGCGGCCCCATGTTTTTTTGTTTAGATAGTTATTCGCGTCAAAAGTTTTTGATGAGGTTTTCACTTTTATTTTCGACATTATCCTTATAGTACCCCATGTGAACCATAAAACTGTCTCTGCCCATGTGACATGTACGCCCCTAGATTCTTTGGTTTGAGGCGTCTGAAGTTTTTGGTATAGTAGGTTAGGTTACTGCTTTTTACACAATATCCTAATAATAGCCCGTGTGACCCTTTAACTTATTTATGTCCTTGTTCCCTGTGCGGCCCTAGTTTTTTTTTTTTTTGAGTGGTTACTTACGTTCGAAGATTTTTGGTATGGTAGGTTAGCTTCTTTTTTTTTAACAGTATCCTTATAATAGCCTGTGTGTCCCTTAAACTTATCTTTGCCCGTGTCACCTGTGCGGCCCTAGTTTTTTGGCTTGGATGGTTAAAGGCGTTCGAAATTCTTTGGCAGGTAGGTAAGGTATTCGCTTTTCTTAACATTACCCTAATAATAGACCGTGTATTTGTTTGTGTTGAGGTTTTACAGCCCAGTCAACCAAATGGGGTCATGTCGAGCGCGGACAGTTTAACTTACCACACGTTTACTGGGCAGGTGTAGTCCTCTAAGCAGTTAACCAGTATTGTGCACATTCTTTCGCCAGAAAAAATAGACCGTGTAACCCTTAAATCTATCTTTGCCCATGTAATATTTGCAGCTCTAGTTTTTTTGTTTGGGTGCTTACTCGCGTGCGAAGTATGTTTTGGTAAGATAGGTAAGGTATTCCCTTTATTTTCGACATTATCCTTGTAATAACCCTTGTGACCCTTGAACTTATATTTGCCCGTGTCACCTGTGTGACCTTAGTTCTTTACATAGGATGCTTACTCGTGCCTGAAGTTATCTGGTAAGGTGGTGAGGTCTTCTCTTTTTTCAACATTATCCTAATAATAGCACGTGTGAACCTTTAATTTATCTTTGCGCGTACGACCTGTGTGGCCCTAAATTCTTGGTTTTGGTGGTTACTCATGTCCGAAAATTATTGGTTAGGTAGGTAAGGTCTTCGCTTTTCTTTCAACATTATGCTAATAATAGCACGTGCGAACCTTAAATTTATCTTTGTCGTGCGACCTGTGTGGCCTTTGTTTTTTTGGTTTGGGAGATTACTCATGTCCGAAATTGACTGGTTATGTAGGTAAGGTCTTCGCTTTTTTTTGACATTATCCTAGTAATAGCCCGTGTGACCCTGAAACCTATCTTTGCCCTTGTGACCTGTGTGGTCTTAGTTTTTTGGTTTTGGTGTTTACTCACGTGTGATTTGTTTTGGTTAGGTAGGTTAAGACTTTGTTTTTTTTCTTCTTGACATATCCTAATAATACCCCCTGTGACCTTTAAATTTATCATTGCCCGTGTCATCTGTGTTGCCCTACTTTTTGGGTTTTTGTGGGTACTCACGTCTGAAGTTTTCAGTTAGGTAGGTTAGGTCTTCATTCGTTTTCGCCATTATCCTAATAATAGCCCGTGCGAACCTTAAATGTATCGCTGCCCGTGTGTCATCTGCGGCCCTAGGATATTTTTTATTTTTATTTATTATTCTATTTATTTTTTATTTTTTTTTGTTCTAAACCTACACCTAAACTTAAATCTAAACAACACCTAAACCTTAACTTTAATCTAAACCAAGCGTAAACATGAACCAACTCCTTAAATCTCACCTAAACTTAAACCTAAACCTAACCTAATTATAAATCTACATTTTAATTAAATCTAAACCTAAACCTAAACCTAAACTAAACCAAAGTTAAACTTAAACCTTAACATAACCTAAACCTAACAAAACCGAAACCTAAACCTAAACTTAAACCTTAGCCTAACCTAAATTTAAAACGAATCCTAAACCTGAACGTAAATCTAAACCAAGCCTAGATCTAAACGTAAATCTAAACTTAAACCTTTACCTAAACCAAAATTTAATCTAAACCTATATTCAGATCTAAAGCAAACCTATACAAAATCAAATCTAAAAGTGAACTGAATTTCAACCTAAACTTAAACCTTAACCTAAAATTTAACTTCAACTTAAATCTAAACCAGACCTTATTTTTTATTTATTTATTTTTTTTTCAGATGTCCTTTTTGCTGATTACCTGGCTGTTACAAGGAATGTAAAGGAGCCCCACTTTGTGTGTAGCGACTTCTGCGACAGCATACCAGACATACCATAAAGATGTAGAGGTATTCTCTCTCTCTCTCTCTCTCTATTTCGTCTCAAGCGTCTCTCACACAGAGACGCATGCACACACGGGTTAAAGTAGACAGCGTTATACTTATTTTTATTCACCAAACATATTTAGCCACCATATCTCACACATCTCATTACCATACTTATACTTAAAATGGAAATATGAAGGAGTTGACTGCTGGCAATCAGCTAATTAACAATATCATTATTGTGGATAATGTAGTGTGCATGGGTATTTGGCCAAATGGGTACCACATTGATCTGGTAAAGAAGCGAAAAATACTCGATATATACACATTTGCGCGCATTCAGAAATTCATTAAAATTCAATAAAATTTTGAGGCAATCCAACAAAGAACAGATATTGACTTTGAGTGAAAGAAAGAAATTGGTTGAAAGAACAAAAAGCACGAATTTTCAATGCTGGCAAACTAATATAAGTTAATATACTTATTACAGTTAGAAAGGAGTAATTTTTTGTACAAAATAAACTTGATAAAACACACAAAAGCAAAAAAAAAAAAAAAAAAAAAAAAAAAAAAAAAAAAACAAGAAGAATTCTATGTATTGTATATGACTGTTATCTTTTCTCGTTCGGTTTTAAGTGCCGTTTCCACCTCTATCTTTTTAGCAATCAGTTGCCAATGAGACCTTCAAAGCATAACAGCCGGTAAATGAGAGACTACCAAACCAATACGCTGTTCGACATGTCTCATGTTGACCATGCCTCACAGAACATTGGGACTGTTACGTTAGAACGCTCTCATCAGGCAATCGAAGAGTAAGTAATCGTTTAAACTAAATCTAAACCGAAATCAAATCTAAACTTAAGCTAAAACCTAAACTAAAACCTAAACCTAAACTTAAACCTAAAACAAACCTAAACCTAAACCAAAGCAAAACATAAACATAAACAAATCTAAACATAAACGTAAACATAATCCTCAACTTAAACCTCGGCCTAAATTTAAGCCTAATAACCCGTGTGATCCTTAAAATTATCTTTGCCTGTGTCACCTGTGCGGCCGTAGTTTTCTTTCTTTTTATTTATTTATTTTATTTCATTTTATTTATTTTTTTTTTTTTTTGGATAGGATTATCTGAATTTTTGGTTAGGTATGTTAAATCTTCGCTTGTTTTCCCGACATAATCATAATAATAGCCCGTGTGACCCTTATACTTATCTTTGCCCGTGCGACCAGTGTGGCCTTAGTTTTTTGGTTTGGGTGTTAACTCATGCTAAAGCTTTTTGGTTAAGTAGGCTAGTTCTTTGCTTTTTTGACATATCCTAATAATTGCCTCTGTGACCCTTAAACATATCCTTACCCGTGTCATCTGTGTGGCCCTGTTTTTTTTTTTTTTTTTTTTTTTTTTTGGGGGTGGGGGGGGCGGGGGTGGGGGTGGGGGTGTGGGGTGGGTGGGGGGAGGGTGGTTGGCGGTGGGGGTTTGATGGTTACTTACGTCTGAACTTCCGGTTAGGCAGGTTAGGTCTTCGCTTTTTTTCAGTATTATCCTAATAATAGCCCGTGTGACCCTTAAACTTATCTTTGCCCGTGTCACCTGCGCGGTTCTAGTATTTTTTTTTCTGGTTACTGGCATCCAAGTTCAAACCTAGACCTAAACTAACACCTAAACAAAACCATAACCTTAACTTTAACCTAAACCAAACTTAAACATGAACCAAGCCTAAGCCTAAACCTAAGCTTAAATCTTGACCTAAACCTAAACCTAAACCTAAATTTAAACCTAAACTTGAAACTAAACCTAAAGCTAAACTGAAAACTAAACCAAATCTAAACTTAAACCTAAACATAACCTAAACCTAAACATAACATTAACCTAAACCAAACCGAAACCTAAGCCTAAACCTAACCAAAATCTCACCTTAAACCTTAACCTTAACCTAAATCTAAACTTAAACCTAAACCTAAATTTAACTTTAATTTAAATCTAAACCAGACAAATATGGGTTAAAGTAGACAGCGCTATACTTATTTTTATTCACCCAACATATTCAGTCGTGCAGCGCTCCCATCCCATTACCATACTTATACTTGAAATGAAAATATGAAGTTGACTGCTGGCAATCTGCTAATTAACAATATTATTACTGTGAATATTGTAGTGTTAATGGGTATTTGGCCAAATGGGTACCACATTGATCTGGTAAAGAAGCGAAAAATACTCGGTACATACACATTTGCGCGCATTCAGAAATTTATGAAAATTCTGTTTTGTATAGTAAATCAACAACACGAAATAATTTTTGTCATGTATTAACATAAACGTTTCGCTATCACGGCTTCTTTAGGTTGTAATCTTGTGTTGTTTTTTCTTTTTTTTTTTTTTTTCGAAATTATCCTAATGGTAGCCCGTGTGACCCTTCCAACTTGATTTGCCCATGCGGCCTGTGCCGCCGTAGATTTCTTTCTTTGGGTGGTTACTCGCTTCTGAAGTCTTTTCGTTAGGTCTTTACTTTTATTTTCGACATTATCCTAAAAATAGCCCATGTAAACCTTAAAAATATATTTTCCCGGTGACATGATCGGCTTAGTTTCTTTGGTTTGGGTGGTTACTCGCGTCCGAAGTTTTTTGGTATGGTAGGTTAGGTTTTTTATTGTTTTTAATTTTTTTCTTGAAAATATCCTAATAATAACCCGTGTGATCCTTAAACTTAACTTTGCCCGTGTCACGTGTGCGGCCCTAGGTTTTTGGTTTGGGAGGTTACTTGCGTTCGAAGTTCTTTGGTAGGTAGGGTAGGTATTCGCTTTTTCAACACCATCTTAATAATAGCCCGTGTAACCCTCAAACCTATCTTTGCCCGTGTCACCTGTGCAGCCCTAGTTTTTTGGTTTGGGTCCTTACTCGCGTGCGAAATTTTTTTGGATAGGTAGGTAAGGTCTTCACCTTTATTTTCGACATTATACTAATAATAGTCCGTATGACTCTTTAACTAATCTATGTCCTTGTTTTATGGTTTGGGTGGTTACTCATGTCCGAAGATTTCTGGATATGTAGGTTAGCTATTCGCTTTGTTTCAACATTATCCTAATAATAGTCCATGTAACCATTTAACATCTTTTCTCTTATGACCCGTGTGGCCTCAGTATTTTTTGGTTTTGGTGTTTACTCACGGCTGAAGGGTTTTGGTAAGGTAAGTTATGTACTTGTTTTTTCTTCGACATATCCTAATAATAGCCCCTGTGAACTTAAACTTATCATAGCCCATGTCATCAGTGTGGCCTTATTTTTTCATTTTTTATTTTATTTTTTTTTTTGGCGGTTACTCACGTTTGAAGTTCTTTGGTTAGGTATGATAGGTCTTGTCTTTTTTTCGACATTATCCTAATAATAGCCGGTGACCCTTAAACTTATCTTTGCCAGTGTCACCTATGCGGCCCTAGTTTTCTTTTTTTATTTTTGTCTGTGTGTGGTTACTCGCATCCAAGTTAAATCCTAGACCTAAACATACGTCTAAACTAAACCTCAACATTACTTTTAGAAAAACAGTATGTATGTACAAAATATAAGTAATTAGTGCAACAAAAGAAACAGGAATAGTCATATGTATTGCATATGTTTGTTGTCTTTTCTCATACGCTATTAGTTGTCATTTCCACCTCTATGTGTTTAGCAAGCTGTCGCCGATGAGACATTTAAAGCATAAGAGTGTGAATGAGAGACTACCAAACCAATACGCTGTTCGAGACGTCTCGTGTTGACTATGCCTCATGGTACATTGGGACTGTTACGTTACAACGCCCTCATCAGGCAATAGAAAAGTAAGTAATTCTTTAAATTAAATGAAAACTAAAACAAATCTTAACTTAAACTAAAACTTAAAGTTAAATATAAACATAAACCTAAAACAAAACTAAACCTTAACCAAAATTAAACACAAACATACACATAAACTAAGCAAATCTAAACATAAATATAAACCTTCTAAACTTAAACCTCGGCATAAATTTAAGCTTAATAGTCCATGTGACCCTTAAACTTATCTTTGCCCGTACCTACTGTGCGGCCGAAGTTCTTTTGGTTTTGTTGATAAGAATTTTCTGAAGGTTTTTGGTTCGGTAGGTTAGGTCTTTGTTTTTTTTTTTTTTTTTTTTTTTTTTTTTTTTTTTTAAATATCCTAATAATAGCCCGTGTGACCCTAAAACTTATCTTTGCCCTTGTCACCTGTGTAGTCTAGTTGTTTTGGTTTGGGTGGTTACTCGCATCCGAAGTTTTTTTTTTTTGTTTGGTAGGTAAGGTATTTTTTTTTATTTTGTTTTTTTGTTGTTTTATTGTGTCATTATCTTAATAAAAGCCAGTGTTATTTTTTTGTTTACATTATCCTAATAAAAGCCCGTGTGACCCTTAAACTTGCAACGCCCGTTTAACTTGTGCGGCCCTAGATATTTTTATTTGGATGGTTACTCACTTCTGAAGTTCTTTCTTTAGTACTTCACTTTTATTTTTTCGACATTATCCTAAACGCAGCCCATGGGGAACCTTAAAAGTATCTTTGCTCGTGTGACATATGCGGCCAAGTCTCTTTAGTTTGGGTGGTTATTCGGGTCCGAAGTTGTTTTGGTTATGTAGGTTAGGTTTATGCGTTTGTTTGTTTTTTTTAATTTGAAAATATCCTAATAATAACCCGTGTGACCCTTGAACTTAACTTTGTCGGTGTCATCTGTGCGGCCCTAGTACTTTGGTTAGGGTGGTTACTTGCGTTTGAAGGTCTTTTATCGGAAGGATAGGTATTCACTTGTTTCACCATTATCCTAAAAAAAAGCCCGTGTAACCCTTAACTTATCTTTGCCCGTGTCACCTGTGCAGCCCTATTGTTTTGGTTTGGGTGCTTACTCGCGTGCGTTTTACGGAAAGGTAGCTAAAGTCTTCCCTTTATTTTCGACATTATCCTAATAATAGCCCGTGTGACCCTTTAACTTATCTATCCCCGTGTCACCTGTGTGGCCTTAGTTCTTTGGTTAGAGTGGGAACTTGCGTGTTAAGTTTTCGGTTAGGTGATTAGGTCTTTGCTGTTTTTTTTGTTGTTGTTTTTTTTTTTTTCAATATTATCCTAATAATAGCCCGTCTGACCGTTAAACTTATCCTTGCCCGTACGACTTGTGTGGCCCGAGCTTTTTTTTTTTTTTTTTATTTTTTTTTTTTTTTTATTTATTTTTTTTTTTTTTTATTTAGGTGTTTACTCTTGTCCGAAGTTAATTATTTAGGTAGGTTAGGTCTTCCTTTTTTTTCACATTATCCTAATAATAGCCTTTGTGACCCTTACACTTACCTTTGCCCTTGTGACCTGTCTGGCCTTAGGTTTTGGCTTTGGTGTTTATTCACTCACGTCTGAAGGTTTTTGGTTAGGTAATTTAGGTCTATGCTATCTTTTCGACATTATCCTAATGATAGCCCCTGTGACCCTTAAACGTATCATTGCCCGTGTCATCCGTGTGGCCCTATTATTTTTTTATATTTTTTAATGTTTTATTTATTTATTTGTTTATTTATTTATTTTTGTTGTTTTTGGTGGTTACACGTTTGAAGTTTTTCAGTTGGGTAGGCTAGGTCCTTGCTTTTTTTTCAGCATTATCCTTATAATAGCGCGTGTGATCCTTAAACGTTTCTTTGCCTGTGTCACCCTTGCTGCCCTACATTTCTTTATTTGTTTTCTTTTTTGTAATTACTCGCATCCTAGTTAAAAACTAAAGATAGGCCTAGACCTATACATAAACCTTAACAAAACCTCAAGCTTAACTTTAAAATTAATCAAACCTATACATGAACCAAACCTAACCCTTAACCTAAACTTTAACCTAAACCTAAACCTCGACCTCGACCTAAACCTAAACACACATCTAAATCTAAGCTTAAAAGTAAACCTAAACATGAAAATAATAAAAAGCTAAAATTAAACCTAAGAATAACCTAAACCTAAACCAAACCGAAACCTTAACCTAAACTTAAACCTAAACCTAACCTAAATTTAAATCTAAATTTAAACCTATACCAAAACCTAAACCTGAACCTAAACTTAAACTAAGCCTAAATCTAAACGTAAACCTAAACTTAAACTTAAAACTTAACCAAAATTTAACCTAAACCGCTATTAAATCTAAAGCAACCCTACACTAAATCAAACCTAAAAATAAACCAAATCTAAACCTAATCTGACACCTAAACCTTAAATTAAACTTCAACTTAACTCTAAACCAGACCTTTTTTCTCAGATATCCCTTTCTCTCTGATTACCTGGCTGATGTGAGGAATGTAAAGGAGCCTAGTGACTTCTGCGACAGCATACATTAGACCATCATGATGTACAGGTACTCTCTTTCTTTCTATTTCTCTCTATCTTTCTCTCTCACTCTCTCTCACTCTCTCCCTCTCTTCTAATTTGTCTCAAGCGTCTCTCTCACACAGACGCATGTACACACGGGTTTAAGTAAACAGTGATATACTTATTTTTATTTACCCAACATATTCAACCACCATAGCTCACACATCATTCCATTGCCATTATTAGCTCGCCTGTACGAAGTACAAGGAGAGCTATTGTAGTCAACCCGGTCGTCCGCGTTTGCGTTTGCGTTTGCGTTCCCGTCACACTGCGTTAAAGTTTTTTAAATGCTTATATCTCAACAGTCACTCCTCACAGAGGCATCAAATTTGGAACTTAGGTACCTTGGAGGGTCTTCTGAGATTTCAAGAGAATAAACCCCTGGGTTCATGCCCCTGGGTGGGGCTAGGGGTCAGAATCTAGGACACCTTTGTAATACTGTGTTAAAGTTTTTCAAATTCTTATATCTTGACTTTCACTCCTCATAGAGCATTCATATTTAGAATTTGGGTACCTGGAGGAGTCTTCTGAGATTCCAAAAGAACATACCCCTGGGTTCATACCTCAGGGTGGGCCTTGGAGTGGGGCTAGGGGTCAAAATCTAGGACACATTTGTAAAATCATATATGCCTACAGGTTATAGACACAACTTGTTATACATCAGCTAACTATGTGACATCGGTTTAAGTGTAAGAGAGTGAAGGTCATGGTGACCTACATTTTACGGTCCAGGTCACCTAGATTTCACGGTTCAGTGATTTTGCCTTATATCTTGAATACTATTTGTTGGATAAATGTCACACCTGGGATATTACTTCCAAGTGACCCAATGAATGACCACTTACTATATCTAGGTCATTGTGACCTTTATTTCATGGTTCAGTGATTTTGCCTTATATCTTGAATACTATTTGTTGGATAAATGTCACACCTGGGATATTAGTTCTTTGTGACCCGATTATTGACGTCAAAATATATATCTGTTGGTTGACCTATATTTCATGGTTCAGTGATTTTGCCTTATATCTTGAATACTATTTGTTGGATAAATGTCACACCTGGGATATTAGTTCCTTGTGACCCGATTATTGACGTCAAAATATATCTCTGTTGGTGTGACCTATATTTCATGGTTCAGTGATTTTGCCTTATATCTTGAATACTATTTGTTGGATAAATGTCACACCTGGGATATTAGTTCCATGTGACCCAATGAATGACCACTTACTATATCATTGTGACCTATATTTCATGCTTCAGTGATTTTGCCTTTTATTTTTATTACTATTTCATGGAGAATTGTCATACCTGGATTATTATATCTATGTGACAAAATGATTTACATACAAATACATCTAGGTCAGTGTGACCTATATTATATGGTTGAATGATTTCGCCATATAACTTGAAAATTATTTCATAGAAATATGTCATACTTATTTGACTTAATCATTCTAGGACACTGTGACCTATATTTCATGGTTCACTGATTTTCCCTTATAAAGGAAGACCGTGTGATGCAGAAATATCATACCTGGATTATAATTTCCATCTGACCCGAAGATTGTCCTCAATATAGTTCAGTTTGACCTATATTTCATGGTTCACTGATTTTTATCCTTACCTTGAATACTATTTCATTGAGCAATACCATAAATCAAATATTAGTTCTATATGATACTATGATTGACATCAAAATATATCTAGGTCAGTGTGACCTACATTTCATGATTCAGGGATTTTTGCCTTATATCTTGAAATTATTTGATCAGCAATTCCATTTGTCAATCTACTTCCATGTGATCCCAAGGGTTGACTTAAAAATATGTCAGTGGTACATCTAACACAGAGATTTCCTTCAACATTTATAGAGGGAGAGACTCAAAACTTATTTAAGTCCTATTTATATCCTCTCTCAAAATAGGAAGAAAGTCTGCTCTTGACCAACTTACAACAATATTTCTCAAAATGTGTGGGTCCTCAAAATTCAGTTCTTGATATGTTTAGTCAGATGTACCTACATTTACACATAACTTCTTATTTTATTTTTACTTCATAACATTACACTTTTAATTCAAAACTGAATGCGGCACCCGCTCATTGGGACTTTAATAAATAGATCGGGCTGCATGATGCTTCCACGCAGAGCTGAAACCAACTGCACACAAGTACTGGTTAGCTGCTTAGAGGTTCTAAGCTTGCCCAGGAAAGGTGGTGCGAGTTGGACCGTCCATGCATAAAAATCCTATTGGTTTAATTGGGCAGCATATACTTATATAAAGTCTTGAATCACCCCAACAAAGAACAGATCTTGACTTTGAGTGAAACAAAAAAATTGGTTGAAAGAAAAAACAACACTAATATATTTAGAGAATCACAAAAAAAAAAACAAAAAAACAGGAAGAGTCGTATGTATTGTATATGATTTGTTATCTTTTCTCGTTCATTATTAGGTGCCATTTCCATCTCTATCTGTTCAGCAAGCTAACGTCAATGAGACCTTCAAAGCATAAGAACATGTGAACGAGAGACTGTCAAACCAATACCCTGCCCGAGACGTCTTGTGTTGACGATGCTTTATGGAACATTGGGACTGTTACGTTAGAACGCCTTCATCAGGCAATAGAAGAGTAAGCAATCGTTTGAACTAAATCTAAACCAAACAAAATCTAAACTTAAACTAAAATCTAAGCTTAAACATAAACCTAAACCTAAACTTAAACCTAAAACAAACCTAAACCTAAACCAAAGCTAAACGTAAACATAAACATAACCTTAACCTAAACAAATCTGAACCTAAATCTAAACATAACCTAATCCTAAACTTAAACCTCGACCTAAAATTAAGCCTAATAGTCCGTGTGACCCTAAAATTTATCCTTGCCCGTGTCACCTGTGCGGCCGATGTCTTAAAACTAAACTTAAACCTAAACCAAAACTTAACCTAAACCTCTATTTAAATCTAAAACAAACCTACACCAAATCAAACCTAAAATAAACAAAATCTACACATAAACTTAAACTCAAACGTAAACCTAAAATGAAACTACATCTTAAATCTAAACCAGACCTTATCAAATTATTTCTTTTTTCAGATATCGCTTTTGCTGATTACTTGGCTGTTGTGAGGAATCTAAAGGAGACCCACTTTGTGTGTAGCGACTTCTGCGACAGCATATCAGACAGATGTAGAGGTACTCTCTCTCTCTCTCTCTCTCTCTCTGTCTCTGTCTGTCTCTGTCTGTCTCTGTCTGTCTCTCTCTCTCTGACTCTCTCTCTCTCAAATTCGTCTCAAGCGTCTCTCTCACACTGATGCATGCACAAACGGGTTTAAGTAAACAGTGCTATACTTATTTTTATTTACCCAACATATTCAACCACCATAGCTCACACATCATCCCATTGCCATTATTGTACTTGAAATGAAAATATAAAGGTTTGACCGGTGGATATATGCTAAGTAACAATATAATTATTGCGGAAAATATCGTGTGCATGGGTATTTGGGTACCACACAGATCTGGTAAGAAGCCAAAGATACTTGGCACATTCGCATTTGCGTGCATTCAGAAACTCATTAAAATTATATTTATATAATGTCTTGAGACTCTCCAACAAAGAACAGATCTTGACTTTTAGTGAAACAAAAAAAAGAATGGTTTAAAGAAAAAGCAACACGAATTTGAGAATCTCATATAAATTAATTCATTATTTCATTTAGAAATTGGTATTTCTGTCCAAAATAAAATCGATTAAAGAATCACAAAAAAAAAGGAAGAGTCGTATGTATTGTATATGATTTGTTATCTTTTCTCGTTCATTATTAGGTGCCATTTCCATCTCTATCTGTTCAGCAAGCTAACGTCGATGAGACCTTCAAAGCATAAGAGCATGTGAACGAGAGACTGTCAAACAAGTACCCTGCCCGTGGTCTCGTTTTGACGATGCTTCATGGAACATTGGGACTGTTACGTTAGAACGCCCTGATCAGGCAATAGAAGAGTAAGCAGTCGTTTAAACTAAATGTAAACCAAACAAAATCTAAACTTAAACTAAAACCTAAGCTTAAACAAAAACCTAAACCTAAACTTAAACCTAAAACAAAACTAAACCTAAACCAAAGCTAAACGTAAACAAAAAACATAACCTTCACCTAAGCAAATCTAAACATAAATCTAAACATAAACCTAATCCGAAGCTTAAACCTCGACCTAAAATTAAGCCTAATAGTCCGTGTGACCCTAAAACTTATACTTGCCCGTGTCACCTGTGCGGCCGTAGTCTTAAAACTAAACTTAAACCTAAACCAAAACTTAACCTAAACCTCTATTTAAATCTAAAACAAACCTACACCAAATCAAACCTAAAATAAACAAAATATAATCTTAAACTTAAACCTAAACCTAAAATGAAACTACAACTTAAATCTAAACCAGGCCTTATCAAATTATTTCTTTTTCAGATATCGCTTTTGCTGATTACTTGGCTGTTGTGAGGAATGTAAAGGAGACCCACTTTGTAGCGACTATCTGCGACAGCATATCAGACAGATGTAGAGGTACTCTCTCTCTCTCTCTCTCTCTCTCTCTCTAATTCGTCTCAAGCGCCTCTCTCACACTGATGCATGCACACACGGGTTTAAGTAAACTGCTTTACTTATTTTTATTTATTCAACATATTCAACCACCGTAGCTCACACATCATCCCATTGCCATTATTGTACTTGAAATGAAAATATAAAGGTTTGTCTGGTGGCAATCTGCTAATAAACAATATAATTATTGTAGATAATATCGTGTGCATGGGTATTTGGGTACCACACAGATCTGGTAAAGAAGCCAAAGATACTTGGCACATACGCATTTGCGTGCATTCAGAAACTCATTAAAATTATATTTATATAAAGTCTTGAGTCACTCCAACAAAGAACAGATCTTGACTTCGAGTGAAACAAAAAACGAATGGTTTAAAGAGAAAACAACACGAATTTGAGAAATTAATATCAGTTAATTTACTTATTTCAGTTAGAAAGGAGTATTTCTGTCCAAAATAAAATCGATTAGAGAATCACAAAAAAAAACAAAAAAAAACAGGAAGAGTCGAAAAAAAAAAAAAAAAAAAAAGGAAGAGTCGTATGTATTGTATATGATTTGTTATCTTTTCTCGTTCATTATTAGATGCCATTTCCATCTCTATCTGTTCAGCAAGCTAACGTCGATGAGACCTTCAAAGAATTGGAGCATGTGAACGAGACACTGTCAAACCAATACACTGCCCGAGACGTCTCGTGTTGACGATGCTTCATGGGACATTCGGACTGTTACGTTAGAACGCCCTCATCAGGCAATAGAAGAGTAAGCAATCGTTTAAACTAAATCTAAACCAAACAAAATCTAAACTTAAACCAAAACCTAAGCTTAAACATAAACCTAAATCTAAAGTTAAACCTAAACCAAAACTAAACCTAAACCAAAACTAAATTTTAAACATAAACATAACCTTAACTTAAAAAAATCTGAACATAAATCTAAACATAAACCTAATCCTAAACTTAAACCTCGACTTAAAATTAAGACTGATTGTCCGTGTGACCCCTTAACTTATCCTTGCCCGTGTCACTTGTGCGGCCGTAGTCTTAAAACTAAACTTAAACCTAAACCAAAACTTAAACTTAAACCTCTATTTAAATCTAAAACAAACCTACAACAAATCAAACCTAAAATAAACAAGATCTAAACCTAAACTTAAACTTAAACGTAAACCTAAAATGAAACTACAACATAAATCTAAACCAGGCCTTATCAAATTATTTCTTTTTCAGATATCCCTTTTACTGATTACTTGGCTGTTGTGAGGAATGTAAAGGAGACCAACTATGTGTGTGGCGACTTCTGCGACAGCATATCAGACAGATGTAGAGGTACTCTCTCTCTCTCTCTCTCTCTCTGTCTCTCTCTCTCTCTCTTTAATTCGTCTCAAGCGTCTCTCTCACACTGACGCATGCACACATGGGTTTAAGTAAACAGTGATATACTTATTTTTATTTACCCAACATATTCAACCACCGTAGCTCACACATCATCCCATTGCCATTATTGTACTTGAAATGAAAATATAAAGGTTTGACCGGTGGCTATCTGCTAATTAACAATATAATTATTATGGATAATATTGCGTGCATGGGTATTTGGGTACCACACAGACCTGGAAAAGAAGCCAAAGATACTTGGCACATTCGCATTTGCGTGCATTCAGAAACTCATTAAAATTATATTTATATAATGTCTTGAGTCCCTCAAACAATGAACATATCTTGGATTTGAGTGAAACAAAAAAAAAATAGGTTTAAAGAAAAAACAACACGAATTTGAGAAACTAATATTAGTTAATTTACTTATTTCAGTTAGAAAAAAGTATTTCTGTCGAAAATAAAATCGATTAGAGAATCACGGAAGAGTCGTATCTATTTTATATGATTTGTTATCTTTTCTCGTTCATTATTAGGTGCCATTTCCATCTCTGTCTGTTAAGCAAGCTAACGTCGATGAGACCTTCAAAGCAGTAGAGCATGTGAACGAGAGACTGTCAAACAATTACCCTGCCCGAGACGTCACGTGTTGACGATGCTTCATGGAACATTGGGACTGTTACGTTAGAACGCCCTCATCAGGCAAAAGAAGAGTAAGCAATCGTTTAAACTAAATCTAAACCAAACAAAATCTAAACTTAAACTAAAATCTAAGCTTAAACATAAACCTAAACCTAAGCTTAAACCTAAAACAAAACTAAACCTAAACCAAAGCTATACGTAAACATAAACATAACCTTAACCTAAACAAATCTAAACCTAAATCTAAACATAAACCTAATCCTAAACTTAAACCTCGACTTAAAATTAAGCCTGACAGTCCGTGTGACCCTAAAATATATCCTTGCCCGTGTCACCTGTGCAGTCGTAGTCTTAAAACAAAACTTAAACCTAAAACAAACTTAACCTAAACTTCTACTTAAATCTAAATCAAACCTTCACCAAATCAAACCTAAAATAAACAAAATCTAAACCTAAACTTAAACTCAAACGTAAACCTAAAATGAAACTACATCTTAAATCTAAACCAGACCTTATCAAATTATTTCTTTCTTCAGATATCGCTTTTGCTGATTACTTGGCTGTTGTGAGGAATATAAAGGAGACCCACTTTGTGTGTAGCGACTTGCAACAGCATATCACACAGATGTAGAGGTACTCTCTCTCTCTCTCTGTCTCTCTCTCTCTCTGTCTCTCTCTCTAATTCGTCTCAAGCGTCTCTCTCACACTGACGCATGCACACACGGGTTTAAGTAATCAGTGGTATAATTAATTTTATTTACCCAGCATATTCAACCACCACAGCTCACACATCATCCCATTGCCATTATTGTACTTGAAATAAAAATATAAAGGTTTGACCGGTGGCTGTCTGCTAATTAACAATATAATTATTGTGGATAATATCATGTACATGGGTATTTGGTAACCACACAGATCTGGTAAAGAAGCCAAAGATACTTGGCACATACGCATTTGCGTGCATTCAGAAACTCATTAAAATTCTATTTATATAAAGGTTTGAGTAACTCCCACAAAGAACAGATCTTGACTTAGATTGAAACAGAAAAAAATTGTTTAATGAAAATACAACATGAATTTGAGAAACTAATATAAAAAAAATATATATATATATATAATTATATATAAAATAATATTAGTTAATTTACTTATTTCAGTTAGAAAGGAGTATTTCTGTCCAAACTAAAATCGATTAGAGAATCACAAAAAACAAACAGGAAGAGTCGTATGTATTGTATATGATTTGTTCTCTTTTCTCGTTCATTATTAGGTGCCATTTCCATCTCTATCTGTTCAGCAAGCTAACGTCGATGAGACCTTCAAAGCATAAGAGCATGTGAACGAGAGACTGTCAAACCAATACACTGCCCGAGACGTCTCGTGTTGACGATGCTACATGGGACATTCGGACTGTTACGTTTGAACGCACTCATGAGGCAATGGAAGAGTAAGCAATCGTTTAAACTAAATCAAAACAAAACAAAATCTAAACTTAAACTAACCCCTAAGCTTAAACATAAACCTAAACCTAAACTTTAACCTAAAACAAAACTAAACCTACTTTGTGTGTAGCGACTTCTGCGACAGCATATCAGACAGATGTAGAGGTATTCTCTCTCTCTCTCTCTCTCTTACTATCTCTCTCTCTCTCTCTCTCTCTCTCTCTCTCTCTCTCTGTCTCTCTCTCTCTCTCTCTCTCTCTCTCTGCCTATCTCTCTCTCTCGTCTCAAGGGTCTCTCTCACACTGACGCATGCACACACGGGTTTAAGTAGACAGCACTGTACGTATTTTTATTTACCCAACATATTCAATCACCATAGCTAACACATCCCATTACCATACTAATAGCTGAAATGATAATACGAAATTGATCGGTGGCAATCTGCTAATAAACAGTATCATTATTGTGGATAATGTAGTGTGCATTGGTATTTGTTTGTTAACCACACTGATCTGATAAAGATGCGAAATATACTCGGCACACACATTTGCGTGCATTCAGAAATTCATTAAATTTCTATAACTTTTTAAGGAAATCCAACAAAGAACAGATCTTGTCTTTGAGCGAAAGAAAGAAATTGCTTGAAAGTAAAAAAAAACGCGAATATTAAGTTAAGAAGTTAATTTACTTAGTTCAGTTAGGAGTATTTATGTCCAAAATAAAATTGATTTGAGAAACAAAAATAACAGGAAGAGTCGTACGTAGTGTATATGATTTGTATCTTTTCTCGTTCGTTATTAGGTGCCGCTATCACCTCTATCTGTTTAGCAAGATGTCACCGGTGTGACCTTTAAAGCATAAGAGCCTGTGAATGTGAGACTACCAAACCAATACGCCGTCCGAGACGTCTCGTGATGACTATGCTTCATGGAACATTGGGACTGTTGCTTTAGAATGCCTTCATCAGGCAATAGAATAGTAAGTAATCGTTTAAACTAAATCTAAATCTAAACCTAAAAATTAAACTTAAACCAAAGCTTAAACTTAAACCCAGATCTAAAGCTAAACATAAACCTAAAACAAACATAAACCTTCACCAAACCTAAACATAAACATAAATATAAAAATAAACAAATATAAACGTAAACATAAACAAACCTAATCCTTAACTTAAACCTCGACCTGAATTTAAGCCTAATAGCCCGTGTGACCCTTTAACTTACCTTTGCCCGTGTCACCTGTGCGGCCGTAGGTATTTTTTTATGTTTTTTTTTTATGGTTAGGATTATCCGAACATTTTTAGATAGGCAGGTTAGATCTTCCTTTTTTTTCCACATTATCCTGATAACATTCCGTGTGACCCTTAAATTTATCTTTGTCCTTGTCACCTGTGTGGCTAATCCTAAACTTAAACCTCGACCTAAATTTAAGCCTAATAGTTTTTTCTTGGTTTGAGTGGTTACTCGCATCCGGAGCCTTTTTGTTAGGTAGGTTAGGTATTTGCTTTTTGTGACATTGTCCAAATAATAACCACTTTTTAATGTTTTTTGTTGTTTTTTTTGCTATTTTTTTTTCGACATTATAATAATAATAACCCATGTGACTCTTAAATTTATCTTTGTCCTAGTCATCTGTGTGGCTAATCCTAAACTCAAACCTCGACCTAAATTTAAACCTAACAGCCCGTGTTACCCTTATACTTATCTTTGCCAGTGTCACCTGTGCGGCCGTATTTATTTATTTTTTATTTTTTTTATTTTTTTTGGATGGTTAGGATTATCCGAACATTTTAAGACAGGCAGGTTAGGTCTTCTTTTTATTTCGACATTATCCTGATAATAGTCTCTGTGACCCTTAAATTTATCTTTGTCCTTGTAACCTGTGTGGCTCTATTTTTTTTTTCTTGGTTTGAGTGGTTACTCGCATCCGGATTTTTGTAAGGTAGGTTAGGTATTTGCTTTTTTGTGACATTGTCCTAGTAATAGCCAGTGTCTTTTTTTTTCAAATTATCCTGATAATAGCCCGTGTGACCCTTAAACTTGCTTTGCCTATGTGATCTGTGCGGCCCTATATTTATTTCTTTAGGTGGTTACTCGCGTACGAAATTATTTGGTTAGGTCTTCACTTTTAGTTTCGATATTATCCTAGTAGCCTATGTGAACCTTAAAATATCTCTTCCCATGTGACTTGTGCGCCGCTAGTTTCTTCGGTTTTGGTGGTTACTCGCGTCTGAAGTCTTTTGATATGATATGTTAGATTTTTTTCACAATATCCTAATAAAAGCCCGTGTGACCCTTTAACTTATCTTTGACCGTGTCACCTATGCGGCTCTAGTTTTTTGATTTGGGTGGTTACTTGCGTTCGAAGTTCTTTGGTACGTAGGTTAGGTATTCGCCTTTTTTTCAACATTATCCTTATAATAGCCCGAATAACCTTAAGCTTTTCTTTGCTCTTGTAATCTGTGCAGCCTTAGTTTCTTGGTTTGGGTGCTTACTCGCGTGCAAAGTTTTTTAGTAGGGTAAGTAAGGCCTTCCTTTTATTTTTGACATTATCCTAATAATATCCCATGTGACCCTTAGACTTATCTTTGTCCGTTACACCTGTCTGGCATTAGTTCTTTGCGTAGGATGCTTACTCGCGTCTGAAGTTTTTTGGTTAGGTAGTTAGCTTCGCTTTTTTCGACATTTTCCTAATTTTCCGAATAATAGTCCGTGTAACCCTTAATCTTGCTTTGCCCGTGTGACCTGTGCGGCTCCAGATTTTTTTGTTTAGATAGTTGCTCAAGTTTTTTGATGAGGTCTTCACTTTTATTTTCGACATTATCATTATAGTACCCCATGTGAACCATAAAATTGTCTCTGCCAGTGTGACATGTACGCCCCTAGATTCTTTCGTTTGAGGGGTTACTCGCGTCTGAAGTTTTTTGGTATGGTAGGTTAGGTTACTGCTTTTTTACATAATATCCTAATAATAGCCCGTGTGACCCTTTAACTTATTTATGCCCGTGTTCCCTGTGCGGCCCTATTTTTTTTTTTTTGTTTTTTTTTTTTTTTTTTTTTGGTTTGAGTGGTTACTTGCGTTCGAAGTTTTTTGGTATGATAGGTTAGGTTCTTTTTTAAAAAATAATATAATAATAGCCCGTGTGTTCCTTAAACTTATCTTTGCTCGTGTCACATGTGCGGCCCTAGTTTTTTGGCTTTGATGGTTACTTGCGTTCGAAGTTTTTTGGCAGGTAGGTAGGTATTCTCTTTTCTTAATATTATCCTAATAACAGACCGTTTATTTGTTTGTGTTGAGGTTTTACGGCCCAGTCAACCAAATGGGGTCATGTCGAGCGCGGTCAGTTTACCTAACCACACGTTTACAGGGCAGGCGCAGTCATCTCAGCAGTTAACCAGTATTGTGCACATTCTTTCGCCAGAAAAAATGCAACCCTTAAACTAATCTTTGCCCGTGTAATATTTGCAGCCCTAGTTTTTTGGTTTGGGTGCTTACTCGCGTGCGAAGTATTTTTTGGTAAGATAGGTAAGGTTTTCCCTTTATTTTCGACATTATCCTTGTAATAACCCGTGTGACCCTTAAGCTTATATTTGCCCGTGTCACCTGTGTGGCCTTAGTTCTTTTCGTAGGATGCTTACTCGTGACTGAAGTGTTTTGTTAAGGTGGTTAGGTCTTCTCTTTTTTTCAACATTATCCTAATAATAGCACGTGTGAACCTTTAATTTATTTTTGCGCGTTCGACCTGTGTGGCCCTAAATTCTTGGTTTTGGTGGTTACTCATGTCCGAAAATTATTGGTTAGGTAGGTAAGGTCTTCGCTTTTCTTTCAACATTATGCTAATAATAGCACGTGCGAACCTTAAATTTATCTTTGCCGTGCGACCTGTGTGGCCTTTGTTTTTTGGTTTGGGAGATTACTCATGTCCGAAATTGACTGGTTATGTAGGTAAGGTCTTCGCTTTTTTTTTTTTTGACATTATCCTAGTAATAGCCCGTGTGACCCTGAAACCTATCTTTGCCCTTGTGACCTGTGTGGTCTTAGTTTTTTTGGTTTTGGTGTTTACTCACGTGTGATTTGTTTTGGTTAGGTAGGTTAAGACTTAGTTTTTTTTTCTTCTTGACATATCCTAATAATACCCCCTGTGACCTTTAAATTTATCATTGCCCGTGTCATCTGTGTTGCCCTACTTTTTGGGTTTTTGTGGGTACTCACGTCTGAAGTTTTCAGTTAGGTAGGTTAGGTCTTCATTCGTTTTCGACATTATCCTAATAATAGCCCGTGCGAACCATAAACGTATCGCTGCCCGTGTCACATCTGCGGCCCTAGGATATTTTTTTATTTTTTATTTATTATTCTGTTTATTTATTTTGTGTTTTTTTTTTGTTTTTTTTTTTTTTTTTTTTTTTTTTTTTTTTTTTTTTTTGTTTGTTCTTTTTTGTGGTTACTCGCATCCAAATTAAAACCTAAACCTACACCTAAACTTAAATCTAAACAACACCTAAACCTTAACTTTAATCTAAACCAAGCGTAAACATGAACCAACCCCTTACATCTCACCTAAACTTAAACCTAAACCTAACCTAATTATAAATCTACATTTTAACTAAACCTAAACCTAAACCTAAACCTAAACTAAACCAAAGTTAAACTTAAACCTTAACATAACCTAAACCTAACAAAACCGAAACCTAAAACTAAACTTAAACCTTAGCCTAACCTAAATTTAAAACGAATCCTAAACCTGAACGTAAATCTAAACCAAGCCTAGATCTAAACGTAAATCTAAACTTAAATCTTAACCTAAACCAAAATTTAATCTAAACCTATATTCAGATCTAAAGCAAACCTATACAAAATCAAATCTAAAAGTGAACTGAATTTAAACCTACACTTAAACCTTAACCTAAAATTTAACTTCAACTTAAATCTAAACCAGACCTTATTTTTTATTTATTTATTTTTTTCAGATGTCCTTTTTGCTGATTACCTGGCTGTTACAAGGAATGTAAAGGAGCCCCACTTTGTGTGTAGCGACTTCTGCGACAGCATACCAGACATACCATAAAGATGTAGAGGTATCCTCTCTCTCTCTCTCTCTCTCTCTCTCTCTCCCTCTCTCTCTCTCTCTCTATTTCGTCTCAAGCGTCTCTCACACAGAGACGCATGCACACACGGGTTAAAGTAGACAGCGTTATACTTATTTTTATTCACCAAACATATTTAGCCACCATATCTCACACATCTCATTACCATACTTATACTTAAAATGGAAATATGAAGGAGTTGACTGCTGGCAATCTGCTAATTAACAATATCATTATTGTGGATAATGTAGTGTGCATGGGTATTTGGCCAAATGGGTACCACATTGATCTGGTAAAGAAGCGAAAAATACTCGATATATACACATTTGCGCGCATTCAGAAATTCATTAAAATTCAATAAAATTTTGAGGCAATCCAACAAAGAACAGATATTGACTTTGAGTGAAAGAAAGAAATTGGTTAAAAGAAAATAAAAAGCACGAATTTTCAATGATGACAAACTAATATAAGTTAATATACTTATTACAGTTAGAAAGGAGTAATTTTTTGTACAAAATAAAATTGATAAAACACACAAAAGCAAAAAAAAAAAAAAAAAAAACAAGAAGAATTCTATGTATTGTATATGACTTGTTCTCTTTTCTCGTTCGGTTTTAAGTGCCGTTTCCACCTCTATCTTTTTAGCAATCAGTTGCCCATGAGACCTTCAAAGCATAATAGCCGGTAAATGAGAGACTACCAAACCAATACGCTGTTCGACACGTCTCATGTTGACCATGCCTCATAGAACATTGGGACTGTTACGTTAGAACGCTCTCATCAGGCAATCGAAGAGTAAGTAAACGTTTAAACTAAAATCTAAACCGAAATCAAATCTAAACTTAAGCTAAAACCTAAACTAAAACCTAAACCTAAACTTAAACCTAAAACAAACCTAAACCTAAACCAAAGCAAAACATAAACATAAACAAATCTAAACATAAACGTAAACATAATCCTCAACTTAAACCTCGGCCTAAATTTAAGCCTAATAACCCGTGTGACCCTTAAAATTATCTTTGCCTGTGTCACCTGTGCGGCCGTAGTTTTCTTTCTTTTTATTTATTTATTTTATTTCATTTTATTTATTTATTTATTTATTTATTTTTTTTTTTTTGGATAGGATTATCTGAAGTTTTGGTTAGGTAGGTTACATCTTCGCTTGTTTTCCCGACATAATCATAAAAATAGCCCGTGTGACCCTTATACTTATCTTTGCCCGTGCGACCGGTGTGGCCTTAGTTTTTTGGTTTGGATGTTAACACATGCTAAAGCTTTTTGGTTAAGTAGGCTAGTTCTTTGCTTTTTTTGACATATCCTAATAATAGCCTCTGTGACCCTTAAACATATCCTTACCCGTGTCATCTGTGTGGCCCTGTTTTTTTTTTTTTTTTTTTTTTTTTTTTTTTTTTTGGGGGGGGAGGGGGGGTAGTGGGTGGGGAGGGAGGGTGGTTGGCGGTGGGGGTTTGATGGTTACTTACGTCTGAACTTCCGGTTAGGCAGGTTAGGTCTTCGCTTTTTTTCAATATTATCCTAATAATAGCCCGTGTGACCCTTAAACTTATCTTTGCCCGTGTCACCTGCGTGGTTCTAGTATTTTTTTTTTCTGGTTACTGGCATCCAAGTTCAAACCTAGACCTAAACTAACACCTAAACAAAACCATAACCTTACCTTTAACCTAAACCAAACTTAAACATGAACCAAGCCTAAGCCTAAACCTAAGCTTAAATCTTGACCTAAACCTAAACCTAAACCTAAATTTAAACCTAAACTTAAAACTAAACCTAAAGCTAAACTGAAAACTAAACCAAATCTAAACTTAAACCTAAACATAACCTAAACCTAAACATAACCTTAACCTAAACCAAACCGAAACCTAGTCCATGTGACCCTTAAACTTATCTTTGCCCGTACCTACTGTGCGGCCGAAGTTCTTTTGGTTTTGTTGATAAGATTTTTCTGAAGGTTTTTGGTTCGGTAGGTTAGGTCTTTGTTTTTTGTTGTTGTTTTTTTTTTTTTTTTTTTTTTTTTTTTTACATTATCCTAATAATAGCCCGTGTGACCCTTAAACTTATCTTTGCCCTTGTCACCTGTGTAGTCTAGTTGTTTTGGTTTGGGTGGCTACTCGCATCCGAAGTTTTTTTTTGTTTGGTAGGTAAGGTATTTTTTTTTATTTTGCTTTTTTGTTGTTGTTTTTTTTGTGTCATTATCTTAATAAAAGCCAGTGTTATTTTTTTGTTTACATTATCCTAATAAAAGCCCGTGTGACCCTTAAACTTGCAACGCCCGTTTAACTTGTGCGGCCCTAGATATTTTTATTTGGATGGTTACTCGCTTCTGAAGTTCTTTCTTTAGTACTTCACTTTTATTTTTTCGACATTATCCTAAACGCAGCCCATGGGGAACCTTAAAAGTATCTTTGCTCGTGTGACATATGCGGCCAAGTCTCTTTAGTTTGGGTGGTTATTCGGGTCCGAAGTTGTTTTGGTTATGTAGGTTAGGTTTATGCGTTTGTTTTTTATTTTAATTTGAAAATATCCTAATAATAACCCGTGTGACCCTTGAACTTAACTTTGTCGGTGTCATCTGTGCAGCCCTAGTACTTTGGTTAGGGTGGTTACTTGCGTTTGAAGGTCTTTTATCGGTAGGTTAGGTATTCACTTGTTTCAACATTATCCTAAAAAAAAGCCCGTGTAACCCTTAACTTATCTTTGCCCGTGTCACCTGTGCAGCCCTATTGTTTTGGTTTGGGTGCTTACTCGCGTGCGTTTTGCGGAAAGGTAGCTAAAGTCTTCCCTTTATTTTCGACATTATCCCAATAATAGCCCATGTGACCCTTTAACTTATCTATCCCCGTGTCACCTGTGTGGCCTTAGTTCTTTGGTTAGAGTGGGTACTTGCGTGTTAAGTTTTCGGTTAGGTGATTAGGTCTTTGCTGTTTTTTTTTGTTGTTTTTTTTTTCAATATTATCCTAATAATAGCCCGTCTGACCGTTAAACTTATCCTTGCCCGTACGACTTGTGTGGCCCGAGTTTTTTTTTTTTGTTTTTTTTTTTTTTTATTTAGGTGTTTAGTCTTGTCCGAAGTTAATTATTTAGGTAGGTTAGGTCTTCCTTTTTTTTCACATTATCCTAATAATAGCCTGTGTGACCCTTACACTTATCTTTGCCCTTGTGACATGTCTGGCCTTAGTTTTTGGCTTTGGTGTTTACTCACTCACGTCTGAAGGTTTTTGGTTAGGTAGTTTAGGTCTATGCTATCTTTTCGACATGTGACCCTTAAACGTATCATTGCCCGTGTCATCCGTGTGGTCCTATTTTTATATATATTTTTTAATGTTTTATTTATTTATTTGTTTATTTATTTATTTTTGTTGTTTTGGTGGCTACTCACGTTTGAAGTTTTTCAGTTAGGTAGGTTAGGTCCTCGCTTTTTTCTCAGCATTATCCTAATAATAGCGCGTGTGATCCTTAAACGTTTCTTTGCCTGTGTCACCCTTGCTGCCCTACATTTCTTTATTTGTTTTCTTTTTTGTAATTACTCGCATCCTAGTTAAAAACTAAAGATAGGCCTAGACCTATACATAAACCTTAACAAAACCTCAAGCTTAACTTTAAAATTAACCAAACCTATACATGAACCAAACCTAACTCTTAACCTAAACTTTAACCTAAACCTAAACCTCGACCTCGACCTAAACCTAAACACACATCTAAATCTAAGCTTAAAAGTAAACCTAAACATGAAAATAATAAAAAGCTAAACTTAAACCTAAGAATAACCTAAACCAAACCGAAACCTTAACCTAAACTAAAACCTAAACCTAAACCTAACCTAAAATTAAATCTAAATTTAAACCTATACCAAAACCTAAACCTGAACCTAACCTTAAACTAAGCCTAAATCTAAACGTAAACCTAAACTTAAACTTAAAACTTAACCAAAATTTAACCTAAACCGCTATTAAATCTAAAGCAACCCTACACTAAATCAAACCTAAAAAGAAACCAAATCTAAACCTAATCTTACACCTAAACCTTAAATTAAACTTCAACTTAACTCTAAACCAGACCTTATTTTTTTTCAGATATCCCTTTCTCGCTGATTACCTGGCTGATGTGAGGAATGTAAAGGAGCCTAGTGACTTCTGCGACAGCATACATTAGACCATCATGATGTACAGGTACTCTCTTTCTATTTCTCTCTATCTTTCTCTCTCACTCTCTCTCACTCTCTCCCTCTCTTCTAATTTGTCTCAAGCGTCTCTCTCACACAGACGCATGCACACACGGGTTTAAGTAAACAGTGATATACTTATTTTTATTTACCCAACATATTCAACCACCATAACTCACACATCATTCCATTGCCATTATTAGCTCGCCTGTACGAAGTACAAGGAGAGCTATTGTAGTCACCCCGGTCGTCCGCGTTTGCGTTTGCGTTTGCGTTCCGGTTCCCGTCACACTGCGTTAAAGTTTTTCAAATGCTTATATCTCAACAGTCACTCCTCACAGAGGCATCAAATTTGGAACTTAGGTACCTTGGAGGGTCTTCTGAGATTCCAAGAGAATAAACCCCTGGTTTCATGCCCCTAGGTGGGGCTAGGGGTCAGAATCTAGGACACCTTTGTAATACTGTGTTAAAGTTTTTCAAATTCTTATATCTTGACTTTCACTCCTCATAGAGCATTCATATTTAGAATTTGGGTACCTGGAGGAGTCTTCTGAGATTCCACAAGAACATACCCCTGGGTTCATACCTCAGGGTGGGTCTTGGAGTGGGGCTAGGGGTCAAAATATAGGACACATTTGTAAAATCTTATATGCCTACAGGTTATAGACACAACTTGTTATACATCAGCTAACTATGTGACATCGGTTTAAGTGTAAGAGAGTGAAGGTCATGGTGACCTACATTTTACGGTCCAGGTCACCTAGATTTCACGGTCCAGTGATTTTGCCTTATATCTTGAATACTATTTGTTGGATAAATGTCACACCTGGGATATTACTTCCATGTGACCCAATGAATGACCACTTACTATATCTAGGTCATTGTGACCTATATTTCATGGTTCAGTGATTTTGCCTTATATCTTGAATACTATTTGTTGGATAAATGTCACACCTGGGATATTTGTTCCTTGTGACCCGATTATTGACGTCAAAATATATCTCTGTTGGTTGACCTATATTTCATGGTTCAGTGATTTTGCCTTATATCTTGAATACTATTTGTTGGATAAATGTCACACCTGGGATATTAGTTCCTTGTGACCCGATTATTGACGTCAAAATATATATCTGTTGGTGTGACCTATATTTCATGGTTCAGTGATTTTGCCTTATATCTTGAATACTATTTGTTGGATAAATGTCACACCTGGGATATTAGTTCCTTGTGACCCGATTATTGACGTCAAAATATATCTCTGTTGGTGTGACCTATATTTCATGGTTCAGTGATTTTGCCTTATATCTTGAATACTATTTGTTGGATAAATGTCACACCTGGGATATTAGTTCCATGTGACCCAATGAATGACCACTTACTATATCTAGGTCATTGTGACCTATATTTCATGCTTCAGTGATTTTGCCTTTTATTTTTATTACTATTTCATGGAGAATTGTCATACCTGGATTATTATATCTATGTGACAAAATGATTTACATACAAATACATCTAGATCAGTGTGACCTATATTATATGGTTGAATGATTTCGCCATATAGCTTGAAAATTATTTCATAGAAATATGTCATACCCATTTGACTTAATCATTCTAGGACACTGTGACCTATATTTCATGGTTCACTGATTTTCCCTTATAAAGGAAGACAGTGTGATGCAGAAATATCATACCTGGATTATAATTTCCATCTGACCCGAAGATTGTTCTCAATATAGTTCAGTTTGACCTATATTTCATGGTTCACTGATTTTTATCCTTACCTTGAATACTATTTCATTGAGCAATACCATAAATCAAATATTAGTTCCATATGATCCTATGATTGACATCAAAATATATCTAGGTCAGTGTGACCTACATTTCATGATTCAGGGATTTTTGCCTTATATCTTGAAATAATTTGATCAGCAATTCCATTTGTCAATCTACTTCCATGTGATCCCAAAGGTTGACTTAAAAATATGTCAGTGGTACATCTAACACAGAGATTTCCTTTAACATTTATAGAGGGAAAGACTCAAAACTTATTTAAGTCCTATTTATATCCTCTCTCAAAATAGGAAGAAAGTCTGCTCTTGACCAACTTACAACAATATTTCTCAAAATGTGTGGGTCCTCAAAAATCAGTTCTTGATATGTTTAGTCAGATGTACCTACATTTACACATAACTTCTTTTTTTATTTTTACTTCATAACGTTACACTTTTAATTCAAAACTGAATGCGGCACCCGCTCATTGGGACTTTAAGAAATAGATTGGGCTAAATGATGCTTCCACGCAGAGCTGAAACCAACTGCACACAAGTACTGGTTAGCTGCTTAGAGGTTCTAAGCTTGCCCAGGAAAGGTGGTGCGAGTCGGACCGTCCATGCATATAAATCCTATTGATTTAATTGGGCAGCAAGGCTTGAGATGTCATGTCATCTCAATGTCGGGTAAAAGTCCCACAAAATTGGAAGCAACGTCTCCCAAAATAACCTACACAGTGTTGACAGGAAAGTTAAACCTCAAGTGAAAAAACAAACAAAATCAAAACTGAATGAGAACATTGCAAAACATTAACTGCTCCAAGGATATTTACTTTAAACGGAGCAAGAACTCATGATGGGTTTGTGTTTTATTATTATTATACATTTTGAATTTCTTAATGATAAAAATGTTACAATATAAAATGTACCCAGCAGGCGAGCTACGCTGTCCTACGACAGCTCTTGTTGTAGAAATGAAAATATAAAGGTTTGACTGATGGCCATCTGCTAATTAACAATATAATTATTGTGGATAATGTGGTGTGCATGGGTATTTGGGTACCACACAGATCTGGTAAAGAAGCCAAAGTCACTTGGCACATACTCATTTGCGTGCATTCAGAAACTCATTAAAATTATACTTATATAAAGTCTTGAATCACCCCAACAAAGAACAGATCTTGACTTTGAGTGAAACAAAAAAAATTGGTTGAAAGAAAAAACAACACTAATATATTTAGAGAATCACAAAAAAAAAAAAAAAAAAAAAAAAAAAAAAAAAAAAACAGGAAGAGTCTTATGTATTGTATATGATTTGTTATCTTTTCTCGTTCATTATTAGGTGCCATTTCCATCTCTATCTGTTCAGCAAGCTAACGTCGATGAGACCTTCAAAGCATAAGAACATGTGAACGAGAGACTGTCAAACCATACCCTGCCCGAGACATCTTGTGTTGACGATGCTTTATGGAACATTTGGACTGTTACGTTAGAACGCCCTCATCAGGCAATAGAAGAGTAAGCAATCGTTTGAACTAAATCTAAACCAAACAAAATCTAAACTTAAACTAAAATCTAAGCTTAAACATAAACCTAAACCTAAATTTAAACCTAAAACAAACCTAAACCTAAACCAAAGCTAAACGTAAAAATAAACATAACCTTAACCTAAACAAATCTGAACCTTAATCTAAACATAAACCTAATCCTAAACTTAAACCTCGACCTAAAATTAAGCCTAATAGTCCGTGTGACCCTAAAATTTATCCTTGCCCATGTCACCTGTGCGGCCGATGTCTTAAAACTAAACTTAAACCTAAACCAAAACTTAACCTAAACCTCTATTTAAATCTAAAACAAACCTACACCAAATCAAACCTAAAATAAACAAAATCTACACCTAAACTTAAACTCAAACGTAAACCTAAAATGAAACTACATCTTAAATCTAAACCAGGCCTTATCAAATTATTTCTTTTTTCATATATCGCTTTTGCTGATTACTTGGCTGTTGTGAGGAATCTAAAGGAGACCCACTTTGTGTGTAGCGACTTCTGCGACAGCATATCAGACAGATGTAGAGGTACTCTCTCTCTCTCTCTCTCTCTCTCTCTCTCTCTCTGTCTCTCTCTCTCTCTCTCTCTGACTCTCTCTCTCTCTAATTCGTCTCAAGCGTCTCTCTCACACTGATGCATGCACAAACGGGTTTAAGTAAACAGTGCTATACTTATTTTTATTTACCCAACATATTCAACCACCATAGCTCACACATCATCCCATTGCCATTATTGTACTTGAAATGAAAATATAAAGGTTTGACCGGTGGCTATCTGCTAATTAACAATATAATTATTGTGGAAAATATCGTGTGCATGGGTATTTGGGTACCACACAGATCTGGTAAGAAGCCAAAGATACTTGGCACATTCGCATTTGCGTGCATTCAGAAACTCATTAAAATTATATTTATATAATGTCTTGAGACTCTCCAACAAAGAACAGATCTTGACTTTTAGTGAAACAAAAAAAAGAATGGTTTAAAGAAAAAGCAACACGAATGTGAGAATCTCATATAAATTAATTCATTATTTCATTTAGAAAGGAGTATTTCTGTCCAAAATAAAATCGATTAAAGAATCACAAAAAAAAAGGAAGAGTCGTATGTATTGTATATGATTTGTTATCTTTTCTCGTTCATTATTAGGTGCCATTTCCATCTCTATCTGTTCAGCAAGCTAACGTCGATGAGACCTTCAAAGCATAAGAGCATGTGAACGAGAGACTGTCAAACAAGTACCCTGCCTGTGGTCTCGTGTTGACGATGCTTCATGGAACATTAGGACTGTTACGTTAGAACGCCCTCATCAGGCAATAGAAGAGTAAGCAGTCGTTTAAACTAAATGTAAACCAAACAAAATCTAAACTTAAACTAAAACCTAAGCTTAAACATAAATCTAAACCTAAACTTAAACCTAAAACAAAACTAAACCTAAACCAAAGCTAAACGTAAACAAAAAACATAACCTTCACCTAAACAAATCTAAACCTAAATCTAAACATAAACCTAATCCGAAGCTTAAACCTCGACCTAAAATTAAGCCTAATAGTCCGTGTGACCCTGCCCCGTGCTGGTTCCGGGCTTAGAATAGGCCAGACGTACCCTCTGCGTGACGTACGAGCCGTCTAAAAGAGGCTGCCCATGACCACCCGGGCCCTCGAAATAGGTGGCTGCCTTCTGCTTCTGTGGCAGTTGGGTAAAACCCCTAACATAACAGAGCAACCGTCCGTTCAACCGGTATAATTCCAGACTATAAAATTCAATTTATTGAAATGCATCTTAAATTGGAAAAAACAAATTTCGCGAGATCTATCCTTTTAAACCTTTCCTATCTCATGTTACTAACATGCTTCATTTGTTTGTGTATCATTCTGTGCCCGTGGGTCGCACATGGGACGAAGATTATAACCTCATCTGTATTTAACATATGTGTTTGTCTTGTGTTTGTGTCATTTTTCCGAACTCTAGCATTCTCCACATTAAAAAGTAAGATGCATTTAATATTGTTAGATAAAAAACTAAACGTTTTTCAAGGTATGAAAGCTACATATCATTTGAAAGCTACATATCATCTAACACAGCTTGTTTGTTTGACTCTTTTAAAAAATGAATCCAAAATGAATCCTTCTTTCTTTAATGAACTGTTTATTTTAAATATGGATCTCCTAATTTGTTAAAAATAACCTTTCAATTTCCCAGACGTTTTCGGCCTCCCTTGTCTGTAGGGAATAAAATCTACAGATCACTTTCCTTCTGTAGTGGATAGGATGTAATCCCCTATTAAAACAGGAACCACCTGTTTGCCGTGGGTGGCATCTCGTATGCTGGGAGAGGGGAACCTGATGATTGAGGAAAGCCCAGGGATCTCCAGCTTTTCAACACATCATTTTGGCCCTAATTTCAGATAGAAGAGCGGTCTGGGTTAGATCCGGCCTGGATCAATCGGCTCAGTCGTGCCAAGCTCTGGAAGCGCACAACTTGTTCTTAGCTTCTTTCTCTCTTTCATACGTATCTTTATGGTACCAACCGGGCTTATTTTTCTCATGTTCCTCTAACTTTAAGTGAGTTT
This sequence comes from Anodontia alba, assembly GCA_964016985.1. NCBI lineage: Eukaryota > Metazoa > Mollusca > Bivalvia > Lucinida > Lucinidae > Anodontia > Anodontia alba. Next base: position 39,950,394 of record OZ024826.1, read on the forward strand.
CAATGGGCGGCGGCTGAAGGGTCAATTGGTGGGCTTGTATTGGGGCTTTGGCGGAAACCTCTGTGAGTGGAGGCTGTGGATAGGGGGATGAACTCAACTGTTCATAAATTTTTCTATGGAAATTTAGATGAATAGGTGGGAAATCATCTAAGCATGAGGCCGAGCTGAAGACTCTGATCTTGACACCGAGTATAATAGCAATGTAGCCTTGACGTTAGAAATAGGAGATCCATTTCTGTTAAACGTCCCCTTGTAGGGCTCCATGGAGGGTGGGGTGCATAGCTATCTAATCAAATATTTCATCACCATGGCCTCTCGAAAACGATTTCTGGCGTTCGACTCTTCGGAGGACGACACGCAACCGACTACTTTTACGTTCAAAGCAAATGAGAACTTCGCTAAATTTTTAGTGATTTCGAGTAAAGAGGACAAACCTATTACTTCACTGTCACCTTTCATTATAGAAAAACAAATTGAATCAATTATAGGCATCCCAAAAATGTAAAAAAAATAAAAAATGGAACTCTTTTGGTCGAAACAAACAGAAAATCTCAAACTGATAATCTTTTGAAACTTACAAAATTTTTTAATATTAATGTCACTGTCACGGAACATAAAACTCTCAACAGTTGCAAAGGTATTATCCGTGACAGAATGCTAAAACATGAAACTGAAGAAAATATCACAGAATATCTTAACACACAAGGAGTAACAGCTTGCAAACGTTTTAAAATTAAAAAAGATGGAAACTTTATAGAAACAAATACACTTTTACTAACTTTCAACACCACAACTTTACCGAAATCACTAAAAATCTTTTACCGAATTATACCGGTTGAAGTCTACATTCCAAATCCTCTGCGGTGTTTCAACTGTCAGAGGTTTGGACATCATGAAAACGGCTGTCCTGAATTACCTGGATCAGTATGTGAAAAATGTGGTATGGGTGAATTTGATCACCCTACAAATGCTTGTAAAAATGAAGCCAAGTGTGTGAACTGTCACAAAAACCATCAATCAAAATCAAATCAGTGTGAAATTTGGAAAAAAGAGAAAGAAATAATGAAAATTAAAGTTACACAAAAAATTACTTATTTGGAAGCCAAAAAAATACAAGAAAATCAACCTGAAATCACCTTTGCAAAAGTTGTTCAATCCCTAAACACTAAACCTGAAACCAAAGAAAGTTCTACCCAGTTTAACGAAAAAGATTCTGTCCTCAAAGAAAATTCAAAAGTTATTACTCCTACTCTAAAACCTAAACCTAAACCCACATCTACTCATCAGTCTAGACCACCAACAAAATCTCAAAACAGTTCACAAACACAGCCGACTAAAACAAGTGGATCACAACAGAGATCCAGGTCCAGGACAGATGACCAGAAAGGAAAAAATGAAAAAGAAAAAGATAAAGATAAAGAACCAAATCCATATAGTAAAGGGGCGTCGGCCGATCCGATCAAGTTGGTCAATCGGTTCGATTCCCTTGAGAACATGGAGTTAGAGATTGACTCCTCCATGTTCTCGAAGTCTCAGAGAAAACAAAAGGATTGTTCCTTATTTTCAAATCATCTCTCCATTTATCATGGATAAAAAATCAATTATTCAGTGGAACTGTCGAGGACTAAAAGCAAATTATAACGAAATTTTAATTTTAACAACACTACTTTCTCCGACTGTCTTTTGTCTCCAGGAAACCTTTTTAAAAAATACAGATAATATTAATTTTAAAAATTATAGTTTATATAATCATATCGCAACTGAAAATCAGAAAGCCTCAGGAGGTTCATCTATCCTTGTAAAATCAAATGTTCCTCATAGACAGATAGATATAAATAGTAATTTACAAGCTGTTGCTGTAAATGTCACTCTGTCTAAATCCATAACAATTTGTTCTCTATATCTTCCTCCACGCTGTAAATTTTCTAAACACGATTTAGAAAATCTTATAAACCAGTTACCTCGTCCTTATTTATTATTAGGTGACTTTAATAGTCACAGCAAACTATGGGGTTGTCTGGATACAAATGACAAAGGAGAAATAATAGAAAATTTTATTGCAGAAAATGATTTATGTTTAATTAACGATAAACAACCAACTTATCTTCATTCTACTACAAGAGATTATTTTGCTTTAGATTTGTCTATATGCTCTCCAAATATTTACTTAGATTTTGATTGGTCAGTTTTAGATGACCTTTATGGGAGCGATCATTTTCCAATTAAAATTGAAGAAATTGAATCGACAAATGAAGACCATCATTCCCGATGGAATTTGAATAAAGCAAACTGGGAGAATTTTATGGAGCTATGTAATGAAAAATTAAATCCTGAAATGTTTAAAACAGCAGATGATATACAAGCTTTTACTGATACATTAATTCATGTAGCCGAAAAATGTATTCCAAAGTCCTCGACACGTTCAAAAAGAAACAGACCTTGGTTTAATAAAGATGTTAAAAATTCAATAAATAAAAGAAAATCTGCCTTACGAAAGTTCAATAGGCAGCCAACAAAAGAAAATCTAATCCATGCCAAACAAATGCGAGCAAAAGCTCGCAAGACAATAAAAACGGCTAAAAGAACATCTTGGCAGCAATACGTCTCCAAACTTAATTCTAGAATTCCAGCAAAGAAGATATGGGACATGATTCGAAAAATTACTGGCAAAAATAAAAATAACAAGCATGTCCATTTTAAATCAAATGGAAATATATGCTCAACGACTAAAGATATTTCCAATGCACTAGGAGAGAATTTTCAGAAAAACTCTTCTAGTGCAAATTATTCCGAAACCTTTCAAAACATAAAACAGGAACGAGAGAAAGAGCATCTAAATTTTATGTCACTAAATCATGAAAAATATAATGTACCATTCACAGCTTTTTATTACAGAATTATTAGATGCTCTTCATAAATCTCACGATACAGCTGCTGGTCCTGATGACATTCATTATCAAATTCTTAAACATTTACCCGATAACGCTTTAAAAACTTTATTAAATATTTTAAATGATATTTGGATCACTGGAAAATTTCCAAAAGACTGGAGTAAAGCAACGATTATACCTATACCAAAACCAAATAAAGATCATACTGAAGCTACTAACTACAGACCTATTGCTTTGACAAGTTGTTTATGTAAAACAATGGAGAGAATGATTAATGATAGACTGGTTTGGTTCTTGGAATCAAACCAGCTTATAACAAAATATCAAGCTGGATTCAGAAAAAATAACTGTACAAACGATCATTTGATTCGTTTGGAATCTTTTATTCGTGATGCCTTTGTTAAAAAAGAACATGTAGTAGCTGTATTTTTGACCTTGAAAAGGCTTATGATACTACTTGGAAACATGGCATCATGAAAGATTTACATAAATTAGGCCTTAAAGGCCGATTACCACTTTTTATTCAAAACTTTTTATCAGATCGAACATTTAATGTTCGAATAGGTAATACGTTATCGGACATATTTAAACAAGAACAAGGTGTACCACAGGGAAGCATTTTATCACCTACCTTGTTTGGCATTAAAATTAACGATATTGTTAAATGTGTGAAAGACCTTGATTGTTCACTTTTTGTTGACGATTTTGGAATATTTATTAGATCGAAAAATATGGAAACCATTGAATTCAAACTACAACGATGTTTAAACAATATAGAAGATTAGGCAACAGAAAATGGTTTCAAATTTTCAAAAACAAAAACTCAATGCGTTCATTTTTGTCAGATACGTCAGCTACATTTAGATCCTCATCTCACCATATACGGTAGTCCCATTCCAGTCGTCAGTGAAGCAAAATTTCTGGGTCTTTTGTTCGATAACAAATTATCTTTTATACCACACATCAAAGCTTTAAAAGCTAAATGTTTAAAAGCTCTTGATATTCTTAAAGTTCTCTCCAGTTCCGACTGGGGAGGAGATCGTACTGTTCTTTTAAATCTCTATAGATCTTTAATTAGATCTAAATTGGATTATGGATCCATAGTTTATGGATCCGCAAGAAAATCTTATTTGAAATCTTTGGATACTATTCATCACCAAGGTTTACGTCTGGCTCTAGGGGCTTTTCGTACTTCCCCCGTCGAAAGTTTATATGCTGAATCAAATGAACCATCATTGTATATAAGAAGAGAGAAATTGTCTCTTCAATATGTTACTAAATTAGCCGCCAATCCACGTAATTCAGCTCATGATTGTGTTTTTAACCCTAAATGTGAAAGATTTTACAATAATAAACCAACAGCATTAAACCCCTTGGCCTGAGAATACAACCATTACTTGAAGAGGCCAATATTAATATTAAAAATGTTCAGCATTTTTCTTTTCCATCAAAAGAGCCATGGACGTTAAACCCTCCAAAGATTATATTAGACCTTCATAAAAATAAAAAAAAACAGAAGTTGAGTCGCATATATTTAAAAACGAATTTTTAGAAATCAAATCAAATTATAAACATTACTTGTCAATTTATACAGATGGTTCGAAACAAGATGAGAAAGTTGCTTGTTCTGTTATTAGTCCAAATTTTACTGACAGTATCAGATTACCTGATAATAGCTCCATTTTTACCGCCGAAGCCAAGGCAATTGATATTGCACTTTACCATATCAGAGATCAGTCTGAAAAAAAGTTTATCATTTATTCAGATTCTCTTTCTGTATTAAAATCTCTTAAAGATTTACACCATAGAAACCCAATAATTCAGCAAATTCTTAAAAAATATTATCACCTTTCAGTTTCAAAAGAAATCGTATTTTGTTGGCTTCCTAGCCATGTTAATATTCGAGGAAATGAATTAGCTGATTTAGAAGCCAAATCCGCACTATCCTTAGTGATAACCAATTTTAAAATTCCTCACTCCGACTTTAAATCGAACATCCGTCTATACATTAACAATAAATGTCAGTCTGTTTGGGAAACACAAACTCAGAATAAACTAAATGAAATAAAACCAAATTTTAACAGCAAATGTACATTCTCTAATTACAGCAGAAAAGAACAAACAAAAATCACGAGATGTAGAAGTGGACATACTAGAATTACTCATTCTTACATATTAAAAAATGAACAAGCTCCATTCTGCATTCCTTGTAACGAACCTTTTACGGTCTAACATTTTCTTGTCACTTGTGCTGAATTTAATTATATTCGCACAAAGTATTTTAATGTAAAAAATATAAAGGAACTTTTTAATATGCCAACTCAAAAAATACTCGACTTTCTGAAAGAGATCGGACTTTTTAATAAAATATGATCTGTATTTTAATAATTTAAAATCATTGATACTTTATCTTTTTAAAATGAACTCATCAATCCTAGATATTTTTAATTTCTCATTAAATAAAATCATCATATAATATACAACTTATTAGACGCTATATGCCCTTTTAGGGTTGAGCGTCTATAAACAAAATATCCATCCATCCATCCATCCGTGTGACCCTAAAACTTATACTTGCCCGTGTCACCTGTGCGGCCGTAGTCTTAAAACTAAACTTAAACCTAAACCAAAACTTAACCTAAACCTCTATTTAAATCTAAAACAAACCTACACCAAATCAAACCTAAAATAAACAAAATCTAAATTTAAACTTAAATGTAAACCTAAAATGAAACTACAACTTAAATCTAAACCAGGCCTTATCAAATTATTTCTTTTTCAGATATCGCTTTTGCTGATTACTTGGCTGTTGTGAGGAATGTAAAGGAGACCCACTTTGTAGTGACTTCTGCGACAGCATATCAGACAGATGTAGAGGTACTCTCTCTCTCTCTTTCTCTCTCTCTCTCTCTCTCTCTCTAATTCGTCTCAAGCGCCTCTCTCACACTGATGCATGCACACACGGGTTTAAGTAAACTGCTTTACTTATTTTTATTTATCCAACATATTCAACCACCATAGCTCACACATCATCCCATTGCCATTATTGTACTTGAAATGAAAATATAAAGGTTTGACTGGTGGCAATCTGCTAATAAACAATATAATTATTGTGGATAATATCGTGTGCATGGGTATTTGGGTACCACACAGATCTGGTAAAGAAGCCAAAGATACTTGGCACATACGCATTTGCGTGCATTAAGAAACTCATTAAAATTATATTTATATAAAGTCTTGAGTAACTCCAACAAAGAACAGCTCTTGACTTCGAGTGAAACAAAAAAAGAATGGTTTAAAGAAAAAACAACACGAATTCGAGAAATATATATATCAGTTAATTTACTTATTTCAGTTAGAAAGGAGTATTTCTGTCCAAAATAAAATCGATTAGAGAATCACAAAAAAAAAACAAAAAAAAAAAAAAAACAGGAAGAGTCGAAAAAAAAAACGAAAAAAAAAAAAAAACAGGAAGAGTCGTATGTATTGTATATGATTTCTTATCTTTTCTCGTTCATTATTAGATGCCATTTCCATCTCTATCTGTTCAGCAAGCTAACGTCGATGAGACCTTTAAAGAATTAGAGCATGTGAACGAGACACTGTCAAACAATTACACAGCCTGAGACGTCTCGTGTTGACGATGCTTCATGGGACATTCGGACTGTTACGTTAGAACGCCCTCATCAGGCAATAGAAGAGTAAGCAATCGTTTAAACTAAATCTAAACCAAACAAAATCTAAACTTAAACCAAAACCTAAGCTTAAACATAAACTTAAATCTAAACTTAAACCTAAACCAAAACTCAACCTAAACCAAAACTAAATTTTAAACATAAACATAACCTTAACTTAAAAAAATCTGAAGATAAATCTAAACATAAACCTAATCCTAAACTTAAACCTCGACTTAAAATTAAGACTGATAGTCCGTGTGACCCCTAAACTTATCCTTGCCCGTGTCACTTGTGCGGCCGTAGTCTTAAAACTAAACTTAAACCTAAACCAAAACTTAAACTTAAACCTCTATTTAAATCTAAAAAAAACCTACAACAAATCAAACCTAAAATAAACAAAATCTAAACCTAAACTTAAACTTAAACGTAAACCTAAAATGAAACTACAACATAAATCTAAACCAGGCCTTATCAAATTATTTCTTTTTCAGATATCCCTTTTACTGATTACTTGGCTGTTGTGAGGAATGTAAAGGAGACCAACTATGTGTGTGGCGACTATCTGCGACAGCATATCAGACAGATGTAGAGGTACTCTCTCTCTCTCTCTCTCTCTCTCTCTCTCTCTCTCTCTCTCTCTCTGCCTCTCTTTCTTTCTCTCTCTCTCTCTCTCTCTCTCTCTCTCTCTCTTTAATTCGTCTCAAGCGTCTCTCTCACACTGACGCATGCACACATGGGTTTAAGTAAACAGTGATATACTTATTTTTATTTACCCAACATATTCAACCACCGTAGCTCACACATCATCCCATTGCCATTATTGTACTTGAAATGAAAATATAGACTGGTGGCTATCTGCTAATTAACAATATAATTATTGTGGATAATATTGTGTGCATGGGTATTTGGGTACCACACAGACCTGGAAAAGAAGCCAAAGATACTTGGCACATACGCATTTGCGTGCATTCAGAAACTCATTAAAATTATATTTATATAATGTCTTGAGTCCCTCAAACAAAGAACATATCTTGGATTTGAGTGAAACAAAAACAATAGGTTTAAAGAAAAAACAACACGAATTTGAGAAACTAATATTAGTTAATTTACTTATTTCAGTTAGAAAAAAGTATTTCTGTCGAAAATAAAATCGATTAGAGAATCACGGAAGAGTCGTGTCTATTTTATATGATTTGTTATCTTTTCTCGTTCATTATTAGGTGCCATTTCCATCTCTGTCTGTTAAGCAAGCTAACGTCGATGAGACCTTCAAAGCATAAGAGAATGTGAACGAGAGACTGTCAAACAATTACCCTGCCCGAGACGTCACGTGTTGACGATGCTTCATGGAACATTGGGACTGTTACGTTAGAACGCCCTCATCAGGCAAAAGAAGAGTAAGCAATCGTTTAAACTAAATCTAAACCAAACAAAATCTAAACTTAAACTAAAACCTAAGCTTAAACATAAACCTAAACCTAAGCTTAAACCTAAAACAAAACTAAACCTAAACCAAAGCTATACGTAAACATAAACATAACCTTAACCTAAACAAATCTAAACCTAAATCTAAACATAAACCTAATCCTAAACTTAAACCTCGACCTAAAATTAAGCCTGACAATCCGTGTGACCCTAAAATGTATCCTTGCCCGTGTCACCTGTGCAGCCGTAGTCTTAAAACTAAACTTAAACCTAAAACAAACTTAAACTAAACTTCTATTTAAATCTAAATCAAACCTTCACCAAATCAAACCTTAAATAAACAAAATCTAAACCTAAACTTAAACTTAAACGTAAACCTAAAATGAAACTATAACTTAAATCTAAACCAGGCCTTATTAAATTATTTCTTTTTCAGATATCCCTTTTGCTGATTACTTGGCTGTTGTGAGGAATGTAAAGGAGACCCACTTTGTGTGTAGCGACTTGCGACAGCATATCACACAGATGTAGAGGTACTCTCTCTCTCTCTCATCTCTCTCTCTCTCTCTCTCTCTCTCTCTCTCTGCCTCTCTCTCTAATTCGTCTCAAGCGTCTCTCTCACACTGACGCATGCACACACGGGTTTAAGTAATCAGTGGTATAATTAATTTTATTTACCCAGCATATTCAACCACCACAGCTCACACATCATCCCATTGCCATTATTGTACTTGAAATAAAAATATAAAGGTTTGACCGGTGGCTATCTGCTAATTAACAATATAATTATTGTGGATAATATCATGTACATGGGTATTTGGTAACCACACAGATCTGGTAAAGAAGCCAAAGATACTTGGCACATACGCATTTGCGTGCATTCAGAAACTCATTAAAATTCTATTTATATAAAGGTTTGAGTAACTCCAACAAAGAACAGATCTTGACTTAGATTGAAACAGAAAATAAATTGTTTAATGAAAATACAACACGAATTTGAGAAACTAATATAAATTATATATATATATATATATATATATATATATATATATATTATATATATTATATATATATATATATATATATATATATAAAATAATATTAGTTAATTTACTTATTTCAGTTAGAAGGAGTATTTCTGTCCAAACTAAAATCGATTAGAGAATCACAAAAAAACAAACAGGAAGAGTCGTATGTATTGTATATGATTTGTTCTCTTTTCTCGTTCATTATTAGGTGCCATTCCCATCTCTATCTGTTCAGCAAGCTAACGTCGATGAGACCTTCAAAGCATAAGAGCATGTGAACGAGAGACTGTCAAACCAATACACTGCCCGAGACGTCTCGTGTTGACGATGCTTCAAGGGACATTCGGACTGTTACGTTTGAACGCACTCATGAGACAATGGAAGAGTAAGCAATCGTTTAAACTAAATCAAAACAAAACAAAAGCTAAACTTAAACTAACCCCTAAGCTTAAACATAAACCTAAACTTAAACCTAAAACAAAACTAAACCTACTTTGTGTGTAGCGACTTCTGCGACAGCATATCAGACAGATGTAGAGGTATTCTCTCTCTCTCTCTCTCTCTCTCTCTCTCTCTCTCTCTCTCTCTCTCTCTCTGCCTATCTCTCTCTCTCGTCTCAAGGGTCTCTCTCACACTGACGCATGCACACACGGGTTTAAGTAGACAGCACTGTACGTATTTTTATTTACCCAACATATTCAATCACCATAGCTAACACATCCCATTACCATACTAATAGCTGAAATGATAATACGAAATTGATCGGTGGCAATCTGCTAATAAACAGTATCATTATTGTGGATAATGTAGTGTGCATTGGTATTTGTTTGGTAACCACACTGATCTGATAAAGATGCGAAATATACTCGGCACACACATTTGCGTGCATTCAGAAATTCATTAAATTTCTATAACTTTTTAAGGAAATCCAACAAAGAACAGATCTTGTCTTTGAGCGAAAGAAAGAAATTGCTTGAAAGTAAAAAAACGCGAAAATTAAGTTAAGAAGTTAATTTACTTAGTTCAGTTAGGAGTATTTATGTCCAAAATAAAATTGATTTGAGAAACAAAAATAACAGGAAGAGTCGTACGTAGTGTATATGATTTGTATCTTTTCTCGTTCGTTATTAGGTGCCGCTATCACCTCTATCTGTTTAGCAAGATGTCACCGGTGTGACCTTTAAAGCATAAGAGCCTGTGAATGAAAGACTACCAAACCAATACGCCGTCCGAGACGTCTCGTGTTGACTATGCTTCATGGAACATTGGGACGGTTACTTTAGAATGCCTTCATCAGGCAATAGAATAGTAAGTAATCGTTTAAACTAAATCTAAATCTAAACCTAAAAATTAAACTTAAACCAAAGCTTAAACTTAAACCCAGATCTAAAGCTAAACATAAACCTAAAACAAACATTAACCTTAACCAAACCTAAACATAAACATAAATATAAAAATAAACAAATATAAACGTAAACATAAACAAACCTAATCCTTAACTTAAACCTCGACCTGAATTTAAGCCTAATAGCCCGTGTGACCCTTTAACTTACCTTTGCCCGTGTCACCTGTGCGGCCGTAGGTATTTTTTTGTGTTTTTTTTTTTTTTTTTTTTTTTTTTTTTTTTGATGGTTAGGATTATCCGAACATTTTTAGATAGGCAGGTTAGATCTTCCTTTTTTTCCACATTATCCTGATAACATTCCGTGTGACCCTTAAATTTATCTTTGTCCTTGTCATCTGTGTGGCTAATCCTAAACTTAAACCTCGTCTAAATTTAAGCCTAATAGTTTTTTCTTGGTTTGAGTGGTTACTCGCATCCGGAGCCTTTTTTTAGGTAAGTTAGGTATTTGCTTTTTGTGACATTGTCCAAATAATAACCACTTTTTAATGTTTTTTGTTTTGTTTTTTTTGTTGTTGTTTTTTTCGACATTATAATATTAATAACCCATGTGACTCTTAAATTTATCTTTGTCCTAGTCATCTGTGTGGCTAATCCTAAACTCAAACCTCGACCTAAATTTAAACCTAACAGCCCGTGTTACCCTTATACTTATCTTTGCCAGTGTCACCTGTGCGGCCGTATTTATTTATTTTTATTTATTTTTTTTTTTGATGGTTAGGATTATCCGAACATTTTAAGACAGGCAGGTTAGGTCTTCTTTTTATTTCGACATTATCCTGATAATAGTCCCTGTGACCCTTAAATTTATCTTTGTCCTTGTAACCTGTGTGGCTCTAATTTTTTTTTTCTTGGTTTGAGCGGTTACTCGCATCCGGATTTTTGTAAGGTAGGTTAGGTATTTGCTTTTTTGTGACATTGTCCTAGTAATAGCCAGTGTCTTTTTTTTTCAAATTATCCTGATAATAGCCCGTGTGACCCTTAAACTTGCTTTGCCTATGTGACCTGTGCGGCCCTATATTTATTTCTTTAGGTGGTTACTCGCGTACGAAATTATTTGGTTAGGTCTTCACTTTTAGTTTCGATATTATCCTAGTAGCCCATGTGAACCTTAAAATATCTCTTCCCATGTGACTTGTGCGCCGCTAGTTCTTCGGTTTTGGTGGTTCCTCGCGTCTGAAGTCTTTTGATATGATATGTTAGATTTTTTTCACAATATCCTAATAAAAGCCCGTGTGACCCTTTAACTTATCTTTGACCGTGTCACCTATGCGGCTCTAGTGTTTTGATTTGGGTGGTTACTTGCGTTCGAAGTTCTTTGGTACGTAGGTTAGGTATTCGCCTTTTTTTCAACATTATCCTTATAATAGCCCGAATAACCTTAAGCTTTTCTTTGCTCTTGTAATCTGTGCAGCCTTAGTTTCTTGGTTTGGGTGCTTACTCGCGTGCAAAGTTTTTTAGTAGGGTAAGTAAGGCCTTCCTTTTATTTTTGACATTATCCTAATAATATCCCATGTGACCCTTAGACTTATCTTTGTCCGTTACACCTGTCTGGCATTAGTTCTTTGCGTAGGATGCTTACTCGCGTCTGAAGTTTTTTGGTTAGGTAGTTAGCTTCGCTTTTTTCGACATTTTCCTAATTTTCCGAATAATAGCCCGTGTAACCCTTAATCTTGCTTTGCCCGTGTGACCTGTGCGGCTCCAGATTTTTTTGTTTAGATAGTTGCTCAAGTTTTTTGATGAGGTCTTCACTTTTATTTTCGACATTATCATTATAGTACCCCATGTGAACCATAAAATTGTCTCTGCCAGTGTGACATGTACGCCCCTAGATTCTTTGGTTTGAGGGGTTACTCGCGTCTGAAGTTTTTTGGTATGGTAGGTTAGGTTACTGCTTTTTACATAATATCCTAATAATAGCCCGTGTGACCCTTTAACTTATTTATGCCCGTGTTCCCTGTGCGGCCCTTTTTTTTTTTTTTTTTTGTTGGTTTGAGTGGTTACTTGCGTTCGAAGTTTTTTGGTATGATAGGTTAGGTTCTTTTTTAAAAAATAATATAATAATAGCCCGTGTGTCCCTTAAACTTATCTTTGCTCGTGTCACATGTGCGGCCCTAGTTTTTTGGCTTGGATGGTTACTTGCGTTCGAAGTTTTTTGGCAGGTAGGTAGGTATTCTCTTTTCTTAATATTATCCTAATAACAGACCGTTTATTTGTTTGTGTTGAGGTTTTACGGCCCAGTCAACCAAATCGGGTCATGTCGAGCGCGGTCAATTTACCTAACCACACGTTTACTGGGCAGGCGCAGTCATCTCAGCAGTTAACCAGTATTGTGCACATTCTTTCGCCAGAAAAAATGCAACCCTTAAACTAATCTTTGCCCGTGTAATATTTGCAGCCCTAGTTTTTTGGTTTGGATGCTTACTCGCGTGCGAAGTATTTTTTGGTAAGATAGGTAAGGTTTTCCCTTTATTTTCGACATTATCCTTGTAATAACCCGTGTGACCCTTAAACTTATATTTGCCCGTGTCACCTGTGTGGCCTTAGTTCTTTGCGTAGGATGCTTACTCGTGACTGAAGTGTTTTGGTAAGGTGGTTAGGTCTTCTCTTTTTTTCAACATTATCCTAATAATAGCACGTGTGAACCTTTAATTTATTTTTGCGCGTTCGACCTGTGTGGCCCTAAATTCTTGGTTTTGGTGGTTACTCATGTACGAAAATTATTGGTTAGGTAGGTAAGGTCTTCGCTTTTCTTTTAACATTATGCTAATAATAACACATATGAACCTTAAATTTATCTTTGCCGTGCGACCTGAGTGGCCTTTGTTTTTTGGTTTGGGTGGTTACTCATGTCCGAAAAACACTGGTTATGTAGGTAAGGTTTTCGCCTTTTTTTGACATTATCCTAGTAATAGCCCGTGTGACCCTGAAACCTATCCTTGCCCTTGTGACCTGTGTGGTCTTAGTTTTTTGGTTTTGGTGTTTACTCACGTGTGATTTGTTTTGGTTAGGTAGGTTAAGACTTTGCTTTTTTTTTCTTCTTGACATATCCTAATAGTACCCTCTGTGACCTTTAAATTTATCATTGCCCGTGTCATCTGGGTTGCCCTACTTTTTTGGTTTTTGTGGGTACTCACGTCTGAAGTTTTCGGTAAGGTAAGTTAGGTCTTCATTCGTTTTCGACATTATCCTAATAATAGCCCGTGCGAACTTTAAACGTATCGCTGCCAGTGTCACATATGCGGCCCTAGGGTTTTTTTTTTATTTTTTATTTTTTGTTTATTATTCTATTTATTTATTTTGTGGGTTATTATTTTTTTTTTTTTTTTTGTTCTTTTTTATGGTTACTCGCATCCAAATTAAAACCTTAACTTTAATCTAAACCAAGCGTAAACATAAACCGAACCTAATTATAAACCTACATTTTAACTAAACCTAAACCTAAACTAAACCAAAGTTAAACTTAAACCTTAACCAAAACCGAAACCTAAACCTAAACTTAAACCTTAGCCTAACCTAAACTTAAAACGAATCCTAAACCTGAACTTAAATGTAAACCAAGCCTAAATCTAAACGTAAATCTAAACTTAAACCTTAACCAAAATTTAATCTAAACCTATATTCAGATCTAAAGCAAACCTATACAAACCTTAACCTAAACCAAAAACTACTTTAACCCATATGTGCATGCGTCTGTGTAAGAGAGACGCATGAGACGAATTAAAGAAAGAGGGAGAGAGAGAGAGAGAGAGAGGGAGGGAGGGAGGGAGAGAGAGAGAGAGTACCTCTACATTTTTTATGGTCTAGGTCTGGTATGCTGTCGCAGAAGTCGCTAACACAAAGTGGGCTCCTTTACATTCCTAATAACTGCCAGGTAATTAGCGGAAGAGATATTTGAAAAATAATCATAATTTAATATGGACTGGTTTAGATTTAAATTAAAGTTTAAATTTAGGTTTAGGTTTAAGTTTAGATTTAGGTTAAGGTTTAGGTTTAAGTTGAGATTTAGGTTCAGGTTTAGGTTTAGGCTTAGGTTTCGGTTTGGTTTAGGTTTTGGTTATGTTTAGGTTTAGGTTATGTTTAGGTTTAAGTTGAAATTTGGTTTAGTTTTCAGTTTAGCTTTAGGTTAAGTTTTAAGTTTAGGTTTAAATTTAGGTTTAGGTTTAGGTCGAGGTTTAAGCTTAAGTTTAGGCTTAGGATTGGTTCATGTTTAGGTTTGGTTGTTAAAGTTAAGGTTATGGTTTTGTTTAGGTTTAAGTTTACGTCTAGGTTTTAACTTGGATGCCAGTAACCAGAAAAAAAATACTAGGACCGCGCAGGTGACACGAACAAAGATAAGTTTAAGGGTCACACGGGCTATTGTCCGTTTCGCTAATTACCTGGCTGTTGTGAGGAATGTAAAGGAGCCCACTTTGTGTGTAGCGATTACTGCGACAGCATTCCAGACCTAGACCATAAAAATGTACAGGTACTCTCTCTCTCTCTCCTTCTCTCTCTCTCTTTAATTCGTCTCAAGCGTCTCTCTTACACAGACGCATGCACATATGGGTTAAAGTAGACAGTGCTATACTTATTTTTATTCACCCAACATATTCAGTCGTGCAGCTCTCCCATCCTATTACCATACTTATACTTGAAATGAAAATATGAAGTTGACTGCTGGCAATCTGCTAATTAACAATATTATTACTATGGATATTGTTGTGTTCATGGGTATTTGGCCAAATGGGTACCACATTGATCTGGTAAAGAAGCGAAAAATACTCGGTACATACACATTTGCGCGCATTCAGAAATTAATGAAAATTCTGTTTCGTATAGTAAATCAACACCAACACGAAATAATTTTTGTCATGTATTAGCATAAACGTTTCGCTATCACGGCTTCTTTAGGTTGTAATCTTTTTTTTTTTTTTTTTGTTTTTGTTTTGTTTTTCTTTTTCGAAATTATCCTAATGGTAGCCCATGTGACCCTTCAACTTGTTTTGCCCATGTGGCCTGTGCCGCCATAGATTTCTTTCTTTGGGTGGTTACTCGCTTCTGAAGTCTAGGTCTTCACTTTTATTTTCGACATTATCCTAAAAATAGCCCGTGTGAACCTTAAAAATATATTAGCCCGTGTGACATGTGCGGCTTAGTTTCTTTGGTTTGGATGGTTACTCGTGTCCGAAGTTTTTTGGTATGGTAAGTTAGGTTTTTGCTTCTTTTTTTTTTTTTTTTTTGAAAATATCCCTATAATAACCCGTGTGATCCTTAAACTTAACTTTGCCCGTGTCACCTGTGTGGCCCTAGTTTTTTGGTTTGAGAGGTTACTTGCGTTCGAAGTTCTTTGGTAGGTAGGGTAGGTATTCGCTTTTTCAACACCATCTTAATAATAGCCCGTGTAACCCTCAAACCTATCTTTGCCCGTGTCATCTGTGCAGCCCTAGTTTTTTGGTTTGGGTGCTTACTCGCGTGCGAAATTTTTTTGGTAAGGTAGGTAAGGTCTTCACTTTATTTTCGACATTATACTAATAATAGTCCCTGTGACTCTTTAACTAATCTATGCCCTTGTTTTTTGGTTTGGGTGGTTACTCATGTCCGAAGATTTCTGGATAGGTAGGTTAGGTATTCGCTTTGTTTCAACATTATCCTAATAATAGTCCATGTAACCATTTAACTTATCTTTTCCCTTATGACCCGTGTGGCCTCAGTATTCTTTTTGGTTTTGGTGTTTACTCACGGACGAAGGGTTTTGGTTAGGTAGGTTATGTACTCGTTTTTTCTTCGACATATCCTAATAATAGCCCCTCTGAACTTAAACTTATCATTGCCCCTGTCATCAGTGTGGCCTTATTTTTTTTTATTTTTTTTATTTTATTTTATTTTTTATTGGCGGTTACTCACGTTTGAAGTTCTTTGGTTAGGTATGATAGGTCTTGTCTTTTTTTCGACATTATCCTAATAATACTTAACGTTAAATATAAACATAAACTTAAAACTAAACTAAACCTAAACCTAAACCAAAGTTAAACACAAGCATACACATAAACTAAGCAAATCTAAGCAAATCTAAACCTAAACGTAAACCTAAACTTAAACCTCGACATTAATTAAAGCTTAATAGTCCATGTGGCCCTTAAACTTATCTTTGCCCGTGCCTACTGTGCGGCCGAAGTTCTTTTGGTTTTGTTGATAAGGATTATCTGAAGTTTTTTGGTTCGGTAGGTAAGGTCTTTGTTTATTTTCGACATTATTCTAATAATAGTCCGTGTGACCCTTAAACTTATCTTTGTCCTTGTCACCTGTGTAGTCTAGTTGTTTTTGTTTGGGTGGTTACTCGCATCCGAAGTTTTTGGTTAGGTAGGTAAGGTATTTTTTTTTTTTTTTTTTTTTTTTTTTTGTTTTTTCTTTGTTGTTGTTTTTTGTGTTGTTGTTTTTGTGTGTGTCATTGTCTTAATAATGGCCAGTGTTATTTTTTTGTTTACATTATCCTAATAAAAGCCCGTGTGACCCTTGGTTGGTTATTCGTGTCCGAAGTTATTTTGGTTATGTTGGTTAGGTTTTTGTGTGTGTGTGTTTTTTTTCTGTTTTTTTTTCTGTTTTTTTTTTTTTTTTTTGTTTTTTTTTGTTTTTTTTTTTAATATCCTAATAATAACCCGTGTGACCTTAACTTAACTTTGCCGGTGTCAACTGTGCAGCCCTAGTATTTTGGTTAGGGTGGTTACTTGCGTTTAAAGGTCTTTTGTCGGTAGGTTAGGTATTCACTTTTTCAACATTATCCTAACAATAGCCCGTGTAACCCTTAAACTTACTTTGCTCGTGTCACCTGTGCAGTTCTACTTTCTTGGTTTGGGTGCATACTCGAATGATATCCCCTGTGACCCTTAAACGTATCATTGCCAGTGCCAGTTTTTTATTTATCTGTTTATTTATTTTTTTTATTTTTGTTGCTTTCGGTGGTTACTCATGTTTGAAGTTTTTCAGTTAGGTAGGTTATGTCCTCGCTTTTTCTCAACATTATCCTAATAATAGCCCGTGTGATCCTTAAACGTTACTTTGCCTGTGTCACCCTTGCGGCCTTACTTTCTTTTTATTTGTTTTCTTTTTTTGTAGTTTCTCGCATCGTAGTTAAAACCTAGAGCTAAGCCTAGACCTAAACATAAACCTTAACAAAACCTCAAGTTTAACTTTAAAATTAACCAAACCTATACATGAACCAAACCTAAACCTTAACCTAAACTTTAACCTAAACCTAAACCTCGACCTCGACCTAAACCTAAACGCACATCTAAATCTAAGCTTAAAAGTAAACCTTAACCTGAAAATAAACAAAAGCTAAACTTAAACCTAAGCATAACCTAAACCTAAACCAAACCGAAACCATAACCTAAACTAAAACCTAAACCTAACCTAAAATTAAACCTAAATTTATACCTTTACCAAAACCTAAACCTGAACCTAAACTTAAACCAAGCCTAAACCTAAACCTAAACCTAAACTTAAACCTTAACCAAAACTTAACCTAAACCGCTATTAAATCTAAAGCAAACCTACACTAAATCAAACCTAAAAATAAACCAAATCAAAACCTAAACTTAAACCTGATCCTAAAATTAAACTTCAACTTAACTCTAAACCAGACCTTATTTTTTTTTCAGATATCCCTTTCTCGCTGATTACCTGCCTGATGTGAGGAATGTAAAGGACACTAGTGACTTCTGCGACAGCATACCAGAATTAAATCATCAAGATGTAGAGGTACTCTCTCTCTCTCTCTTTCTCTCACTCTATCTCTCACTCTATCTCTCTCTTTCTAATTCGTCTCAAGCGTCTCTCTCACACAGACGCATGCACACACGGGTTAAAGTAAACATTGCTATACTTATTTTTATTTACCCAACATATTCAACCACCATAGCTCACAGATCATGCCATTGCCATTATTGTACTTGAAATGAAAATATAAAGGTTTGACCGGTGGCTGTCTGCTAATTAACAATATAATTATTGTGGATAATATCGTGTGCATGGGTATTTGGGTACCACACAGATCTGGTAAAGAAGCGAAAGATACTTGGCACATACGCAGTTGCGTGCATTCAGAAACTCATTAAAATCATATTTATATAAAGTCTTGAGTCACTCCAACAAAGAACAGATCTTGACTTCGAGTGAAACAAAAAAAAACAAAAAAATGGTTTAAAGAAAAAACAACACGAATTTGAGAAACTAATATAATTTACTCATTTCAGTTAGAAAGGAGTATTTCTGTCCAAACTAAAATCGGTTAGAGAATCACAAAAAAGAAAAAAAAAAACAAAAAAAACAAAAAAAAACAGGAAGAGTCGTATGTATTGTATATGATTTGATATCTTTTCTCGTTCATTATTAGGTGTCATTTCTATCTCTATCTGTTCAGCAAGCTAACGTCGATGAGACCTTCAAAGCATAAGAGCATGTGAACGAGAGACTGTCAAACCAATACCCTGCCTGAGACGTCACGTGTTGACGATGCTTCATGGAACATTGGAACTGTTACGTTAGAACACCCTCATCAGGCAATAGCAGAGTAAGCAATCGTTTAAACTAAATCTTAACCAAACAAAATCTTAACTTAAAGTAAAACCTAAGCTTAAATATAAACCTAAACCTGAACTTGAACCTAAAACAAAACTAAACCTAAACCAAAGCTAAACGTAAACATAAACATAACCTTAACCTAAATAAATCTAAACATAAATCTAAACATAAACCTAATCCTAAACTTAAACCTCGACCTAAAATTAAGCCTGATAGTCCGTGTGACCCTAAAACTTATCCTTGCCCGTGTCACCTGTGCGGCCGTAGTCTTAAAACTAAACTTAAACCTAAACCAAAACTTAACCTAAACCTCTATTTAAATCTAAACCATACCTACACCAAATCGAACCTAAAATAAACAAAATCTAAACCTTAACATAAATTTAAACATAAACCTAAAATGAAACTACAACTTAAATCTAAACCAGGCCTTATCAAATTATATCTTTTTTAGATATCCCTTTTGCTGATTACTTGGCTGTTGTGAGGAATGTAAGGGAGACCCACTTTGTGTGTTGCGACTTCTGCGACAGCATATCAGACAGATGTAGAGGTACTCTCTCTCTCTCTCTAATTCGTCTCGAGCGTCTCTCTCACACTGACGCATGCACACAGGGGTTTAAGTAAACATTGCTATACTTATTTTTATTTACCCAACATATTCAACCACCATAGCTCACACATCATCCCATTGCCATTATTGTACTTGAAATGAAAATATAAAGGTTTGACTGGTGGCTACAAAGGTTTGACCGGTGGCTACTAATTAACAATATAATTATTGTGGATAATATCGTGTGCATAGGTATTTGGGTACCACACAGATCTGGTAAAGAAGCGAAAGATACTTGGCACATACGCAGTTGCGTGCATTCAGAAACTCATTAAAATTATATTTATATAAAGTCTTGAGTCACTACAACAAAGAACAGATCTTGACTTTGAGTGAAACAAAACAAAAAAAAAAAAAAAAAAAAAAAAAATGGTTTAAAGAAAAAACATCACGAATTTGAGAAACTAATATAATTTACTCATTTCAGTTACAAAAGAGTATTTCTGTCCAAAATAAAAGCGGTTAGAGTCTTTTCTCGTTCATTATTAGGTGTCATTTCCATCTCTATCTGTTCAGCAAAAGAACGTCGATGACACCTTCAAAGCATAAGAGCATGTGAACGAAAGACTGTCAAACCAATACACTGCCCGAGACGTCTCGTGTTGACGATGCTTCATGGAACATTGGGACTGTTACGTTAGAACATCCTTGTCAGGCAATAGAAGAGTAAGCAATCGTTTAAACTAAATTTAAACCAAACAAAATCTAAAATTAAACTAAAACCTATGCTTAAACATAAACCTAAATCTTAACTTAAACCTCAAACAAAACTAAACCCACAGCGACTTCTGCGACAGCATATCAGACAGATGTAGAGGTACTCTCTCTCTCTCTCTCTACCTCTCTCTGTCTCTCTCTCTCTCTCTCTCTAATTCGTCTCAAGCGTCTCTCTCACACTGACGCATACACGCACGGGTTTAAGTAGACAGCGCTATACTTTTTTTTATTTACCCAACATATTCAATCACCATAGCTAACACATCCCATTACCATACTTATCCTTGAAATGATCATACGAAATTGACTGGTGGCAATCTACTAATAAACAGTATCATTATTGTGGATAATGTAGTGTGGATTGGTATTTATTTGGTAACCACACTGAACTGATAAAGATGCGAAATATACTCGACACACACACATTTGCGTGCATTCAGAAATTCATTAAAATCTATAACTTTTTAAAGTAATCCAACAAAGAACAGATTCTGTCTTTGAGTGAAAGAAAGAAATTGCTTAAAAGTAAAAAAAAAACGCGAATATTCAATGCTGAGAAGTTAACTTACTTAGTTCAGTTAGGAGTATTTATGACCAAAATAAAATTGATTAGAGAAACGAAAATAACAGGAAGAATCATATGTAGTGTATATGATTTGTTATCTTTTCTCGTTCGTTTTTAGGTGCCGTTATCACCTCTATCTGTTTGGCAAGCTGTCACCGGTGTGACCTTTAAAGCAGAAGAGCCTCTGAATCAGAGATTACCAAACCAATACGCCGTCCGAGACGTCTCATGTTGACTATGCTTCATGGAACATTGGGACTGTACCTTCATCAGGCAATAGAATAGTAAGTAATCGTTTAAACTAAAAATCTAAATCTAAACCAAAAATTAAAGTTAAACCAAGGCCTAAGCTTAAACCCAGACCTAAAGCTAAACATAAACCTAAAACAAACATAAACCTTAACCTAACTTAAACATAAACATAAATATAAAAATAAACAAATAGAAACGTAAACATAAACAAGCCTAATCCTTAACTTAAACCTCGACCTGAATTTAAGCCTAATAGCCCGTGTGACCCTTAAACTTATCTTTGCCCGTGTCACCTGTGCGGCCGTAGGTTTTTTTTTTTTTTTTTTTTTTTTTTCTTGATGGTTAGGATTATCCGAACATTTTAGATAGGCAGGTTAGGTTGTTTGTTTTTCGACCGGTGTGACCTTTAACGCAGAAGAGCCTGTGAATCAGAGATTACCAAACCAATACGCCGTCCGAGACGTCTCATGTTGACTATGTTTCATGGAACATTGGGACTGTTACTTTAGAACGCCTTCATCAGGCAATAGAATAGTAAGTAATCGTTTAAACTAAATCTAAATCTAAACCAAAAATTAAACTTAAACCAAGGCCTAAACTTAAACCCAGACCTAAAGCTAAACATAAACCTAAAACAAACATAAACCTTAACCTAACCTAAACATAAACATAAATATAAAAATAAACAAATATAAACGTAAACATAAACAAGCCTAATCCTTAACTTAAACCTCGACCTGAATTTAAGCCTAATAGCCCGTGTGACCCTTAAACTTATCTTTGCCCGTGTCACCTATGCGGCCGTAGGGGATTTTTTTGTTTTTGTTTTTGTTTTTGTTTTTTTGTTGTTGTTTTTTTTTGATGGTTAGGATTATCCGAACATTTTTAGATAGGCAGGCTAGGTCTTTTTTTTTCGACATTATCCTGATAACATTCCGTGTGACCCTTAAATTTACCTTTGTCCTTGTCACCTGTGTGACTAATCCTAAACTTAAACCTCGACCTAAATTTAAGCCTAATAGCCCGTGTGACCTCTAGTTTTTTCTTGGTTTGAGTGGTTACTCGCATCCGGAGCCTTTTTGTTAGGTAGGCTGGGTATTTGCTTTTTTGTGACATTGTCCAAATAATAGCCTTTTTTCGACATTATTCTTATAATACCCCAGGTGACTCTTAAATTTACCTTTGTCCTAGTCACCTGTGTGGCTAATCCTAAACTTAAACGACCTAAATGTAATCCTAATAGCCCGTGTGACCCTTAAACTTATCTTTGCCCGTGTCACCTGTACGTGTTATTTTTTTTTTTTTTTTTTTTTTTTTTTGTTTTTTTTTTTTTGTGTTTTTTTTTTTTTTGTTTTGTTTGATTGTTAGGATTATCCGAACATTTTTAGATAGGCAGGTTAGGTCTTCTTTTTATTTCCTCATTATCCTGATAATAGTCCGTGTGACCCTTAAATTTATCTTTGTCCTTGTTACCTGTGTGGCTCTAGTTTTTTTCTTGGTTCGAGTGGTTACTCGCATCCGGATTGTTTGTAAGGTAGGTTAGGTATTTTCTTTCTTGTGACATTGTCCTAATAATAGCCAGTGTCTTTTTTGTGTTTGACATTATCCTGATAATAGCCCGTGTGACCCTTAAATTTGCTTTGCCCGTGTGACTTGTGCGGCCCTATATTTATTTGTTCAGATGGTTACTCGAGTATGAAATTATTTGGTTAGGTCGTCACGTTTAGTTTCGATATTATCCTGCTACAACTTGTAGCCCATGTGAACCATAAAAATATCTCTTCCCGTGTGACTTGTGCGCCGCTAGTTTCTTCGGTTTTGGTGGTTTCTCGCGTCTGAAGTCTTTTGGTATATGTTAGATTTTTTTCAAAATATCCTAATAAAAGCCTGTGTGACCCTTTAACTTATCTTTGACCGTGTCACATATGAGGCTCTAGTTTTTTTTTATTTGGGTGGTTACTTGCGTTTGAAGTTCTTTAGTACGTAGGTTAGGTATTCGCATTTTATCAATATTATCCTAATAATAGCCCGAGTAACCCTTAAGCTTTTCTTTGCCCTTGTAATCTGTGCAGCCTTAGTTTTTTGGTTTGGATGCTTACTTGCGTGCGGAGTTTTTGTAAGGTAAGTAAGGTTCCATTTATTTTTGACATTATCCTAATAATATCTCATGTGACCCTTAGACTTACCTTTGCCCGTTACACCTGTCTGGAATTAGTTCTTTGCGTAGGATGCTTACTCGCGTCTGAAGTTTTTGGTTAGGTAGTTAGGTCTTCGCTTTTTTCGACATTATCCTAATAATAGCCCGTGTAACCCTTAATCTTGCTTGGCCCGTGTGACCTGTGCGGCCCCAGATGTTTTTGTTTAGCTAGTTACTCGCGTCAGAAGTTTTTTGATGGGGTCTTCACTTTTATTTTCGACATTATCCTTATAATACCCAATGTGAACCATAAAATTGTCTCTGCCCATGTGACATGTAAGCCCCTAGATTCTTTGGTTTGAGGGGCTACTTGCGTCTGAAGTTTTTTGGTATGGTAGGTTAGGTTACTGCTTTTTACACAATATCCTTATAATAGCCCGTGCGACCCTTTAACTTATTTATGCCCGTGTTCCCGGTGTGGCCCTAGTTTTTTTTTTTTTTTTTTTCCTAGTTTTTTTTTTTTTTTTTCCTAGTTTTTTTTTTTTTTTTTTTTCTTGTTTGGTTTGAGTGGTTACTTGCGTTCGAAGTGTTTTGGTATGGTAGGCTAGGTTCTTTTTTTCTTAACAATATCCTCATTATAGCCCGTGTGTCCCTTAAACTTATCTTTGCCCGTGTCACCTGTGCGGCACTGTTTTTCTTGGCTTGGATGGTTACTTGCGTTTGAAGTTCTTTGGCAGGTAGGTTAGGTATTCGCTTTTCTTAACATTATACTAATTATAGACCGTGTATTTGTTTGTGTTGAGGTTTTACGGCCCAGTCAACCAAATGGGGTCATGTCGAGCGCGGCCAGTTTACCTAACCACACGTTTACTGGGCAGGCATAGTCCTCTAAGCAGTTAACCAGTATTGTGCACATTCTTTCGCCAGAAAAAAATAGACCGTGTAACCCTTAAACTCATCTTTGCCCGTGTAATATTTGCAGCCCTAGTTTTTTGGTTTCGGGTGCTCACTCGCGTGCGATTTATTTTTGGGTAGGATAGGTAAGGTATTCCCTTTATTTTCGACATTACCTTGTTATAACCCGTGTGACCCTTAAACTTATATTTGGCCGTCACCTGTGTGGCCTTAGTTCTTTGCGTAGGATTCTTACTCGTGTCTGAAGTTTTTTGGTAAGGTGGTTAGGTCTTCACATTTTTTCAACATTATCCTAACAATAGCACGTGTGAACCTTTAATTTATCTTTGTGCGTTCGACCTGTGTGGCCCTAATTTTTTGGTTTTGGTGGTTACTTATGTCCGGAAATTTATATTGGTTAGGTATGTAAGGTCTTCGCTTTGCTTTCAACATTATGCTAATAATAGCATGTGTGAACCTTAAATTTATCTTTTCCGTGCGACCTGTGTGGCCTTTGTTTTTTTGGTTTGGGTGGTTACTCATGTCCGAAAATGACTGGTTATGTAGGTGAGCTCTTCGCTTTTTTATGACATTATCCTAGTAATAGCCCGTGTGACCCTGAAACCTATCCTTGTCCTTGTGATTGACCAGTGTGGTCTTAGTTTTCTGGTTTTCGTGTTTACTCACGCGTGATTTTTTTTTTTTTTTTTGGTTAGGTAGGTCAAGACTTTGCTTTTTTTTCTTGCATATCCTAATAATAGCCCCTGTGACCTTTAAATTTCTCATTGCCCGTGTCATCTGTGTTGCCCTACTTTTTGGGTTTTTGTGGGTACTCATGTCTGAAGTTTTTCGGTTAGGTAGGTTAGGTCTTCATTCGTTTTCGACATTATCCTAATAATAGCCCGTGTAAACTGTAAACATATGCGGCCCTAGGTTTTAATTAATTTTTTATTTTTTTATTTATTATTCTATTTATTTATTTTGTGTGTTTTTTGGGTGTTTTTATTTTGTAGTTACTCGCATCCAAATTAAAACCTAAACCTACACCTAAACTTAAACCTAAACAACACCTAAACATTAACTTTAATCTAAACCAAGCCTAAACGTGAACCAACCCCTTAAATTTCTCCTAAACTTAAACCTAAACTTAACCTTATTATAAACCTAAACTTTAACTTAACCTAAACATAAACCTCAACTAAACCAAAGTTAAACTTAAACCTTAACTTAACCTAAATCTAACAAAACCGAAACCTAAACTTAAACCTTAGCCTAGCCTAAACTTGAAACGAATCCTAAACCTGAACGTAAATCTAAACCAAGCCTAAATCTAAAGTAAGCCTGAACTTAAACCTTAACCTAAACCAAAATTTAATCTAAACCTATATTCAGATCTAAAGCAAACCTATACAAAATCAAATCTAAAAGTGAACTGAATTTAAACCTAAACTTAAACCTTAACCTAAAATGTAACTTCAACTTAAATCTAAACAGACCTTATTTTTTATTTATTTATTATTATTTTTTTTGTTCAGATGTCCCTTTTGCTGATTACCTGCTGTTACGAGGAATGTAAAGGAGCCCCACTTTGTGTGTAGCGACTTCTGCGACAGCATACCAGACTTAGACCATAAAGATGTAGTACTCTCTCTCTCTCTGTCTAATTCGTCTCAAGCGTCTCTCACACAGAAATGCATGCACACACGGGTTAAAGTAGACAGCGTTATACTTATTTTTGTTCACCAAACATATTCAGCCACCATAGCTCGCACATCCCATTACCATACTTATACTTAAAATGGAAATATGAAGGAGTTGACTGCTGGCAATCTGCTAATTAATAATATCATTATTGCGGATAATGTAGTGTGCATGGGTATTTGGGTACTACATTGATTTGGTAAAGAAGCAAAAAATACTCTGTACATACACATTTGCGTGCATTCAGAAAATTATCTAATAAAACTTTGAGGCAATCCAACAAAGAACAGATATTGACTTTGAGTGAAAGAAAGATATTGGTTGAAAGAAAAAAGACACGAATTTTCAATGCTGACAAACTAATATAAGTTAATTTACTTGTTTCAGTTAGAAAGGAGTATTTTTGTACACAAAATAAAATTGATAAGAGAAACATACACACACAAAAAAAACAAAAAAAAAAAAAAAAAACAACAAGAAGAATCATATGTAGGTCTTCACTTTTAGTTTCGATATTATCCTACTTGTAGCCCATGTGAACTTTAAAATATCTCTGTCCGTGTGACTTGTGCGCCGCTAGTTTCTTCGGTTTTGGTGGTTACTCGCGTCTGAAATCTTTTGATATGGTATGTCAGATATTTTTCACAATGTCCTAATAAAAGCCCGTGTGACCCTTTAACTTATCTTTGACCCTGTCACCTATGCGGCTCTAGTTTTTTTGATTTGGGTGGTTACTTGCGTTCGAAGTTCTTTGGTACGTAGGTTAGATATTCGCCTTTTTTCAACATTATCCTAATAATAGCCCGAGTAACTTTTAAGCTCTTTGCCCTTGTAATCTGTGCAGCCTTAGTTTTTTGGTTTGGGTGCTTACTCGCGTGCGAAGTTTTTTGGTAAGGTAAGTAAGGCCTTCCCTTTATTTTTGACCTTATCCTAATAATATCCCATGTGACCCTTAGACTTTGCCCGTTACACTTGTCTGGCATTAGTTCTTTGCGTAGGATGTCTACTCGCGTCTGAATGTTTTTGGTTAGGTAGTTAGGTCTTCTCTTTTTTTTCGACATTATCCTAATAATAGCCCGTGTAACCCTTTACCTTTCTTTGCCGTGTGACCTGTGTGGCCCCAGATTTTTTTGTCTAGATGGTTACTCGCGTCATGAGGTTTTTGATGAGGTCTACACTTTTATTTTTGACATTATCCTTATAGTACCCCATGTAAACCATAGAATTATCTCTGCCCATGTGACCTGTACGCCCCTAGATTATTTGGTCTTGGGGGTTACTCGCGTCCGAAGTGTTTTGGTATGGTAGGTTAGGTTAGTGCTTTTTTCACAGTATCCTTGCATGGGTATTTGGGTACTACATTGATTTGGTAAAGAAGCAAAAAATACTCTGTACATACACATTTGCGTGCATACACATTTGGGTACTACATTTCACAGTATCCTTGCATGGGTATTTGGGTACTACATTGATTTGGTAAAGAAGCAAAAAATACTCTGTACATACACATTTGCGTGCATTCAGAAAATTATCTAATAAAACTTTGAGGCAATCCAACAAAGAACAGATATTGACTTTGAGTGAAAGAAAGATATTGGTTGAAAGAAAAAAGACACGAATTTTCAATGCTGACAAACTAATATAAGTTAATTTACTTGTTTCAGTTAGAAAGGAGTATTTTTGTACACAAAATAAAATTGATAAGAGAAACATACACACACAAAAAAAAAAAAAAAAAAAAAACAACAAGAAGAATCATATGTAGGTCTTCACTTTTAGTTTCGATATTATCCTACTTGTAGCCCATGTGAACTTTAAAATATCTCTGTCCGTGTGACTTGTGCGCCGCTAGTTTCTTCGGTTTTGGTGGTTACTCGCGTCTGAAATCTTTTGATATGGTATGTCAGATATTTTTCACAATGTCCTAATAAAAGCCCGTGTGACCCTTTAACTTATTTATGCCCGTGTCACCTGTTCGGCCCTAGTATTTTTTTTTGGTTTGAGTGGTTAGTTGCGTTCGCAGTTTTTTGGTATAGTAGGTAAGGTTTGTTTTTTTTTTGTTTTTTTTTTTTTTTTACAATATCCTAAAAATAGCCCGTGTGTCCCTAACACCTAAGCATGAACCAACTCCTTAAATTTCATCTAAACTTAAACCTAAACCTGACCTAATTAAAAACCTAAACTTTTACTAAACCTAAACCTAAACTAAACCAAAGCTAAACAAACTTTAACTTAACCTAAACCTAACAAAACCGAAACCAAAACCTAAACTGAAACCTAAGCCTAACCTAAACTTAAAACGAATCCTAAACCTGAACGTAAATCTAAACCAAGCCTAAATCTAAACGGAAACTTAAACTTAAACCTAAACAAAAATTTAACCTAAACCTATATTCAAATCTAATACAAACCTATACAAAATCAAACCTAAAAGTGAACTGAATTTAAACTTAAACCTTAACCTAAAAATTAACTTCAGCTTAAATCTAAACCAGACCTTATTTTTTATTATTTATTTTTTTATTATTTTTTTTTCTTCAGATGTCCCTTTTGCTGATTACCTGGATGTTACGAGGAATGTAAAGGAGCCCCACTTTGTGTGTTGCGACTTCTGCGACAGCATACCAGACTTATATCATAAAGATGTAGAGGTACTCTCTCTCTCTCTCTCTCTCTCTCTCTCTCTCTCATCTCAAAGCGTCTCTAACACAGAGACGCATGCACACACGGGTTAAAGTAGACAGCGTTATACTTATTTTTTATTCACCAAACATATTCAGCCTCCATAGCTCACACATCCCATTACCATACTTATACTTAAAATGGATAGTTGAAGGAGTTGACTGCTGGCAATCTGCTAATTAACAAATAATGTAGTGTGCATGGGTATTTGTCCAAATGGGTACCACATTGATCTGGTAAGAAGCAAAAAATACTCGGTACATACACATTTGCGCGCATTCAGAAATTAATAAAATTTTGAGGCAGTCCAACAAAGAACAGATATTGACTTTGAATGAAAGAAAGAAATTGGTTGAAATAAAAAGAAAACACGAATTTTCAAGGCTGACAAACTAATATAAGTTAATTTACTTATTTCAGTTAGAAAGGAATATTTTTCTACAAAATAAAATTGATTAGAGAAACACACACACACACACACACACACACACACACACAAAGAAAAAAAATAAAATAAAACAAGAAGAATCATATGTATTGTATATGATATCTTTTCTCGTTCGTTTTAAGATGCCGTTTCCACCTCTATGTAGAGCCGGCGGTGAATAAGAGACTACCAATACGCTGTCTGACATGTCGTGTTGACCATGCCTCATAGAACATTGGGACTGTTACGTTAGAACGCTTCCATCAGGCAATAGAAGAGTAAGTCATTGTTAAACTAAATCTAAACCGAAACCAAATCTAAACTTAAACTTAAACGTAAACTAAAACCTAAACCTAAAGTTAAATCCAACAAATCTAAGCCTAAACCAAAGCTAAACATAAACATAAACTTAAACGAATCTAAACATAAACGTAAACCTAATCCTGAACTTTAACCTCGATCTAAGTTTAAGCCTAATAACCCGTGTGACCATTAAAATTATCTTTGCCCGTGTCACCTGAGCGGCCGTAGTTTTTCTCTTTTTTTTTCTTTTTTTTTTTCTTTTTTTTTTTTTTTTTTTTTTTTTGGATAGGTTTATCTGAAGTTTTGGTTAGGTAGGTTAGGTCTTCGCTTTTTCTCCGACATAATCGTAATAATAGCTCGTGTGACCCTTAAACTTATCTTTGCCCCATGCGACCTGTGTGGCTTTAGTTTTTTGGTTTTGGTGTTAACTCATACCTAAGTTTTTTGATTAAGTAGGTTAGTTCTTTGCTTTTTTCGAAATATCCTATTAATAGCCTCTGTGTCCCTTAAACATATCCTTACCCGTGTCATCTGTGTGACCCTATTTTTTTTTTTTTTTTTTTTTTTTATTGTTCTGGTGGTTACTCACGTCTGAACTTTTCGGTTAGGCAGGTAAGGTCTTTACTTTTTTCAACATTATCCTAATAATAGCCCGTGTGAGCCTTAAACTTATTTTTTGCCCGTGTCACCTGCGCGTTCCTAGTTTTTTTTTTTTTTTTTTTTTTTTTTTTTTTTTTTTTTTTGCTGGTTATTGGCATCCAAGTTAAAACCTAGACCTAAACTTAAACCTTAACAAAACCATAACCTTAACCTTAACTTTAACCTAAATCAAACCTGAACATGAACCAAGCCCAAGTCTAGGTAGTTTTCTTTTACATATCCTAACAATAGCCCCTATGACCCTTAAATTTATCATTCCCCATGTCGTCTGTGCGGCCGTACTTTATTTTTTTGGTTTTTGCGGGTACCCACGTTGAAGATGTTCGGTTAGGTAGGTTAGGTCTTCATTCATTTTCGACATTATCCTAATAATAGCCCATGATAGCCTTAAACGTAACCCTGCCCGTGTCACCTATGCGGCCCAAGGGTTTTTATTTATTTTTTATTCATCATTTTAGTTATGTATTTTGTGTTGTTTTTTTTTTTGTTGTTTTTTTTTTGTTTTTTTTTTTTGTTTTTTTTTTTTGTATGTGTGTTTTGTTCTTTTATATGGCTACTCGCATCCAAATTAAAACCTAAACCTACACCTAAACTTAAACCTAAACAACACCTAAACCTTACCTTTAATCTAAACCAAACCTAAACATGAACCAACCCCTTAAATTTCACCTAAACTTAAACCTAAACCTAACCTAATTATAAACCTAAACATTAACTAAACCTTAACCTAAACCTAAACTAAACCAAAGCTAAACTTAAAACTTACCATAACCTAAACCTAACAAAACCGAAACCTAAGCCTAAACTTAAACCTAAGCCTAACCTAAACTTAAAACGATTCCTAAACCTTAACGTAAATCTAAACCAAGCATAAATCTAAAAATAAACCTAAACTTAAACTTAAACCAAAATTTAACCTAAACCTGTATTCAAATATAAAGCGAACCTATACAAAAGCAAACTAAAAGTGAACTGAATTTATACCTAAATTTAAACCTTAACATAAAATTTAACTTCAACTTAAATCTAAACCAGACCTTATTTTTTATTTAATTATTTTTTTCAGATGTCCCTTTTGCTGATTACCTGGATGTTACGAGGAATGTAAAGAAGCCACACTTAGTGTGTAGCGACTTCTGCGACAGCATACCAGACTTAGACCATAAAGATGTAGAGGTACTCTCTCTCTCTCTCTCTCTCTCTCTCTCTCTCTCTCTCTCTCTCTCTCTCTCTATTTCATCTCAAGCGTCTCTCACACGGGTTAAAGTAGACAGCCCTATACTTATTTTTATTCACAAAACATTCAGCTACCATAGCTCACACATGCCATTACCATACTTATACTTAAAATGGAAATATGAAGGAGTTGACTGCTGGCAATCTGCTAACAATATCATTATTGTGGATCATGTAGTGTGCATGGGTATTTAGACAAATGGGTACCACATGTAAAGAAGCAAAAATACTTGGTACATACACATTTGCGCGCGTTCAGAAATTCATTAAAACCCAATAAAAATTTGAGGCAATCCAACAAAGAACAGATATTGACTTTGAGTGTCAGAAAGAAATTGGTTGAAAGAAAAAAAAACACGAATTTTCAATGCTGACAAACTAATAATATAAGTAAATTTACCTAGTTAGAAAGGAGTATTTTTGTACAAAATAAAATTGATTAGAGGAAACACACACATAAACAGACACACACAAAAAACAAGAAGAATAATATGTATTGTCTATGATTTGTTATCTTTTTCTCGTTCGCTTTTAGGTGCCGTTTCCACTTCCATCATTTTAGGAATCTGACGCCGATGAGACCTTTAAACCATAAGAGCCGGTGAATGAGAGACTACCAAACCAATACGCTGTCCGACACGCCTCGTGTTGACCATGCCTCATAGAACATTGGGACTGTTACGTTAGAATGCTCTCATCAGGCAATAGAAGAGTAAGTAATCATTTAACATAAATCTAAACTGAAACCAAATCCAAAGTTAAACTAAAACCTAAACTAAAACCTAAATTAAAACCTAAACCTAAACTTAAATCTAAACCTAAGCCAACGCAAAACATAAACATAAACAAATCTAAGCATAAACATAAACCTAATCCTAAACTTAAACCTCGACTTAAGTTTAAGCCTAATAACCGGTGTGACCCTTTAAATTATTTTTGCCCGTGTCACCTGTGCGGCCATAGTGTTTTATTTATTTATTTATTTTTTGTCGTTGTTGTTGTTTTTTTTTTTTTTGTTTTTTTTTTTTGTTTTTTGGATAGGTTTATCTGAGGTTTTGGTTAGGTAGGTTAGGTCTTCGCCTTTTTTCCGACATAATCATAATAATAGCCCGTGTGACCCTTAAACTTATCTTAGCCCGTTGGACCTATATTGCCTTAGTTTTTTGGTTTGGGCGTTAACTCATGCTAAAGTTTTTTGGTTAAGTAGGTTGGTTCTTTGCTTTATTCGACATATCTTAATAATAGCCCCTGTGACCCTTAAACATACCCTTACCCGTATCATCTGTGTGGCCCTATTTTTTTTTTTTATTATTATTATTATTATTTTAGTTATTTATTTATTTATTTATTTGGTTTTGGTGGTTACTCACGTTTGAACTTTTCGGTTAGGCAGGTTAGGACTTCGTTTGTTTTTAACATTATCCTAATAATAGCCCATGTGACCCTTAAACTTATCTTTGCCCGTGTCACCTGCGCGGGCCTAGTATTTTCTCTAGTTACTGGCATCCAAGTTAAAACCTAGACCTAAACTGAAACCTAAACAAAATTATAACCTTAACTTTAACCTAAACCAAACCTAAACATGAACCAAGCCTAAGCTTAAACCTAAGCTTAAACCTAAACCTCGACCTAAACCTAAACCTAAATTTAAACCTTAACTTAAAACTAAACCTAAAGCTTAACTGAAAACTAAACCAAATCTAAACTAACCTAAACCTAAACATAACCCAAATCTAAACCAAACCGAAACCTAAGCCTAAGCCTAAACCTAAATCTTAATTTAAACCTTAACTTAAATCTAAACTTAAACCTAAACCTATAATCTTTAATTTAAATCTAAACCAGACCATATTAAATTATGTTTATTTTTCAGATATCCCTTTCGCTAATTACCTGGCTGTTGTGAGGAATGTAAAGGAGCCCAACTTTGTGTGTAGCGACTTCTGCGACTAGCGTACCAGACTTAGACCATAAAGATGTAGAGGTGCTCTCTCTCTCTCTCTCTCTCTCTCTCTCTCTCTCTCTTATTCGTCTCAAACGTCTCTCTCACGCAAGACGCATACACACACGCGTTAAAGTTGACAGGGCTATACTTAATTTTGTTCACAAAAACATATTCAGTCACCATAGCTCACACATCCCATTACCATACTTATACTTGAAATGAAAATATGAAGGGGTTGACTGCTGGCAATCTGCTATTTAACAATATCATTATTGTGGATAATGTAGTGTGCATGGGTATTTGGCCAAATAGGTACCATATTTATCTGGTAAAGAAGCAAGAAATTGCGCGCTTCAGATGTGAATTAAAATTCTATAAATTTTGAGGAAATTCAACAAAGAACAGATATTGACTTTGCGTGTCAGAAAGAAATTGGTTGAAAGAAAGAAACACGAATTTTCAATGCTGACAAACTAATATAAGTTAATTTACTTATTTCATTTAGAAAGGAGAATTTTTGTACAAAATAAAATTGATTAGAGAAAAAAAAAATAAACAACAAGAAGAGTCATATGTATTGTATATGATTTGTTATCTTTTCTCGTACGCTTTTAGGTGCCGTGTCCACCTCTATTTGTTTAAAAAGCTGTCGCCAATGAGACCTTCAAAGCATAAGAGTCTGTGAATGAGACAATACCAACCAATACGCTGTCCGAGACGTCTCTTATTGACCATGCCTCATTGAACATTGGGACTGTTACGTTAGAACGCCCTCATCAGGCAATAGAAGAGTAAGTAATCGTTTAAACTAAATCTATACCGAAACCAAATATAAACTTAAACTACAAACCTAAACTTTAATCTAAACATAAACTTAAACCTAAAACAAACCTAAACCTAAACCAAAGCTAAACATAAACATAAACAAATCTAAACATAAACATAACTCTAATCCTAAATTTAAACCTCGACCTAAATTGAAGCCTAATAGACCGTGTTACCCTTAAAAAGGGTAAGAGAAAAGTCTAGGGAGTGCACAATCACAAACCGCAGCCCTTCATATACACCAAGAGGAACAGGAAACCGACAAATCAAAACAAGCACAAATCAAAAAAAACGGACGAAAAGCACTATGATTAGCTCTCTCTTCCCGAAGCGAGATAATCGTAATGCTGAAAGGACTGAAAAACACAAGAACAAAATGACATAAGGTAAAACATAAAACAAATCGCCTCTTAGTATAAACCACAAAGCAACAAAGAGTAAGACTAACAGCGGGACCACCGCCTTAGAACGGTCTGTTGGGTAAACCATCGTGTGTGTGTGTGGGGGGGGGGGGGGCGGGGGCCGGGGGGGGGGGTTAAAGCACTTTTACAGCTAGCCAACTTCACCCTGGGTCCCGATGCTACTCTCAATACAGAAATACATAAATATTCGGTTCGCATAAAGGCTCCCAACTCAGTCAATGCATCAAAGCGAAAACATAAAAATCAAATTAATCACTATAATAAACAAAGACGAATACTCATGGCTAATTCTACTGTATGCCAGAGTAAATGAAAACCAATAGTTGAACCACGGCGGGCCAAGCCAAAGATATATCGTCAAGCCCCAACCCACGAAGAAGCCGTCATTGAGTCTGAGGCCCGAACAGCCGACGTGCAATTAAAGAGTGAACATTGCCATCAACAATGATTGGGTTGACAACTGGGCATGCAGTCTGCCGCATAATATCCAGTCTATAGCCAATTCTTTTATAACGGTTAATAAGTTTTCTGAATTGCTCCGAAAAGTTAGATTTACATACAATTTTTCTAAATCTGTACATTAAGTCACCGTAAAATTCTGGTTCCGATATACCTTGTTGCAGAAATGTTTTCAGACTGATGCTATATTTTTCTACCAAGACACGGTGTCTGCGATAAAATTTCGAAAACGCCTTACGAAGTTTAAAATAACGATAGCCCTGCCTAAGAAGTTTGGCAGTAAGGCTTTATTGCGGTAGTTAAAGTCATTAAGATTTGAAGAAGCTCTGGCGAATCTAATAAGCTGATATATGTATACCACATATGAGGTACGCCGGGGGACATCGCCATCAAAAAAAGGGTAATTAACTGCATCAAAATCAAAATCGTCCCGTTTATCATAAATTTGGGTGGAAACTGTACCATTAGATATACATAGATTCAAATCCAAAAAGGTGCCTCGGTATCGGAAGAATTTGCTCTATTTAATTGGAGTTCTGTATGGTATATGCGGTCCACCATTTGGTCAAAGTAAATATTGTCAATATTTAATAAATCATCAAGGTATCTTGAAGTTAAATTGAAAGAATCAATAATGTCAGCCTGATTTTCACGTGAGAGAGACTTCATGAAATCTCTCTCATAACAAAATAAGAAACAAATCTGCAACAAAAGGAGCACAATTAGTTCCCAAAGGAATACCAATAGTTTGCCTATAAAGTTTAGTTCCAAATATAATAAAAATATTATCCAAAAGATAAACAAGGGCATCACAGACATTTTGACACGACCATAAATTGTGATTATTGTATACATAGAAGTGAAAAAAAGCACAGTCTTCGTTGCAAGCCAAATATTGAGTATTCTCCTGAATAAAGGTTCGATCATTTAAATCAATAAGTATCTTTTATAAGATGATGAGGTAACGTAGTATACAGTGTAGACAAAATCACATGTAGACAATTTAGAAGTCTGAAAAGTTTTTAGATCTAAATTTATTGAGAACATCATTAGAATTTTTAATTGACCAAAAATAGTTAATTCCGTCCCTTTCGTAAACAGTATCATAGTATCTAATCCAATGTTTTTTAATAGCAGTAAGGCATGAAGTTAGCAGTTTGGACAAAAATAGTAATCGTACATGAACTAGAATTAGCAATGAAACGTGCTTTATTAGGTCGTTTATGATGTTTCGGTAACCAATGTAACGTAGGAAGTCTGTTTTGCTTTTCTTTAATACACACTGCAAACTTAGCAGTAATATCGACAGAATGGGTATTAAAAGATCTCTCGTCAGTAGAAATCCGTTCATATGTTTTGGTACTACCAAGTTTTTGTATCAGAGTATTGATATAATAAATTCGTCACACAATAACATCATTATTAGCAGCTTTATCAGCTGGAGC
Organism: Anodontia alba; assembly: GCA_964016985.1. NCBI lineage: Eukaryota > Metazoa > Mollusca > Bivalvia > Lucinida > Lucinidae > Anodontia > Anodontia alba. The sequence continues at coordinate 39,986,662 of OZ024826.1, forward strand.
TAAAACATACTTCCTATGAAATTCTTGGATGCCTTGTTTCAAATATCGAAACGATAATTTAGGTTTAGGAGGAAGAAGATCAAGGTTATTGGAGTAAAATAACACATGCTCATCAATGATCTTAAAAAAAAATCTTTAATATCCAATTATTTAAAGCATTAGACTCAACATGCTCTCGTTTACATCAACCCGAACAATAATCATTTAAAGCACTGGCAATTGTTTCCCGACATTTATTGAAATCAATGTGGGCTGGGAATCTATATTTACCCAGTAAGTATTCTTTATAAATCTATAGCGGGCCGTTATATAGCGGACCAACGGTCCGCTATAGATTTATAAAGAATGCTAGCTGGGTAAATATAGATTCCCAGCCCACATTGATTTCAATAAATGTCGGGAAATAATTGCCAGTGGTCCTTTTGAAATAACTGAATGGATTCGTGAATCAGTTATAATCTTCAAGTTACCAGTGACAATATGACCCGCGGGTTGATAACAAAATTTAGAATCTTTACAATCTCAAGAATCAGGGAAACTAGTTTCAATCTCAAGATCAGAAACTAATTTATTGAAATTAAGTACAGTATTATGGATAGGTTTGTTATATTTATAACAAATAATAGGAGATTCCGTGTTTTCGAAATATAAAGGTAAAGCTGATATAACATTATTATCTCGAAATATGCTAGTTAAATCTATGAATTCAATACCTTTATTAATGAATGGAATTTTGATGAAGCGTCTAATGTGGTTAATTTCTGAATCGATGTAAGGACATGTTGAGTATAACATCTAGTAAGGAGTTTTGATTAGGTTTAAGTTTAGGTCTAGGTTTTAACTTGGATGCCAGTAATCAGGGTTTAGGTTAGAGTTTAGGTTTTTTACCCAACAAATTCAACCAACATATCTGTACTTCCGTATAGACAAGTTTAAAAGACGACAAACTTATATTGTTTCTTAATTTTTCCTGGAGGTTATTTTTATGAATTTCAAATAAGGACAAATAAGAAAAAAATATTTCATAACGTTGTCTGCTGAAAATTTTACCAAGCATCCTAAGCGTTAAGGCACTACATGGACAAAGTAACTGCTGACAGCTGATACTCGATGCATTTTTTCTGGTGCTGAGACTGATTTCACTGACCAGAGGTCTGCTGATGATTCCAATGCATATACTCGTAAGGCGGACGCGGACCGTTTTAATGTAATTAGGAAGTCATTAAAGATCAATTATTGCACAGCTTCAGTTTGGTGCTGTCAACAACATGTACTTTTTCCACAATTGTTTTTTTTTTTTTTTTTTTTTTTTTTTTTTTTTCTTTTTTTTTTTTCACTTATAGCAAGAACAATAATTGTCAGCGTAAACTTTGTACATATCATATATTATAGCAAAGAAAGAAATATGTCATGAAAACCATGCCAACAGCAAGTTGAAAATCTAAATAAAATCAGAGACTGGGGATCGAACGCTTACATTTTATACAATAAATTGTGCTTTCTATCGCTCTCGACTTACTGCGCAATCATTAAAAAAAAAACACATTATACCTCTATATGAGCCGGGTCACAGCAATAACTACAATTTTGCATGTGCACCCAGCAAAGACTCAAATCAGCCTGCGAATGCGCGCAGTCTACCCAGAGTATTTCGATGACCGCATGAAGATGGTGCCAGTCCTCAGCTATCCATAGAACTCACAGCGAAGACTGATCAGACTGTGCGGATTCCCATGCTGATAAGAGCCTTTGCTGAGCGCACATATGTTATTAGCAACAGCGTCGCTATGTAGATACCATTGATCTACCTCTATTAATTTCTCCATAAACTAGGCTACAATGATAAAAGTCAAAATGAAGTCTTTAACCTGCCACAGTTCTAGGGTCCCAAATCAGATCCAAGTTCCCGTGTTATGATGTGAGAGCCAAATGAGCCAACAACAGATCCTGGGATTTTCGTGGCCTCTTCATCGATTTGAAAACGCATGACATTACCCGCCATGTGACATACCAAAAACTATTCAGGGTCACAAACTGGAATGACCGGTCGACTCTTTGTAGCACCCCACGCAGCCAAATAATTCCCTATAGAACCTTATACTGTCTGGAATTGTTCTTCTCCAAGAACCTCTTATTGCCTGAAATAAACAGAATAATACACCTTTTTGCCTTGCATTGTATACACCAGCTACTCCTTACACTGTAGTTTTAGATAAGACTATTTTTCAGGGTACCAAAACTGTGTGACGTCAACAGTAGTGTTTCCAGTCTGTTTTCATTTTATACAATAATTTACGTTGGAAAGCCGCAGAAAAAAATTCCCTGTTTATAACCCCTTTATGTTATTTATAACTTCGTTATATTAATGACTAAATAAAAACCATTCACATGTCCCCCTATAATGTATAGTGAAACTAGGGGCGTATTAATGGGCGATGTTTTAACGACTTTTAGTGTTTAAACCATTGTAGACTGAATAAACTACCTCAAACTATATATTGGAACAGTCCATTTCGATTTTAGGTATATCAGGCTATGTGATTTGCATATTCCTAGAGAAAAAAGGTTGAACTATTTGCAAATAGTGGAGACCTTGATCAGACGCCGCGTTCTGTGGGGTCTGATCTGGGTCTGCACTGTTTGTCAATTACCCTTTTAGGGGTTTCCAGACTACAATGGATTAAATCCCAATTGAGGTTGTTATTTCTATTTTTTTGTACTGAATATATCAGGCTTAATATGCTTTCTGATCCAATCTTCCTCAGTTTCGCTGTATTATATGGTAAAAATGCCATCCATAACTTACACAGTTCTAGATAAGAGGGATATCCAGATTATATTTTTCTTATTTCTCTATGAAAACATATTGTGGGTACACATAAGTCTCGCCTTGGATTAGAAGGTAGCCTATGATGCCGTTGAGAAATGACAAATCTTCCGAATCAGCCTGTGCATCCGCGCAGTCTAAGTAGAGCTTTCCTTGTCCACATGAAGAGATTCTGTATCCTTGGCTATCCAAAATGCGCTCTGTGAATTCTTATTAGATCTTCAGGTTGACCTGAACCTTCGTTGTCCGGAGTATGTTTTTTTATACTTTAAGGCTCAAATGACCAGTCCTTGGCACGCTGGTGTTTGCGGGGTGGGGGTGGGGAAGCACCAGCGCAAGGGTACGCTGTGTTTCTGGTGTGGTTCTTTGCTAGACAGGCCAAGGATATGGCGTTTTTTACATGTCGTTGCGTTACTGCTGCACTACCCACCGTAGCGATGTCAAATGAATAAACTCGTACTCGCTCTGTCTCTCTCTAAATACACAAATACGTAAATAAATAAATAAATAAGCATGCAGGTTATAGTTTTGCACGTTGGCTATTAAGAATGTACTAAACAGCTATCGAGGCCTAGCACATTTGACATACGCCTTATTTAAAGGCTCCATATTCTTCAAAAATAGACATTTTTTATCCAAGAAAGGTTTAATGAATTGATATTTGGTATTAATACGATCATAAAATGTTGCATTTGACAGCCTGTAAAATTTCAGTTAATCTCACGTTTTTGAACTGAATTGAAATAAGTTTTTATCGGGTTTCTGAATTAATGTTGCATAAAAAATCATTTAAGTTTTGATCCAGTTCAAGAACGAGCCTAACTGAAATTTTACATGCTGTCAGGTGCCAGATTTTATGATTGCATTAATAATACCATATATCAATTTATTAAACCTTTCTTGGGTGATAAAATGTCTATTGTTGAGGAATATGGGGCCTTTAACTAATATTCTAGTAACTATTGTCAGTCATGACCATGTAAAATACAAATTTGTGCAAACAATCACATAGCATCTATGTAGTATCTATTCCTTACATACTTTTCTTTCTATTTACAGAATGCAGAGACGAAGCAATGAATATTTGAAATTTCTCTTGTAAATAATAATGATAATAATAACAACAAAATGATAATAATAAAAACATGGTCATTTTTAACATTGCTAAAGCTATAATGTTTTATTTTCCAAACCCTACTAGATGAGTTGCAAATAGTTTAGACCCTAATCAGACGCCGCATTCTGTGGCATTCTATCTGCGTCTACACTCTGCTCAGGATTGTCTGTCTGAATATTTAGGAAAGATATGATACAATTGAGCTTGCGCATAACAAAGCCTACAAATGGCATGTGCGCCCAGCGAAGACTCTGATCAGCTTGGGCATCCGCCCAGTCTGATCAGAGTCTTCGCTGTTCGCATGAAGAAAGCGTGGATCCTAAGCTACCCATTGGGTGTACAGCGAGGACTATGATCAGACTACGCGGACGCCTAGGCTGATCTGAGTCTTCGCTTGGCGCACATGCCATTTTGTAGGTTTTGTCAAGCACTGGCTCATATATGTTAACCTGCATATATCAGTAAAAAACCCCAAAGCTAGTTTAAATACTAGGCGTCAAACCCTTTCATCCCTGAGTTTCTCAGGTGGGCTCTTCCATCCTTGACTTTGGACATGTCCATTGTTGCAAATATAGATGTCAGTCCGAAATCAACACAGAATAGCAAATAGTGTAGATCTTGATGAAAGAGCTCGTAACGTCTCATCTCGATCTTCACCGTTTGCAAAGGTTTCTGTTTTGGTCTTCAGGGCTGAAAGAGTTAACCCATTTATGCCGAGTGGATTCCTCTACCATAACTATTTGGACCGGTCCATTTAGAATAGAAGGGGTCTCCAGTTAGTGTTTATCATTATAACGTTTTATAGAAATTCTTGTGTCAGCCTTTTATGGTAAAAATGCAAAAGCTACTCATTTTTTTCTTCATCAAACATATAAGCGTATATGCCATTTAATGATGAAAGTTTTATCGATACGTTAACTAACGACATCGTTAGTTTTGAACAAGTGGGCCTAGACGTCTTAATCCTGTAGCGTCGACGTGACCGAGCGGTAAGCGCTCCACACTTTAAATCAACTAGTCCTGGGTTTTAATCTAGCTAGAGGCACAGAATCCAGCACAGAACATTTCATGATCATTTTTTCATCGCCTCGATTAGTGTTTAAACAATGTTGGAAGCTACATAAAACACCAAATCATGATCACCTTATTCTGTACCATACTTCCGCATTTACCCTAAGTATTCAAACAGACAGGCCTGAGCAATCAGTAAAGACCAAGATCAGACGCTACAGAACGTAGCATTTAACCAGGTTTTACACTAATGACCAGGGCCCAGTTGTTCAAAACTAACGATGTCGTTAGTTAACATACCGTTAAAACTTTGATCATTAAATATGGCATATACGCTGAAATTTTTGTTGAAAAAATGTGAGTAGCTTTTGCATTTGCAAAAGCTACTCACGTTTGTTTTTTTTCAGCAAAAATAACTGTAAATTAGATACTGTACTTACTACAGTAGTTAACATTTTGACCACTAACGAGCTCATTAAGCTGACGATGCTTTGAACAATGGGCCCAGCAGTTTATAAAGACGCAGGTAAAATAGAGGTGTTCAAATTTTAGGACGTATGGTTAATGGGTGTTAAAAACATTTGTTCAAATTGGACTAATAGTACCGTATGTACCCTAAGTACTGGGACAGACATGCCTGAGTAAACAGTGTAGACCCAGATTAGACACCACAGAATGCAGATTCTGATGCTGAATGACACTTTTTGTCACAAACCCAGCAGTTTTTAGACACTAACAGGTAGTAAAATGTTCAAATGTTTTGGACAAGATGATAAAGAGTTAAGTTGTCCCAGTATTTGGTGTAAATATCACAGTGTCTAAGCAACCTGTAGATCTTGGTCAGACCTAGACCAGAAGCCACAGAACACTCATCCAGTACCTTTAGATGCATCACCAGGTGGCCAAATGGATTTGCTCATATTAAGAACAACTATGATAGGGAATTAAGTTGTCCCAATACTTATGCTAAATGCGGTAATACCGAAGCAACCTGCAGACCAAGATCAGATGTCACAAAAAGCTCATCAAGCAGTTTTAGATACATCAACAGGTAATCAAATGGATTTGTTCAAATTTTAGGGCAGGTATGGTAAGGAATTAAGGTGTCCCTATATATAAAGTAAGTACGATAATGTCTGAGCAGCACGTAGATCTAGATCAGACGCCACAGCACACTCATCCAGTGGGTTTTAGATTCATCACCTAGAAGCCAAATTGACATTTTCAAGTTTTATGGCATTTTACGGTTAGGCGTTAAGGGGTCCCGATATAAAAGTAAATACGGTTTTGCCTCAGCAACCTGTAGACCCAGATCAGACGCCGCAGTACACTAGATTTTAGATACATGGTCATGTTGCAAAATGAACTTGTTCAACTTTTAGGACAAGTATGGTAAGGACTTGGGGTTCTTAAATGTTTAATAAGGTAAGTACGCAAATGTTTGTGCAAATGGTAAATCCAGATCAGACGCCACTGAACACTCATCTAATAGGTTTCAGATACATCACCAGGTAGCCAAAAGGACTTGGTCACATTTCAGGCCCAGTATGATAAGGAATTTAGATGTCCCAATATATAAGGTAAATATGGTAGGGAATTAACTTGTCCCAATATTTGGTATAAATACTATAAATGTCTGAGCAACCTGTAGACCTAGATCAGACGCTACAGAACACTCATCCAGTACCTTTAAATACGTCATAAGGTAGCCAAATGGATTTGCTCAAATTAAGAGCAACTATGGTAGGGAATTAAGTTGTCTCAATATTTATGGTAAATGGGGTAATACCTTAGCAACCTTAAGACCCGGATCAGAATACTCCTCTTGCATTCTTAGATACATGAACAGGTAGTCAAGTGACTTGTTCAAATTTAAGGCCAAGTATGGTAAGGAATTAAGGTGTCCCAAAATATAAAGTAAGTACGATAATGTCTGAGCAACCTGTAGACCTAGATCAGACGCCACAGCACATTCATCTAACAGTTTTAGATACATCACCAAGTAGCGAAATAGATTTGCTGAAATTAAGAGAAAGTATGGTTAAGGAGTTAAGGTGTCCCATTATTTGGTGTAAATACGATCTGGGCAATCAGTAAATCTGGATCCGACGCATCAGAACACTCCATAGATTACCCATCCATAAGTTTTAGATACATCACCAGGCAGCCAACTGAACGGTCAAATTTCAGGGCACCTATGGTAGGGAGTTTAGGTGCCCCAATATGTAAGTTAAATACGGTAATGCCTCAGCAGCCGGTAGACCCAGTTCATACGCTATACCATCCATATACATTACCCATCCCTAAGTTTTAGATACATTACCAGGTACTCAAGTAGACTTGTACAAATGCAAGAGCAAGTAAGGTAAGGAGTTAAGATCTTCTAATACAGTCGACTCTCGTTATCTCAAATTCCAAGGGACTCTCTGAAATACTTCGAGATATCCGTACCTCGGCAGATCAGATTTGCAGAACTGAGATAAAAAAACAAAAACAATTCGATTAACCACATTTAATAAATATATGAGTAATTTGACTCCTGAAGTTAGAGATATTTTGAAAATATTTTGGAAAAGAGGAGAAATTGCTCCTCCTCTTTTCCACAATATTTTTACATGTTATTAGATTTTCATGTTTAGGCAGGGAACAGATTTTCGCTTCGAGATAAGCGGTTATTCGAGATAAGAGAGTTCGAGATAGCGAGAGTCAACTGTATTTGCTAAAAATATGGTAATTCTAAAGCAACCTAGACCTAGATCAGACGTCACAGATTACTCATCCACTCAAGTGGACTTGTACAAATGTAAGAGCAAGTATTGTAAGGAATTAAGGTGTCCTAGCATTTGGTGAAAATACGGTAATATCTGGGCAACCTGTAGACCCAGAGCGTACGCCACAAATCACTCGAATACAGGAATTTCTATAAAATATCCATTACCATTTGAGAGAAATGTGATATTTTTCGAACCTTTTAAGAAGTCACAGAATATGATTCTTCATTATCAGCAGTGTTTCTGTTGTACTGAAATGCAAAAATACCTAGAGAAAAAATATAAACAAGATAATTTTTGGGGCCTGCACTACTCTACTGACCCCTGCTCTACTGACCCCAAGTATCTATGAGTCAAAGTACTGATCAAACTGCGTGAATGTGCAAGCAAATCTGGTCCTTTACTGTCTGCATATGCTTAAGCCTGTTCACCTGATACAGTTCATGTTATGCATGTAGAATTTTAAAGAGACAAAATTGGTCATGGTGTGGATAGACAGGGTACTGTCCTCAGAAAGACTCTTTTTTTTTATTTTTGTCTGGCGTTTTATTTTAAATGAAACTATTCTGTTCTGACTGACCATATCTTATCAGAAACTATTTGCCTTTTGTTCTAAAAATTCTACCCTAAAATAACATCTACAGCCAAAAATCGGTTTGACCTATGCAATTTCCATTGTAAAGTGATTTTTTTTAATTATTGCCTAAAGAATTTTTTTTTTTACTTTGCCTAAACAAAGACGAGTACTCATGGCTAATTCTACTGTATGCCAGAGTAAATGAAAACCAACAGTTGAACCACGGCGGGCCAAGCCAAAGACATATCGTCAAGCCCCAACCCACTGGTTAAAGTTTTACGAAGAGGCCGTCATTGGGTCTGAGACCCGAACCGCCATCGTGCAATTAAAGAGTGAAGCATAGCCATCAACAATAATTGGGTTGACAACTAGGCATGCAGTCTGTCGCATAATATCCAGGCTATAGCCAATTCTTTTATAACGGTTAATAAGTTTTCTAAATTGCTCCGAAAAGTTAGATTTACCTACAATTTTTCTAAATCTGTACACTAAGTCACCGTAAAATTCTGGTTCCGATATACCTTGTTGCAGAAGTGTTTTCAGACTGACGCTATATATTTCTACCAAGGCACTGTGTCTGCGATAAAATTTTCGAAAACGCTTACGAAGTTTAAAATAACGATAGCCCTGCCTAAGAAGTTTGGCAGTAAGGGCTTTATTACGGTAGTTAAAGTCATTAAGATTTGAAGAAGCTCTGGCGAATCTAATAAGTTGAGATATGTATACCCCATATGGGGTACGGCGGGGGACATCTCCATCCAGAAAAGAGAAATTGACTATATCAAAATCAAAATCGTCCCGTTTATTATAAATTTTGGTGGAAACCGTACCATTAGAAATACATAGATTCAAGTCCAAAAAAGGTGCCTCGGTATCGGAAGAATTTGCTCTATTTAACTGGAGTTCCGTAGGGTATATCCGGTCCACCATTTGGTCAAAGTAAATATTGTCAATATTTAATAAATTATCAAGGTATCTTGAAGTTGAATTGAAAGCCTCAATAATGTCAGCCTGATTTTCACGTGAGAGAGACTTCATGAAATCATTCTCATAACAAAAAAGAAACAAATCTGCAACAAGAGGAGCACAATTAGTTCCCAAAGGAATACCAATAGTTTGCCTATAAAGTTTAGTTCCAAATCTAATAAAAATATTATCCAAAAGATAAACAAGGGCATCACAGACTTTTTGACACGACCATAAATTGTGATTATTATATACATCAGAAGTGAAAAAAAAAGTACATTCTTCGTTGTAGGCCGAATATTGGGTATTCTCCCGAATAAACGTTCGATTAATTAAATCAATAAGTTTATCTTTTATAAAATGATGAGGTAACGTAGAATACAGTGTAGAAAAAATCATATGTAGACAATTTAGAAGCCTGAAAGATTTTATATTTAAATTTATTGAGAACTTCATTAGAATTTTTAATAGACCAAAAATAGTTTATTCCGTCCCTTTCGTAAACAATATCATAGTATCTAATCCAATGTTTTTTAACAGCAGTAAGGCATGAAGTTAGCAGTTTTGACAAATTCGTAATCGTACATGAACTAGAATTAGCAATGAAACGTGCTTTGTAAGGTCGTTTATGAAGTTTCGGTAACCAATATAACGTAGGAAATCTGTCTTGCTTTTCTTTAATACTCACTGCAAACTTAGCAGTAATATCGATAGAATGGGTATTAACAACAGATACAAACCCTGATGTTGCATTATATTCAGAATCAACTTACAGAACTTCATTGTGTGGAAAAAAGTTTGAAACGTCTTTGAATAATGCACTAAAGCAAGTGATCCATTAGCTGGTCTGGCTTCCACCTAAATTTTTAATTACAAAAAACGTGCCGCAAGGGCTAAATACTGAGAAAATAACTCGAAATCCCTCAGCGTGTTCATGTAAAGCATGAGTTCTGCTATAATCCTGCCGGTCATATCATAACAGGAGACCTCAATATAGTCAGGATTAGCAAAGTCAGAGACATTCTTTCCAAAGGCCCTAAATACAGGGAACCCAGGCCCTTTACTTGGAAACAGAATTCCAAATTAATTTTGGATTCTGTTGAAGAGTATGCACGACGCTGGGCCAAGAAAGAGGACGTGGAGGTTGACACCCTGTCTGAATGGGTTAAATCGGTAATATCCTTGGTAAACAGACGTGTCTCTGTACTCAGCAGAACCATGTCTCGTCGACATGAATCGGTGTTGATGATCCAGATGTTGCTGCTGAGTTAGCTGACATCCATGAGAAGTTTATCGTTGTTCCAGCCGACAAGGTATCTAACAACATTGTGTTTGCTAAACACACTATATAAACTGCTTAATGGAAAAGCTTGGTATGAGTACCATGACTGGAAACCCTACATATGATCTTACTGCTATGTCCAAGGACGAAATTCTACAAAACCACCATTCGGTGATGCTGACTTTCGGAATTTCCCTCCCAAAGACCTTCCCTAATTGTACTGAATTCCTAAACTTCACAAGAATCCGTACAAGCAGAGATATATTGCGGGTTCAGCTAAGTGCTCAACCAAGCCTCTTTCTCAGATTCTAACACGAAGCCTAACCGCAGTAAAAGAATGCCTTTAGAAGTATTGTGACACTGCATATGCCAGAAGTGGTGTTAATCAGATGTGGATTCTGAAAATCTCCAAAAAGCTTTTAGAAAATCTAAAGGCGCAATTTCTTCATTCCGTTAACTGTATAAAATCTTTCGATTTCTCTACTCTTTACACTACTATTCCTCATAATAAATTGAAATCTAAATTAAAGGAAATTATCAACCAGTGTTTCTTCCACAAGAATGGTAACCGTCGATTTCAGTATGTTGTCATTGGCTACAAAGACACAAACTTCGTTCGGGATCACTGATGCGCCACAAAAATACTCAGATGCAGATGTCATAAATATGCTGGAATATCTAATCGACATTATTTTTGTGGAGTTCGGCGAACGTATATTTCAGCAAACAATCGGTATACCGATGGGTACTAACTGTGCACCATTACTTGCCGACTTGTTTTTATACTCATATGAGGCGCAGTTTGTACAGTCTCCTCCAAGCAGGCAAGAAACACCTCGCACAACAATTCAATTTCACCTACAGATATATAAATGATGTATTGTCTCTGAAAAACACAAAATTTGCAGAGTACTTGGAACTCATCTATCCACGTGAACTTGAAATAAAGGAAACAACGGAAACTGCAGCCTCCTCCTCATAATTGGATGGTTATCTCTACATTGACAATGAAAAGTTTACTACTAGGCTTTACGACAAACGGGATGACTTCAATTTTCCCATTGTTAACTTTCCATTCCTGAGCAGTAATATCCCTTTGGCACCAGCATACGGCGTTTACGTTTCACAGTTAATCCGTTATGCCAGAGCCTGTTCAAATTATCAGGACTTCATGGAGCGTGGGAAAGTGCTCACTACAAAGTTGTTGAACCAGGGATATCAAAAAACCAAACATCAGAAACAGTTCTGGAAACTGCCACATTGTTGGGATTGACCAGATCATGATCTTAAGTGTTGCTACCAGTTTGGTTTTTTGATATCCTGCCCTAAAATTTGAACAAATCCATTTGATTACCTGTTGATGTATCTAAAACTGCTTGATGAGTATTAAAACAAGTCAGCAAGTAATGGTGCACAATTTGGAGTTTTTCAGAATCCACATCTGATTAACACCACTTTTGGCATATGCAGTGTCACAATACTTCTGAAGGCCTTATTTTACTGCGGTTAGGCTTCGTGTTAGAATCTGAGAAAGAGGCTTGGTTGAGCACTTAGCTGAACCCGCAATATATCTCTGCTTGTACGGATTCTTGTGAAGTTTAGGAATCCAGTAAAATTAGGGAAGGTCAATATCTTCCTCTGGGAGGGAAATTCCGAAAGTCAGCATCACCGAATGGTGGTTTTGTAGAATTTCGTCCTTGGACATAGCAGTAAGATCATATGTAGGGTTTCCAGTCATGGTACTCATACCAAGCTTTTCCATTAAGCAGTTTATATAGTGTGTTTAGCAAACACAATGTTGTTAGATACCTTGTCGGCTGGAACAACGATAAACTTCTCATGGATGTCAGCTAATTCAGCAGCAACATCTGGATCATCAACACCGATTCATGTCGACGAGACATGGTTCTGCTGAGTACAGAGACACGTCTGTTTACCAAGGATATTACCGATTTAACCCATTCAGACAGGGTGTCAACCTCCACGTCCTCTTTCTTGGCCCAGCGTCGTGCATACTCTTCAACAGAATCCAAAACTAATTTGGAATTCTGTTTCCAAGTAAAGGGCCTGGGTTCCCTGTATTTAGGGCCTTTGGAAAGAATGTCTCTGACTTTGCTAATCCTGACTATATTGAGGTCTCCTGTTATGATATGACCGGCAGGATTATAGCAGAACTCCGATGTTTTACATGAACACGCTGAGGGGTTTCGAGTTATGTTCTCAGTATTTAGCCCTTGCGGCACGTTTTTTGTAATTGAAAATTTTAGGTGGAAGCAAGACCAGCTAAGGGATCACTTGCTTCAGTGCATGATTCAAAGACGTTTCAAACTATTTTCCCACACAATGACGTTCTGAAAGTTGATTCAGAATATAATGCAACATCAGGGTTTGTATCTGTTGTTAATACCCATTCTATCGATATTACTGCTAAGTTTGCAGTGAGTATTAAAGAAAAGCAAGACAGACTTCCTACGTTATATTGGTTACCGAAACTTCATAAACGACCTTATAAAGCACGTTTCATTGCTAATTCTAGTTCATGTACGACTACTAATTTGTCAAAACTGCTAACTTTATGCCTTACTGCTGTTAAAAAACATTGGATTAGATACTATGATACTGTTTACGAAAGGGACGGAATTAACTATTTTTGGTCTATTAAAAATTCTAATGAAGTTCTCAATAAATTTAAATCTAAAACCTTTCAGGCTTCTAAATTGTCTACATATGATTTTTTTCTACACTGTATACTACGTTACCTCATCATCTTATAAAAGATAAACTTATTGATTTAATTAACAGAACGTTTTTTCGGGAGAATACCCATATTCGGCCTGCAACGAAGAATGTACTTTTTTCACTTCTGATGTATATAATAATCACAATTTATGGTCGTGTCAAAAAGTCTGTGATGCCCTTGTTTATCTTTTGGATAATATTCTTATTAGATTTGGAACTAAACTTTATAGGCAAACTATTGGTATTCCTTTGGGAACTAATTGTGCTCCTCTTGTTGCAGATTTGTTTCTTTTTTGTTATGAGAATGATTTCATGAAGTCTCTCTCACGTGAAAATCAGGCTGACATTATTGAGGCTTTCAATTCAACTTCAAGATACCTTGATAATTTATTAAATATTGACAATATTTACTTTGACCAAATGGTGGACCGGATATACCCTACGGAATTCCAATTAAATAGAGCAAATTCTTCCGATACCGAGGCACCTTTTTTGGATTTGAATCTATGTATTTCTAATGGTACGGTTTCCACCAAAATTTATGATAAACGGGACGATTTTGATTTTGATATAGTCAATTTCCCTTTTCTGGATGGCGATGTCCCCCGTCGTACCCCATATGGGGTATACATATCTCAACTTATTAGATTCGCCAGAGCTTCTTCAAATCTTAATGACTTTAACTACCGTAATAAAGCCCTTACTGCCAAACTTCTTAGGCAGGGCTATCGTTATTTTAAACTTCGTAAGGCGTTTTCGAAATTTTATCGCAGACACAGTGCCTTGGTAGAAAAATATAGCGTCAGTCTGAAAACACTTCTGCAACAAGGTATATCGGAACCAGAATTTTACGGTGACTTAGTGTACAGATTTAGAAAAATTGTAGGTAAATCTAACTTTTCGGAGCAATTCAGAAAACTTATTAACCATTATAAAAGAATTGGCTATAGCCTGGATATTATGCGACAGACTGCATGCCTAGTTGTCAATCCAATCATTGTTGATGGCTATGCTTCACTCTTTAATTGCACGACGGCGGTTCGGGCCTCAGACCCAATGACGGCCTCTTCGTAAAACTTGTGGTTTGGGGCTTGACGATATGTCTTTGGCTTGGCCCGCCGTGGTTCAACTATTGGTTTTCATTTACTATGGCATACAGTAGAATTAGCCATGAGTACTCGTCTTTGTTTATTATAGTTATTAATTTGATTTTTGTGTTTTCGCTTTGATGCATTGACTGAATTGGGAGCCTTTATGCGAACCGAATTTTTATGTGTTTCTGTATTATGAGTAGCATCGGGACCCAAGGTGAAGTTAGCTAGCTGTAAAAGTGCTTTTAACCCCCCGGTGGTTTACTCTAATGACCGTTCTAAGGCGGTGGTCCCGGTGTTAGTCTTACTCTTTGTTGCTTTGTGGCTTATTCTACGAGGCGATTTGTTGTATGTCTTTCCATGTGTCATTTTGTTCTTGTGTTTTTCAGTCCTTTCGGTATTGCGATTACCTCGCTTGGGGATGAGTGAGCTAATCTTGGTGCTTTTCGTGCGTTTGTTCGATTTGTGCTTGTTTGGATTTGTCGGTTTCCTCTTCCTCTTGGGGTCTGGTGGGGGCTGCGGTTTGTGATTGTGGCACTCCCTGGACTTTTCTCTTACCTTTTTTTGAACTTTTTTTGCTCGTGTAGAATGCCAGACGATGGTTTTAATGCTAGAATGTTCTGGGTGCCATAATAAAATTAAGTCAACCATGTTTTGCTTCTTAGTTCACTTATTTCCTGGAAAAAAAATCTGGTCATTTACCATGTACGGGACGGGATTGTAAGTGTCACGTTTTTTCTAACGGGAAAACACTGGACGGGGCATGTACTGTCTCGTCCCGTGTTTTCCCTTTAGAAAACTCGGGACAGACTTATTAACGGGTCGGAACATGCGTGTCCTGTTCTTTTAACGAGAAAACCCGGGACAGACTTATTAATGGGACGGGACGGATATATCCCGTTCTTTTAACGAAAAAACTGGTCACTTACCATGTACGGGACGGGATAGTAAGTGTCCCGTTTTTCAAACGGGAATTCATATACGTCTCGTTCCGTGTTTTCCCGTTAGAAAACCCGGGACAGACTTATTAACGGGACGGATGTGACTCGTTCTTTTAACGAGAAAAACTGGTCATTTATAATAATAAACATTATAGGACGGGATAGTATGAGTCCAGGATTGTTAACGGAAAACACGGGACGGGACAAGACGTTTTTTTTTTTTTTTTTTTTTTTTTTTGTTGTTGTTGTTCCGTCCCGTCCCGTTGTCCCGGGTTTAGACTGCATGCATGGTTGTTAACCTAATCACGGTTAATAACTTTGCTTCCCTTTGTAATTGCACGCCGGCGGGTTAGGCCTCAGATTCTATGATGGTTCCAGCGTCAAGGCTTACTTGAAATTTAATTTTAGGTAATGTTGCTTGGTACTTGATGCTCTATCTTTGGTCGGGCCCACCGGAGTCTTACTGTTGGTTTTCTTTTGCTCTAGCATTTCAGTTGTTTCGTGCTGTGGAGGCCTCATCATTGTTTCATCTCTGTAATTTGTTGATTTTTTGTGTTCTCGGAGATGTAGCACTGATGAGTTAGGAAGCCTTCATGCGGACTGAACAAATTATGTGTCTAAACCGCGGCAGAAGTAAGGGCGAGGATTGTGGCCACGTAAAATCGATTTAAGCCCCCCCCCCCCACCCCCACCCCCCCCCCCCCCAGTGAAATACTTTTCACTGATCGTTCCAACCCAGATAGCATGACAACGTTGGCCCAACGTTGAAATATGGTTGAAATATGGTCGGACAGTTGGCTAACCGTTGGCATCATACGTACAACATTGTGCCAACGTTGGGCCAACGTCATACAAATTTGACAAATTCCAGAGAAAAATAAGTCTTATACACTAACATTGGGCCACCGTTGGCCTAACGTATGTATTTAGATGCATATTTTCCCCATGCTTTTTGTTTATGTGGTAACGTTGGATCTACGTTGGCCCAACGTTGATATGTGATGCACACTTTTTAAAAGATACACAAGCCGCGGATTCATTTAATAATGAAAATACATCATGATTAAATTTTTGATTGGATAAATAAATGAAAGTGTTACAATATTTGTAGTTTTTACTTTAATTTTCAAAAGGAAGAAAAATAGAGCCATCTTGTCTTGTTGGGAATCCTGAATAAAAAAAATACAGTTTTTATGTTGATAAAACATATTTTTTTTTCTTGCAATGTAAAAATACTGAAAGTTGAGGTTTTTCTCTTTTATTAGTTTAATTCCGCATACAAAATATGATAAGAAATGCTTCATCAATAAATCGAATTATGATACTGTCTTTGACTATTCACCACCTGCAGGTTATAACAACAATTATAATGAAACATAATACCCCAGAGAGTTATGTTTGTGTTAGCCATTATTAATGTATAATTAATACCAGGAAGATAAACACTAGAATCTGCTTTTTAGTGCCTTTATAGCTGGCTGTTAGACAACATCTTGTTTATGTTGCTAAGCTTTACATGTAAGTTGAACAATGATGTTTTATAAAAGTGAACGAAAATTATTATTATTATTATTTTTTTTTTGTAAAATGAAAAAATGATAAAAAATGAAAAAAATATATAAAAAAAAGAAAGAAAAGAAAAAACATTCATCTCATTTATTCATAAAGATAATTATATAAACTGACAAATAATAAACAAATAATATTGGAGGAGAATATTACTTTTATTTTTTTATTTTTTTTATTTTTTATTTTCAGATTGGCTCAACGACAACTCTATTTCTTAGAAACAGATGTTGATCAATATATCGCTTGACAACTTGGATGTAGGACAGTATTATTCAACTTCGATCGATAAAGATATATGGAAACAGTAACCTCTTTATACCACAGTGTATTATAACACAAATTCGGATACAACACGGTTAAAAATGTATAGATTATATAGAAAAATGACATTTATAACACAAATTTGGATGTAAAACGGTTCAAAAATGTATAGATTATATAAAAAAATGACATGTCATTTTTCTTATAAAAATTACCTATACATTATTGACTGGATATAGCACATATGTTTAACTAACACAGTTTTTGTTAAACAGCCCTTTTATAAAGAGGTTTTGTAATTAACTTTTTCTCGCCTAAAAAATTTTATGGTTTTATCGGTTAAAGTTGAAAAATTGCGTTACAGTGTTTGATGCGAACAAAATTTTTATGTTTGATACGGATAAACATTATTTAGCGTCCAAGTTGACAACTGATATGTCAGTATACGTTTGGCCAACGTATACAATTTACTTTGGCATAACGTTGTTTCAATGTTACTCGTCAAATGCCAACGTATACAATATACTTTGGCATAATGTTATTTCAATGTTACCCGTCAAATATGTCCTACGTTGGCCCAACGTTGCGCCATCACGTTGGCCCTACGGAGGCCCAACGAGCAAGTAATGTTGGGCCAACGTTATTTTACAACGTTGGCCCAACGGAGTGACTAACGGGGTGACTAACCAAAATACTACGTTGGCCCAACGTTGTCATGCTATCTGGGAAGGCGGTTCTTCTGTCATGGTTTATTTTTGTTATAGTTCGTCTTTGAATGTGTGTGTCGCTTACATATTTTTGTTTTGGATAACCATTTGGCCACTTTGTGGGAAAGTAACTGTCCGTTTGGCTTTCTGCCAGTGATGTTTCCATTAGCGTCCAGTTATTTCGTATTTGTGTTTCTTTCCCTTTGATGTCTCTGATGGGAGGTGTGGGATAATTGTTTCGATTCCTGAGCATTGCCTTCCTTTCTATTTTTTAGTATAGAGCTCAGAGGATCCAGTCGCTAGTGATTCACATCACTTGTGTGATCTATATAGAGACTTGTCTCGCAATCGCTGGCCCTGGTGAATAAATGTCTATTGATGTGTCACCAGTAAAATATTCTGATTCTGACAAAGATGATCAGGGTACCCCGTCCCCTGTGGCGAAACCTCCGACAGCCGTCTATTCAAGTGTAGTTTAGAAACGTTCAGCACCAATCGTAAATGCTTAAAGATGCTTATACGAGTATCAGACATACAAGTAGTTGCTATGGAAGGAATTCAAATATTTTAAGATAATCTTGTTTTACTCGGCCGGGTATGAAAGCACGGCCGAGCTGCCAATCCGAGTCGAAAATGCCGAGCCTGATATACTAGTAGTATTTTCTTGTGTTTGTTCAAACGAGTTCAAGATACTTATTTCTTTTAATCTTATATTACCATATATGTAAACTGCTGTATTCACAATTAAAATTGGTATAATTACTTGCCTTTTTATGACTTTATATCCATGTTTCCATTCAGCAGGGCTCGGACCCATCATGATGGGTCCGAGAGCAGGGGTATGAAAGCCAAGGCCACGAAAGGGGTACGTTTTGGCAAGTTTGTGAAAGAAAAGCGATATTTTATAATCTGAACATTTGACAGAGGTTGAAAAAAAAATATTTACAGTTGCTTTGAATCGTTATAACATGCATAAACTGTTTATACATCCCATTATTCTTCTTTTTCATCCAAATAACGAGGATCGGCAGAATCTAAAAATAGAATAGACATAAACTAAACCGAAACGGTTGAAAGTACCTAAAGGCTCAGGTGAGCTAATAATACAGTAATTTATGACTCCACGTCTTTAACTGATTTGATAGCTTTTCCTATTAATGCTGTTATATAGTAATATAAGATTAAAAGAAATAAGTATCTTGAACTCGTTTGAACAGATACAAAAGAACACTATCAGGCTCGGCTTTTTCGGCTCGGCAGCTCGGCCGTGGCTTTTTGTTCCGACCGTTCAACCGGCTTACAGTCCATTCTGTATAAACCTGTCGAATCAAATACGCCGTCCTTACTTCCTTGTTAGGGGAGAGCAATCTATTTAAGAAATGATTCAACGGGGGGACATCAGGAACTGAAAGGAAGTAATTTCTGTACGGATATTTTAAAAACATACAATGCATATTTGTATACATGTACGTATATGTTGTTACTGCTCAATTGTTAGTTTCTTTCCATCAGAAAAATTCGGAAAATAAACGAAACTGAATCCTGTTCACCAATTTATCTTCATCAGAAATAATTATCACTCAGAATAGATACTGTTGGGGTGCGGCCATTGATAGTGTTTTCAGTAAATAATACCTGTTATGTTTTCAAACAATGCTATATTCATTAAACTTGAGATCTTCAGCTCTCAATTCATCTTCTTCATTAATTTTTCTAGTTTCGAGCATCGAACGTGAAATGGGTCCCCAAATAAATTTGCCCATTTGAGTCGACGAAGGAAGACGAAGGTAGTAATATTATTTCTATATTTTTTCCTGATCAGGGTAGGTCTCAAAAGTTAGAAGTACCGAAAATAACCCTAGCGCACACTGATCAGGTTCTACACTGTTTGTAATATATCACTTTAAGTGCTACGTCACAACAGTATCATTCAAAACCTCCATCTTTTATGAAGAGTAGGTTCTAGCCTCGCTCTGGTTAGAAATGAGATTACCTAGCATCAACATAGGGCTAACCAACAAAAAATAAAAAGCCCATTGACGAAAGGACAGCGCCCATTTTACGCCCTGGTGTGATCTGCCAATGTTGTTGTTTATGTTTATCAGACATTGAAATTTTTTTGTTGTTTTTGTTTTTTTTGTGTTTTTTTTTTTTTTTTTTTTACAGAAAATAAAAGCAATATTCTTTCGTCCAAAGTTTATTTTTGATTCTCATCAACTAATCATTTAATTTTCATCACAAATATTAACACTTACATATTTTATCTATCAACTAGTTAAAACTAGGTGTTAAATTGGTCACCATAAAACCAATACAAAAACGTATTATGGTTGTGAGCTTTCCTGCTGATATCAGAAAATATAATTGAAAAAGTTGTACTTTTCTGAGGAAGAGCATTCAAATTGCTTCTTAAAGTTGTATTTTTAAACACAATATAAAATCTAAGCATAAACATGATGACTATCAACCGAAAGGAATTATTTGCCCTGTTTAAAATTTGGCTTGAATTTGGTGTCTATAGAACTGGAAATGATTGTAACACAATTACTACGTGTTTCAGTATTCATTAGACCTCGGACCTAATAATACCCAGACTAGTCACTAACGGAACTGCCAAAATATGTTGTCTTGACTTGATTTTAGCACTATTTTACAGCACTATAGTCATTAAAAATTATATAACTAAAGTTGTAATAAATTGTTCTTTAATAGGTTTGATTGAAAAATGCTCAGTTACATTTAATAAAATTGAAGTTATACCATCATTTTGGGTGAATTTCTGATGATTTTCTGCTAAGAGTGCCAAAAATAGCTAAAATGGGTACCTAGGTTTCTTGTTGATTTTACAAAAAATGTTTGATTTTCTTTAAATATAATGCTGCAGTCTTAAAGGTAATATATTGAACTATTGTTTTTTGAAAACAAATCTCAGATATTTGGAGAAATAAATGAAATGTGAGCATTTAAACTTCATCATACAGAATTATGAAAACTCAGCCACGACAACTTATTTCCAGTAAATACAATACCTGTACACAGTACCATAGTTACTAGTCCAGTGTATATTGGGTCCAAGATTAGACTTTCAGTCAAGTGCAGAGAATCAAACCCCGACATTCTGATGTCATCACAGAGGTCATTGCATTGAAAAACTGTTAAATACAAACCTCAAAAGGTTTTATATTGCGGTCGACAATTGCGCAGTTCTGATTATTGACATACAATGTCTGAGTTATCTTGCATGCGATTGGTTTCGATTCAGTAGGTGGAGACAATTAAGCCACTGAATGATCTGTGACTGACTTGTCCTCTACATGTGTATCTACAGCTGTTGTGAAATACTGGCAGACTTTACTTGGAAGACCATTTATTTGTGCATCTTACACATTTACGCACGACTGATCCGCTGCGCAGGCTACTCAAAATAATAAAACTGCTTACATTGTGCATAAAGAATGTCTGTCCTTGTAAGTATGCTCTATAAATAAAGTAGACCCTTATTGGACCGCGCAGACTTTGTATGGATCAGCAATTTTCTCATTTGCAATAAGGTGCGCTTTCACTAGTCAGAACACTATAGTATTAAACGGTAGACTTTTGAACCATAAAATAGGTACTTACTTCTTGGGCAAGATACGATGACCTAGACCAGTCTGTGCATAAAATATTTCTAGGTCCAGTTAACATTGTCAAGCAAACTGTAGGTCCTGATCGGAATATGCGGATGCAACAGCCTGCTGCCCTATTATAGTTTTTGGCTACATTTTTGTAATTGGTATTAAGGTACCTTTTTTGATTTAATGTTGAATGACAGCCTTCCATTACGCAAGTGACTAGTTTGATGTTTTTGTGGATGGTTTCTGATCAAAGTATACAGCAATGCTTCTAGAATCAGCTGCCGTTAGACAGCTGTCGTATGTCACGTCCACACTAAAGTCTAATGGATATTGAAATGCGTAGTATTGGTCATGTGGCATAACATTGTAATCAGGTGGTCAGTAGCCCAAATGAAAATAATAACATTAAAGTGGTCTACAAATAAAGCAATATTTAGACATCAAGAGATAGTAGAATGGTCTATCATAGCTACAGATAAGAGGGGGTATCCACATAAAATTTTTCTTATTTCTTGACGAAAACATATGTTGTGGGTACTCATTAGAAGCGCCTCGGCGAGGCACTTCTAATGAGTACCCACAACATATGTTTTGATTGAAAAATAAGAAAGGTATGAGCAGTTTACGGATGAAAAAAGTGCCTTATCTGTTGCTATGGACTATTTAAAATTTTAAGACAAGTATGGTAAGTAGACCATAAGCTGTCCCAATCAGTAGTCCCAATAATTTGGAATATTACAATGTACGTAGATGTACACTTTGCTGATCCTTTTCCTTGATTTCCACCCCCCCCCCCCCCCACCCCGCCCCGCCCCCCACCCCCCCCACCCCCCCCAACAAAAAGTGGTGAGGGTATTATGTTATACCATCCGAAATTTTGAGTGTCCGTCCATCAGAGCTTCCATCATTCATGTCCGCTCCATAACTCTGATACCGTCAAGAGATATTTTCACCAAACTTCAAACAAATGTAAAGCACTATGAGACTAGGTGCAGAACACATAAGATGTAACTCTGGTTTGCCTACTTTTGGAGTTACATGTATTGCCCTTTGAACTTTGAACATACATGTAGCCATTTCTACATGTAGTTGTGTCTGCTCTGTAAGTTGAAAACCCTTCCAGATATTTTAATGAAACCTCTCACAAGTGTAAAGCACCAAAAACCATAACTCTGCTTAACCTACTTTTATGTACCCTGCTTCCAGGTTTTTTTTTTTTTTTTTTCATAAAACAGCATAGGAACTCATGTTCAGTATGCATAGGCCGGCTCAGTCTACAGCTGTACTGTTCTTTCAACATGCTTCGAAAAACATTTTTTTATTACATATATTATTATAAAGTCATACCAAATTAATTTGTAAATTCTCATCCAAATTTTATGAAAATTGTTTGGCGCGTGGGACATTTTTACATTTGTATTTTTTTTATTTCTCAGCATGCTTTGAAGAACAATCCAGTGCCTGAAGAAAAATTGAATATCATCATCATATCATATCATAATCAGATTTTTGATTAATGTGCAGGTACAGGGGCAATATCCACATCAGTGGGCCCCCTTCCAGATAGCTGGCTTGCTGCATGCATGGCAGATCTCATACCAGATCTCCAGGTATGTCTATCATGAGGGTTGATAGTCGAGAGCTTCCACTCTCTGCAATCCCTCTCTGTCAGCTGCTTCCATGTCATCTTGGACCTCCCAGGCCCACACTTTCCATCAACCTGTATGTCAGAGGCTGTTTTGATTGCACCATTGAAGCATTCCACATGTCCATACCATCGGAGTCTTCTCTCCTTCAGAATGAGGTCTAGATCCTCAATGCCAAGCCTCACAAGTAACTCATTGGACCTGGTGGTGACAATGTCCTGCCGCCTGACATTGCAGATCTGTCTGATCATTGCCCTGTCATTTCTCTGCAGACGCTGGGTGTTTGGCTTTGTCAGTGGCCAAGTCTCGCTGGCATTGCGCTCCACACACATGAGCTGTACACACGGCCATGTGTTTTGAAAGAGAGGTGGCATGAAGAGAGAACTGGTAGCAGATCCTTGGACTTCTTCCAGGCTGTTTTCACACATGTTGTGGTTGAAAGTTCACAGCCACCTGCTGCTGAAAGCATGTCTTGTTTTGTTTGTTTTGTTTGATTTGGGCTTAACGTCGCTTTCAACCTTTTTCAGTCATATCGCGACGGTGTCTGGATGTGGCAGGGAGCTCAATGCTCACTTTTAGAGCGCTGCCTCACTGAAATATCACGCCCCAGATGAAAGCATGTCTCCTAGGTAGAAAAGGAAGCTACATATTTACCACCTCAAGCTTGTCAGGTCTCACCTGGACTTCCTTCTGTGGTCTGCCATCCAAGGGGCGTGCAGTTCCCTGGCACCGTGTACATCTGTAGTCAGGGTCTTTTGTCAAGCGCTTGAGCCCACTGCATTGCTTGTACACCCAGTGCTTGCAGCCATTGCAGAAGATGCTGTTGCTGCCCACTCCAGTGCGACAGTCAGTGCATGGAAACTTGCCTGAACTCTGCAGGAGGTCCAGTCCCGAAAACTGCAGATCATGATCTTTGTCTTTCCTACATTTACAATGTACTTTCAGTCCTTTCTTCTCCATTGCTTCTTTCCAAGTCAAGAGCCTCCTGACACATTCCTCAAGCGATTCAGCAATGATAACAAGGTCATCGGCATAGAGGTCCTCCCAGGGGAGCCCAGAGCGGAACTCTCGTGATAAGGCTTCATGCACAATGATGAAGAGCAGCGGGCTGAGTACTGATCCTTGAATAGATTGTGATATTACAAATAAATTGTTAAATCGAAGCAAAATCATAGACATGTATCATTGATTTACTAGTTTTATTCTATTTTTGAAACAAGAAAAATGTTAACCCTCGTCCTGCTGAACCCGGATATATCCTGCCTTTGCAAACAGTGTAGATCCAGATCAGCTGGCTTCTAAAGAAGCCAACTGATCTGGATCTGCACTGTTTGCCATTAAGTATTTGAATTTAAAGCAGTAATCCAGATCAAGTAATCTGATTGGCTGAAAATTAGAAGAGGGTGTGGCATCTTAAATTATTCAGCAGGACAAGGGTTAAGATGTTGACTAGAAAGAAACTGATTGACTGTTATCCTGTTTTCAAAATCTGTAGTGAGAGGTGAATACAGAGAACAAACACATTGTGTTGGATGTACTATGGACTTGGTCAGGAAGATGTGCTTAGGCCAAATGAAAAAAATATGTGTGCTTCAGGTTACATGGAATTTTAAAATAGGGATGGAAAAATAAGGTTGGAAAATATTTTTATTTTCTTAGAAGTTTTTATATGGGGTTAATAGGAAAGCAATATGGACAAATGGGGAAATCCCCATAAAATCCTAAAAAGACTTTAGGGTCGATGGTGAAAAATTAGGCACGGTTGAGTAACCTGAAACACACACTTTTTTTATTTTAGGTCTTACTAGATATCAAGGATTTGAAGACAAACAATCCTCTTATATAGCAGTAATGTATATAAAGTTTCCCCTTAGGCAAATCACAACAGTTATTACAGTGCTCCAGCCAGGATTTTAGGGTAGAGGGGTGCCGGGTAGGGCACTTTCTGCGCGATCATGTGATATTTAGCTGATTTGTGTGTGTGTGTGTGTGTGTGTGTGTGTGTGTGTGTGTGTGTGTGTGTGTGTATGTGTGTGTGTGTGTGCTTTTTGTACTCATTGGAAATATCTCAGTGAGGCAATTTATATGAGTACCAACAGATATGTTTTATGTGCATAAGTAACAAGAAAAGAAAACCTTCCCTACATTCTGTATATTATCTGTGCAATTATATTCTTCTTTCAACATGCTCAAGCTATTTTTGTTCTGAACTTTTCAGGTTAATACTAAGATCTGATGTGATCCTGAGATTTGAGGTGATACAAAATCAAATGTGGATCTAGCTGAAGTTTTCTCTTCCTTCAAGATGATGTGTCTGTGATAAAGCTTTTTATAACCACGTATTCATCATTCAGAAATGGAGTCATTTCCACATGTGTTGCATGTTCTCACAGTTGGACTTCTTTTGTTTGTCATTTTGCTGTTTATGTACTTAGCTGGTGGTATAGGACTTCAGCGATCAGTTGGATTTGACCCATTTGTGCAGTATGGTAGATGGGGCGCCATTATTCTGTATGTGCTGAGATTTTTAACATTGGTGCCAATTCCTCAGGCCATTTTCAACTTCCTTGGATTGGTCTGTTTCAATACTCATCCACCAAAACCTAAGCTTAAAACAACTACTTTATTTGGTCCATTCATCTGTTTTAGGATTGTAACAAAAGGAACTTTTCCTGAACTAGTTAGAAAAAATGCACAGCGAAATATTGAAATATGCTCAAGAATTGGGCTAGATAACTACATAATAGAAGTTGTCACAGACATTGCTGTAAACTTGCCAAAGTCACCACGATTACGAGAGATTATTGTGCCCAAGCAGTACCAATCAAAGAATTGTACACTTTATAAAGCAAGGGCTCTAAATTATTGTCTGGAACCTGGTATAAACATGTTGGCTGACAATGACTGGATTGTTCATCTGGATGAAGAAACTCTTGTTACTGAAGCATCGGTTATTGGTATTGTAAACTTTATCAATGAAGGAAAGTACAGCTTTGGCCAAGGGGTGATAACATACGCAAATGAGGAGATAGTAAGTTGGGTTACTACTATCGCTGATTTAGTGAGAGTGGGAATGGATTATGGAATGATACGGTTTACACTGAAATATCTTCATCGCCCTGTCTTCAGTTGGAAGGGAAGTTTTATTGTCTCAAATGCAGGAATAGAACGACAGATAACATATGATTTTGGACTAGAAGGCAGTATAGCAGAGGATTGTTTCTTTGCCTTGACGGCATGGAAGGAAGGTCACAAGTTTGGTTTTGTCGAAGGGGAAATGTGGGAAAAGAGTACTTTCTCCCCAATTGATTATATCTACCAGCGAAAAAGATGGGTTCAAGGCATTTATAGTGTATATTTCAGTTCACAGGTACCACATAGGTATAAATTTGGTATCGGATTCATGTTGCTTGCGTGGTTTCTGATGCCGCTTACGGTACCAAACATTGTTTTAGTACCTCTTTTCCCACTGCCGATGTCGCAGA
Source organism: Anodontia alba (assembly GCA_964016985.1). Classification (NCBI taxonomy): domain Eukaryota; kingdom Metazoa; phylum Mollusca; class Bivalvia; order Lucinida; family Lucinidae; genus Anodontia; species Anodontia alba. The sequence goes on from OZ024826.1 coordinate 40,013,269, forward strand.
ATGTAAACATTGTATGTGCATTCATGGGTGCTGTTATGATGTTCTTGTTCATATTTGGAGCCATTAAATCATTTTCTCCTAGAAGAATGGGATGGCCAAAGTACATATTTTTATGTTTTCTGCCAGTAGCTGTTCTGCCATTGTGTATGATCATGGAAACAACTGGAGTTATTCTTGCTTTTCGAGATCGGAAGAGCCACTCATTTCACATAGTTAATAAACAATCAACCACAACCACGACTATCACAGTAAATCCAGTACACATCAGTCAGGTACAGCAAGTTTGATCTTTCTTCCATCATGACTATTCATACATCCACTTAAAAGCGGGTATTGGGTAAATATTATTCTTCTCCACAAACACATATGTTGTGGGTACTTATTAGAAGCACCTCACCAAGGCATTTCTAATGAGTATCCGCAACACAAGTTATTATGGAGAAATAGCAAAAATATCAATACTTTTTCATTGGGGGAAAAAAGGCCTTTTCTGGAGCGATGAATTACATTGTATCTAATATGAAGTGTCCCCTTAGCTTTAGATAAGTGGATTATACTGATATTTGCCTTATTTCTGTATGAAAACATATTGTAGTTACTCATTAGAAGACTGACTGTCTCGAGGGACGTCTGTTGGTTATAATATCTGTTTAAATACAGACACAAGAAACATAATACATTTTGCTTGTTTAAATGAATGCTCTATCATTTGTAGAAGTGTCAGCTCCCATGTAAATTACATGTATAGGACAGTGCCAAAATAACAGGGGGTGGATGACAAAATCCTAAAGAAACGGGCACAAATTTCTAGGAACAAGGTCGCACTGAAGCCAGATTAGGAGGGAGTTTTCAATGCACTAAATGTTTGTGCCATTCAGCACATAATTCTTTTAAATGTCCCACTTACATATAGGTAATTTCGCATCATTGGGACGTTGTCCCAAGAAATAAGTGCGTGTTGTCAATGTTTTAAGATTGTCCCTTGCTTTTCTTGAGAAACTTTGAACAGTATCCAAGCCTGTACATTGTAGCTTTGAACAGAAGATCTGACTTTTGGTTGCTATACATGTATGTAGTGTCTGTTACTTAGACGATCTGATTTATGTTACTATTAATTGTCCATTCACTTGTACTTTTGCAATGTCATCATGTTTGTATTCAGCTTCCTTTGTGTGTTGTAAATTTTTATCATTTGAGCTGTGTGGTGATGAAAAATTACTCTCTAAGGTGTAAGCAGACAGCATAGGCTCGGATCATTATATGAGTCTATGCAGTCTGATCCGGACCATATCTATGAGTGACTGGCTGCAGAAGATTATTATAAAAACAGATTACACAAGAATGCATGGCTGACCTGAGCCATCACTGTTCATATACATGTACGCTATGATATGAGAACATATTTTCACACTTTATGTACATGCTGAATACAAACTATTAACCCTAGTCATGCTTAACCCAGAAATACCCTGCCTTTGCAAACAGTGTAGATCCAGATAAGCTAGCTTCTGAAGAAGCCAACTGATCTGGATCTGCACTGTTTGTCAATTAGAATGTGAATTTGAATCAACAACCTGGATCTAGTAAACTGATTGGCTGAAAATTACATGTATAAGTGGGCGTGGCATCTTAATTTATTCAGCATGATTAGGGTTAATTAGCAGACAGCCTTTGAAAATGTTTGCCTGAAAGAAGACTCGTCTTTCGTTTGAGATTATTGGAATGAAATGTCTTGCCGTACTGTATTTACTGTGTGTAATTGAACAGACAGGTACTCATTAGAAGTGCCTTGCGTTACTGTATAATTTGATCATGCGTTTGCATGTGTCGGGATAAAGGCAGTATGCTGTACATTTGTTTTGTTTTTGTGCCATTTTAACCCTTGCCCTGCTGAATAAATTAAGATGCCATGCCCATTCTAATTTTCAGCCAATCAGATTACTTGATCCAGATTGTTGATATAAATTCACATATTTAATGGCAAACAGTGCAGATCCAGATCAGTTAGCTTCTTAAGAAGCCAGCTGATCTGGATCTACACTGTTTGCAAAGACAGGACATATCCGGGTTCAGCAGGACTAGGGTTAACTTTGTTGTTGGGTTGTACTCCTATAGTGATATGTGTAATACTCATCACGTATAGGCTTTTTCCTTGATAGCTGTAGATACAAATGTACATGTAGGCCACTTTTTCTGCCAAAAAGTATTGATATTTGTATATTTTCTCCACACAAACACATTATGGTAATGATTGATGTTTTTTCAGATTACTCCACAAAACTGTTATGTACTCACTGATGTTTTTCTGATTACTTTTAACAAAAATATGTTATGTACTCATTAGAAGCACTTTAATTTCAAATGATTATCCGGTGGACTCTTCTGTTACATGTTTTGTCTCTTTGTACAAGTCCTTCATTCTGATTGGAAATCAATGATGGCTTTCTTATTGAAAATTTATTTTGCACTTCTCCTGTACCAAAAGGCCAGTTGACTTGAAACTTGGTAGGAAGTATTGGGACAACTTATAGATCAAAAATAGCTAAAATCATTCTGTCCTGAAATCTAAGATGACTGCCATCTTGAAAATCTGTTTTGAAATATTTTTCCTTAACGGAAAGACCAATTGACTGGAAAGCCGGCCTCGGTGGCTCAGTTAGATGCGCCGTCCGACTGGAGACCAGGAGGTCGCGGGTTCAACCCCCGCCGAGGTCGGCAACATTCTTTCGTGGAGATTGATCATGAAATATTTTCTACGGTCATTCTCTCCCTTCTGCTGATTCAAGAAGGGCAGTTGTCAGTTTCTGGCAAAAGAATGTGCACAATACTGGTTAACCGCTTAGAGGACTAAGCCTGCCCAGTAAACGTGTGGTTAGGTAAACTGACCGCGCTCGACATGACCCCTTTGGGTTGACTGGGCGGTAAAACCTCAACACAAACAATTGACTGGAAACTTGATAGGAATTATATTAAGGTGACTTGTAGATTACAAATAGCTAAATTACATGTATGTAGTTCCGATTAAAAATCCGAGGTGGTCGCCACACTTACCATCTTGGAAATCTATTTTGAAACTTTTCTTCTGAACTGAAAGGCCATTGGAAGTATCAAGTTGACTTCTTCAAATGACAGCCCTAGGGTAAAAGATGGCCCCACCCCAGGGGTCACTTGACTGGTACACAGGTGAGCAATACAGAGCCATCTTGGCCCTCTTGTTTTAGACATACAAATAGTAAAAGGACCTTGTTCAAATTCTAAGACAAGTAAGGTAGTAAATTATGGTGTCCCAATACTTTGGGTGAATACGATAGTTTAGACAATGATCAGGTGCTGTATTCTGTATCCTCTGATCGGGTTCTATACTGTTTTCTGTATCCTCTGATCGGGTTCTACACTGTTTTCTGTATCCTCTGATCGGGTTCTACACTGTTTTCTGTATCCTCTGATCGGGTTCTACACTGTTTTCTGTATCCTCTGATCGGGTTCTAGCCCTGTGTTTGGGATGCTAGGCATAATTGGATAAAGAAAAATGTTTGAAATATTTTTTGTTAGCTGTGTCAGTCATTTAAAGATACCAAGATTCTTTGCTGTTTGTGTGCAATGTAGCTGTGACTTTATCGTCTTTACCATAATTACCCTGAGTACTGGGACAGGTAGCCTGAGCAAACAGTGTAGACCCTGATCAGATGCTGCAGAATGCAGCATCTGATCAGGGTCTGCACTGTTTGTTTTTCATTCAGCAGTTTTTAGATACTTCAACAAGAAGTAAAATAGTTGTTCAGATTTTAGCTCAAATATGGTAAAGAGTGACTCTGTCCGAATTCTTAGGGCAAATGCAGTATGTTGTTTTTCTACGCTGTCAATTTCTTGCCTGTTTTCATATTGAGTGTATTGTTCAAAAATGTTGTAGCAGATTGTATATTTATCCAAGGTATTCGGACAACCTAACTCCTTACCATACTTGTCCTAATATTTGAACAAGTCCATTTTACTAGCTGACGATGTGTCTAAAAACCATTGAACGAGTGGCAAACAGTGTAGACCCTGATCAGATGCCATATTTTGTGGCATCTGATCTGGGTCTGTACTATTTGCTCAGGCCTCTCTGTCCCAAAACTTAGGGTTACAATGGTATTTACTTGCTGAATACCTTATGTACCCTAAATATTCAGATAGATAGGCCTGATAAAAGTGCAGACCAAAATCTGACATTGCAGAAGTCAGTATCTGATCAGGGTCTGCACTGTTTGTCACTCATATTGTATCAGGGTCTACACTGTTTGCCACTCATCCAGACACATCAAGTTGCAGTAAAATGGAATTTTTAGATTTTAGCACAAAGTTTTTAGCACAAGTATAGGAAGGAGTTAATGTTTAAGGTAAATGTACATGTAAAATATGGAATGTTATTATACTTTGACCGTACAATGGATAGGTTTGTATTCTTTTGTTTGTTGTGATACATAATTATAAAGACAGCATTACTTTTTAAGTGTAGGTTGAGTCATAGCTTAAGATAAGAGGGGTATTAGGAAAATATTTTTTCTCATTTCTCCATGAAAACATATCTTGTGGGTACTCATTAGAAGTGCCTCAGTGAGGCACTTCTAATGAGTACCCATAAGATATGTTTTCATGGAGAAATAAAAAAAAGTTTGGATGAAAAGAGTACCTTATCAGGAGCTTTGTTACATTGTTGATTAAAGTACATGTAAGTAGAACGGATAGCTTACGCATTAACCCTTACCAAAGAGATTTTAGCATATGAAACATTAGCAGTACACTACAGCCTCTTTATAACATGGTTCGTTATAACATGATTTTGGATATAACACGGTTCAAAGATGGAGCCCAAAAATGTATAGATTATATTGAAAAAATGACCATAAATGGTCATTTTTCAATATAATCTATACATTTTTGTTTGGATATAACACGGTTGTTTAACTAACACGGTTTATGCTATGGACCCCAACAATAGTGTTATAAAGAGGTTGTGGTGTATTTCTCTCTTGTTTCCCAGAAAATAAGGCTTAACATTTTGTGCGAATCATTTTCTAAATGATTCTTTAGAAATGTCAAATGCTGCTGTTGTCCCTCTTAAGTGTTCTTAAGTATTCAGACAGACAGGCCCGTGCAAACAATGTAGACCCAGGTCAGAGGCCGCAAAATAGGCATATGATCAGGGTCTGCACTGGTTACCACTCGTCCAGGTTTTAGATGCCTCAATAGCAGGGGCAGATCTAGGATGACTTGAGGGGGGTTCGATTTGATAAAATTACCATACTTTATGTATTTGGACAGACCTTAATAAAACAATGTAGACCCAGATCAGATGCCACAGAATGTGGCATCCGATCAGGGTCTACAATGTTTGCCACTCATTCAGCAATTTAACACACTCACAGGCAGTATAACGGATTTGTTGAAGAGAAGTACAAGGTAAAGAGCATGGGTGTGAATATTTAGGGTAAATACGGTATTCCAAATTTATCAATTTATCCAAAATTTCCCATGAAAATGAAATTATGAGTCAAAAGGTGGGGGTGCAGGTGAGTGGGGGTTGACTGAACCCCACGAGCTCCCTCTGAATCTGCCCCTAAGTAGGAAGCAAAATGGACTGGTTCAATTTTAAGACAAGTATGGTAATGATTTAACCCTTAAAGAGCCAGTCACAACAATTGTCGTCTGCTTTGTCTTCTGCCGGTTACTTTAAAAGTCATTGTTGCAAACAGTGTGGACCCAGATCAGACTGCTCCTTTAGGAGCAGTCTGATCTGGGTCCACACTGTTTGCCTATATGCAAAATGTAAGTTTGAAAAGTTTGCAAGAAGATGCAGCAGACGACATAAGCAGAAGACATTTTCAGATGCAGATTTTCTTGGTGCTTTAAGGGTTAAGGTGTCTGAATATTTAAGCTAGATATGTTTGTTGTAGTTATTTTTTTCTATTTATAGAAAATCTCATATTTTTTTTCATCAGAAAATAGGATTAACATGTTGGCACTGACATCTCCAATGTCAAATCCTGTTTTCTGAAAAAAAAAAAAAAAGATGTATTTTAGAATCTCAGCTACCATAGTGATCCTAAATCGGTAGCATAAGAAAAGTCTGCTCAAGACCTTCTCTGTCCACCATATGCAGGGTTCTCATTAGGATTTTGAAAATGGACCCAAAGCCATTTTCTCAAAAAAGTAAGAGCTCCCCAATTTAATTCTACATGTACCTTTCTCTGAAAAATAAGAGTCCAGGACTCAATATTTGGAGTCAGTGAGAACCCTGGCTGAACATGTATTCAAATTTGTATTCATATATCAGTGAGAACCCTGGCTGAACATGTATTCAAATTTGTATTCATATGTGCTTCTGTAAGTGGGCAACAAAACCTCTAACACAACGCAAATGTGCAGGCTGAACTCAAATGTGCAGGCTGAACTCCAGGGTCTTTGTGTTCTGGATATACATTAAGGGCCCTTTTCCTGTAATGATCATTACAGTAAATGTCCTAAAGTTTCAAACACAAAAGTGTCTGACAATTTAACATATGCAAACAGAGAAGGAGCAGTCTGATCAGGGACTACACTGTTTGCCCTTCCACTAAGTATTTTAAGGAACAAGTGCATAAAAAGCAAAATTTAGGCCAGAATAGTATGGAATGATGTGTTCAAATTTTTTGAACATTTACTGTATTTGTTTAACCTTACCTCTCTCTGGGCTAATTCACCAGATGACGATTTGATGATACTTTTCTTATTTTTTTCCATATAACAGGATTTGACATTTCATGCAAATTGTCAATGTCAAGTCCTGTTTTATGGGAACAGTAAGAAAAATATTTCAATATGTAACCTGCTGAAAATTTTGTCCAGAGTGCTAAGTGTTAAAAGATGTAATTATACAATTTTAGTCACATGGTTCTTAGTAACACTATGATCATGTTAAACTATATTTCTCCAAGTGCTTGCTAATAGTGCAAAATAACACGAAAACATTCTTATATAATTTTGACCCCCTTAAACACCACTTTTATATTGTAAAACTGGGGTTTACAAGGATATTCATTAATTTTCTTATTTCTGCTCAAAAACATAGATTGTGCGTACTCGTTTGAACTGCCTCGGCAAGGCGGTTCTAACGAGTACCCACAATCTATATTTTGAGCAGAAATATGAAAAAATATCAGAATTTTTATCCGAAAACTTTCAGTTTTTGGTGGTGAAATTTTCAGTATATTTGAATAGGCGTGTTTTTTTATGATACACAATAAACTTTAACCTTTTCACCCCTGAATTTCTTACATTTACATGTATGTGGACTCATCCATCCTTGAATTTGGACATGTCCATTGTTGCAAATACATGTAGGGGTTTCAGTCTAAAAAACAGAATGGCAAAAGTGTAGATCCTGATGAGACAACTTATTATGAGCCATCTTATCAGGATCTACACTGCACAGGTATCTATTTTAGTCTGCCAGGCTGAAAGGATTGAACCTTTGCTACTTCATTGGCAAATTCAGCAGAGGACAGATTGATGACGTTTTTCTTATTTTTCCCATTGGCTGGCATGTCAGACAGATTTCTCCTTAAAATAGGCTTTGACACTTTAGATAGGCTTTTGGCATTTCATTCATATTGTTGTCTAAGGGGACCATTTCTATAGGATATCAGTCTGTTTCAAGGAGAAAATTCTTGTGAAATACCAAAGCCTATTTTCTGGGTAAATTAAGAAAAAATACTCCAAAATGTTGTCTGCTGAAATTTTTACCTAGCATGCTAAACATTAAATAGTGCAGACTGATTTATTAAGATTGTGAAATTCATGTGAACTGTCAAGTCACATGAAAGGTTGATAATGGCATAAAAATTTCTTTTATTTCTCCATGAAAACATATGTCGTGGGTACTCATTAGAAAGACCATGGTGAGCCGCTTCTAATTAGTACCACAACATACATTTTTGTGGAGTAATAACAGAAATAGCCGAAGTTTTTTATTGAAAAAAAAAATGCCCCATCTCGAGCTTTGTAATGGTTGTATAAAAAAAAAATGATGAACAAGCTTTTATTGTTTACACTTTTAATTTAAATTGGTATTAACCCTTGTCCTGCTGAATCTGGATATGCTCTGTCTTTGCAAACAGTGTAGATCCAGATCAGTTGGCTTCTGAAGAAGCCAACTGATCTGGATCTGCACTGTTTGTCAATCAGTACAGTCAAACTTCAATGGCTCAAACATCTTTGGGACCATGGAAACAAGACATGGGCAGTTTGAGCCACTGAGGGTTAATCATGGCGCCAGGTCAGGAGGCCAATGGCGATAATTTAGTTTTTTTTTTGCAGTCTTCTGCACAATAATGGTATGTTGAGTGTACTCATTAGAATTGCCATGATAAGGTGATTCTAATGAGTACACACAGCATTCAATTTCATCATAAATGAAGAAAATTTCTCTAAATATTTGTTTTCTGGAGCCGACTCAAAAACGAGTTTGAATCAGCCATGGTAAACGAGTCATAGGTGTTCAAGCTATAGAGGTTCGACTGTATTTGAATTTACATCAACAATCTGGATTAAGTAAGCTGATTGGCTGACAATTAGTAGTGGGCATGGCATCTTGTTTTATTCATCATGATAAGGGTTAATATATTAGGTTTGTGTTTTTAATCAATGTTAGTTCAGGGTTTTTTTCTGATATGTCTTGTTTTTTTGATTTTTCATTTTATGCTGATTTTTACTCATCATATTATGTTTCTGTTAATACTATGAAAACACAGTTGTAATATAGTGCAAGATTTTATTTAGATTTACCATGTTTACTGCTTGTTATTGTGTGTTGCAAATGTGGTATGGTAAATTACCATAATATACTTGTGAGGGTCAAATAACAAATTCACTCAGTTTTTAACATTCTTCCTAATCAAAGTATAAAAGAAAAGCAGGGCCCAGCTGTTCAAAACTTAACAAAGTTGTTAACTAACATGACATTAAAATTTCTATCTTGAAATTTGGCAAATACATTGATACATGTACTTTTTGCTGAAAAGATGTGAGTAGCTTTTGCAAAAGCTACTCACATTTTTTGCAAGAAAAATATCAATGTATTTGAAAATACCTTAGCTACAACAGTTAACCAGTTTGTTATTAATGAGATTGTTAAGCTAAGGATGCTTTGAACAGCTGAGAAGTCCTACCATATTTACCCCAAATATTCAGCCACTTAAACCATTACCACTGTCTTGGCTAATTTAGCATTCAACATATTGGCGATATTTTTCTTATTTTTCCCCCAAAAACAAGATTGGACATTTCATGCAAATTGTCTCCAATGGAGACAATTTGCATGAAATGTCAAATCATGTTTCCTTGGAAAAATAAGAAAAATAATTCAATATGTCATCTGCTGAAAATTTCATGCAAAGTGCTACATGTAAGAGTACACATCTTTTGGCATTTATCCCAAACCTGAAGTGAATTTAACTACCTCATGGCAAGTCTTAAAAGTGCTAAATGGCAGACAGTGATGACTGACGACCCTTATTAAACTGCTTTAGGAGAAGTTTGATCTGGGTCTTCAGTGTTTATTCAGGCATATTTATCTGAGGATTCAGGTTGAATACAGCAATCTTTATTTACTTCATTAGTAGTTCTAGAATAGGTGCTTTTTTTTGTTGTTTTTTTTTACAGACTAAGTATTGATAATTTGCTTATTCATTCGCGAAAATGTTCGATGTTGGTACTCATTAGAAGACCTGTAATAAGTTCTTCTAATGACTAACTACTACATATGTTTTCATGGAGAAATAAAACAAAATATTTATTGGTATAAGTGTCTTACCTCAGTCAATGAGTAAATATGTTATCTTTGTTCATTATACCAAAATTATGAAAAAAGAGGAGTGTATATACTGTTTTTGTAATGTCTATGATTCCATTATCACTTTACTGAAGTTCTACAGCGGGGGCATCATCAGACCCATCTGACAGTGTTAGCTCATTAACCCTTGTCATGCTGAACCCAGATATATCCTGCCTTTGTAAACAGAAGCCAACTGATCTGGATCTGCACTGTTTGTCATTCAGTATGTGAATTTACATCAACAATCTGGATTAAGTGATCTGTTTGGTTGACAATTAGAAATGGGCATGGCATCTTAATTTATTCAGCATGACCAGGGTTAATATCTGTTTTAGATGAGATGGGAATCCAGATAAATATTTTTCATATTTCTCCACAAAAAAAAAAAAAAAAAAAAAAACAGTAACAAAAAACATATGGTTTGGATACTTTTTAGATACAACTCAGTGAGTTGCTTCTAATGAGTATCCAATACACATTTTCCTACAGTTAAAAGAAAAATGTTAAGATTAGTTGGTTGGAAAATAGATATGCTATACCACTAGCTTAGTGCAATATACATCTATTAGCATTCTATACCGGTAGTTCTCATATATGCCTGTAATTTTGTCAAAATAATCTTTTTTTTCATTGGTGCTTAATAAATATGTTTTATTATTAATTATCTTTAAAAAAAATATGCTTATACATTTAGATTGTGTTCATTGAAGCATACCTTCAAACATGTGAGTTTGTTGAAGACAAATCAATCTTTATTGTCCTCATTAGAAACTTTGCCTCCTCTGCTATCCAGAATAGGATCATCTCAATATGACGTAAATAATGTTAAAAGGGATGTAAAATATAAAACCATCATTACATCATCATATCCAGAATGGGCCCAGTGAAGTTTCTGATCAGACTGCACATGTCCAAAGGTGTGTTTTCTGCCATTGCTTCTTAGGATGGTCCTGTAGAAGCACCGGTACTTGCTTTAGTCTTGCCATTTAACCCTTTTCTTGCTAAACACGACATGCCCTGTCTTAGCAAACAGTGTAGATCCAGGTCAGTTGGCTTCTGAAGAAGCCAACTGATCTGGATCAGCACTGTTTGTCATTAAATATGTGAATTTCTATCAAAAACTCGAATGAAGTAATCTGATTGGCTGGAATTTAGAAGAGGGTGTGGCATCTTAATTTATTCAGCATGTCAAGGGTTAATCAGTTAATACGAACCAGATACATGTGGTAGGTTTACTGCCATTTTTTACGCGGGAGACAAGTTTTGTGACTTCCTGTTTGCTTTCCTGCAAACCAAGCCCCACTGGAAATGGGATCTATGCTAAAGGCAAGCATTGTTTTGTACATTTTTTTAAAGGAAAGCAAATACAATTTTCACAAGAGTTGTCTCCCCCTGAAAATGTATCCAGTCCCTGAAACAAGTTACTTTCAGTTTGTAGACCCTAGTCCTGCTGAACCCGGACATGCTCTGCCTTTGCAAACAGTGTAAATCCAGATCAGTTGGCTTCTGAAGAAGAAGCCAACTGATCTGGATCTGCACTGTTTGCCATTAAGTATATGAATTTATATCAACAAACTGGATCAAGTCATTTGATTGGCTGAAAATTAGAAATGGGTGTGGCATCTTAATTTATTCAGCATGACAAGGGTTAAAAAGTAAACTGTAATACAAAACCGTGTAACATTTTGACACGAATGTTGGTTTATTTTGGGTCAACATGTCATTAAATCTGAGCTCATCATCAGCATTAGAAAACAGAAGTGTGTTTACAGTTGTATATACATGTACTCTAGTAGCACATCAGGCTAAAAAGTCTTCGAACATGTGCAAAATGCACATTCAGATCATACTGCACATGCACAAAGTAATATCTGGGCCTTTACTCTCCATTCATACATTCTGTGGTATCCAGTGGTTTTGTTAGCAGACAGAGAAGGCCCTGATCAGACTGCGCAGATGGGCAGGCTGATCTGGGCCTTCGCTGTCCATGTATGCCCAAAGACATGTTTTTGCATGACATTGCCCATGGGCACTTGGTTCTTGTCAATATACATGCACCTCCAAATATCTGAAGGCATTTTACACCTCCATTTAATATGGTTTTCTTCTATTGAAAAAAAAAAAAAAAAATCTAATAAAAAAGAAAATGACTGTTTTTCATAAAAGTTAAAAGCAAGAAATGAAAAAATGAAAATGATATTTTTTTTTTTTTTTTTTTATAATGTGTATAACTACAAATCACTTAATCATAACTACAGCAGAACACAGTCTGATTTTTTTTTTTTTTTTTTTTTTTTTGTATGTGTATTTTTCTGAGAAAATAAAGCTTCTCATCTGCCTGGGCTTATTTTTTCTAATAAATAACAATCCAAGAAAAATAGATTGTGCTTTGCTTCAGTTTTTGGACATTTTTTTACGAAAAAATTCTGTCATTTAAAATAGAGGTCCAGGCGTCTGGCATCCCATGAGGTTTACCTTTTGGTTAACCTTTTTTCAAAGTGATATGTTACCTTTATTCTTCAGAGGAAAACCTGGGCGATAATGCCGTTAGACATTTTTTTTGTTTGATAGCACATTATGGGATAAAACGGAGGTATTATGTATCTTGGACTGTTGCCCTAAATACACATTGTTGCTGTTTGGGGTATAACTTGCTGTAATCCCCAACTGTATTGCATTTCTTAACCCTTGTCCTGCTGAATAAATTAAGACGCCACGCCCATTTCTAGTTTTCAGCACATCAAATTACCTGCTCCAGATTGTTGATACTTAATGGCAGACAGTGCATATCCAGATCAGTTGGCTTCTTCAGAAGCACTGTTTGCAAAGGCAGGACATATCCGGGCTCAGCTGGACAAGGGTTAAGAGTGTTCATATGCATAATTGACAAACCATACTCCATACACAGTTCCAGATAAATGATTTCTTTTGTCTGCTTTTTCAGCTGAAAAGCCCTGATATTTTTCTTACCTATTCAACCTAATTACCATACAATGCACTTAGGTTTTTCAAAATTACTGGAAAAATGTGTTAAAATATGTATCCACCTATACTAAGGGTACACTTAAAAAAAATCAGCAATAAAGCATACTTTGTAGGCACTCATTTGAATTGCATGTACAAGTGGATGCAATTCAAATGGGTACCCACAACATATGCCTTTATAAAGAAGTAGACAAAAAGTACACTGGCTGTAATCTGAAGAATACAGAATTGCTTGACTGTACTGTGCACTTATATGGGGTATGTGCAGTAATTAGATTGAATACAGTGTTTCTCCATGAAAGTATATGTTGTGGGTACTCAGTAAAAGGGCCTCACTGAAGCCCTTCTAATGAGCACCCACTACATATGTTTTATTTTTTTGTGGAGAAATAAGAAAAATATTTTGTGGATACCCTCACTTATCTGCAGCTATGTCTATGCTTCCTATACTCTACTAAACCTAGGAAAAAGTTAGTGCCTCCTGTGTGGTATAAAATTATCCTACCAGATACTGTTTCTGTGGAAGAGGTACCTTATGGTCAAAATTACATACAGTCAAACCTCAATGGCTCGAACACCTTCGGGACCATGGAAATTCGTTCGAGACATGGGTATTTGGAGCCACTGAGGGTAATCATGGCACCAGTTCAGAAAGCCAATAGTGATGATTTCGGGAAATCTTTTCGATTTTCTACACAATGATTGTATGTTGAGTGTACTCATTAGAATTGCCTCGATGAGGCAATTCTAATGAGTACACACAGCATACAATTTCATGATTAAACAAGAAAAAATCATTAACTATTTGTTTTCTTGTGATAATCGAAGAATTTTGTAGGGACTGAAAAAAAGAGTTAGAAACATCCAAGGTAAACGAGCCATCCGTGTTCGAGCCATTGAGGTTATACTGTATGTATATTTCTCAGAATAGGAATTTGAATGATGTGGTACAGTTTTGAATGATTTATAGACAAAAATATATTGACGAAGTATTCCAATATTATTAATAACAGAGAGAAATTCCCCTGATGCTAACAGTGTACCTGGGGCTCAGAGTTAATTTGCACAATACATGTATAATACTTCCAGTTTAAGCTGAATGGATGCACTTCAAGGGAATAATGTTGACTTGAATGTAGTTGCTCTGTTCTCAAAGAGGGCTGATTAAAAGAAAGGGAAAGCATATCCTTTCCTTTAAGAGTTGCCGCCCATTTAGGGATCCATGTACCATGGAAGGAGTCTATTCAGCTGAATCAGGCACCCTTAGAAAGGGGAGGAAAATCTTTCAGCTAAGAGTGCTCTCTCTTTGAGGTGCATCTATACTCTTACATGGGAAGAAAATCTTTCAGCTAAGAGTGCTATCTCTGTTTGAGGTGCATCTATTCTCTTTAATGAAGTACTTGTACTTATCTCAATGAGGCATAACATCTTGTTCATTGTAACAAATACATTTCTTGTTAAATACATGTACACACATTTCTGGTACTTTTAGTTTGACATGTTTTTAATGGATTCTTAATACCTGCATGTATATAAGATTTAACAGGGTGAAAAATAACATGTAAGTGTTCTTTTAACTATACATCAATTTCTTTAGCTCCTTTTAAGGGGAGCGGGTACACCTGCAATATAGGAGATAGATCTGGCATAGACTTATGACATCCTTTCTCATTGGGGGCTTCTCTAAAAAGGAAAGAATTTATCTCCCAGAGGAGCATAGACTTATGACATCCTTTCTCATTGGGGGCTTCTCTAAGAGGAAAGAATTTGCTCCCAGAGGGAGCAAATTCTTTGCTTTTAGAGGCGCCCCCTCCTGTATGAAAAGTTTCATATACTAGAAAGACATTCTTTTTGTCTTGAAAAGTTGTCTCCCTTTGCAAATTTGCAGAGAAATATTTTAGATGTATCTTTTTACCTTAATTAGTTTATCAGTTGCATAATGTTAACTCAGTTGCATGTATTTACCCTAAATATTTGGACACTCTAATTCCTTACCATATTTGTCCTAAAATTTGGAAAAATTTGTATATCAGAGATCTGCTGTGTGAGTATCAGAGTGTAGACTCTGATCAGATGCAGTATTCTGGGTCAGCAGATCTGGTCTGTACTGTTTGATCAGGGTTATCTGTCCCAATACTTAGGGTAGCTGTGGAAATCTCTGCTTCTGGACATTAAGTAAGGTCTGTTTTGATATGTATTTGAATTTTCTTTTGTTTAATATTATTGTATATTTTTATTATGTTGAATGCCATACTTTTTTTGCCATAAATATTAACGATTGAACCAGACAAACTTGCTGCAAAAGGTAGCCTTTTGATCAGGGTCACTGCACAGCCAGCACTTGTTTAAACCCATCACCAGGTAGACAACAGATTTGTTAATATTTTAACCCATTGTTAAAAGCCTGGAGACCCCTAAAAGGGTGATTGGCAGTGATGGCCCAGATCAGATGCCACAGAACATGGCATCTGATCAGGATCTCCACTGTTTGCAAATAGTTCAGCCATTTTTCTGTAGGAATATCTAAGTCATATTGCCATACATATCTAAAATCTAAAGTTGAATCTTCCAATATATAGTGTGGGAGAAGTCATTGGTTAACCTGTCAGGCCTGCAGAAAAAAAGCGATACCTATACAGTATAGTGCCAGATATGAGTGCCAAAATGAGGCGTCTCATCAAACCCTACCTACACTGTTTGTAATTCTGGTGTAGATTTTGACTGACACCCCCATTTGCTGCAATGGATATGTCTATTTTCAGAGATGGAAATGTCCACTAATGAAACTTAAGGGTGAAAGGATTGAGATAAACTACAAAGAGATTTATAGCACCAGACAAGACACTTTCTTCATCCAAAACATACCGATATTTTTTTCTTATTTCTCCTCAAAAAAATATGTTATGAGACCCATGACATGCCTGCCTCGGTGGCTCAGTTGGATACGCCGTCCGACTGGAGACCAGGAGGTCGCGTGTTCAACCCCGCCGAGGTCGGCAACATTCTTTCGTGGAGATTGATCATGAAATATTTTCTACGGTCATTCTCTCCCTTCCTCTGATTCAAGAAGGGCAGTTGTCAGTTTCTGGCGAAAGAATGTGCACAATACTGGTTAACCGCTTAGAGGACTAAGCCTGCCCAGTAAACGTGTGGTTAGGTAAACTGACCGTGCTCGACATGACCCCATTGGGTTGACTGGGCCGTAAAACCTCAACACAAACAAAGACCCATGACATGTTTTCATTCAGAAATAAGAAAACTACATGTCTGGATACTCATCTTATCTGTGGTCACATGGGTTTTTGGGTCCAAATATTTACGGTAACAATTGTATTTTGTGATTGTAATATTTAGTTCTTAACCCTTCTCCTGCTGAACCCGGATATACCCTGCCTTTACAAACAGTGCAGATCTAGATCAGTTGGCTTCTGAAGAAGCCAACTGATCTGGATCTGCACTGTTTGCCATTAAGTATGTAAATTAAAGCAACAACCCGGATCAAGTAATCCGATTGGCTGAATATTAGAAGTGGGCATATCATCTTAATTTATTCAGCAGGACAATGGTTAAAGTGCTAATCACAACTACAGCAGACAACTTTGATTTTTTTTTTAATTTTCAGAGAAAATAAGACTTGGCATTTCATGTGAATCATCTGCTCGGCAGATGATTCACATGAAATGCCAGGTTTTATTTCTGCTGAAAAAAATAAATAAAGATATAGAATGCCATCTGCTACAATTTTGCTTAGTGCTTTACTATTTAAGTTATTTGGTAAATACTCACTTTTAAATTCAAAATAAAGGTTCATTTTTTAACTGGAAAATATTTATTATCACATCTTGTTTATCTCACCTGCTGCTTGTTCTTCAAGGGCTGGTCACAATTGTAGTCGACAAATTTTAATATCTTTTATTCTCTGAGAAAATAAAGCTTGATATTTCATGTGCATTATCAGGTAGATGATATAAACCTTTACAAATTGATGGCAAATAATTCTAATGAAATGTGAATCTATACTGGATGTGCCTTGTCCTTCTGTCATTCCTTCCTTACGTCCATCATTCCGTCCATCCTCATCAGATACACACTTTTCTCAAGAACTGTAAGAGTTACAAAGTTGAAACTTGGTACACACATACTCAGTGGGTTGCTGTATCATGTATATTGGAATCAGGGGCAAGGGCCTATAACTCTTGGAGGTACATCCCTTCATATGTTTTACAATTGACCATTTATAAAAAAAAATTTCGTTACAGATTTCTCAGGAACTTATAATGAAAGCTGTTAAGTTGAAACTTGATATACAAATGGACAAATGGCTGATGTATGGTGTAAACCAGAATCAGGGCCAAGGGCCTATATCTTAGAGTCACATCCCTTGATAGGTTTTACTATTTGCCATTAATGAAACTTTTTTTTCACTTTTCTCAAGAAATGTAAGGCTTACAAATTTGAAACCTGGTACACACATGGACAGTGGGTTAATGTACATGTATTGTGTATACCGGAATCAGTGTCAAGGGCCCATAACTTTTGAAGTTAAATCCTGTGATAGGTTTTACAATTTTCCTTAAAAGAAAAATTGATAGGTTTTACAATTTGCCATCAATGAAAAATTTTTGTTATATAGATTTCTCAGAACTATGAATTTAGCTGTAAAGTTGAAACTTGGTACACACATGGACGGTGAGCTGAAGTATCATGTATACCAGAATCAGAGCTCAGGGCCGATAGCTCGTATAGTTACGTCCCTTGATAGGTTTTTTTTCAATTTGCCATTAATTGAAAAATTTTTGTCACTCTTTTCTCAAGAAATATTAGAATATAATTGTTATTGTCTCCTTAGGACATCTGTGAAATTTTGCTTAACCTGCAGAGCATTAAAAGAATTACAGGTAACTACACAATTCTGACCTGGAGCAGAACTGAAATTTTCTGGGCTGACTGGGGTATCTACTCATCCAGAATATGGATGATTTTCTTCAGTATACCTGTTTAATTGTATTACCTTTTCATTCTCAGAATAACTTTGCCAGTGGTTAACTGAAGCAACTAGCTTGTGGGTGTAATTATCAGTAATGTGACAGTCTGTCAAAATGGATAATGTGTCATATTGTGCTTGAGGTGTATTTCTGTACTGATAATTGATTTTAACCCTTGTCCTGCTGAATCCGGATACACCCTGCATTTGCAAACAGTGGAGATCCAGATCACTTGGCTTCTGAGAAGCCATCAGAAGCCAACTGATCTGGATTTGCACTGTTTGCCATTCAGTTTGTGAATTTATATCAACAATCTTGATCAAGTACTCTGATCGGCTGAAAATGAGAAGTAGGCGTGGCATCTTAATTTATTCAGCAGGAAAAGGGTTAAAAGAGACTGGTTAGAAATTGGCAGGTTAGATTTATTACATCTGCCAAATCATAGTGGAAGGTTATTACGTTACTTATTCTACATTCATAGTCCTAAAATTTCAAACACTTTATTCCATAGATTTTTGGTCTAAAATTTTGCTTTTTTTACACAGTTGTTTCTTAAAATACTTGGTGGAATGGCAAACAGTGGAGACCCTGATCAGACTGACCCTTGATTAACTACTTAAAGGACTAAGCCTGCATAAGAAAATTGTAAGATGACTGATTAACAGTGTTGATTGGGCCATAAAACTTTTACTCAAAAGGAATCTGCTCAAATCAAATTCCTTTAAGAGTAGACCACTTTTCAAAAGGGAGGCAAAACATTTTGTTATTGATAAAATCTTTTTTCTCCTTCTTTCAAAGGCTTTTAATCCTGATCATCGTAAAAGTTATTGATTTGTCCAAAATCTAATTTAGTTTTAAGAAAATTTAAAATGAACTCATTCAAGCAATTATAATATGTATATGCCCAGTCTGTAAAGGCACCACCCTTGGTTGACTTTGAACTGAAAAAGCATGCTCAGACGGATAAGAATAAATTTTACTCTTAGCACACTATAGGCAAATTCAGCAGACAACAAATTGATGATGTTTTTTTCTTAGTTTTCCCATAAAATAGGATCAGACATTTCATGCAAATTGTCTCCTATGGAGACAATTTGCATGAAATGTCAAATCCTGGTTTATGTGAAAATAAAGAAAAATATTTCAAAATGCCAACTGCTGAAAGTCTGGCCTAGCAGGTCAATTGATTTGAATGGCTTGTTTATAAATATGCCAAATCTTTTCAATCATGGTCTTTCATATCAATTAATATACTCAATCATAACAGCATTAGCATTTGAGAAAATAGTGGCAGCATTTGAAAATGTAACCTCGGCTGTGCATCCATACTCAAGTATCCAAAGGTACACTTTCTCCTGTTGCAACTCAAATAAGTGGTATATATTGTACACTTCTTTCCCCAAAATGTACCTGAGCCATGCTCTTAGAAAAGGGACTGTTAACCCTAAAGCAAACAGTATAGGTCCAGATCAGATGTTGCAGAATGCAGCATCTGATCAGGCTCTACACTGTTAATCTTTCATCCAACATTTTTTATGACATATCTGCTGGTAGTAAAAAAGGGCTTGTTCCAAATTTTTCAGGAAAGTATTGTGAGGACTGGTAAAGAGTATCTTTGAGGTTGTTTTGGCTTTTCTCAACCATTTTCTTGCTTTATATATATATATATATATATATATATATATATATATATATATATATATATATAACAACACTGTGACATATATATATATATATATATATATATATATATATATATATATATATATAACAACACTGTGACATCATGGCTTAATCACATTCTTTACCACTCTCTGGACTAATTCAGCAGACAACAAATTGGAGATAGTTCTCTTATTTTTTTTTCAGAAAACAGGATTTGACATTTCATGCAAATTGTCTTCACAAATTGGTGATATTTTTTCTCAGAAAACAGGATTTGACTTTTAATGCAAATTGTCTCTCTCCATTGGAGACAATATGCATGATAAGTTAAATCCTGTTCTCTGGGAAAAATCAGAAAAACACCACCAGTTTGTTGTCTGCTGAAAATTTCACCCATATTACTAAGTGTTAACTTTACTTTCTATATATAACTGCAGTAGCTTAGTTTAGGTTAGGGGAATAAATGATCAAAACCTGATGGTGCTACAACAATAGTTCATGAACTTTTTGTTAGCCCAATACTCAGATGTTGTTTTTTTTTTATGGCTTTATGTTGTTAGAAGATGCATGAATGTAATAAATATTTACTTATCCACTTTGTTGTTTGCCTTATATTACCAAGAAATGTCAATATTAAAGCAATCTTTTTTAGATACCCCTCTCAAGGTGACAAGAAGCAGAAACCAAAACATAATGGACGGACATGATACGGATGGACAGACAATGTGAAAGCACTCACTGCATAGGTATAAATAGACCCGAAAAAATTCAATTCCCTGAGAGAAAGATCAATTTCTGATCTACTTAAATCCTTGAAATGCTAAGCAAAATTGTAGCTGACAACAGTCTATTATTTTTCAGAGAAAAATACACACACACACAAAAAAAAAAGAAACCAAAAATATGTCTGCTGCAGTTATGATTAGCACTTGTAGGGTTACTAACCCTTGTCATGCTGAATAAATTGAGGCCACACCCTCTTTTAATTTTCAGCCAGTCAGACTTCTTGATCCAGTTGCTGATACAAATTCACATTCTAAATCACAAACAATGTAGATCCAGATCAGTTGGCTTCTTCAGAAGCCAACTGATCTGGATCTACACTGTTTGTAAATGTAGGATATATCTGGGTTCAGCAGGACTAGGGGTTAAAAAGTGTCCCAATATTCAGGGTAAACAGGATAAGCTATACATTTTTGTTTTGATACAACATGGTTGTAGAGCTAACGTGGGGCTCTGTATCCTAGTAATAGCAGCTGTATAAGGATCTTGCAGGGTATTAACCCTTAAACTGCCAATCACAACAATTGTCGTCTGCTTTGTCATCTGCTTGTGATTTTAAAAGTCAATTTTGCAAACAGTGTGGACCCAGGTCAGACTGCTCCTCTAGGGGAAGTCTGATCAGGGTCCACACTGTTTGCCTGTATGCAAAAATAGGTTTGAAAAGTTTGCAAGAATATTCAGCAGACGACATAAATAGACAACATTTTCAGATGCAGGTTTTCTTGGCATTTTAAGGGGTAACCCTTGCATGCTAAAGTAGAGACCCAGGTGGGCCAGAGATAGCTCACCTGGATTAGGCTGATCTTGATATCTAACACTTTTCAAGAAGGCCTCTGCGGTGGCTATCTTTGATATCAGAACCGATCAATTTTAGCAATTTTGAATCTCCAGGCTGCCACTTTGCCTCCCACCAAGTTTCAATTTAATCCAATTAACTTACTGTTTGGGAGCAGATGCCTCTTGATACCAGGGTGGCCATCTCGGATATCAGAAATGAAAACTTTTAGCATTTCTGCATGTCTCTCCAATGCCTCCCACCAAGTTTCAGCTCAATTGGACATACCATTTAGGAGATGTCGTTTGAAGATTTTCAGAATAGCCGCCGAGGCGGCCATATTGGAAATTGGAAAGAGATAATTTTAACAATTCTGAATCTACATGTCACCTCGAGGTCTCCCACCAAGTTTCAGCTCAATCTAACCTACGGTTGGATTGAGCCTACGGATGGATTGAGATGTTGTTTTGAAAAAATTTCAAGATGGCCGCCGTGGTAGCCATCTTGGACATTACAATGGCAAGATTTTAACAATTCTGAATCTCCATGTTGCCTTGCCCGTACGTTCAATGTCCACAACAGGTCTGGCATATGCTGCGGACATATGCAGACTTCCACGTACATTTGCGTAAATCATTGCGGAAGTTGGCGTATGTCCGCAGATGTCCGCTACAAATCCGCAGATGTCCGTGCCTTTGTCAAAGCCTGCGGACTTTTGTGGACATTTTTCCGTATCAGCTAGGGCTATGTTTTTGCGGACGTCCGCAGCTCTACGCAAGTAAGCCTGTGGACATCCGCAAAAGCTTGCATAAAATTCTGACTTTTTTTTTCGCTGCAAACATTTTGGAAGAGATTGGGCATTGAAGTAAACTGCATATGTCTGCACAAATTCTTGCGGACATCAGCAGACTTCTGAAATGATGTCGTACACATTTTGAATAATAAATGGGTAAGTACATCAGGCAATGTACACACAGTAACCTTACACACACAAAATAGCCCCATTTTAAAATGTAAACAATTAACCAACAGTAATGATATTCATGTCTGCACATTTATTTGGTTCAAATTAATTTACCAGAAAAGTGTTATGATACTCAAATGTAACATTGTTTTGACTCAGTTACATAAATTGCACTAAATGTATCAATACTCTATAAAATTTGAAATTAGGATTCCAAACACTGCGGCAGTCAGGATATATTTTGAAACCAAAGTAAGTTGAGTTTTTTTTTCTTATTTGTAAAAATAATCTCACTACTTGTAAAAGACATTGATTGATAACATGGCACATTATTAAAGAAGACCAATGGTAGAATATCCTGCTTTATTATTCTTACAGTTTCAATGAATTCAGTCAGCTATTTTGACTTAAATGCAAGTGGCTATAATACACACACTGGCTATAATACACCAAATCTTTCTTATTCAACCAAACTTTAACTGAACCAAATCTTAATTGTACTGCACAATTATTCAAATTTTGGGACCCTTCCCAGTAACTTGAACCACAGGCAAAATGATCAGTTGTATTTGCTTGGAAATTCTGTTAAGTTTTGTTAACAACTAATTATTACATGAAAATCAGAGATGTCTTCAGCAGAAAATCTTAATTGCACATTCTAATTTTGTGAACAGCTATAGTTTTTGCATAATGAATAATTATGTAGAGCAAACATTAAAAACTAAGACATACTGCATATGATCATGTAATACCATATAATTATGATCAACAGGTTATTACACAGCAGGGGGAGCAACTCTAACAGATCCTTTGGCCCTGCGGATGTCCGCATCCGTCCATGTGGACTTCCGCAGACATCCGCACCCATCCATGCGGACGTCTGCACCCATCCATGCGGACGTCAGCATTGATGTCTGCAGATGTCCCCGGACCTCTCTGCGGGCAACTGCGGACCTGCATATGGAAATATTGCGGACGTCCGCACAATAAAAATTTCCAGCTTGCGTAGACTTGCGGACAAAGCGTTCCAATACTCCGCAAACCTCCGCAGGTAAATGTCCGCAATTTTCCATGCGGAATATAACCTTCTTTGCGGACATTTCAGGTACAGGTGATGCCTTCCACCAAGTTTTGGCTCAATCTGACTCGCTATCTTGCGCAGATAGTATCTGAAGAGTTTCAATGGTGAACATTGAACCAAATGATTTAGCAATTCTGACTCTCCATGTCGCCCCAATGCCTGCCGCCAAGTTTCCCCTCAATCCAACTTACCCTTCAGGAGCAGATGTGGTTTGAAATACAGTCAAACCTGTCCTAAAGGCCACCTATATTAAGCAATCACCTGCCTTTAAAGGCCACTATTTCAGTTCCCATTAAAAGCAAAGAAGTGGAAATCTACCTGTATTAAGCAAGCACCTGTTTCAAGCAATCAGCAGGTGCTTGCTTAACACAGGTATGACTGTATTTTCAAGATGGCAACCAGCTTTGATATTGGAACTGAACGATTTTAGCAATTCTGGATCTTCAATAATGTCACCCCTGATGCCTCCAATCAAGTTTCAGCTCAATCAGACTTACTGTTTTGGAGGAGATACGGTTTGAAGAATTTCGAGATGGCATGGCTGCCATCTTGGATATCTGAACAGAACGATTTTAGCAATTCTGAATCTCCATGTAGCCTAAATGCCTCCCACCATCTTTCAGCTCAATCTGACTTATCTTTGGGAGAAGATGACATTGTGGTTTGAAGATTTTCAAAATGGGAGCCATATTGGCCAAAAAATTCATGGATATTGGAATGAAACGACTAAATCTCCATGTTACCCAGAACAGAAGGAGTTTAGCAATTCTGAATTCTCTATGTCGTTTTGACGCCTCCCATCAAGTTTCTGCTCAATCAAACTTGCAGTATGGGAGATCGTATGTCCTTTGAAGAAATTCAAGATGGCCACCATGGCGGCCATCTTGGATATGGGAATGGAACAAATTTAGCAATTCTGAATCTTGATGTCTACTGAATGCCTCCCACCAAGCTTCAGCTTAATCTGACCTACGCTCAGGAGCAGATGTGGTTTGAAGATTTTCAAGACTGTCATCATGGCAGCCAGCTTTGATATTGGAACAGAATGATTTTAGCAATTCTGAATTTCCATGTTCCCTCGATGCCTCCCATCTAGTTTCAGCTCAATCTGACAAAGTTTGGGAGAAGATATTAAGAATCTCTATGTAGCCTGAATGCCTCCCACCAAGTTTCAGCTCAATCTGACTTTCGATTCTGGAGATGTCGAAAATGTGAAAAGTTAACGACCCATGGACGGACAACCGATGAAGGACAACAGGCCACAGCATAAGCTGACCTGGAGCAAAGAAAGATGCCAAGCCCACGTCTAGATTTCAGCCAATCAGATTACTTGATCCAGGTTGCTGATACAATTTTGCATATATAATGAGAAACAGTGCAGATACAGATTCAGTTGGCTTCTTCAGAAGCAAAATCGAGGGTTGAGCGCAAGACTATGGTAACTCAAACATATTTTTGAAACCCTTGTTAAGGGGCAACTTGGACCCCTTTGTAAACAATGCAAATTTAGGTGCCATTGCTCATACGAGCAATGGCACCTAAATTTCATTGTTTACAGAAAGAAATGTTGTAATCTTCATAACACCTTCATGGTGAGGAGATTAGGTTTGGGGAAAACAACCATCTGACTTACGCCAGTCTTGCGCTCAACCCTCGAAATGATCTTGTTCTACACTAATTCCAAAGACAGGGCATATCCAGCTGGACTATGATTTACAGCCTTGTTGAGAAAATGATTTTATCTAGAGATAGGCAGTACTTGCACACTGACAAATGCAACAAGGATGTGCCCAAAATGATGAAAGTAGAAAAGTTTGCATGATTTTTTTAGTGAGCTGTTCAGGACACATTTTTGTTTTTCATTTACTTTCAATTCTCTCTAAATTAAGACAAAGGGATAAGGCTGTGAAGTATGAAGGAGACTATTTATCCAGAGTCACCAGCTAAACACCAACATAGATACAGAACACAAACAAGAAGTCTAATAATTTATTTTAATAATGAAGGTAGATTATAATTATATACATTTATATGTAAGGGGAATGTATATACTTGCAACTGACTCAAATGCCTCCCCAATTAAAAAGGGGCTATCCTAACAAAAGAAGTAAATTCTTGCCTGTTTGCATACATGCCATAAGCTGTGGACTAAAATCTGTGAGATAAGGCAAACTTTTAAGGGAGATTTGACAAAATTCTGTGAGATTTTCTTAAACATCACTTTGGAGGTCCTCCAACATAGTCTAAAGTCTTTTTCTTTCATGTATGAAGCTTGTGAAAACACAATGTGTGATTTAGGTTTATTTCTTCATAAAATCTGTTGTAAAATGGTCTGAAAATTCTGTGAGATTTGAATTTTTTATGGGAATTGCCTTCCAGATCTGCCAAATTCTGAGATTTTATCTCACAGTGTGAGATATGGCATGTATGTGTTTGAGGAGACCCTTTTCAGTTGGGATATTGTGTACAGGAAAGCAAGTAGGAAGTCACAAAAGCTGTCTCCCTTAATAAAAATAGCAGAAAATCTACACACAGACTGGACCAGTGGCGCGTTTGATTTACCAGAATCAGAAACAGGATTCCAATTCATGATTTCTTGAACATGTTTCTGTCACTTTACAAACACTATGTTTCGATATTATGATTCAAAATATATGCCAATAGCTAATACAACTTGTGATAAGTATACCCAACTTTTGGGTTTATAAGAGGTGTGTCAGTAATGTCAGTATGTTTGCAATACAATAGGCCTATATGTTGTTAAATGCTTCTACAGTGTACAATATCTCATTACACTCTTCACACTGAAGCAAAACATCAGTGCACTCATGCATGTTTTCTACCGTTGCCACTCTTGGATTTACTTGATTCACTTTGAAACATGTATGGGGCATGATTCACTTGATTCAGATGTTTCTGTTTCACATTGATTTGTAATCCTGTTTCTGATTCAGGTAAATTAAACACGCTTCAGATAAGCCAGTTCATGTTCATAATGTGCAGTTTCATCAGCATCTTCGTTGGCCACTTACACCAGTGAATACTGTAGAATATATTAACAAACTAAAAAAGCCCCAATAAGACTACACACTTTTCTAATCACATATGGCATTTCAGTCCTTTCTCATATTTAGTACTATAAGTCAGCAAATCCATAAACATTTAACAATGCCACAGAAAATGATAAACGTTTTAAGGAGAATAGAAGCACCCATCAAAGAAAATAACCTAGCCCCGAGGTTTATATTCTACTAACAGCTAGGCTAAGAAACAACTTACAGGAGGAAAGTGCCATATCATTGGCTAGATGGTTTCAGCAGTGATTTGCATTAATGGGTTTGTATATACTTTATAGCCCTTGCTCCAAATTAATATCAGATTAAGAATGGTTTCAAGTTTAACCTTAATCACATTCAGGGCAAATTCAACAGACAACAATTTGATTATATTTTATTTTTTTTCAGAAAATATGGTCAGAAAGGCTAAATCTGGAAAATACAGGGGATGAGGAAGGACCCTGAAGTTGCATTTGGTATCAGCAACCATAACAACTTGAGAGGTGTGGGCTACGGCTGGGATGGGTAGAGATTTTGTACTCGGGTATCTGATGCCCTATTATACCCACATGTACCCTACCCAGGTACCCATTACCATGTCATTTTAGGCATGCCTACAATTAGAAAATATACATTTAATGAAATTAGTAAGTAGTGTCAGTAGGCCCTATGAATAGGAAGAATCATAATACATGTATATGACAATGGTCATTTTATAGTGTATGATGGTCACAGACAGTGCAAGATTGAGGATGATGGCAAGTGATACAAACCCGTCATGTTGAGCTTTGCTTTATTTGCTTGAAATTCTTTAATTATTTCTAAAGTCTATAATTAGCATTCAGGTAACGGTTAGTCAATTTGTACCTGGGTAATTGGTCTAACCGACCGAATCTCTGTTACCTTGGTATCGTCCCAGTTTTAGTGTGAGCTGCTGCATTATCTTGCAGGAGCTGAACACCTCAAGTCAACTTTCCTCTTCTTTTTTTTTCACAATCTCCTGGCTCAGCTGCTTTAGTTCTTCTGCATAATATGCATCATTTATCACCATAGCAGTAATCCTCCTCAAGATAATCCACCATAATAAGCACTGAATATCCCAAAAGAAAGAGGCCATCACATTCCCTGCTGGAGAAACTCCTAAATGTTTTAGGAGGGGGTAAGCCAGGGTGTTAAGTATCACTGGCTGTAGGACCAACAGTAACTGAGAAACTGACCTAAACACAAGACCTGACCTGGTGACCTAGTTTTTTACCCCAAGTAACCCAGTTACAAATTTGAGCTAGATTTCATATAGGAAAACATTCTGAGCAAGTTTCATTCAGATTGGGTCAAAACTGTGGCCTGTAGAGTGTTAACAAACTAATTGTTGACAACGGATGACAGAGGACTGACAGAGGGTGATCACAACATTCGCTCAGGTGAGCTAAAAAAAAAAGATCCAAAATATCAAGTGTACTGCAGTGTCAGCTGGCTTTATAAGTGCTATTTGAACAGCCTTTTTGTGCCGGTTGTGCAACAAGTAAAGACCCCACATGCTGCAGTGCTAGGCGCTATCGCTGCATTTTGGTGAGAATTCGCAGCGCATTAGATTGTCCCCAGGCAAAAGCACTTAGAAATTTGAAGATTATTTCTCCATTATGGACAGAAAAAGATGAGAGTTGCTGCCATAATTTGAGAGAGTAAAAAATAATCCATATAATGCAAATACAAACATGTAAATAATATAGTTTATATATAGATAGTATAAGGAATTCAGCAAAGGCAAGAGTATAAGAAATTCAACAAAGGCATGAAAATAAGTCATCTTTTATGTTCCAAAATATGTTACATTCTATTTTGGAAAAATAAGTATCACATACATGTATATTTTGGAATGACAGACCTAAGCAACCAGTAAAGACACGAATCCAGATCAGGTACTGTAGACTGTTGCATCTGATCATGTTCTACAGTCTGTTTGCCACACATCCAGCAGTTTTTCTCACATCCAAGTTTCTGAAAAACGGTGTGTGTGCAAACAGTGCAGACACAGATCAGACTGCTCCTGAAGAAGCAGTCTGAACAGGGTCTACAATGTTTGCCATTCACTTGGTAACTTAAGAAATATATGAAATAAAGTGGCAGAAATATTACGACATGTACTGTACAAGGGATGTTCGAAATGAATTGCTTATTGTCCTCTAGCTCGATATCCACGTGGGGCACGATAAAAACCAATACATGCCTGTATAGGGTTATTCAATATCTACACAATGGTGTATAAATGTACATGTTAGACTAAGTGTAAGACATAAAATTTGCCATTTGAATACACGCAGTTATTGACCACTGCAGTAATCAAAGGACTGATAGTCCTAAGAGTCTGCTAGCTTGTAAAGTACTAATGGAGTGCTGTGTATCTTCTATGCAATTTTACACAATACATGCAAAGAAGATAGACGACATTCCAATGCTACCAATACTATACGATAAGATGGAGCTCTATGGAATATATCAAGCATCTGGGCATTGCACTTCCTGAATAGAAGACTTTCTTTAAAAACTCTTAAATTCTGCTGGTAAGTGCATGTCCTTGACAAATCTGACCTCAAGGCCAAGTC
Organism: Anodontia alba; assembly: GCA_964016985.1. Lineage (NCBI taxonomy): Eukaryota > Metazoa > Mollusca > Bivalvia > Lucinida > Lucinidae > Anodontia > Anodontia alba. The sequence goes on from OZ024826.1 coordinate 40,042,019, forward strand.
TTGGAGAAATTTCAAACTACACTGAAAGATGATTCTGCATGCAAAATTTCTAGCTAGGACGGACAAATACGGATGGACTCACTAATATACACTTAAATGCAGCTATGGTGACTATGTCTTGCTCAGCGCAAGCGGGCTTGACAAAAAGGAAGATATTTGTTCAAGTTATTTTTCTTCAAACTATTAGCACATTGTTGACAGATCCATTCCTTATCCTCCACACTTTTATGTCCTAATGTACAGAGTCTTTTCATCTCGGGCTTTAGACCCTGAATATCAAATTTAACATCAGAATGTCTGAAAAATGTTTGTTAACAACTTGTACATATGTACTGGGGACCACAAGACACCAACTTGTGAAACTGTGTGACTATAGCACTTTCTTTGTTTTTAAATTTCTTACTGCTCAAACCATCTTTTGATGTGTCACTTAACTTAAGTTTCTTATTCAGGGAGGTTTGCAATTCTTCACATATAAGGGGTGAATCAAGTAATGCGGAACCGTGTTCATTTAAGCTGTCAGCAAGCTGGGAGGAAGCATAAGGCTGTGATGGACACAACTCAAATGAAATACATTCTTGTAAAGGAGGATAGGTAGTTATGTCACAAATTTGAAACCCAGCTCATTGGTATCATTTTATGGTCTCCCTGCAAACATGAGATATACAGAGCGAATGCAAATCAAACTGACTCACCGCTGTTGTAGTAAAGGAATTATCAAAACTAAACAATCTACGCAAATGTAAGGAAAATGCCAGTTATATTTGTTTTCTTTAACAAAATGTTTTTGCCATTAACATTTGGCATTCCATCTGAAGCTCTTGCATGTGACTCAAAAAGGTAGAAACAGTCACCTTGTTCCAATAATGCAATAGAAAAGCCGTTGCAAATGAAGACTGCATATGGGTTGAATGAGAAAGTCATAGCGAGTCCTGTCTCTAAATCAAGGAAAGGATACTCCACTAAGGATAAGATATTTAAATTTCCTGAAAATGTTTTTTTTTTTTTTTTTTTTTTTTTTTTCACTTTCCAGGGATAATACTGGTTGTCAAGTGAAAAATAAGATGGCAAATCACATGGCTCTAAATAGTCATGATATGTCTTGGCATTCTTTTTTGCATACTTGTATAATTTATCTCCTGCAAACAGAATTTCATTCATGTTGTTGACATTCAACTTGTTGGTACAGATCCTTTTCTGTACAGCTTTCACCAATAATACTAAACAACATGGTAGGCATTGACGCCCTCTTGAATCAGGACTAAATATCCCATCTCTTTGATGGATACTTCCTTGCAATAATACAGATGCATTTTCTTGTAGCGACACCGCCTCGTGGCTGCGAAGAAGCAGCCGCGAAGAAGCTGCCACGACGGTGGCGTCAAATGATAACACGTATGGAATAGAACAGAATTGTGTGTACGGACCCTTGCCGTGGCCTGAAAAGTCGCAATGATTAAAGCGAATAACACCGAGTGTTTCGACTGAGACATGTGATGTCAGTCAGCCAATGAAAGTGCTCAGCGATACGTATCGTGTCTGGTTTCCGACCTTCTGGGTGTTGCGACAACTGTGTGTGTTGTCGTATGACAACCAGCTTGTTTACTAGAATCTACCGGCTGTCGAACAGTTTATTTTTCGCGAGGCTACAGACATGAAAGCTTCTTTTACCTGCATTTTTGAAATTCATGGTGTGTCGCACGCGAAAAACAACAACAGATACTTGTTCAGTTCTTCAGCAAAATTCCTGATGCCGTAAAGTGCATTTCATGTAGGCAACCGGTAGCACAGGAGCTTGACGTTTGCTAATTTCTACTTATAGGGCCTGTCCCTACGATTATGAAATAATCGAAGGTTCGAAGGACAGGCCCTATAAGTAGAAATTATCCAATGTCAGGCTCCTGTGACCGGTAGTGTAGCGTAACTTGGTACCTATTACCGGCGTGCACTGATTATCGGGTATTCAGAAATCACGACCCACAGACCACGGCCCCCGCCCATCGGGGCCAGCGAAGTAGTTGGGCTGCCTATAGTTTCCAGGGCAGAGTTGCCTTAGGCAGGGCCTGTTCATCATGTGATCGGGTTGGGTAAAAGTCCCACAAATCTGGAGGCAGTATCTTTAAATGGATACATTGTTGCATTTTTTTTTTCTTTTCTTTTTATTCGCTAGAATCATCATACAGCAAATACAATGTATAAATAGACTCTAAGGCTGGCTAATCTGGTCGATTATCACTCCTGTCATTGTGATCGATTATTTATCACAAAAGATTTGGTCAATTTACTTGTCTGTCTGAGCAGTGCTCTTCCCATGTTATACTTTACTGTATGTATTTGGTCAAATAGGTCTGAGCAAACAGTGTAGACGCAGATGGGATGCCGCAAAATGTGGCGTCTCATTGATTATAAGACATCTGTAATGATAATCATTTTTGTGGAATTTATAGATCAGTTAATCAATTATCTGATTAATTTTGTCAGCCTAAATAGTCTGTGTGAATAAAAGTAATATACTCCATGTATTTTCGCGTTAAATTCAATATTGCGTTAAACTGATTTCTCAATGAAAATAAACGGCAGCGCCACCTACCTGCTGGATGTTTTAAATACAAAGTCACGCTTTAGTGGGCAAGGTTTGTTTTCAGAAATACACTGTTGTTTTGTGATTTCCGCTTAGAAAAGAAATATATTGACCGTGGTGATAACAGTCCTTAATGATATTTACACCTATATCTATTAAATCAATTTTTACAGCTAAGACTAACTTATTTTTTCTATGAAAATATCAAATCTAAGGTACCGTATTAATCCGCCTATAAGACGGGGATTTTTCCAAAAAAAAAAAAAAGCCCCCAAAAATCCAGACCCATCTTATAATCAAGATCTTTGGCCATATCGGTATTTTCGGCAAAGTCCGGTGGTGCCACGTGGTCACGGAAAATGCCGATCTTCGAAACCGGTAGAAGGATATAATGTTTACCTTCGTCCCTTGACAGAAATAGCAGCAAGGTAATTTTGTAGGTGAAGTACCGAATTTTTCTGTGTATTACTCGCACCCGTGTATAACACGCACTAAATATTTGCTAAATAGTTTTGAAATAAAAAAAAGAGATGTTCTATGTAAAACACGAAGAATTTATCTGTGCGTTATTTACTAAGTTACCAGATACTAAGTGTCAAATTTCACTAGGATTGAGTTGAAAATAGCCGAACTCGGAAGGTTTAGAGTAGAAACAGGCCGAATTTACGATAATGCTAACTGAATTTTCGTTGTGCAGCTCTGTTACCATGGGCCTCAGGCAACTTGATGTAGTGTAGGCAGTTCTTTGCTTCCCCACTGCAGACGCTATGATAATAAAAATGTAGTTATTTCTTTTGTGTTCTCATAAATAACAACTTCTTTGTGTCACTTTCTTAACTGAGGCGTGAAATTATCAACTCAGTGCCTCAGGGCAATGCAAACAACAACTGAAGTCGACTAGTTGTCATTCTGACTGCCAATTAACCAATTAAGTGCACAGATGTATGCTGGTAGTTTGATTTTCTTTATCATAAACATTGTTTATTTCAAACAATTTTTTTGGTAAGTTGGAAGAAAAGTTTAAATAAAAAAAAAGAAAAAAAAAAAAAAAAAAAAAAGATAAACATATGCCCAGTCAGCATTCTACGTAAATCTATATCGGGCCGTCATCGGCCCGTCAGGGTAGCTGACGGGCCGATGACGGCCCGATGTAGATTTACGTAGAATGCTAGCTGGGTGGTAAGAAAATAAAAGATAAAATGCAAATGGCCGATCTACCTACCTCAAAAGCCCAGTTGGTTTTGTTTATTATCAATAATTTTAATAATTGCATAAACTTAAATACTTTTTTATTTTTTCAATGTATGATCGTTCGTGCCAATATTTATGTTCTACCAAATTTATTTCCTATTTTGAACTACAATAAATCAGTTGTGCAGGCTGATTTATTCAAGTTACGGTTGAGTCTTGTCAAAGTCCGGTAATCAATACAGATTCATATGCATATGCCTGTTTGAGTAGTTTCCCTTTGAAGAGATCACATGATCAGCAAAATAAAAAAGCGTAAACAAAAAAAGCATGGGCATGAAAAGGATATCAAATTACTACAAATCAGATCGAGTTGCTTGTTTTGAGCTGCCAGAACCCTGGTATGGGCGAGATAGGTATAAAAAATCATGAATATCTTATAGCAATCATTCTATTTCGCATTTTTAACGGGCGATCGTGAATGTCATGAGTTTTCGCGACCGATTATCTTGGTGATTTCTGTCCCGATTTTGGTGTTCCTATAAATAATACATATCGGATTTTTATAAACGTTTTCTGGGTAAATAAGGTGTGTGTTATACACAGTTAAATACGGTATGCATGCTTGTAAGTGGTGTTGGGAGTTTTTTTTTTAATTCCTGCTCAGTGATAAATTCACTTATAAATCTGACCAATCATCGCCGATGTCTTCATGTACTTTAGGAATTTCTGAGTGGCAGGGAATGTCTCCGACAGGCGACTTTTTTAACCCATCTTTTAATTAATTAAAAGCAAAATCCTGCCTGGGAAGGGCCCAAAAACAGCCCCCGTCTTATAAACAAATCGTCTTATAGGCGGATTAATACGCTATCCGTACTTTATTTTGAAAATGGCCAAAATTTGCAAAAATCACATTACAATTACATGATGATTTTCTGCCAAAAATTTAATTAACGCGAAGTTACATGGCTTTTGGTTCAAAATGGCGGCAACATGGTTGGCCTGTTTACACAAATGCTTTCACAAATCAAATCCAAAGAACTGCATTATTTGTACATAAAATAAATGCTCAGATAATAATTTAGATGACTTCAGAATTATTTTCAGCATTTGTCTCTGTAAGTAGTTATGATGAAACGTTTTACCATTAGTAACGTGAAAATACATGAAACCGGGCTAAATAATAACAGCAAAAAATTCTAAGATGTGAATTATATGGGACTAGACTTAAAAAATACAGTAATTATTATACTGTACACATATGTTTAGTAAAAACTTAGCAAACTAGATCACAAATCTTGATTTTGATCATGGTTCTGTTGGACATCCCAGTAGGGCTAGCTGTTGAAAGAACTTATAAGCATTAAAAGCTCTACACAGCTTATGTTGTCTATTTCTTAAATTCTTATCTGCAACCTTTTATTTAAGGCTCTTTATCTTTATTTATAATGACTGAAATATTTTTTACCCACACTCCTCAATTATCTGGACAATTTTTATTAGCTGCAAAAATACCAAGAACATTTTGAATCCTCAAAGTCATAGTGACATGCCCATGCTCCAACTCTGCACACACATAAGCATATAGGTGTAGGCAAGTGAATTTTGTTGTCTGAACACTAAAGCTGGCACAATTGATCAGATACAGTCATTTGGCTAGAACCAGGTAAAGTTATGCTTCATAACAATTTCCAAATAAGTGGCTGATCAAAATTTTGACTTTATTGGCTGATACAGAGTACTAGCCTTCCTTGAAATATCACACCAAAGACTTTGTCCTTCGCCTTAGGTTATCTGCCCTTGTGATGAATGTGAAGTTCTCCACTGATTTGGCTAGTTCCAAATAGTTTCGCTAGTTCCGAATAATAAATGAGGGATCTGTAAAAATCCCTTACATAATGCAACAGCCTCTATATATTATTTTATCAACTTGGATAATGTGTTACGGAGAAAATTAATTCAATATAAGACATTTGTCGCAAAGCGACATGTTCACAAAGACCTTAAAACAGATCCTTTAAGCAAAAATCGTATAATTCATGGCATAACAATTTTTCGGCATGTACACCCTCCTTACTGCAAAATTTAGCTGGATTTAATAATCTTTCCGATATAAATATATTTCAATGAGGTTTAAGAAGTTGAAAGGAGTATGTGCATAAGGTCCTATTTTCCCCCTTCTGAAGCCCGAAAATAAAATATGCTTGCAGTAAAATGATGCGTTAATTAATCCAATTGTAGCTTGTGTTTAGCACTGTGTGATGCCACTACAAAGTCTCCCTGCACTTTGTCAAAGTACAGATAATATATAAGCAACGACATGAAAAACCTGTCTTCGAGGTTTTCGACCAAATAAGACTCAGACCTGCTTACTCAGCCATAGACTGGCTAACTCGGCCATTGTGCCAGATTAGCTAGTCTTGAAAGTTTTGATAGGTTGTTTACTGTCTAGAGAGCGAACAACAACGGTGCTGATCAGACTGCGCATAGCAAAAACCACGTGTCTTTGTTGTTCGCATATGGCATAAGATTTTTATCCCATGAAGAGGCTCATATATCGCTTCAATAGTCTGTCACATGTCTGAGATTCTTGTACATACACTACATCAATATCTACACTCCTTTAAACACAGCATGTGAACACCTTACCCGAAATTTGATTTCTGGGTCGGTTACTCACCTCAACTCCTTACCATACTTTATTTAAAATTGAACAAGAGGCCCACGGGTCACTCACCTGAGTAGCATTGTGAGTGCAGATATGCAGATGTTATGTAACATTTTTCCAATCCTGTCATCGCAACTAATGAAAAGATCATCCTTTAAGCAGTTCTTAATTTTTAAGATGAATATTATATATGGCAAGACAGTCAATGGAGCGTGATCATTTGAACAAACTCTCAATCACATTTCAACAGTAGGATCAATGTGAAATTTGGTTGCTATTGCCTAAGTGGTTTCTGAAGAATCATGATTTTATACATGTAAACAGCACAGTGGCAGGGAAATATAATAAACATAAACAAGATGGTAGCCATCTTGGATTTCCAATCAGAATGACTTTTAGCTACTGTTGATCTACAAGTCACTTCGATACTTCTAATGAACTTTAAGTCAATTGCCCTTTCGGTTCAGGGGAAAAAGTTCAAAACAGATTTTCAAGATGGCCACCATAGCCGCAATTTGAGATTTCTTATCGCAACCATTTGAGCGTTTTTTGATCTACAAGTCACCCTGATGCTTCCTACCAAGTTTCGAGTCAATAAATGGTCTTTCAGTTCAGAAGAAGTAAAGAAAAATAGATTTTCAAGATGGCCGCCATCCTGGATTTCCAATCGGAAGGATTTTAGCTATTTTTATATCAACATGTCATCCTGATGCTTCCTACCAATTTTCAAATTAACTGGCCCTTTGGTTCAGGAAAATAAGTGAAAGGAAAAGAGTTTCAAGATAGCCGCCATGACAGCCATCTTGGATTTCCTATCCAAACAATTTAAGCTATTTTAGATCTACAAGTCACCTAAATGCTTCCTACCAAGTTTCGAGTCAAATGGCCTTTCAATTCAGGAGAAGAAGCGAAAAATAGATTTTAAAGATGGCTGTCATAGCGGCCATCTTGGATTTCTGATAGGGATGATTTTATCTATTTTTGATCTACAGGTCACCCTGATGCTTCCTACCTAGTTTAAAGCCAATAAGCCTTTTGATTCAGGAGAAGAAGTGAAAAATCTACATTTTCAAAATGGCCACCATGGCAGCCATCTTGGATTTCCAATCAGAATGATTTTAGCCATTTTTAATCTATAAGTCACCCCGATGCTTCCTACCAAGTTTCAAGTCAACTAGCTTTTGGGTTTAGGAGAAGAAGCGAAAAAAAGATTTTCAAGATGGCCACCAGGGTGGCCCTCTTGGACTTCTGATCAGCATGGTTTTAGCTATTTTTGATCTACAAGTCACCCTGATGCTTCCTACCAAGTTTGGAGTCAGTTGGCCTTTCGGCTCAGGAGAAGAAGCGAAAAATAGATTTTCAAAATGGCCGCCATGGTGGCCATCTTGGATTTCCGTTTGGAATGATTTTAGCGTCTTTTGATCTATAAGTCACCCATATGCTTCCTAGCAAGTTTGGAGTCAATTGGCCTTTCGGTTCAAGAGAAGAAGCGAAAAATAGATTTTCAAGATGGCTGCCACGGCAGCCATCTTGGATTTCCGATCAGCATGATTTTAGCTATTTTTGATCTACAAGTCACCCCGATGCTTCTTAGCAAGTTTGGAATCGATTGGCCTTTCCGTTCAGGAGAAGAAGCGAAAAATAGATTTTCAAGATGGTGGCCATCTTGGATTTCTGATCAACACCATTTTAGCTAGTTTTGATCTACAAGTCACCCCGATGCTTCCTAGCAAGTTTGGAGTCAATTGGCCTTTCGGTTCAGGAGAAGAAGCTAAAAATAGATTTAAGATGACTGCCATGGCGGCCATCTTGGATTTTCGATTGGCAAGATTTTAACTATTTTTGATCTACAAGTCACCCCAGTGCTTCCTAGAAAGTTTGGAGTCAATTGGCCTTTCGGTTCAGGAGAAGAAGCGAAAAATAGATTTTCAAGATGGCGGCCATGGCGGCCATCTTGGATTTCCGATCGGCATGATTTTAGCTATTTTTGATGTACAAGTCACCCCGATGCTTCCTACCAAGTATCGAGTCAATTTGCCCAGGGGTGTAGGAGTAGGCTTTTAAATCAATTGTTGACGTTGCATGACGGACGACGGACATTGACTGACCACAATAAGCACTTTGCGCTCAGGTGAGCTAACAAGTACAATTTACTACCGAATGTTTTGTCTAAAAATAGCTCAATGGGTGGCAAACAGTTTAGCCCCTGATGTGACACCGCATTTTGTAGCATCTCATGGGGGTTTACAATGTTTGCTCGGGACTGTCTGGCCAAATACATCCAGTAAAGTATGACCAATTTCAATATAATTTTGCAGGAGTGTTACTTTGATGATCCTCTACCAAGATTGTTCAAGCCATTTGGATTCGTCAAAAAACATGGCCGCCAGGGGGCGGGGCTTATTTTCCCTTTATATCTATATAGAAAACTTTAAAAATCTTCTTGTCAGAAACCACTGGACCGATTTCAATATAATTTTGCAGGAATGTTTGTTTGGTGATCCTGTACCAAGATTGTTCAAGCCATCTGGATTCGTCAAAAAACATGGCTGCCAGGGGGCGGAGCTTATTTTTCCTACATGTATATATCTATATGGAAAACTTTTAAAAGCTTCTTGTCAGAAACACTGGGCCGATTTCAATATAATTTTACAGAAACGTTCCTTTAGTAATCCTCTACCAAGATTGTTCAAGCCATTTGGATTCCTCAAAAAACATGGCCACCAGAGGGCGGGGCTTATTTTCCCTATATATCTATACAGAAAAGTTTAAAAATCTTCTTGTCAGAAACCACTGGACCGATTTCAATATAACATGGCAGGAATGTTTCTTTTGTAACTTTCTACCAAGATTGTTCAAGCCGTCATGATACGTCAAAAACCATGGCCGCCAGGGGGGTGGGACTTTTTTTTTTTTAACTCACCTGATCTCTGCTCAGGATGAGCTATAGTGATCACTTTTCCTCCGTCCATTAACATTTTCAAATGACTTCTCCTCTGAAGCCGCTGAGCCAATTTTGCTCAGATTTCATGTGGAGCCTCCTTAGGGTGGGGGAACGAAAGATTGCTAAAATGGTCATGGTCTGTTGACCCAAGATGGCCTCCATGCACATATATGGTAAAAACCTTTAAAAATCTTCTCCATAACCGAGGATGCCTTGGGGCTGAATCTTTGCAAGAATCATCAGGGACAAGAGGTCTACCAAAGTTGTTATAAGATTTGTCGTACGGTGGCATTTGACCTTTTTACGGCAAGGTCAAGTTTGCTTCCCTATGCTTTTGTATGGGAAAAACCTTTAAAAATCTTCTTCTCCAAAACCGAGCATGCCTTGTGGCTGAATCTTTGCACATATCATCGGGAATGGGAGGGCTACCAAAGTTGCTAAAATAATGGTTGTACATTGACATTTGACCTTTTTGCGATAAGGTCAATCTTGCTTCCTTATGCATTTATATGGGAAAATTGTTCAGAATTTCAAATAACATCTCCTCTGGAGCCTCTGGGCCAAATTTGCTCAAATTTCATACTGAGCCTCCTTAGGTTGGGGGAACAAACGATTGCTAAAATGGTCGCAGTTCATTAACCAAGATGGCCGCCATGCCCATATATGGTAAAAACATTTAAAAATCTTCTTCTCCAGAACCGAGGATGCTTTGGGGCTGAATCTTTGCATAATTCATCAGGGACGGAGGGTCTACCAAAGTTGCTAAAATTTGACCTTTTTACGGCAAGGTTGTTTGCTTCCCTATGCATTTATATGGGAAAAAAACATTTAAAAATGTTATTCTCCAAAATCGAGGATGGCATGTGGCTGAATGTTTGCATATATCATCGGGAACGGGCGGTCTACCAAGGTTGCTAAAATAATTGTCATACATTGACATTTAACCTTTTTACGGCGAGGTCAAGTTTGCTTCTGTATGCATTTGTATGGGCCCCATACATTTGTATGGAAAAAATGTTGATAATTTCAAATGACTTTTCCTCTGAAGCCTCCGGGCCAGTGTTGCTCAAATTTCATGCAGAGCCTCCTTGGGCAGGAGAATGAAAGATTGCTAAAATGGGCATGGTCCATTGATCAAAATGGCTGCCATGCCCATATAATGGTAAAAAAAAATTTACAAATCTTCTTCTCCATAACCAAATAAGCCCTGGGCCCTTATCTTTGCACAAATTATGGGGGACAGGAGAGCTACCAAAATTGCTAAAATGATGGTTCTATGTTGATGTTTGACCTTTTTACCTCCAAGGTCAAATTTGCTTCCCCATGCATTTGTATGGGCCATATACATTTATATTGAAAGTATTCAAGTGAATTGTAGATCAACAGTAGTTAAAATTGTTCTGATTGGAAATCTTAGATGGCCATCATCTTGTTTATATTTATTATATTTCTCTGCCACTGTGCTGTTTACATATATAAAATCATGATTCTTCAGAATCCACTTAGCCAATTTCCACCAAATTTCACATTGATCCTACTGTTGAAATGTGATTGATGGTTTATTCAAATGATCATGCTCCATTGACTGTCAGGCCCATATATTCTTCTTCAAAACTAAGAACTGCTCAAATGATGATCTTTTCATTAGTTGTGATGATAGGATTGGAAAAATGTTGCATAACATCTGCATGTCTGCAGTGACTCTGGTGAGCGAGCCGTGGCCCGTGGGCCTCTTGTTTCCCTATATATCTATATAGAAAACTTTAAAAATCTTCATGTTAGAAAGCACTGGACCGATTTCTATATAACTAGGCAAAAATGTTTCCTTGGTGATCCTCTACCAAGATTGTCCAAGCCGTCATGATTTGTCAAAAAACATAGCAGCTAGGGGACGGGGCTTATTTTCCCTATATATATAGAAAACTTTAAAAATCTTCTTGTCAGAAAGCACTGGACCGATTTCATTAATACTTGGCAGAAATCTTTCCTTTTGACCCTTAACCAAGATTGTTCAAATTATCATGATTTGTCAAAAAAACATTGCTGCCGGGTGGTGGGTGGGGAGGGAGGCTTAATTTCCCTATATATCTATATAGAAAAGTTTAAAAATCTTCTTGTCAGAAACCAATGGACCAATTTCAATATAGCTTGGCAGGAATGTTGCTTTGGTGACCTGCTACCAAGATTGTTCAAGCAGTCGTGATTCGTCTAAAAAAAATTCTGCCAGGGGGTGGGGCTTATTTTCCCTATATATCTCTATAGAAAACTTTAAAAATCTTCTTGTCAGAAACCACTGGACCGATTTCATTATAACTTGTTAGAAATCTTTCCTTGTTGACCCTCTACCAAGATTGTTCAAGTTATCATGATTCATCAAAAAACAATGGCCGCCACTGGGAGGGGCTTATTTTCCAAATATATCTATATAGAAAAGTTTAAAAATCTTCTTCTCAGAAACCAATGGACCGATTTCAATATAACTTGGCAGGAATGTTTCTTTGGTGACCCACTACCAAGATTGTTCAAGCCGTTATGATTCATCAAAAAACATGGCGGCTAGGGGGCAGAGCATATTTTCCCTATATAGAAAACTTTAAAAATCTTCTCGTAAGAAACCGTTGGATTGAGTTCAATGTAACTTGACAGGAATGTGCTTTGGTGACCTTCTACTAAGATTGTGCCCTCATGATACGTCAAAAAACATGGCCTTCATGGGGCGGGGCTTATTTTCTGTATATATCTGTATAGAAAACTTTAAAATTCATCTTGTCAGAAACCACCTGACTGATTTTAATATTACTTGCCAGGAATGTTGCTTTGGTGACCCCCTATCAAGATTGTTCAAGCAATCATGATTCGTCAAAAAACATGGTTGCTAGGGGTGGGGCTTATTTTCCCTATATATCTAAATAGAAAACTTTAAAAATCTTCTTGTCAGAAACCACTGAACCAATTTCAATATAACTTGGCAGGATTTTTCCTTTGGTGACCCTCTACCAAGTTTGTTCAAGCTGTCATGATTTGTCAAAAAACATGGCCGTTAGGGGGTGGGGCTTAATTTCCCTATATATCTATATAAGACATTTTAAAAATCTATTTGTCAGAAACCACTGGACCAATTTCAATATAACAGCAGAATTGTTCCTTTGGTGATCCTCTTTCACTATTCAGTTCAAGCCATCATTATGGATGAAAAAAATATGGCCACTGGGGTGCAGGGTTATAAAATTTATACAAAAATTTTAGAGCAGTAAACTTGGCTGAAGCTTCAACAGTAAGTATGCAAAGCTGTTTGCTCAGGTGAGCGATATAGGACCATCATGGTCCTCTTGCTTTTTTTTTTTCCCCCATTGGACCTAGCATGCCAGTTATGCCTGTTTTTGAATCTATTCTGTTCTAAATATTCCCCCCCCCCCTCCCCACACACACACCCTTGGATGGGGACGCCAGTGCTGATAAGATCTGCACCAAAAGCAATATACCCCCTCCCGCGAGCTAGGATTCTGATATTTATGTCTCCTCCCTTTAGGGTAGGGAGATGTGTATTGTTTTTTCCCTCGGGCGTCTGTCACAAAATCTTGTCCACTCTGTAACTTGAAAATGGTTCAAGCTGTCTCCACATAACTTCATATAAATATCAATCAACATTATCTTACATGCAGAGCACAAGAACCATACGTCTTGCATTTATACTTTTTGAGTTATTTCACTTGGAACTTTATGCGTCACAAAATCGTGTCCGCTCTGTAACTCGAAACCTGTTCAAGATATCTTCAAGAAAGGTCATGTAAATATCAATCAGCATTAGACAACATGCAGCGCGCAAGAACCATAACTCTTGCATTTATACTTTTTTGAATTATTATACACCTATTTGAAAAACGGGACATATTATTTTACGGGGTATGACGTCCGAGAAAACTTTTTCGTTTCCGGCTAACGCCTCCTACAGTTTACATCCGATTAACATGAAACTTGGTATATAGCTAGACCATGGTGTGAAGCAGCACATATTTTTTTTGGGCTACAGACCACCAATTATTAGCAGAGCTATGCCCCTTCGAAAATTTCAGAAAACATTTCGTTTCTGGTTAACTCCTACACTTTACATCTGATCAAGCTGAAACTTCATTTATAGTTAGACCATGATGTGGAACAGTGCATATTGTTTTGAGGTTACAGTCCACTTAATATCAGCAGAGTTATAGCCCTTTGAAAATTCCTTTAAACTTTTCGTTTCCGGATAACTGCTCCTACAATTTACATCTGATCAAGCTGAAACTTCATTTATAGTTAGACCAAGATGTGGGGGCAGTGCATATTGTTTCTAGGTCACAGTCCACCAAATATTAGCAGAGTTATGTCCCTTTTAAAATTTCATTAAACTTTTCATTTCCGGCTAACTCCTCCTACAATTTACATCCGATCAAGCTGAAACTTCATTTATAGCTAGACCATGATGTGGAGCAGCACATATTGTTTCAAGGTTACAGTCCACTAAATATTAGCAGAGTTAAGCCCCATTGAAAATTTCTTTAAACTTCTAGTTTCTGGTTAACTCCTCCTACAATTTATATCCGATCAAGCTGAAACTTCATTTATGCTATAGTTAGACCAAGATGTAGAGAAGGGCGTATTGTTTTGAGGTTACAGTCCACCAAATATTAGCTGAGTTACGCCTAGTGGTGGGACGATTCATCGATGCATTGGTGCATCCCGATACGCTTCATGTATCGATACACATGATGGAGTATCGATATGATGAACGCTTCTATTCAGATTCGCTTATTTGTGTTCGTTACATTCTTTAATCCTGTCTACAAAGTGACATTTTCAGAGCGCGATTTTGATTGGATGACGCTTGACTGATAGCCAATTGCATTTTGCTTTACTCTCATTATGATGGCAGACGAAACTGTGGTTGGAATTTATTCGCCGTCCAGCGGTAAAAATACTAGTTCTGTATGGGAATGTTTCGGCCATCCTATTCTTACTTTTGAAGTCAGCCATTTTTAGTGTTTCAGTATTATGGACAATGCATGTTTAAGGGAAACCATATAGTTGGGGTCATAGTGTTGTTCAAACACATGTTCTAGTTCATTATAATTTCAACACAAAAACATGTTGGAACTTATTAGAAGGTCATTCATTGGTAGGGCTCTTTTAATGAATATCCACAACATATATTCCTTAAGAAAAATAAGAAAAATGCCAGTAATTTTTATTCAAAAAGTGTGTTATCTAACTGATAATACAGGTAAATAATAACGTTACTTTACGCATGTTAAAGTTAAATAAAAGTGTAGTTAAAAGAGATTCAGAACCACCACAGAGTAATGTACATCCAGTATAGCAACTGTAGTTACTCTGAATTGTTCAGAAGGCGGTGTCGCGAAAAAAGGCATTAACTTAATTACATAATTAGATTTATATGATTTGATGGACCTGGATTTTGCTCTATATCCATATTTTCACACTTTCTTACAACCAGTGGCTTCATCCAATATTAAATTTACATTCAGAGACAAGGCTTTGTGAGAAAATTTACTATTCCTTGAAAAACAACCAACATGAACACTTTGTACTACATGCTTTCACTATCAATTTAATTTCTCAAAATCAGTCAGATGGAAATGCATTCTACTTCTTTTAATGTATAAATAAGAATGGGTCTTTACTGAGGCATCTGTGTAAAACAGATATACATAAATAATCTAACCATGTACTGAAAAACTAAATACAATTATTTCTCTTCTGTTTTGTTTCTTTCTTCACAAAAAAAATCCATTTTATTATCTGCATATATAAGCCAATGCAGTGATTGGAGTAATGAACCTCTTTATTTTCCAATGAAGTTTACCACCTGATTATTCCAAATGAGTGTATCTCCAGCAGCAATTTCCAATTTCTAGAATTATCAAAGTTCAAGTCTAGATATGCTCCAGTTCATACATATTCAACACCTGATGTAGCTCCACGATTATTCTGGTGCAATTTTATAAATTTATCTTTATCAACTTATTATGAAGACGAGCAGATTAAATAAATTTGAAATGGCTATGTTCAATCCAGATTAGCTTTAATAACTGATTGTCATTTGATAGTGCTTCACCTAAGCATCAACAGATTAGCCCGACCAGCTAAGCCTACCCTTTTCTGTTTTCAAGAGATTTTCCATGTCCACAAAAGAAGGGTCATAACGTATAAATGGGCCAGCAGTCGTCAGACAACTCCGTGTCACTGAGGTGTGAATAAAGTAATTTCATGTAGGAGGAATGAATTAAATGCCTGATGTCTTGCTATATTCAATATCGAATAAGTAGATTCTGATACTTTCTTTTCGTTCAGCTTCCGTTGCTAAGCACAACATCAAAGATGGCGTGGGGTGATTGACAAAAGTAGCGCGTGTATTACTACACCGAATTTTGAAGTCTATGTTTCAAATTGCACTATCTAAATCGATTTCAGTTACAGTTATGTTAGCGAAATAGAAAAGCTATAAAAAATTCCCCTGCTTCACATTCAGTTCGCCGTAATAGTGCCGCATTGCGTCTGATTAAGAAGTAGTGCGCGTATGAATATAGCGGTGATGAAAATCCGCTTGTGACGTAGTAAAAAACCCCATGCGATTGCATAGAGCCTGCTAGCTGTCGCTAGCAGACTCAAAAATGGTTGGTAGAAGCGTCGACAAAAAAGATGAAATACGGGCTTACATCAAAGCTCGCTCAAAACTTGGTTGTTCTTTGAAGAAGCTGATGAATGAAATTTCTACTGCTTTTGGACCTTCTTGTGTGTCTTATGACACAGTTCGGCGATGGAAAAAGAAATTTGAGTCTGGTGTAGAGTCCATCAAAAATGCACCGAAATCAGGTAGGCCAAAATCTGCATCTCATAAAGAAATCGTTTCCAAAACAAAGGTAATCATTGAAGGAGATGCCAGATTTACAGTTCGTGATATTGCACAAAAAGTAGGCATATCACCTTCAACGGTTCACTTTATTTTGAAGAAGCATTTGAAAGTCAGAAAGATTTCTGCTAGATGTGTGCCACATCTGTTGACTGACGAGCAAAAGAGGCAACGGGTTAAAGTGGCCAAAAAAACTGCTTCAAATGTTTCCAAAATATGACAAAAAGCAGTTTGCCAATGTCGTCACAGGTGATGAAACCTGGGTCCATTATTTTGAGCCCGTCAGAAAGGTTAGCAATAAGATCTGGGCCAATAAACACAGCAAAAGCCCAATAATTGCCAAACGTTCTTTGAGTACAAAGAAGGTTTTGTATGCAATCTTCTTCTCTGGTGAAAGAGTCGCAATAAAAGTGCCAGTGAAAAAGGGCAAAAGCATCACCGGAAAGTACTACAAAGACGTAGTACTGAAGAAACTGAAAAAGTAATATCAGAAACGACGCCCTGCCACTGGTTTTAAACATGTCCGTCTTCTACATGGCAATGCCCCAGCTCATACCTCCGCAATAGTTACGGCGTTTTTGAAGAAAGGAAAAGTAACTGTTTTGCTTCACCCCCCGTATTCCCCAGACCTTGCCCCATGTGATTTTTTTTTGTTTCCGAAATTGAAAGCATTCCTTGCTGGGCGGAAATACCAGTCCCGACAGGCACTTGGATCTGCCATTCATCAGTACTTATTACTATGCCCAAATCAGCGTACCGTGACGCCTTCAAGAAGTGGATACATCGGCTGAAACTTTGCATTTCTAGCCACGGGGAGTACTTCGAGGGCATGAAATGAGTACTTTTGGGCTAACTTGAAATTTGAAGTCTCCAGATAGAAATAAGCAATTCATTTCGAACATCCCTCGTATGTATGAAACTTTTCATAACTTGCAGGGTTACACAGTTTTTCCTACAGAGTGCCTCAAAGGCAGAATTCACTGAATCAACTCTAAGGCCTTAAAGAATAATGCCAAAACATTTTAAATGTATTTCTCTAAATACTCAGCCATTTAACTCATAACCATACTTGTCCTAATATAATATTTAAAGGCCATTTTATTCCCTGTTAGTATGTCTTAAAACTGCTGCCAGTGGATGTCAGTGACAAACAGTGTGGATATCACATTCTGCAGATTCTGGTCTGGGTCTTCAACATTTGCTCAGGCCTCTCTCTCTAAAAAACCTGGGTTAAAAATATGGTACTTGTCTCTAACTGAAAAAAATATCACAGGTCATAAAACCATAAATTATTTCTCATCTCTGCACACGAAAGCAATATGGCACTTTTATAAAACTTATGGCATGTCTATAAACCTGAGATATACATTTATATTCATGCATACACATGGCAAAATTACTACACAGCCCTTACTGTAATAACCTTAAGTATTGGGACAGACAGGCCTGAGCAAACAGTGTAGACCCAGATCAGATGCAGCAAAATGCTGCATCTGATCTGGGTCTACACTGTTTGCCACTCATTCAGCAACATTTTAGACCGTCAAAAAGGTAGTAAAATGGACCTTTTCCTCTTTAAGAACAAGCATACTAAGCAGTTAAGTGACCCAATACTTTGGGTATGGTAACTGTCCTAAGATTTTGTATACAAATTGTCTGACAAAATTTCATATGCAAACAGTGCAGACCTAGATCAGTCTGATCAGGGTCTCCACTGTTTGCTATTACACCAAGTATTTTGAAATAAACAAATTAAAACAAAAATTGAACTAAAGAATTATGGAATAAAGTGTTTGAAATTTTAGGACATTTACCAATACAGTATACAGTACACCTGACAGTTTCAGTTCCACTCATAGAAACATTCTATAATAACAAGTGACCATCAACAAAAGATTGTGAACTGTTGTTTACAACACTGGTGTAAGGTGGCAGACATGTTGTAAACAACTATATTAAATGTCAGTCTTTAAACACCCACAAAAATTTATCTTAACAAATCATAACAAATTTTTATCTATCACCAAGACTGGTAAGACAAGACTTTGCTCCCCATTACTCTTCAAACAAGATCCAGGAAAAATCTGTCCTGACTACAGATAAATTAATAGGCAAAAAATTTATTCCAGCTCTTGTCATTTTTTTTTTCCCCACATTAATTCTTTAAAATAATTGTCAAAAAATCTTGAGTCAATTTTACTACCTATTGATGTGTCTAAATAATGCTGGATAAATGACAAACAGAGTTCTGCAGCACCTGATTTGGGTCTACATAGTTTACTCTCATTACAAAAACACATCTATTCAAATATATAGAAAATTTCACCTCCAAAACTGAAAATTTTCAAATAAAAAACTGATATTTTTCATACTTCTGCTCAAAACATAGATTGTGGGTACTTGTTAGAACCGCCTCGCCGAGGCGGTTCTAACGAGAACCCACAATCTATGTTTTTGAGCAGAAATGAGAAAAATAATGTATACCCTGTAAACCCCAGTTTTACTATATAAAAGTGGGGTTTAAGGGGGTCAAAATTATATAGGTACATGTATGTTTTCGTGATGTTCCTGTTTGTCCTAATAACATTGTTCTCCATTAACAGAGACATTTTCACTTTGGTGAACATTAAAAGACAAGGTCAGCTTGTCCAAAGTATGTCAAGCTGAAACAAGAAGCAACTGTCTGCCATCGCAAGATTCCCATTCGATTGTATACAAGTGGTTCATACAATTAAGGCACAGTATTACTTTTAAAGAGATGGCACTAACTATTATTAAAGATCTGGGCCCAGTTGTTCAAAGCTAACGACATCATTAGTTAACGATTCGTTAAAATTTACATCGAGTGATACGCAAATATGCTGAAATTTTTTGCTGAAAAAATGTGAGTAGCTTTTGCAGTGCAAAAGCTACTCACATTTTTTCAGCAAAAAATATCAGAATAATGTATATTAAATCTGCTAAAACAGTTAACGAAATGACCCTTAATGACATCGTTAAGCTAACGACGCTTTGAACAACTGGGCCCAGGACTATATAATAAAATTAACATAAAATATACTTTATAAAAAATATAATAGTAAAACGTAACAA
Organism: Anodontia alba; assembly: GCA_964016985.1. NCBI lineage: Eukaryota > Metazoa > Mollusca > Bivalvia > Lucinida > Lucinidae > Anodontia > Anodontia alba. Next base: position 40,061,400 of record OZ024826.1, read on the forward strand.
TTTTTTTTTTATTTGCTAAAGATACATTTTATATAAACATGCCCTGATCTCCAACATATCTAAGGAATATGCATACCATATCAGCCCTAAGTAATGGGTCTGTCAGGCCTGAGCAGACTGTCTAGACCAGATCAGATGCCACAGACTGTGGCAGATGATCTGGTCTACACTGTTTGCCAATTATCCAGCAGTTTTGCACATCAACAAACAGTAAAATGGTGTTGTTAAGATGCCACACCCACTTCCAATTTCCAGCCAATCAGATTACTTGATCTGGATGGTTGCTATAAATTCACATACTTAATGGCAAACAATGTAGATCCAGATCAGTTGGCTTCTTCAGGAGTCAACTGATCTGGATCTTCACTGCTTGCAAAGGCAGGGTATATCATGGTTCAGCAGAACAAGGGTTAAGACAAGTATGGTAATGCATTTAAAGGTGTCCCAATACACTGTAAACGCAGGGCAAGTCCAGGTTCAGCAGGACCAGGGTTAAGGTAAATATATTTTATTTATAAAAAAGATTTATTACAGGTCAATATAAAATGACATAATTTATGTGCATTTCGTTTACTTCAAGCTGTCAACTTTTTTCTCACAAATTACTGGAGGCCTTATTATAAACATCATTAAGGCCTGAAGTGGTTGTCTTGAAAACATTTATCAATTCATACCTCTGACACAAATCTTTATTTTCTGGGCCCAGTTGTTCAAAGCATCGTTAGCTTAACAAGCTTGTTAGTGGTCAAAATGTTAACTGTTTTAGTAAGTACAATAACTAATCCACAGGTATTTTTGCGAAAAAAAATGAGTAGCTTTTGCAAAAAGCTACTCACATTTTTTCAGCAAAAATATTAGCATAAATGCCCTATTTGATGGTCAAAGTTTTAACAATATGTTAACAAATGGCACTGTTAGTTTTGAATAACTGTCAAAAATGGCAATAAAACTATCAAAAATATCTGTCCCCTTAAGCTGAAAACATATGACTTTCTGTTCAAAGGGAGACCACTCCAGCAGATATCAATATGCTTCCCTATTACTTTAACCCATTTTAGTCTGGAGACCCCTGTATTTACTCTAAATATTGGGAAAACTTAACTCCTTACCATACTTGTCCTATAATTTATAGAAGTCTGTTCCACTACCTACTGATGTGTTTAAAATACTGCTAGATCAGAGGCAAACAGTTTAAACCCTGATCAGATGCCACGTTCAGCAGCATCTGATCTGGATCTACACAGTTTGCTCAGGCCTGTCTGTCCCAATACTTTGGTTATTACATTAATTAGCAAACAGTGCAAACCCTGATGATATTGGCCAAAATCAGACACATATGAAGAGAGGAATTAATGAAATAAAATCACTTAATCACTATTCATTTCCCACAACATAAGTTAGCTACCGTAATAACCCTAAGAATTGGGACAGATAGGCCTTTGCAAACAGTGTAGACCCAGATCAGACACCTCAAAATGTAGCATCTGATCAGGGTCTACACTTAGTTTAAACAGTATTTTATTTGTATAATTCTTTACAGAAAATACAAACTAGGACATAGCATATATGTTATATATACAAAAGGGATCCAGAAGAAAGTCATCTGACTTATTTAGATCTGTATCCCACCACTGTTTGCCATACATACAACAATATTTTTAAATACATCAATCAGGAGGTAGACTGGACCATTTAAATTCTTAGAAGAAGTACATGTATGGTAAGTACATGTAGATACATGTAAGGTGTCTTAATACTTAGCTTAAATACGGTAAGTGAAAAAAAAAAAAGAGTGGTGTTCAATAATTGGTGGATATGAAGAGAAATTATACACCTGAATCATTCAGAAGTGTCTCATAGAAATAAGAAAAATAGCATTGTTTTTTCTTTGCTGAAAAACTGCAGTTATCTGCAGCTATGATATCTCTACTAATAAAGTTGAACCTGTCTTACATGCATGCCACCTGCATTCAACAACCACTTGTATTTAAAAGCCAGTTTTCAAATCCCATAGACTGAAAAAAAGTGAAAATTTACTTGTATTTAGAAAGTAATTTGTATTTGTCTTAAGTAACTCCTTTGTGGTTTTCCACTGGTTCTTGCTTAACACAAGTTTCACCATAAATAACCCACTAACAAAAAACATTGCAAAGAAATAATCCACATACCAAATTAAAAAAAAACAAAACAAAAAAAACCTCAGTATTATAGCAAAGAACCTTATACTACATACATGTAGCTTTAGATAAGAGGATGTATCAGAAAAAAACATTTTTCTTATTTCTCCAAATAAACATGTTGTGGCCTCATTGTGGCACTTCTAATGAGTACCACAATATGTTTATGTGTATAAAAAAATAAAAAATACGAATAATTTTCGGATGAAAAAAGCATCTTATCTGGAACTGAGTTATTCTGGGATACTTATTAGGATTACCTCAGTAAAACAATTCTAATGTTACCCAGCTAGCATTCTAAGTAAATCTACATCGGGCCGTCATCGGCCCGTCAGCTACCCTGACGGGCCGATGACGGCCCGATATAGATTTACGCAGAATGCTGACTGGGTACATGCTTAAAGCTCCAGCTCCGGCTTAAGCAGTTTTTTAACCAAACAATATTGATATTTCTCTTTTTCTCCATGAAAACATATCTTGTGAATACTCATTAGAACTGCCTCAGTGCTAAACGAAGCCAACTTTTGTTGTGACCTCCTCTTAGCTTTTCTGCACACTTAAGTCCCTCTGAAAAGGGTCTACTCTAAAAGGAAAGAATTTAATTGTTTCTTTTTTAGGAGACCCCCACCCCCCACAAGAAGGAAGGAAAATGTTTTGAGAGAATTGCCTCCCCTGAGATTGTATTAGATTCCTTAATTTCAAATTCCCCTACTACATAACTCTATTCAAGGTATTTTTTTTTTTTCAATCAAAAAGTATCAATGGTTTTCACATCATCAAAACTTATGCAACAAGTACTCCTGCCTTAGCAAGGCACTTTTAATGAGTACCCACAGCACATGTTTTCCTGGGGAAATAAGAAATATATTTATCTGGGCCCAATTGTTCAGCTCCTCTTTTGCATTAGGCATAAAAAAATAGCTGTGTTTCTGCTAACCCGACTGACCCTGTTTCAAACACCTGACTCTGCTATCTTTTATCAGTAAAAATGCAAAATAAATAAGTAAAGCACCGACCCTACAAAAATAACTGTATTTTCATAAAATTACAGGCCCCACCCTGTTCTTTTCTGGAGAAAATTTGGAAAAATAAAAAAAATGTTTCTCCTACCTACCAAGCAAATTTTTTCAGCACGTTAGCTGAAACACAGCTAATTTTTTTTAATGCCTGATGAGACACAAAATAAAATGACTTGTCATGTTTACCATGTTTACATGTATCTAAAATGCCGTAATAACTCTAAATATTGGGACAGACAGGCCTGAGCAAACAGTTTAGACCCAGATCAGTTGCCACAGAATATGGCAGCTGATCAGGGTCTACACTGTTTGCCACTTACCAAGCACCATTTACATGTAAGACACTTCAACAGGTAGTAAAATAGGCTTTTTCAAATTTGTGGACAAGTATGGTAAGGAGTTAAGGTGGCCCAATATATACAGTACCTAGACACGTCAACTCCTTCATACTTGTCCAAAAATTTGAAAAAAAAAAAAGTCCATTTTGCTTGCTGTTCTTATGTCTAAAACTGCTGGCTGGATAACAAATAGTGCAGACCCAGATCAGATGCTGCATTCTGCAGCATCTGATCTGGGTCTACACTGTTTGTTCAGAACTGTTTGTCCAAATACTTGAGTAATTATGGTATCATCACTGCCTATTTTTAATCAAGCTTTTATTTTCTTGAAAAGCATGTTTCTGTGTGACAACATTGCAAAGACATCTTTTTTCTTCAAGACTGTTGCCATTGAAACCAGCTGATATGATCTCAAGCTGATTTCTTTCAAAGCATGCCTTCTAAATGCATCAATTATTTCCAAGGTCAAGGTCAAAGACTGTGTCATTGAATCCGACACTGGAAAGAGATCTGCAAACCAGAGGTTAACTTTTGCCCCTGACTCTTTTTTTCCATCTTCCACTGAATTCAGATCAACATCAAAAATCATAGAATAGTCCTCAACAGTTTTCCCAAGAAAATGTAGCTTTTTCACATCATTTGCCACTGCCACTTTCTTTAAATTGTCATTAATGTCAAAGAAAACTGTAACATATTTGGTTTCACTTCCTGTTTTAACTGGTACTGTATGAAGGAATGTGTCATTTGGGATTTTCAAGATTTCGTCACACTGGTCAGCTTCTAAAATGTTTCTGCTCAGTTCACCTTTGGTTGACTTGTCAACTTCACAGTTGCTGACAATAGTATTTGGGCCAACACTGACTGGAATGCTGAAATGTGAATATTCAACAACAGACAATCTAGAAACAGTTGAAGACATGGGTAGGACACTGTGCATCACACAACCTTGACATATATCAGACTGTCTCTCTGTCTTTGCTTTTTTCTGGACTGGTTCACCAGCAGATTGACCATCTCCAAAACCATTTTCTGAAGAAGCATTTCTATGCCCAGTCCACAAGTTGAATACATCCATCGACAGACTCATTTCTTCCTGGAATGTACTATCACAGCAAAAATGATGGATGTATTCTTTGGTAGTGCCAACATGAATGAATTTTGATGAATTCATAACCAGAAGCGATAGCTCAGTTCCTTTTAATAAATCAAAAATATTTTTTCTGGTTTCTATTAAATTTGACGTCACAGTACTAACATTTGATGTGTTATGGATATACTGTGGTGTTGCTCTTGGACCCAGAGCTTGTAAAAAGTCCCCATATGCATCTATTTCACATTTTATTCCTCCATTTTTGTCACTAAAAGCTGCCATTTTTCTTGTCACATCATGACTGAAAAAAAAAGAGCTATCAGTATATGCAGCTCTCCCAAAGACCTTAACTCCATCTGAGAACTGGAGATTTTCAGATTTGAGAATTGCTCCTTTCTCATACATAACAACTTCACTAGGTTTTTGAAGAACTTCTAAACACTCACACATCTGGACAGGTACACTGGGATTAATCTTTTCAACATCTTTGATCACAAATACACCATGGACTGTGCCTACTTTTACAGTGGAAGGATGAGCTAATGCTGTGAAACCAGTCTGAGAAAATTGCAAGTTATCATTCTGCTCCCAATCATCTCCCAGGTTGTAAACCAGAAAGTCATCTGCACATGTTACAAATATTCCAGGCCCCATTTTGGGAATGAAAGGACAATACATGGCCAACTTGTTATCAAGCATTTGATAAAGAGGATTTCCCATCGGAATTGGTGCAAAAACTTTCCCCAGGACACTGGCACTTGGCATCCTTTGGCTCTGACCTCCAGCATGTATCAGCAGTACTCTTTGATTAAACAGGTTCTCTCCATATTTGTCATGTAGGAAGGTTATTGCAAAAAATGTTGATCCTCCATTCCCTGTGAAAAAAAGATATATTTCAGCATTACTATAATCAACTTAAAAGCCCAGCTACCTTAAGGGGACTAGAGACCTGGGCCCAGTTGTTCAAAGCATCGTTAGCTTTACAAGCTTGTTAGTAGTCAAAATGTTAACTGTTCTAGTATGGATAATACTAAATTCACAGGTACTTTTACTAAAAAAATGTGAGTAGCTTTTGCAAATGCAAAAGCACTCACATTTTTTCAGCAAAAATATTAGTGTATATGCCATATTTAATGATCAAAGTTTTAACGATATGTTAGCTAATGACATTGTTAGCTTTGAACAACTGGGCCCTGGTCAATTTTCTGCCATTTCATACAAGGGAGATAACTTTTGTGACTTTCTGTTTACCTTCCTGCATACATGTAAAAAGACAACCCCTTCTGGAAGGGGTCTAGTCTAAAAGGAAAGAATTTGCTCCTTTGGAGCAAATTCTTTCCTTTTAGAGTAGACCCCTTCTCAGACAGGGACAAAATCAGTTTAGATAAAAATTATCTCCCTTGAAATAGTATCTGTTCCCCTTAACTCCTTATTACAATTATCCTTAACTTTTTTTGTTTGTGTTGAGGTTTTACGGCTCAGTCATGTCGAGCGTGGTCAGTTTAAATGTACATGTACCTAACCACCTTTTACTGGACAGGCTTAGTCCTCTAAGTGGTTAACCAGTATTGTGCATATTCTTTTGCCAGAAACTGACAACTGCTCTTCTTGAATAAGCGGAAAGGAGAGAATGACCTTAGAAAATATTTCATGATCAAATCTCCACAAAAGAATGTTGCCTACCCGGCAGGGGTAGAACCCGCAACCTCCAGATCACCAGTTGAAGGCGCATCCAACTGAGCCACCGAGACTAGCTCCTACCTTAACTTTGAACAAACTGCTAGATGACTACTTGGTTATATGACTGGCAGATTATACACTGACAAATAACAATCAGTGTAGACCCTGATGCCTGATCTGTCTACACTGACCTGGCATTTGTGTCTGAGTACTGAGCATGAATATAATCAGATATGGGCCTTTTCTTTCAAGAGTAGCCCCCTTTGAGAAGGGAGGTAAATACTTTCATATCATAGGGATCTCCCTTGGAGGTGCATTTAATTTTTTTATTCCGTTTATTGGGAATTCAACATTTTAAAGTCCATATAGGATATTAAAGTCCATATAGGATATTAACCAGGGCCCAGTTGTTCAAAGTGTTGTTAGCTTAACGAGCTTGTTAGTGGTCAAAATGTTAACTGTTCTAGTAAGTACAATATCTAATTCATAGGTATTTTTGCTGAAAAAATGTGAGTAGCTTTTGCAATTGCAAAAGCTACTCACATTTTTTCAGCAAAAATATTAGCATATATGCCATATTTGATGATCAAATATTTAACGATACGTTAACTAACAACATCATTAGTTTCGAAAAACTGGGTCCTGATAAATATTTTCTTATTTTTCTGTGAAAATATATTGTGGGTACTCAACAAGAAGTGCCTACTTTGGAGATGAAATAAAGTGCCTTATATAAAACGATATGTAATACTGTACATGTATGTACTTGGTCACTTTACATCCTTACCTCACTTGTCCATTTTACTACATGTGGATATTACCGTATGTCTAAACATTTACTGCACATGAGTGGCAAACAATGTAGAACTTTATCAGACATATTCTACAGCATCTGATCTCGATCTACACTGTTAGCTCAGGCCTCTCTGTCTAAATATTTATGGTAAATATGGTAATGGTTAATCTTTACCACTATCTCGGCTAATTCAGCAGATGACAAATTGACAATATTGTTCTTATTTTTCCCAGAAAATGGGACTGACATTTTGTGCAAACTGACTCCTTAGGAGACAGTTTGCATGAAATGTCAAAGCCTATTTTCTGGGAAAAATAAGAAAAATGTTTCCAAATGTTACCTGCTGAAACTTTTACTGAGCATGCAGAGAGTTTATAAGATTTAAAATCAATTAATTGTAGACTGAATGAACTTACCCACACTGTATATTGGAAGAGTCCAATTTCAATTCTAGGTACATCCTGCTATGAGATTTAGATATTCCTAGAGAAAAATGGCTATACTATTTGCAAACAGTGGAGTCCCTGATCAGACGCCCCGTTCTGTGGCATCTGATCTGGGTCTGCACTGTTTGCCAAATACCCTTTTAGGGGTCTCCAGACTACAATGGGTTAACTGATTTTATACCTAGCTTAGGTCCTGGTGGGTCTGCGATGACATGAATAGGAACCCCAAGAGGAAGTTCTTTTTGTTCCAGTTTCTGTCGTACTTGTTCTTCAAACACAAGCTTCTGGTCTTCATCCGCTGTAGTAAGAACTATAGTATCCCAGAATGGTGCACCAAACTCACTTTTGTCTTTTCCTACAATGAAAAGATTAGTATCCGACAATGTAAAGAACTTTGGATGCTCAGAAATCGCAACACCACAATAACCTTGTCCTGCTGAACCAGGATACATGTATGTCCTGCCTTTGCAAACTCTGAAGAAACCAACTGATCTGGATCTGCACTGTTTGCCATTTAGTATGTGAATTTAGATCAACAATATGAATTTAGTAATCTGATTGACTGAAAATTAGAAACGGGTGTGGCAGCTTAATTTATTCAGCAAGGCAAGGGTTAAGACAGACATATCAGAGCAAACAGTGTAGACCAGATCGGATGCCACAAAATGTGACATCTGATCTGTCTCTACACTGTTTGCCACTCAAACTGATTTTTTTTTTGAGTCTAAGGACTCACATGGTTGTAATTATGTGAGTCCCACCTTACAATTATGAGTCTCTAACCCATTTTACAGCAGTTTTTGTCTGTGTTTTGACTTTTGTGAGTCCAGAGACTCATGTATGTATAAATTTATGCATCCCAAGAGGAAAATTGAGTATATGATAATGAACATGATGAAGCGGGACTTGCAGGTAAAAAATTCACTGCACTCAGTACAGTAATTTTTAGACAGACTGATGGGTTAAAAAACTAACTTGTTTAAGTTTTAGGACAAATATGGTATGGAGTTTAAATTTCCTAATGTTTAAGTATTATGCTGCAAGACTATGGACCGAGAAGCAGAAAAATATTTATTGGCAGTTAGCCAGCCTGATCATGGTACATACATGGATTGAGATATAAACTACAGTCGACTCTCATTATCTCGACTTTGTTTATCTCGAATAACTTTACTCTCATTATCTCGACTTTGTTTATCTCGAATAACTTTACTCTCATTATCTCGACTTTGTTTATCTCGAATAACTGCTTATCTTGAAGAGATTTAACATGGAAATCTAACAACAGGTAACAAAATATTGTGGAAAAGAGAAGAAATTGCTCCTAAGGAGCAATTTCTCCTCTTTTCCACAATATTTTCAATATATTTCTAACTTCAGGAGTCAAATTACATATTCATTTAGGAAATGTGCTTGTTCAATTTATTTTTCCTCAATTCTGCAAATCTGATATGTCGAGGTAAGGGATATCTAGAAGTATTTCAAAGAGCCCCTTGGACTTCGAGATAAGGAGAGTCAACTGTATATACATGTATGATATAGCTCTAGATAAGTTTTCCATTTATTTTTCAACCAAAAAATATTGATTTGTTTTTCTTATTTCTCCATCATGTCCATGAAAACATATGCTGTGGGTACTCCTCTAAAGTGCTGAGGCACTTCTAATGAGTACTCACAAATATATATCTCCTCAAACTGCATTAGTGACAGATTGCACTGTAAAAGAAGCGATGGCTTTCGCTGCATCGCTAGCTGGAAACAAAGGCATTCTGACAGGTGGCGCTGCACTCTTATACACCATACACCTCAATGGACTGAAAGGAGGAGATGCAAGTCACAAAATTCTAAAGGTCACTGACTGTCTGGCTGATGGTCCTAACAATCACCACACTCCTCCCCCTTCTAACTTTGAGAGCCTGGCATCAAATTTGAGACATCAACTGGTCTGTCATCCACCAGAGTATAGCCTGTTCCTGCTCTCTGCGCTTAGTATTCTGCTGAACATATTATGTTTCTACCCTCACCTAGCACATACCAAATTACCATGTCGCTAATGAAGTACATTGTAATTATAAGAAGAAAAAAGTTGTCTGATGCAGGACTCGAGCCCACACCCCCATACTTGCAAGTCAGGTGCCCTACCAACTGAGCCATTACGAAAACATGCCTATTCAAATATATTGAAATTTCCACCACCAAAAAACTGAAAGTTTTCAGATAAAAATTCTGATATTTTTCATATTTCTGCTCAAAACATAGATTGTGGGTACTCGTTAGAACCGCCTCGCCGAGGCGGTTCTAACGAGTACCCACAATCTATGTTTTTTGAGCAGAAATAAGAAAAATAATGTATACCCTTGTAAACCCCAGTTTTACTATATAAAAGTGGGGTTTAAGGGTCAAAATAATATAGGTATGTTTTCGTGATGCTAATCAAGCTTATCAACCATCACAAAATATTACATTTCAGAAACTCCTGCAGCATGTGCAGTGCATGATTATATCATAATTTTGTGATTTTAAAGTCCGGGGGACTCAGAATTCTAATCCAGCAAGTCCTGACATAAAATCATGAGTCCTGAGCATTGTTTTCTACTAAAACCACAGGTGCCTGGTAGTTAATGCGAATAGGCAAAAATTAAGTTAGTTTGTAAAGGTGGTCATTATTTGTAAAATAAGATTTGTGAGCAATTGTGTCATTCAACTATAAACATATTTTTTCATCATGAGACATGGACGTAAGTTTGTCAAATTGGTTGAAACCAACAAAAAACTGTTGGGGTGGATAACAAGAAAATTGAAGAACGTGCATAAGCAACCAGGCACCTGTGACTAAAACTTTGTAATTTTGATGAGTCCTGTGTCTCACTCTGAAAATGGCGAGACATTTGAGCAAACATGTGGGATAATGTCTCACTGCTCGCTGATTAACTGAAACACTGCTCCTGCAGTACCTAGAATTACCAAAACAAAATCAAAATACTGGAACGAAACTAAAATACCGGAACAGGCTATTAAAAATCAAGGGAAAATGCTGCTTGTAAGTAAATGCTGGGGTGAACTGAATAACAAAGTATTTTCCTAAATAAATATAATATATAAACATAATACAATATAAATCTGCACTGAGGAGGAAATTAATAACAAATGATTATGTCTTATTAATGAGACACCTCCAAAATACCGGAACGGATTATTAAAACTATAGGGAAAATGCTTTAATTTAGTCAATAATTTTGTGGCGAAATGAATAACGGAATATGTTCTTAAATAAATATAACATTTAAACATACATACAGTATAAAATCTGTCCTGAGGAGGAAATAAATAACAAATGATTAAGCCTCATTAATGGGGTGACACCGAAATACTGGAACGGGCTATTAAAAATATTGGGAAAATGCTGTTTGTCAACAATTTGCGACGATTTGAATAACAAAATATGTCCGAAAGAACTGTCACTTGAAAGGTGAAGGCTGAATGTGCAGACAAGGTTTGAGTGGCATTCTGTTATGTGGGAGCCTGGGCCCTCGGGCTCGGGTAGGTACATAGCATTTAATCTTGTCAAGTAGAGATAATCACCTTATTTAAATGCCAATCATGAGCCTTTCTGTTTAGATTATCATATTACAATATCACAATCACGTAACATGCCAATTTAATTCAGACAACCTTAAATCCAACTTGTATATAGTAATAAAGGGGTATTGGTTATAATTCTTATTTCTGCTCCAAACATAGATTTTGGTTGCTCGTTAGAATATTCTCACTGAAGCAGTTCTAATGTGTACCAACAATCTATGTATGGTGCAAAAACAAAGGTAATAATGTATATCCTTGTTAACTCAACTTGTTGAGTGGGATTTACATGGATATAATTCAGCTACTAAAAATACCAAAATGCAACCCAAAACCAGTGCCATAAATGCAAATTGGACTCTTTTCCTATATTTTTAATAGTCCTTTCCGGTATTTCAGTTTCATTCTGGTATTTTGTTTTTGTTTTGGTAAGTCTAGTAGTTATCCCAACTCTGGGTCCACAGGGACACTGGCTGTTGATCACCAATATATACATGTATCATATAATAGTCCAGAACCCAACCCACTCAACTATCAATATATATATGACATTATATATTGCTGATCAACAGCCAGTGCACAGGGACATGTCTTTTTTTTTTCTCTTTTTTTTCGATTAAAACAGAAATATAAGAAACAGTGCCTTCATGGTAGTTGTCTACCATACAACTACCCTGAAGGTACTATTTCATATATTTCTGCTTTAATCGGAAAAAAAAAAAAAAAAAAGAAACAAGAGGCCCACCGGCCATGGCTAGCTCACCTTAGTGACATAGCCACTGCAGACATGCAGATGTTATGCAACATTTTTCCAATCCTATCATCACAACTAATGAAAAGATCATCATTTGAGCAGTTCTTAGTTTTGAAAAAGAATATTATTTGGGCCTGATAGTCAATGGAGCGTGATCATTTGAACAAACTATCAATCTCATTTCAACAGTAGGACCAATGTGGCATTTGGGGGAAATTGGCTAAGTGGTTTCTGAAGAATCATAATTTTATACATGTAAATAGCACAGTGGCTGGGAAATATAATAAACATAAACAAGATGGCGGCCATCTCAGATTTCCAATCAGGATGATTTTAGCTACTGTTGCTCTACAAGTCACCTCAATGCTTCCAATATAAATATATAGGGCCCATACAAATGCATTGGGAAGCAAATTTGACCTTGCCATAAAAAGGTCACACCGTCTCACACATCAACATAGGACCATCATTTTAACAATTTTGGTAGATCTCCTGCCCCCCATAATTTGTGCAAAGATTAGGGCACAGGGCTTATTTGGTTCTGGAGAAGAAGGTTTTTAAAGGTTTTTACCATATATGGGCATAGCACCATCTTGGTAAATGGACAGCAACCATTTTAGCAATCTTTTAATTCCCTGCCCTAAGGAGGCTCCAAATGAAATCTGAGCAACACTGGCCCAGAGGCTCCAGAGGAAAAGTAGTTTGAAATTCTCAACATTTTTCCCATACAAATGCATAGGGAAGCAAACTTGGCCTTGCCATGAAAAGGTCAAATGTCAATGTACAACCTTTGTTTTAGCATTTTTGGTAGACCTCCCATCCTCGACGATTTATGCAATGATTCAGCCCCAAGGCATCCTCAGTTCTGGAGCAGATTTTTAAAGGTTTTTATCATATATGGGCATGGCGGCCATCTTGGTCAATGGACCGCAACCATTTTAGCAATCTTTCATTCGCCTGCCCAAGTGAGACTCCAAATAAAATTTGAGCAACACTGGCCCACTGGCTCCAGAGGAGAAGTCATTTGAAATTCTCAACATTTTTCCCCTAAACATGCATAGGGAAGCAAACTTGACCTCTCTGAAAAAAGATCAAATATCAACGTATGACCATTATATTAGCTTTTTCTATAGACCTCCCGTCTCCGATGATATACATGTATGCAAAGATTCAGGCACAAGGCATCCTCAGTTATGGAGATTCAATGTATGACCATTATATTAGCTTTTTCTGTAGACCTCCCGTCTCCAATGAGATATGCAAAGATTCAGGCACAAAGCATCCTCAGTTATGGAGAAGATTTTTTATAAATTTTTAACATGTATGGGTATGGCAGCCATCTTGGTCAATGGATGGCAACCATTTTAGCAATCTTTCATTCCCTTGCCCCAAGGAGGCTCCAAATGAAATTTGAGCAACATTGGCCCAGAGGAGAAGTCATTTGAAATTCTCAACATTTTTCCCACACAAATGCATGGGGAAGCAAATTTGACCTTGCTGTAAAAAGGTCAAATGTTAATGTACAACCTTTTATTTTAGCAATTTTGGTAGACCTCCCGTTACCAATGATTTATGCAAAGATTCAGCCCCAAGGCATCCTCAGTTCTGGAGAAGAAGAAGCTCCAGAGGAGAAGTCGTTTGAAATTCTCAACATTTTTCCCATACAAATGCATAGGGAAGCAAACTGACCTTGCCGTAAAAAAGGTCAAATGTCAATGTACAACCTTTGTTTTAGCATTTTTGGTAGACCTCCCATCCTTGACAATTTATGCAATGATTCAGCCCCAAGGCATCCTCGGTTCTGGAGAAGATTTTTAAAGGTTTTTACCATACATGGGCATGGCGGCCATCTTGGTCAATGGACCGCGACCATTTTAGCAATTTTTATTTCCTCCATCCTAAGGAGGCTCTTTATGAAATTTGAGGAAAATTGGGTCAGGGGCTTCAGAGGAGAAGTCGTTTGAAAATGTTAACGGATGCATGGACGGACGACGGACGAAAGGTGATCACAGTAGCTCAGGTGAGCTAAAAAGAAGAAATGGCCATGTCTTGTCCTACCATGTCCTGTCTACCAACCTCTTACTGAATCGTATTTCTTTAAAACCTTGTTGAAATATGCGGCAATTTTAGAATTTTCTCTGCCAGACATGATGCAAATGTTTCCCTATTGTCGTCGCTTTCAGCGTCTATTTTAGAATATAAAGATAGGGAAACAGTTGCTGAAAAACTTCTGAGAAGTGGCCAGCTGTGATTTACACGTCCATTATTGATATTTTCGATTATCTCCCTTGATATGGTTCCGGGTCGTTTCGGCCCTGGGTCGTTTCGGCTTGGTTCGTTTCGGCCAATTTGAATTTGGGGGAGGGGGACGGGAGGGAAGGGGAAGGGGACGGGGGGGGGGGGGGGGTCGTGTCGGCTGTAATGTCCAATCCAATATGAGGACAAAGCTCAATAGTATAGCGTGTTTAATAGAGTAAACAAAAACTAATCAACAACAATAGCGTAACTAAGATACTAACGTATGTAACGTAACGTCATAGACGTTGGCTGGTCTCGGAAATAATGATATTACATTTCTCCCCTTTTATAAGTTTGTATGTTTTGCATGGAATATTTTGTATATGAAAAATAGCTAATTAAAAATTAAACCGTAATAATGATCAAATGTTAAGCAGCATTTCCTCTGCTAAAACATCAACTGAAACAAAAATGCATTTTATAAGTGTTTAAGCACCGTCTTAATCTGTAATAAAATTTGTCTTAGTATCCCCTATATTAGGCTGATCGGTTACTGTTCCCATTCATGATCTTCTCCTATTCCTTTCTTCATTCTTTTTGTCTTTCATTCTGTCTGAACTCTTTATCTAGTTGAGCATGTAGCTTCCTCGAAACTTCTAAATTTGCTTTTAGTTGATATTGGGTTGCTACTCTATTCCTAGTTGCATCTGAATTCTTTTCTTTTGTTTCTTTTTGTGGGTAAATCTTCTTTTGGTCAGTCAATACTTTATCTCTTTGAACCTTTGTAAATGATTTCTTTGACTCTAGATCTTTAAGATTCCTTTGCTGATACTGAAAGATTTCTCGAATTTCTGCTGGTGTTGGGTATATATCAATATCGTCAACTGATTCTAAATTACAAAGAGTTGTTTCAATCGATTTCCGCTGCTTATTGTGCATTTCTGGTTCTCTATCAAAGCCATCGAATGCTGATATTTCAGTTTTTGTTTCCTGACTGTCCGAATCCTGACTGTTTTTGGCCTCATTAAAATCTTTCTCAAGTCTCCGAATTCTCGCTTCTAGCGACTTGATATTATCTGATAGATCAGTATCGTCTTTGGTAACTCTGTCAACCTTCTTTATTCTCATATGTTCTGTTGCCTGAACTAGAAAATCATCATCTGAACTAGCATCGCTATCATCATTTTGAACAACTGTTTTCATCAATTTAGGATTGCTCTCGTGACTATGTGGTTTTTCATGTGTGTTACTATGGCCCATTTTCGTCCGACAGACAGTAGGAAAGTGATTTAGCTTAAAGCAAATGTTACATCTCCTGCCATATGCCGGACAATCTATTCCTTTTGGATGCATTCCTGATAGCCCACAATAGGCGCATGGCTGCGCCATAATATCTGATAAATTCTGATATTTATTTGTCACATTTCTTCTTGATTTCTTATAGCTATTTACCATTGCGATTTGTTTTTCCCATGGCGATGCTTTCATATCTTGCATTTGTAAAGATATGTCCTCGATCTGGCCTGCTTCGGTCAGAAATTGGCATAGGCTCCATCCTTTTGATATGCATTTTTGGATTAAAGCTTCATTTTCAATTGTCTGAATGAGATGTTCAAGTATCCGTTCATCGCAAGAATCTTTAAAATCGCATTTCTGGGCTTTTTCTCGAAGCCTAGTTGCGTATGTTAAAGTAGATTCACCTGCTATTGGCCGCATTTTCAAGAAAATATATCTGGCATAATGTTTATTTCTTTTTGGCATAAAATAATCATTTACTTTAGCGCTCAGCTTTTCATATTCATTTAAGTTTCCTGTTGGATCTGGCAAACTTTTCTCCAGACGGGCAATTTCTTTGCCACCATATATAATTAGCGCGTCCTTTTTGTCAGCTGGACTACTAATCTTAAAGTACCTGAACTCTCTTTCAATTGCTTCAAGCCAGTCCTCCCACTCTTTACCGGTGGATAATTGATCTTCTGTGACTCGGAAAGGTAGAGCTTGTAGGCTTCTTGATTCTGAGATAATCGTCACTGTGTTATTGTCGGCCATGTCTAACCCGTATCTCGTCATCTATCTTATTTGCTTTTATTTCTCTTTTCTTTGCTGATTCTCGTTGCTTTCTGTGTTGTAGCTGATATAATCTCTGGTGTCGTCTTTTCCTCACCTTATTTCTGGCCCCTTTTTATCCTCGTCGCCAATGTAATGTCCAATCCAATATGAGGACAAAGCTCAATAGTATAGCGTGTTTAATAGAGTAAACAAAAACTAATCAACAACAATAGCGTAACTAAGATACTAACGTATGTAACGTAACGTCATAGACGTTGGCTGGTCTCGGAAATAATGATATTACATCGGCCTCGGTAGTTGGGTCGTTTCAGCCCTTGGTAGTTTCGGGCCTGTCATTTCGGCCCAATTTCAAATAGGTAGGGTATAAAAAAAAAAAAAAGGTAAGAGAAAAGTCCAGGGAGTGCCACAATCACAAACCGCAGCCCTTCTTAGACCCCAACATAGGCTTATAAGATGTACAGTAAGACAGATGGATGGATGATTTGTATGTGATTAACTTGGAAGGTGATGTAAAGGCAAATCCCAGAGACTTGTACAGATACATAAATAGTCTAAAAAAAGGTAAGGTATTCCACCCCTTAAAAAGAGGGGAGGAAATGGAATTGCAGAACTGGACTCTGAAAGGAACTAATTGGTCATGGATAGCATTGTGGTGTCTTCAGAAGGAGGATTCAGTTACTCAAAGGCTTGAATCCCTCAAAAGCCTTAGGACCTGATGAGCTTCATCCTAAAGGAGCTAGCAAATGAACTAGGTCCAATATTTGCACCTTTTCCCAACACTCTCTTGATACGGGTGAAATCCCCAAGGAATGGTTTCTTGCAAACATTTGTCCCGTCTTTAAGAAATGGGATTGGGCTCTTGCTTGTTATTATCGCCCCGTGTCCCTGACATGCGTGCCATGTAAGTTGTTTGAACATATAGTATGCTCAAATTTCATTGTTCATTTGGATGAATATCAGCTCTTGTCCGACAGGCAACATGCATTTAGTAAAAAGCACAGTTGTGAAACTCAATTGACCATTATTATAAATGATTGGGTAAAAAATCTTGGACAAAGGAGGACAGGTTGATATATTTAATCTGGACTTCGAGAAGGCTTTCGACACCCAGCCTCATGAACTTCTTAAAAGCAAATTATTTGGTTTTGTAATTGGAGAAAAGACACTCAGGTGGACAGATTCCTTTCTTTGCTATAGAACATAACGAGCTGTTGTAAACGGTGAAACTTCGGGGTGGGCTCCAGTTTTGTCCGGTGTCCCAAAAGGAACCGTTCTTGGTCCATTATTGTTCTCTCTGCACATAAAAAGATATTTCCACAGACACAGACTCAGAAATAAGAGTTATCGCAGATGACAGTGTTTGCTATCGTGAAATCAGAGACACAGACGACTCATTGAAACTTCAGAGGGATATAGATAGATTAGGATGTTTGGCCAAAAAAAATGGGGTATGAGTTTTCAGCCAGTCAAATGCAATATAATGCAGATAACTATGAAAAGAACAAATAAGATTGTGGCTTCTTAAATACCTAGGAGTAATAATCACACATGACTTGAGATCACTAACATGTGTACTAAGGCAAATAGAACTCTTGCTTTCCTGAGACGAGATCTTTATCAATGTCCTAAGGATGTAAAAGAGGCAGCATATAGGGTCGGACCTAATAATGTATATATGTATATTGGGTCCAAGATATAGGGGACTTGTTCGCCCATTTTGGAGTATGGCAGCTGTGTTTGGGATCCCCAAGGCGTGGTTCTTCAACAAGAAATCGAATAAGTTCAGAATAGTTTTGCTAGGTTTGATACTAGAATTTCTGCTTTGAAACTGGGCGTATTACTAGAATACTGGAAAAACTAAAATGGGAGTCTCCCAAGAAAAGGAGGAGAGACAGTAGACAGATTCTTTTGTACAAAGGTCAAAGGATGCTGCCAGCATTCCAACAGATGATCTTACACCCCACCCCTGGTGTGGCCTGGTTTACCTCTCTGGTGAGAGCTAGGGACTAACTTCCCATATGACAGGTACTGGTGAATGAATGCCATTAGTCGTATCACCAGTAAAAATTCTGATTCTGATTCTGATAGATAGATATTTCCCGCTTCATTGTTTGGAGATATAGTAAATGAGCTTATACAGATGGACAGACGGACATATGTACGTACATACGTATGGATGAATAGATTTTTGGGGGTTATCGATCGATCGATAGATAGATAGATATGTCACGACGTCAGGTAAATGGGTTTATAAAAACGGACGGATGGATGCATAAAAGGATGGATTGTTTAGATAGATAGATAGATATTCTTTCTTCCTTGATTGAACTGAATAAAGTATAAACTAAAAGCGGCAATCGTTATTGATGTAAATGTTTGTTTCGATGCTTGGTAATCGATTTATTAAGGTGAGAAAACTCGGGCCAATTAAATCCTTATTGATAATCAATATTAATTGAAGTGTGAAACTTGTGCGTGTTAATTAAAGACAGGATTTTCAAACCGGGGGTCTGGTTCCCAGTACAGGGAATATGTTACCTGTACAGGTAAAGATGTGAATTTATTTTAGCCAATCATTATTGATGTACATATTTGTTTTGATACTTGGCAATCGATTTATCCAGGTGAGAAAACTCGGGCCAGATGTAATTAGTCTTTAATCCTTAGTAATTATCAAAGTATAACCAAGTCATTGAAGTGTCAACACTTCAATCTGTTAATTAAATATGATTTGTTTGACGTTTGTCGGCAAATCGCGGCTGAACAGTCCTAAAAAAGGGGGAAAACTGAAGGATATGACCATAATAATGTTTTGTGGGCCGTTTAACTCCCAACCAACCAACTAATATTACCTAAAAGTTAATTGTTTTCATCTGGGAAGCACTAGGCAAGCATGTAACGACAACATTTTAAAATAGATTCTTTTTTTTCCCCCAAGAAAATACGTATTACCATTTCTTGAGACAAGAAATGTCAAGGCTTATTTTCTTGAAAAATAAAATAAATCTTTCGAATGTTATCTATTCCAAATTTTCCTTTTTTTAAGGGTTAAAGTGCTAATTATATATTATATAGAAACTAATGTGTGTTTAAATAATCTTAGCGGATGCAAGTAAATGATGTTTGTGCAGTCTGATTAGGCCTTTTTGTAGCCTGTATAAAAAATTGATGGATAGAGTAATAATCAAACTCCTATCAGACTGTGTTGCGCATTTATTGGTGTAAAGTGCTTATAAAAAAAACTTGAAATTTCATTTGAATCGTCTGCTAGACAGCCGATTAACATGGAATGTCAAGTCTTACTTTTTCTTGGAAGATAATTTTAATGCTTGATAAATAACAGGATATCTAAGACAAAACAGACATAATAGAAAAAAGGCTATACCACCGCGACCTATGACACCACTAGACTCTTCATCAAACAACGAAATTAATGTTTAATCTATCGTACGTACCGAGCCTAGAGGGACTTCGAAAAAAACCAGGCCGAAACGACCCATCAAAATTGACCGAAATGACCCACGGCCGAAACGACCCGCCCAAACGTACCAGGCCGAAGGACCAAGGCCGAAACGACCCGGAACCAGTAAAAGATGCTATCCGTATGAAATTGAGAAAACGTAGTCTGCATTTACTGATTTTTATTTCTCCCTGTGTGAGTGACAGGTTGTTATAGCTATGCCTTTGTTCACATGAACCCGTGTACTTTTGTCTAATAAGTGCGTTTTTCTGCTGTTATCTTCTTTCATAGTTAGCCACTCGCATATTCTTTCGTAATATACAGGTAGACTATTTTCAGACAGCACTAGTTTTTCGGAAATTGCATCACTTAAAAGTATTGAAATATTTATTTTGATATATGTGGGGTTTGGTCTCACTCCTTCATCCAACAACTTCTACCTTACTATATATACTGTAACCTATACCTGTATTTGATGTGTAGAATGACCGGTATGGCAAACCATCACTTGAATTCGACCGCCACTAGGTTTCCGACAATGGAAGCGGTAGCAAGATTTGCACGTGAGTTGTTGCGCCATGACGTCGTCAATGTAAATTATTGGAAATCTCATGAGTCACTGAACAAGTATACCCCAAAATGTGCTTCAAACTGGTACGCTTTATGTTTATTTTTTTCTTATTTTAGTCTTTTAATTGCTTTTTAATAGAATTATGTCAGAAAAAAAAAAAACAACAAAAAAAGAAAACATGTTAATTCAAAATATTCATAAAAAAAAAAAAAAAAAAAAAAGCCAAGCGAAATGCGATCATCTGTCACAATTTACATTCGTTTGGAATACCTCATAAATGATGTACGTTATAGAAACACCCATGTCAAAAATTAAAAGTATGGAAGCTTAATAGTGCATTTGGAATACCTCATAAATGAGGCGCTGCCACTATGTGACTGAGTTGCCTGGTAGCATTAAAAATCTGAAAACTGAAATGAAAACTCATAAATGAGGTACAAGTTATAGAAACGCCCATGTCAAAAATTAAAAGTATGGAAGCTTAATAGTGTCATCATGTTTTTCACTTATTTGATTTTTATGTACCAAAGTTCTATTTCGTTACAATTCAGTACAGTAAATATTGTTCAGAGTTGTAAGGAGATGTGATAACTTCCTCTGTCCATGCTGCCAGTAATTGACATGTCTTCTACAAAATAGTGAAAAAAACAACAATGTATATTCATTACTGTTTTAAAATGTTACCGTTTAAATAACTTGATTTGTTTGTTAAAAACAACTTCCTGTTGAAATATTCTTAGTAGGGGGTCAGCCACTTTGCTTACAATAAATCTGAGGTGTTTCCAGCAATGAGATGAAATAATTACTTTACTTACACAAAGGTAAGAAGATGTTAATTTAAAATACCACTTACCTATGCATTTCTCTCCCACGTTGTAAATGTGATGACACTAATTACGCATTGTCGAAAACTGGGTGTGTTGTCACTAGACAAATGACAGGTCAAGTGCATACATGCCATAAGCTGTGGACTGATATCTGTGAGGTTTGGCCAATTTTTAAGGGAGATTTGATAAAATTCTGTGAGATTTTAACAAAAAAAAAAAAAAAAAAACTTTAAAGCTCTACCAAAATTGTCAAATGCCTTTATTTGAATGCCAAAATAGTCAAAAGCCTTTATTTAAATAAAGTAAGCTTATGGTAGAGACAAAAAAATGTGATTTTCTATTTATTTCTTCATTAGTTGTTCTGTAAGATTGGCCGAAAATTCTGTGAGATTTGAAAAATCTTATGGGAACTGGCTTCCAAATGGGCCAAATTCTGTGAGATTTTATCTTACAGTGTGAGATATGGCACATATGCAGGTGGTTAAATACGGTGCCCTCTAACGCACATGGACAAGTTTACTGCAGAAAAAAAAAATTGTTTATGAGCTGAGGATGAACAAATTTTGCAAGATTCAATAGATTGTTGATTCGGTCCATAATTACACCATCAAAAGTTACATTGTCGAAAACTGGGAGTGGCGGCATACATAGAAATACCGGAACACACTGGTATTTACCGGAATGTACTTAACATGCTTAACATGTATATATTTTTTTCTCCTACAACTGCTTTTCTTTTGGTCTTTTTTTTTTAATATAAAAGTTATTAATAGTGTCAGCAAATCATGAAATACGAGGGTCCTGCAAAAAGTTTTGCCACTGGGTTCTGATTACTTCAGTGCTACGTTTTATCAAACATATTTTTATTACAAACCTTCAAAGTATTCCCCCTTTACTGAAACACATTTTTGTAACCTTTTTACCCAGTCTCAAAAAGCAGATAAATAGTCTTTGTTTGGTATCTGTTGGAGACACTGATACATGTAAATAGCACTGCCAAGAGAACCTAGACGTATACTTATTTCCAGAAAGCATTTTCTTAAGCCTTGGAAATAAAAAGAAGTCACAGGAACTCGGGTAAGGTGAATAAGGTGGATGGTTTAAAACTGTCACCTTTTCAGAAGCCAAAAAAAGACTTAACAACCTCACACTTATGAGAGGAGGCGTTGTCATGTAAAAGATGGACTCCTGACCATCCTTTGCTTGGTCGTTTCTCATTGTAAAACTCTTTCACTTTCTTCAGTACAGAATTCTTGTAGGATCGGCTAGTGACTGTATGACCAGATGGACAAGGCACTTGAACGACTGGCCCACTTGAATTAAAGATAATTGCGTACAACATCTTTTTTGAACTTCTGGTTGTCTTGGCAATACATGAGCGTTTTTGATCTTTTCACTTCCATTGCTTATTATCAGCCATCCTTTCTGGCTCAGACATGTGCACCCAGGTTTCATCACCTGTTAACAAGTTAGAAATAAGCTGACTATTACAGCCTTTGTATGTTTTCAAAAGTTCCCAGGCACATTTAAGGCATTGTGTCTTGCTCTTCAGTGAGCAAATGAGGTACCCACCTAGCGCAAACCTTTCTCAGGTCCAAACCCTTTTCAGAATTGTTTCCACATTGCCTTCTGATATGCCAGTACAACTAGCTATATCTTTGACAGACAATCGCACATTCTGTTCAACCACAATCTTTACAGCAGCGCTGTTAGCCTTGGTAACAGGTTTTAGGCCTTCCAGGATGGGTATCATCTTAGAGAAAATTTCTCAGCTTTAAAAGCTTTAACCCACCTGAAAACTGCGCATTGAAATGGTCTGAGGTCCATATATACCACACAATTCATTAAATATCTGCTTTGAAGCAGTAAGCGTAAGCCTAATGTGGCATTTAATATAGCTACGAATTTCAGTCTTCTGGTCATGTTCCAATGTAACAAGTAAATTGGTCAGTGTATATGACTGCATCTATTTCATTTTGAAATAACTCGGTCAGTTGGAAAGCAATTTGCACGAAATAAACGGGTATCGTTAGCTATTCAACACACCATTCAAGTGCACTGAAGCATTTTAAAATATACCTGGGATATAACTAAGGAAGCCTTTTAGTGACAGAACTTTTTGCGTGACCCTCATATGACCTTGATAGCTTTCATATCTTGACTGAAGCGAACAAAGGGCAATTTTTGAATATGTGTATGAACTCTGTGCATTTTGGTTGCCATTTATAACTGTATACTGAGTAAATGTCAGACTTAAAAAGTCCAAGAACTAATACTAATTAGCATTTATTGTTTGCTTATCGCTTTATTAATTTCACGTGTTTTGTTTTTCTTATGTGTGCAGAGAACGAAGTTTTATACATCAATATGTATTGAAACACAGTTGGTGTAAAGCCGGAACACACTTATCTTAAACACTGAAATGTGGATCATCTAATGTATACTGTGATCTAGTTTGTTCTTAACAGCATGTTAAGCATAAACAAACCACAGTTAAGTCATAATACAGTCAACTTCCATTATCTCGAATACCAAGGGACT
Source organism: Anodontia alba (assembly GCA_964016985.1). Taxonomy (NCBI): domain Eukaryota; kingdom Metazoa; phylum Mollusca; class Bivalvia; order Lucinida; family Lucinidae; genus Anodontia; species Anodontia alba. The sequence goes on from OZ024826.1 coordinate 40,084,986, forward strand.
CTCTGAAATACTTCGAGATATCCATACTTCGACATATCAGATTTGCAGAATTTGATGAAAAACTAATTCGATTAACCACATTTAGCAAAGATATGTATAATTGGACTCTTGAAGTTAGAGATATAGTAAAAATATTGTGGAAAAGAGGAGAAATTGCTCCTTAGGAGCAATTTCTCCTCTTTTCCACAATATTTTTTTACCTGTTGTTAGATTTTCATGTTTAAGCAGGGACAAGATTTTCACTTCGAGATAAGCAGTTATTAGAGATAAGCGAGTTCGAGATAGCGAGAGTCAACTGCATATATATAAGCATGTTCCGGTAAATACATGTGTGTTCCGGTGTTTTGGTGTGTTACTGTATTTCTGTGTACCCTAGAATGACACCTTGACTGTTAAACTTAAATCAAGCCTAAAATGTTACAAAATAAGTTTGCTTTCTTCGGGTTATGTGCCTTTTCAAGTGATTCTGTACCGGTAGTCTCATGTTACCATACCCTACACACCAAGCAAAATCCCTCTTCAGGGATCAAGACTTGCATGTTTAGGCTGGGGACCCTTAACTTTTAAAATCTAGGGGCCCGCCGAAACATTTAGGGGCTGCCCAGGGGTGTAAAATTCCACTCGCCAGCTTGCATTTGCAAGTAAATTTTAAGACAGGATGAGTGAGATTTTAGAACTTTCTTCAATTTTTCTTCATTTTTAGCATCTAAATGAAAAATTTAGACCTTAAGAATGAGTAAGTTTTGAGGAAATTTGATACCTCTCAGGGCCCATTGTGTGAACAGTAATTAAGTTTTCATTTGATTAAACCAATATACTTTATTGAAAATATGTGCAGGTTTTAAAGGATTAGTCAATACCTGCAAACAGAGTAGATACAATTTATTCTGGTTATCCACTCAGTCTTTGAATATTTTATAAACACTAAATCTTTTTAGTAAATCTGTTTGAAACGCCAATTCTTTTATAGCAAATATGACCTCCCCCTGATCAGGGTCTACATTGTTTGCCAATGTCCCATTTATGGGACACCTGGCATAAATGGGTTAATCACCTCCTAATATTTATGTATTTTACACCATCACATGATAGTGGTAAGTGTCTGCTTGTCCCGTCCCATTCCAATGGATGGATACATGCATAACTAATGCAAAAACAATGTTAGCTAAACATTTATTTTCTATCTAAATGAAAATGTATAGATTATATAGAACAATGAGCATAAAAGGTCATATTTCTGTATAATCTGTACATGTCTGTTTTTGGATGCAGCATATTTGGTCCATCTTTAAGTTGTTTTATATCTGAAACCATGCAATAATGAACCTTGTTTTAACATGTTTAAAGTGTTTTTTTTTTTTTTGTTGTTTTTTTTTTTGTTGAAAAGAGTGCTTTCCCTGGGACTGTTATTGTTTGTAAATTGGCTATTAAACTAGGTCAACCGTATAATATACTAAGATTGTTGTCCCTGTCTATTTGTTCTTCAGGTTGTTAAGACTGGTGGGCTCCCGTTTTTATTTCAACAAAACAGTACTAAATTAAAGGGATAAAATTGTTACCTTTGTTTTAGAGCAGAGTGGTAGAACAATACACAACCCAGACACAAACCCTATGACAGGAGGCAAAATGGATTGTTAGTTGTTAATGGCATACTAACATATACTTAATTGTGGTCTTACATTTCACTTTTTAATTTAGATTTTATGTTGAATTTTAGCTGTAAGCATCAAAGTGTGAATAAAATACGTATGTAAGTAATGTCAACAGTCAATGCTACATACAGTCGAACCTCGTTATCTCGAACTCGCTTATTTCGAATTACCGCTTATCTCGAAGTGAAAATCTGGTCCTTGTTTTAACATGAAACTATGACAACAGGTAACAAAATAATGTGGAAAAGAGGAGAAATTGCTCCTAAGGAGCAATTTCTCCTCTTTTCCACATTATTATATATATAATTCTAACTTCAGGAGTCAAATTACATATTCATTTGTTAAATATGATTGTTCAATTTATTGTTTTCCTCACTCTCTCAACTCTGATATGTCGAGGTACGGATATCTTGAAGTGTTTCAGTGAGTCCCTTGGAATTCGAGATAACGAGAGTCGACTGTATATAATTATTGTACGAAAGAATTCTGTTTTAAGATATACAACTCTGTCATGGTTACATCGAAAACTTGAGTAAAATATCGCGACAACCTAAATTTTGGGACAGACAGGTAGCGCTGGTACATGTAGGATTAATCAGATAATTGATTAATCAGAAAGTAAGCAGCATAAAACATAGTAAAATTGATGCTCTGACAGTAAGTCAGAAAAGTAAAATTATGACCAAATCTTCAGTGTTTACTAATTGGTTATCAATCACAATGGCAGGACTGATAATCGATTATAATTTAGCTCTGATGAGCCAGCCTTACAGACAGGCCTGAGCGAACAGTGTAGACCCAGATCAGATGCTGCATTCTGCAGCATCTGATCAGGCTCTACACTGTTTGTCACTCAACCAGCACTATCTTAGACACATCAACAGGTAGTAAAATAGACTTTTTTCAAATACAAGGACAAGTATGAGATGGAGTAAAGGGTAAATATGGTAGGTTATTTCAAAATCATTGCACAGAATATAATGCCAAGGTACCTTCTCAGTGGATTTATCCAAGTGTAAGTGTCACTTTGAAAAATACTCTTGATCAGTCAAATTGTGCTAAATTAGTGTAAGATTATCAGATTGTAGGGAGATCTGTGCTAGCTTTTATAGAAACATGATATTCTGTCAGATTTCGGAGGATTCAACAGTTAACCTTTACCATTGTCTGGACTAATTCAGCAGACAAGTTGAGGATACACATTTTTCCACTTGACTCTTAATTCAGTATTTCGGCCGGAGGCCTTTATTAAGAAAAAACATGTATTTTGAAGTAAACTACAGTTTCACAGTGTCACCATATTGAACTTGTATACAACAGTGACGCGATGTCGTCATTGAAGTTACGCCATGACGTCACTACTTTTTTCCCCGCCAAAACGTCAATGCAACATTATAAGCCATTCCTACATGGATATTGAGGATATTTTTCTTATTTTTACCAGAAAACAGGATTTGATATTTCACGCAAATTGTCTCCATTGGAGGCAGTTTGCATGAAATGTCAAACCTGTTTTCTGGGATAAATAAGAAAATGGAGACAATTTGCATGAAATATCAAATCCTGTTTTCTGGGAAAAATAAGGAAAATATTTTAAAATGAAGTCTGCTGACATTTTTACCCAGTGTGGTAAGCTTTAAGAGTTATTTTTGCATTTAATCTGCAGAATTTAAATTGCAGCAGATGACATTTTGATATACTTTTTTCTTATTTTTCCCAAGGAAATTAAGAAAACGTCAGTTTATTGTCAGCAGAGTTTTTCCCAGAGAGTGCTTAGTTACCATGGTAATTTGCAGTATTCATGTACATGTATATCCACATGGATTTAACACCCTTTTTAGTTTTTCTTTTCTCCTTCAGTTTTATTGTTAATTACAGTTGTTGTCTGTTAGTCTGACTTGGACAAAAGATGTTCAGTGCAGTAGATCATTATTTCACCGTGGCTGGCGTTAGTTGGCTTGGCTGGTATCAGAGACGAAAACTTGAAGAAGCCACAAAAGATGTCGTAAAGGCACAGAATGAGACGCTGTTGTCCAGAATAGAAGAGAACAAAGACACAGAATATGGAAAGCGATTTCTTTTCTCAGAGATTAAAACTAGAGAAGATTTTGTCCAGAAACATCCTCTAACCAGGTATTCTCATTATGAGCCGTACATAGAGCGTATGATGAAAGGTGCGAAAAATGTTCTTACAGCAGACCAGCCTGTCATCTTTGCTGTCACTTCAGGAACATCAGGGAAAAGCAGCGTAATACCTATGTTAGCAAAGCAACAGACAACCTTCTTTACACAGGGTATAAGTGTTTTATATGGCTGTATGATACAAGCTTTCCCAAAAACAAATAGCTTACAGAAAAATATGAAATTTTTTTATGTACCTAGACTGAGAATGGCGGAGTGTGGAATTCAGATTGGTCCAAATTCGTCATCTCCAGCTAACTCAAAGAGAATATTGAGCATGTACTCCACCCCACAAGCTGGTTTTGATATTTTGACAGAACCAGAGGCTTTATATGTTCATCTTCTCTTTGGACTAAAAGATAGGAACTTGGGAATTATTGAAGCTAACTTTTCATCTCTTATTTATGCTGCATTCAGATCTTTGGAATTCAACTATGAAAAACTTGTGACAGACATTGAGAAGGGACAAATTAATCCGGAATTAAAAATTGATGACAAAGTTCGGGAAGAGCTAAATAAAATTATGTCGGCTGATCCAAAACGAGCTGAGGAGTTGCGGCAGGCCAAAAATGTCGGCACTGTTGGGATAGCAAAGAGAATCTGGCCAAGACTCAATCTGCTGCTCGCTACTGATTCGGGAACATTTGAGATGTATGGGGACAGATTAAGAGAAATCTACTGTAGAGGAACGCCTATATATTCACCACTATATGGAGCTTCTGAGGGTCTGTTAGGGGTGAATGTGTGGCCTACAGAGAGACCAAGTCGATACCTCCTGGCACCAAAATCTATGTTTTTTGAGTTCATTCCTGTAGATAAATGTGAGGAAGAGCAGCCAAAGACACTTTTCATTGATCAGGTAAGGCCAAATAAAATTATATGTTTGTTTCAGGTGAAGTGGTCCATAGCTACAGATAAGTGGGGGTATCCACATAATATTTTTCTTATTTCTTGACGAAAACATACGTTGCGGGTACTCATTACAAGCGCCTCGCCGAGGCACTTCTAATGAGTACCCACAACATATGTTTTCATTGAGAAATAACAAAGATATCAGCATTTTTCGGATGAAAAAAGCGTCTTATCTGTTGCTATGAGTGGAATTTTAAATTAAAGATGGTAGGTTGAAAAATATTTTTATTTTCTTAATTGGTCTTATATGGGGTTAGTAGGAAAAGAATACGGCTGAATAAAATCCTTAAAAAACTTTAGGATTGGTGCTGAAAAATTTGAGATGGCCAGCTGCTAACCTGAAATACATTTCTTTTATTTTAAGCCTAATTGGAGCTTCATAGTTTTAGATACAAGGTTTATTTAGATACCTATTTATCTTATTTCTCTGTAGAAAGTTGTGAGACTTTATAACTCAAAGATAAGAGTGGGCATCAGGAAAATAACATATTCACCCTAATTTCCACACATACCCCTATAAGTGCACAATCAAGCAATTCTGTAGTCTTCAGATCACAGCCAGTGTACTTTTTGTCTACCTCTTTATAAAGGCATATATTGTGGATACCCATTTGCATTGCATCGACTTGTCAATGCAATTCAAATGAGTACCCACAGCATATACTTTTACGAAGAAAATAAAAAAAGACACACAAAAACATCACATACGTAAGCATCATTTGATAAGTCCTTCGCTGATCTTTTTTTTTTTTTCTTTTTTGAAGTTTACCCTATATATAGCTAGGTACATATTCTATGACAGCTTGAGTTTTCCCAGTATTTTTGAAAAACCTAAGTACACAGTAATTAGGTCCAATATGCTACTTTTCTTATTTCTCCATGAAATTATATGTTCTTGATATATACTCATTAGAAGGGCCTTGGTGTAGGTGCTGTTTAGAGGGGCTCACCATGGCACTTCTAATGACTACCCACAACATTCAATTTTTTTTTGAAAATTATCAACATTTTTTGGTTCCATTATGTTAACCCTTATCCTGCTGAACCCGGATTTACCCTGCCTTTGCAAACAGTGTTAATCCAGATCAGTTGGCTTCTTCAGAAGCCAACTGATCTGGATCTGCACTGTTTGTCATTGAGTATGTGACTTTGTATCAACAACCTAAATCAAGTAATCTCATTAGCTGAAAATTAGAAGTAGGTGTGGCATCTTAATTTATTCAGCATGACAAGGGTTAATACATAGACCTGCATACCCCTGTTTTCATCATATATTGTGGGGGAGCAAGGAAGTATACATTACATAGATATATATGTCATCATAATGGAAAAATACACCTTACTTAGAGCAAGAATGATCTTTTTCAGGCTGAGACTGACCATGTATATGAGCTTGTGATAACAAATGCGAGTGGATTGTACAGATATAGGTTTGGAGATGTGATCAAGGTTGTAGGCTTTCACAATACCTGTCCAGTTATAGAGTTCCAGTACAGGTAAAAAATCTTCATGAGGGAAATACAAAAAAAAGAGATATATCATAGCTACAGACAAGAGGGGGTATCCACATAATATTTTTCTTATTTCTTGACGAAAAACATATGTTGTGGTACTCATTAGAAGCATCTCAGCGAGGTGCTTCTAATGAGTACCCACAACATATGTTTTCATCGAGAAATAAGAAAGATATCAGCATTTTTCGGATGAAAAACATGCCTTATCTGTTGCTGTGTATATTTAAAAACCATATCTCTGATAAGATGCTTTTTTCAGTCCAAAAGTGCTGATATTTTTCTTATTTGTCCATGAAATCATATGTTGTGGGTACTCGTTAAAATCGCCATGGCGAGGTGCTTCTGATAAGTACCCACAACATATGTTGTGAGGTCGAGAAATAAGAAAAATTTGTACCTGATATCCACTCTTATCTAGATCTATGAAAAACAAAAACAAAAAATAAAAAAAAAAAAAGAACAACAACAGAGAATATAGCAGCCAGCCATAGCTCCAGATAAGGCACATTTTTTCAACCTTAAATTGCTGATATTTTTCTTATTCATCATAATATAATATCATAATCGGATTTTTGATTAAAGTGCAAGTACAGGGGCAACATCCACATCAGTGGGCCCCCTTCCAGATAGCTGGCTTGCTGCACGCATGGCAGATCTCACACCAGATCTCCAGGTATGTCTATCATGAGGGTTGATAGCCGAGAGCTTCCACTCTCTGCAATCCCTCTCTGTCAGCTGCTTCCATGTCATTTTGGGCCTCCCAGGCCCAAGCTTTCCATCAACCTGTATGTCAAAGGCTGTCTTGATTGCACCACTGGAGCGTTTCACATGTCCGTACCATCGAAGTCTTCTCTCCTTCAGAATGAGGTCCAGATCCTCAATGCCAAGCCGCACGAGTAGATCATTGGACCTGGTGGTGACAATGTCTTGTGGCCTGACATTGCAAATCTGTCTGATCATTGCCCTGTCATTTCGCTGCAGACGCTGGAGGTTCGGCTTTGTCAGTGGCCAAGTCTCGCTGGCATGGAGCATTGCACTCCACACACAAGAGCTGTACACATGGCCACGTGTTTTGAAAGAGAGGTGGCGTGAAGAGAGGACTGGTAGCAGATCCTTGAACTTCTTCCAGGCGGTTTTCACATGTGTTGTGGTTGAAAGTTCACAGCCACCTGCTGCTGAGAGCATGTCTCCTAGGTAGCAAAAGGAAGCTACCACCTCAAGCTTGTCAGGTCCGACCTGGACTTCCTTCTGTGGTCTGCCATCCAAGGGGCGTGCAGTTCCCTGGCACTGTGTACATCTATAGTCAGGGTCCTTTTTCAAGCGCTTGAGCCCACTGCATTTCTTGTGCACCCAGTGCTTGCAGCCATTGCAGAAGATGCTGTTGCTGCCCACTCCAGTGCAACAGACAGCACATGGAAACTCGCCTGAACTCTGCAGGAGGTCCAGTCCCGTACCGCAGATCATGATCTTTGTCTTTCCTGCATTTACTCCCAGTCCTTTCTTCTCCATTGCTTCTTTCCAAGTCAAGAGCCTCCTGACACATTCCTCAAGTGATTCAGCGATGATAACAAGGTCATCACTGAGGCACTTCTAATGAGTACCCACACCAAATGTCCTTGTAGATAAATAAGAAAAAAATATTACGTGGATACCCTCTTATCGGGAACTATGGCCAGTGTTATGTAGGCCTTGTTTAACCCTTTCACCCCTGAGTTTCTGAAGTAGGCACATCCATCTTTGAATTCAGAATTTCAGACATATCCATTGTGCAAACGGGGTGTCATTCAAGAATTAAAAAAAAACCAAAAAACAAATGAGATGGCTCATTACGAGCTGTCTCATTTGGATGTATGCTGTTTGCAATGTTTTGGTCTGCAGAGTTGAAAGAGTCAGTTGCCCGAGCAAAGAGGATTTTAGAAGACTTGTAAAGAGGGAGTATTGGATGATGATTCTATGATTATTTTGTCCAATTCTTCATAAAATACCTATGCTATGGGTACTCATTAGAAGTGCCTTGTTTTCTGGCAAAAGAATGTGCACAATACTGGTGAACCGCTTAGAGGACTAAGCCTGCCCAGTAAATGTGTGGTAGGTAAACTGACCGTGCTCGACATGACCCCACTGGGTTGACTGGGCCGTAAAACCTCAACACAAACAAACAAACAAAGTGCCTTGCCGAGGTACTTCTGATGAGTACTCATAACATAGGTTTTTATGGAGAAAACTTGTCTCAGAATTATACCAGATAACCCTTAAAGCGCCAATCACAACTATTGTCGTCTGCTTTGTTTTCTGCTGGTTACTTTAAAAGTCACTTCAGCAAACAGTGTGGACCCAGATCAGGAGCAGTCTGATCTGGGTCCACACTGTTTGCCTGTATGCAAAAATAGGTTTGAAAAGTTTGCAAGAATATTCAGCAGACGACATAAACAGACGACATTTTCAGATGCAGGTTTTCTTGGCACTTTAAGGGTTAAGTCCTCTGTAATCATTGCTAAAATAGGTTTGTTAAAGAAAACTGTGCCCAATGTAAAGAAAGAAAATATGCAACATTTTATTTGTCGTATTTATTTGGTTAGGTTTATTGGACTGAGAAAAAAATTGCTTATGTAAATGTGAATTTTGTTATAGACTACTTGTAAAAGAATGTGATACTTGTGATAGCTTTATCATGTTTTCTGCAATAAAAATTAGACCTTCCATGAATGCAAATTTCATCAATTTTTAAGTTATCTGCTCACAACATGACAGTGGCAGGGTATTCTCATTTCACATTTTGATTTAGGACATGCTTAAGGACTGATTATTGTGGTGACCATAACCTCATTTTTAAGGTCATATTAATCCAGTGATTGACAAATTTTAACCAAAAGTAGTTTGTGTGCTCTCTGTCTCCTAAATAGATGATTGTATTTAGGTCAAACCCATAGCTACAGATAAGAGGGGGTATCCACATAATATTTTTCTCATTTCTCAACAAAAACATATGTTGTGGGTACTCATTAGAAGCACCTTGCTGAGGCACTTTTAATGGGTACCCACAACATATGTTTTTGTTGAGAAATAAGAGATATCAGCATTTTTCGGATGAAAAAAGCGTCTTATCTGTTGCTATGCTGAAACCCTTACATACAGTATTGGGACAGTGTAAAGAGCAGGTAAGATTAAGGTAACCTTGACCAAATTTTCTAGGCCACCACATGACTCAGAATGTAGAAGGGTGGGAACAGTGAAAACAAATTTCTAGCTCCATTTTCTTGTTCATAGTAAAAGGTAGACCCTGATCGGATGTGACATTCTTTTGACATCTTATCTGGGTGTGTAGTGTTTGCTCAAGCCTGTCAGTCCAAATACTTAGTCTAGATAAGTACATATGTATTATCATAGCTTATCAAGTGATTTAACCTCGCTGTCTCACTGATGTTTGCTTATGTCAGAATGGGCCAGTTTTTGAATCTGCGAGGTGAGAAGACATCAGAGTCGGCCTTCTACCAGGCACTGTGTCAGGCTGTCCAAAGTTCAGATGTCAAACTGATTGACTACTGTTGTGCTGAGAGCATCATGGTGGATGAAAACAATAATGGTAATTATATGAAGATCATAAAGCATAACCCGAGATGAGATGCTTTGAGGGGACAGGATTTTCTAGAAGGGAGATGACTCACTGCTGCTGAAAAAAAAAGTCTACTCTGAAAGGAAAGAATTTGCTTCCAAGGGGAGCAAATTCTTTCCTTTTACAGCAGACCTTTTCTCAGAAGTGAGGCAGAACAATTTTGACAGTTTTATTCATTGGAAGTGTATTCATTCCCCTTAATTGGCTAAAAAATAAGATAATTTTCTTATTTCTTTATGTAGACATAACTTTGTTGTGTCTGCCTATCAGAATTGCATCACCAAGCAGATTTTAAAAATGAGACTTGTGTAATAATGTATGCAAGCCAGATTGCTGGTTGGTAGAACACTGGAAAGTTAGTCTTAAGATCTGAGGTATGTCTATGCTTCTCATCTTATGATGTTTGACACAAATCATAACAAAATTCTTAAGTGTACTGTAAACCTCCTTGAGCTGCATTCGCTTTGATTCTCTTTTAAAAGTTAAAGCTCATGCTGAATAAAGTACAATGCCACACCCACTTCATATTGTCAGCAAATCAGTTTGCTTGATATAGGTTGTTGATAAAAATCCACATACTCAGTGACATACAGTGCAGATCAAGAATAGTTGGCTTCTGAAGAAGCCAACTTTTCTGGATCTACACTTTTCAAAAGCAGGGCATATCTGGATTAGCAAAAACCAGGGTTAATAAAGGAATACTGCATCAAAACAATACAGTGCAACCACACTACAGCAGCTGTAGATAGACCAAACTGACCTTTTGATTTGACCTTTACATTTAACCCTTGTCATGCTGAATATATTAAGATGCCACACCCACTTCTAATTTTCAGGCAGTCAGATTACTTGATCCAGATTGTTCATACAAATTCACATACTTAATGGCAAACAGTGCAGATCCAGATCATCGGCTTCTTCAGAAGCACACTGATCTGGATCTACATTGTTTGCAAAAGCAGGACATATCCGGGTACAGCAGGACAAGGTTAACATTCATAAGGGTAAATCCACCGTATTCTTCAAGCATGTTGGTCAGAAAATTCTGCATTTCGCGTGAAACAGCAAGTTGCTCACCTGTTTAGGTAATATCTGTTTACAGAGTAACCTATTATTTATAAATATTATAACTAGAAGTTCAAAGACAGGTCTATTTGGTCAGACAGCCTGTAAGGAAACTACAGAACTGACTGTTGTAGGGAGGTGGCTGTTATAGAAAGGTTTCATATATATTAACCTTTTCCTCTCTTAGGGCAAATTCTGCAGATGACAAATTGATGATACTTTTCTTATTTTTTCCAGAAAACAGGTTTTGACATTTCTTGCAAATTGTCTCCATTGTAGACATTTGTATGAAATATCAAATCCTGTTTTCTGTGGAAGATAAGAAAAATATTTCAAACTGTAATCTGCTGAAAATTTCAAGCAGTATGCTCAAGTGTTAAAACAATAGTTTGGTGAATCAGAAATGTAGTGGTTATTGGAAGCTGACTTGTAGTGGGGTGGCTGGTGTAGAGAGGTTAAATATATATTAAAAGAGCACACTTGTGGAACAGAAAAGTGACTGTTAGAGAGTTGACTTGCAGGGAGGCAGCTGTTGTAGAATAGTAGCATAATAACCAAAATTATTATATAGCTATAATATTAAATGATTAAAATGTGCAATAAAATCCGAGGAGCTAGCATGCCACTATCACACAATATCAGCACACTTACTCGATATTGCACACTTACTCGGATGCCTTCTCATATTACCGTTACATTACGTTAATTTTGATGACGTCCCAATGCAGTGACGTCATGCCAAAACTTGTCATGAACATTGGTAGAATTCACATTTTTGTTATTAAAACAGCATTTTAAAGGTTCGAAACACCGGGAAATGAAATAAATATTCATAGCTATATAATAAAAGGGTTATTACACTGATATTGGTGAATATTGTCCCTCGATGGGATATCTCCGGATGCTCGCAATCTTGCGTCTTTCGATATCCCAACTCAGGACAGTATTCACCAATATCAGTGCAATAACCTTATAGTATTGGGACAGATAGGCCTTTGCAAATAGTGTAGACCCAGATCAGATGCCACATTCTGTGGCATCTGATCAGGGTCTACACTGTTTGCCATACATACAACAATATGTTAGACGCATCAACAGCTAGAGTAGACTATTTCAAATTTTAGGACAAGAATGGTAAGTAGATGTCTCAGTACTTATGGTAAATACTATATAATAAGATAGTGTTTTGGTGTATCAGAAAAGAAGCTGTGATAAGGAAGTTATTCAAGTGGCTGTTGTTGAGGGATGACTGTTAGTAGTGGGCCCACTGTAGTAAATCACTGCAAATGAGTCATGCCAAGGGAAATGGGGTCTTTGAACATGCGCAAAATGCATAGATTCAGATTCATACCATGCATGCGTAAAGTCTCAGTTGGGAATTTGCTCTCCATTGATACATTCTACAGTATCCAATGATTCTGTTAGCAGTCAGTGAAGGTCCTGATCAGACTGTGCATCCGCACAGGCAGATCTGGGCCTTTGCTGTTCACATATACCTGGAAACATGTTTTCGCACAGTTCTGCTCATAATAAAGTAGCACTTTGGTAAATCAGAAAAGTACCTGTTAACTCTTTCCCCGCTAGTTGTGACTCTTGTCCCAAAGTGTTGGGCCTGATCTGGATCCAAACTGTTTGACACTCTGATGGTATTCCTGAAAGATTTTTTTGAAAAAGTTAATTTAAAAAAAAAAATCCACAGACAAAAAAGCATGCAAAATTACCCTGCATGCAAAGAGTTAAAGAGAGTTGACTTTTAGGAGGCAGATGTTGTAGAATAGTAACAATATAAATAAATAGCACTTTGGTATATCAGAAAAGAAGCAGTGAAAGGAAGGTGGCTGTTGTTGAGAGATGACCATTAGCACTGGTCCCACTGTAGTCAGTTATGCTAATGATGAATTTTGAGAGCTTGGTGAGGCAGTTTTGTTGGATACCTATAATATAGTTTAATGGAGAAATAAAAAATATTTATCAGGATACACCGTTTATGGAACGATGTTTTGTTAACTCTTTCCCCACTAGTGGCAACTTTTTTCATCTGCTGATAACCTTTGCAAACAATTTGGACCCAGATCAAGCCCGACAAAACGTCGGCCTTGATCTGGATCCAAAATGTTTGAAGTTCTGATAGGATTCCTGGAAGATTTTTCAAAAAAAGTTAATTTTTAAAAAGAATCCACAGATGACAAAAAAGCATGCAAAATGTCCCAGCATGCAAAGAGTTAATAGACAAGTCACATAGCTAGAGGTACAAAGAGTGTCCGAATAAATATTTTTCATATTTTTCCACAAAAAGGTACATTGTGGATACTCACTAGAAATGCCCTGATAGCAGATAATAGGTGAATATGTTTAAACCTGACACCATAGATTGATCAGGGTCCAGTTGTTCAAAGCGTCGTTAGCTTAACGAGCTCGTTAAGGGTCATTTCGTTAACTGTTTTAGCGGATTCAATATACTTTTTGCTGAAGAAATGTGAGTAGCTTTTGCACTGCAAAAGCTACTCACATTTTTTCAGCAAAAAATTTCAGCATATTTGCGTATCACTCGATTAAAATTTTAACGAATCGTTAACTAACGACATCGTTAGTTTTGAACAACTGGGCCCAGGTTTTTAAGTACAGTATGATATGTATTTCTATTACTCCAAAATCACTAGACTGAGCTGAAGAAAAGAAAGAAAAAGAAGACAAACAACTTAATACTGTTTTAGTCCAAAACAAAATTGAGTATTCATTGATAAGCTGGAAATATTTGCAGGAATGTGCAGTATCTCAGTCGGTATTACATTAGACTTTATCTTAGGGCCATAGGTTTGAGCATCAGATTGGGTGAAATTTGCCTTTTTTTTTGTATATATTCTTTCCTGTTTCTTATATCAAACTGTCTTCAAGCATCCTAGCTACCTCATTTAGTACAGCATTAGACTCTGTGTTTGTCTCATCGTTATGGGCGGGGGTGGTGGGGTGTGGCGAAGGTGTTGTATATCTTATGTCACCGGAGCGTCCAGCTGATATTGGCTTACAGTTGGGGAACGCTTGCTATCCCTGTAGCAGGTAAGGATAGAGGGGGAATGCTTTTATTTGTTCTGTGTCTTCTCCTTCATTCCTGTTCCTCTTTCTTCCCTGTCGCTCTCTTTCATTTCCTCTACTGTCTCTTCCATCTCGTTTCTTCCTTTCTCAGGGAGACAACACAAAATGACCCACAAGGGTTGACATGTCGTTAAACACCAACACAGTCAATCAAATTCATGGTTATGGGTAAACTTTGCCCTTTTTCCATATATTTTATTTCCTGTTTCTTTTATTTTATGCTGTGAAAAAACTTATCTTTTTGAAGTTTTTCCATAGCTCCAGATAAGGCGCTTTTTGCTCTACCAAGAATTATTGATATTTTCTTATTTTTTCATGAAAAAACATGGTGTCTTCTACCCACAACATACATTTTTCATGGAGAAATAAGAAAAACTATCTGGATATCCCTCAAAGTTATGATGTCCTGTAACATTTTAGGTAAGAAAGGATCCAGTGAGCCATCTTATCATGTGTTTTTGGAGCTAGAGGCTGGGGAAGAACTAAAACCAGTGAAAGTACCTGTAAGTATACAGTGTTGGCTAAATTGTCAAAGTACACTTCAACCTCTTTATGACATGGTTCCTTATAACATGGTTTTGGATATATCAGGGTTCAAAGATGGATCCCAAAAATGTATAGATTATATTGAAAAATGACCATAAATGGTCATTTTTCAATATAATCTATACATTTTTGTTGGGATATAACACAGTTGTTTAACTACCATGGTTTGTGCTATGGACCCCAACAATAGTGTTATAAAGAGGTTGTGGTGTAACAATTTGCTAACAGAGCTCTAGATAAGGCACTTTCTTGTGGCACCTGCATTAGCATAGGCAACTTAGGCATTCCAATTTCCATCTGTTCATTCATTCATTCATTCACCTATATACAGTACTTTCATCCACCCTAGTGTCCATCCTAAATGAAGTCTACAATGTTATCTACAAATTAACTTTTTGTCACACTTGCCTTAGCATGGGCAAGCTATCGATAGAGGGATATCCACATAATATTTTTCTTATTTCTCCGTGAAAACATATGTTGTGGGTACTCATTAGAAGCACCTCACCAAGATGCTTCTAATGAGTACCCACAACATATATTTTTGTGGAGAAATAAAAAAGCTATCAGCATTTTTCTGATGAAAAAAGTGCCTTATCCGTTACTATGGACTTAGGCATACTTAGGTTTCTGTCCATTTGTCCGAGTACATGTACATGTACTTATACAGCCACCCCAGTGTCTGCCCTAAAGGAAGTCTACAAACTATGAAACTTTACACTTAGTATCACTTCACTGATTGTTTTATCTCGCTGAGCTAAACAAGGATGACAACTCTCACTCTTCTTGGGCTTGTTTTCACGTTTTAATTCCCAGCTGCATCATAAACTTCAGTTTTTTTGTTTTTTTTATTTCCAGTAAAATTGTATCTATATATTTTCCTATTTTTTCAGGAAAACTTACTTCATGGGTGCTCATTAGGATGGCCTTAGTGAAGCACTTCAAAAATGAGAATGAGAATGAGCTTATGTTGTCATGGAGACATTAGGGAAGTACATGTACTTGCTGGATTCTTTGCTCATCCAGAGCTCTGATTACAAAGCACCAGTATTTAGGATGTTTCTGTTTGTATACTGAGTTCAAATATGGAACTGAAGCTTTTATAGCCCCCATTGCATTACTTAACTACCCTAAGTATGTTGGCAAAGAAACTCATTATCGCATTTGTCATAAAATTTTTATAGGCAGATTTTGCTATTCGGGAGTTTTTGTCTAATATATAAGGAGCAGTTTGATCTGGGTCTGCACTGTTGCTAAGGCGTATCTGACGGAATACGTTGAATATATATATATATATATATATATATATATATATATATATATATATGTTGTTTGTTCTTTGTTTCAGCTGGATGACAAGTTACGTGCCATGTCCTATGTGTATTCTTCATTTAGACGCAAGGGCAGCATTGGACCAATGAAAATCTACCTGGTCAAACCAGGAACATTCACAGATCTCCGAGCCTTCATGATCGAGAATACAACAGGGTCTCCAAACCAGTACAAAGTACCACGGGTGTTGAAGAAGAAGGAGGCTGTACAGTTTGTGATGGATCGAGCTGTCACATGTTTACTCCCATAAAACACCACTTTACTAGGCACCTTACTGAACATATCAAAAATACTGTATTGATCCTAAATATTAGAACAGATAGACTGAGCTAACATAGCAGACTGGACAAGGGGCCAAAGAATGTGAGAGTTCATCAGGATCTGTGCTGCTACTCATCGAGCAGTTTTTAGATAGGCCAACAGGTAGAAAGATTAACTTGTTCAAATTTTTGGACAAATATGGTAAGGATTTAAGATGTCCCAGTATTTAGGGTAAATTTGGTATTCAGACAGAATTGCCTGATTGGAGTGTAGACCAAGGTCAGACAGTTCTTCTTGGAGTAATTTGATCAAGGATCCAAAGGATCTGTTTAGGTGTATGTAATTTGGATGATTTTTCTTATTTTTCCATAGAAAACATGTTGTGGGTACTCATAAGAAGCCCTTGCCAAGGTGCTGCTAATGAGTACCCACAACACATGTTTTTATGGAGAACGGGAGAAAGGTATCACAGAGTTATCAGTAAATATATCTCCTTAACAAGTCCTCTATGATGTTTGTTGTTCTATTAGCACTTTTGTGATATACCACTAGACAGTTCACTATTTATGTACTATAGAGATTAATCAACGTTGCTTGGTTATGATGAAAAATCTGTTATGATGGAACATGGCAATTCAGTTAATGCTTAGCACTCTAGGCCCAGTTGTTCAAAACTAACCAAAACTAACGATATCGTTAGTTAACATATTGTTAAAAGTTTATATAGCATATACGCTAATATTTTTGCTGAAAACGTGTGAGCAGCTTTTGCATTTGCAAAATCTACTCACTTTTGTTTTCAGCAAAAATACCTGTGAATTAAGAATTATATAAGGAAGTCGAAATAGACGATTCTAAATCAATACATTCAATATTAGGTGACAATGAAAATAAATTGTCCGATAAAGAATCACAGGAATTAGAAGGTGAGATAACTTACACAGAGCTAACATCCGCTTTAAGAAATATGAATAATAATAAAAGTCCCGGTTTGGACGGGTTCACAGTAGAGTTTTTTAAATTCTTTTGGGTCGATATTGGACAATTTACTTTACGTTCATTGAACTTCGGTTATCGTACTGGCTCGCTAAGTATTACTCAAAAGCAAGGTATTATAACATGCATTCCCAAACCAAATAAACCAAGAATTAATTTAAAAAATTGGAGACCGATATCTTTATTGAATGTTACATACAAACTTGCATCAGCAGTAATATCAAATAGATTAAAAACAGTACTTGATAAAGTCATACCTGAAAATCAGAAAGGTTTTATAGCGGGTAGGTTTTTAGGAGAAAATGTAAGACTTATTTATGATGTACTTTTTGAATCTAAAAAACAAAATATACCCGGTCTGCTACTTTCCATAGACTTTGAGAAAGCATTTGATACTGTCTCTTGGAAGTTCATTTCGAAAGTTTTAGATTATTTTAATTTTGGAAGGTCTATTAAAACCTGGATTAGTCTATTTCAAAATGGGGCTGAATCATGTATACTCCAAAATGGCTTTATGTCCGACTTCTTTTATCTTAAACGAGGTTGTAGACAAGGGGATCCGATATCACCATATATTTTTATATTATGCGCAGAAATTCTCGGGAAAATGATAAGGAATAATAAAGATATTAAAGGTATACACATAAATAATAAAGAATTCAAATTATCACAATATGCGGATGATACACAGCTTTTATTAGATGGCTCTGAAATTTCACTTAAAGAAGCTTTACGTACATTAAAACAATATTATATAATGTCAGGATTAGAAATAAATGTAGATAAAACAAGGGCCTTATGGATAGGTAGTTTAAGTAATTCAGAAAAAACTCTGTGTGATGAGTACCCGTTAGATTGGTCGCAAGAACCTTTAAAAGCCTTAGGTGTAGTGTTCTCACCCCTAGTGTTTAATATATGGGACCTAAATAGCCAAGAAGTTCTTTTAAAAGTTAAGAATATACTAAATCAATGGTCCAGAAGAAAATTGACCCTGATAGGTAGAATAACAGTTATTAAATCTCTCGCTCTTTCTAAGTTTGTACATCTCTTTATTTCACTACCAGCGCCACCAAACGAACTAATAAAGGAGTTAGAAAAAATGTTTTACAAGTTTTTGTGGAATTCAGGACCAGATAGGATTAAAAGAAGAATTATAATCAAAAACATAGAATATGCAGGTTTAAGAATGGTGGAATTAAGGTCATTTATAAAAGCATTAAAAGTTTCATGGTTACGAAGAATACTACAACAATCAGATACTGGTGGGTGGAAAGAATTAGCTTCGATAAATTTTTCGGAGATATTTTCGTTTGGTGGCGTTTGTGCGGCGAAACTTAGTTCCAATTTACAAAATCCATTTTGGAAAGATTTAATGCAAGTTTGGTCTGAATTTTGTGAAGCGGTTCCCGTAGAAAACATTAAACAAATTCTTATATGCCCTATATGGCATAATGATCGCATTGGAAATGGGCAACTGTTCTTAAGAAATTGGTGGGATATGGGCATAAGAGTAATTAATGATCTTATTAGTGAGGAAGGGATATTTTATAGTTTTGAACAGTTAAAAGCGAAATATAATATAAGGGGCACATTTCTAGACTATCAGCATGTATTAAATAATATTTCTCAAGTATGGAAAGATCAAATTAACATGAATCGTGTATTTATTGTTGAAACTAAACAAAATGTAGTATGTAATATATACCTTCAATACCTAATTAAATCAAAGAAAGGAAGTAGAATTTTCTACGTCATTTTGGTCGGAGTAAACGAGTACATCCCACAAGCAAAATGGCAAACGGAGATGGGGGCTATAGGGGAAGAGGAATGGAAAATGTATCATCGAACATTAAAGTTATTTCACGAGATAAAACTGCGCGACTTTCAATACAAAATTAATAATAAAATTTTAGTAACTAATTCGTTTCTTTATAAAATTAACAAAACTGATAATCTGGCTTGTAGTTACTGTGGTGAGCAACCAGAAAAAATTCATCATCTATTTCTTCGATGCCCAAGAGTAAAAACATTTTGGATTGAACTTAAAACATGGTTGACAACAAATATCAATTTAGAAATATTGTTAGAAGATCGAAACATATTATTTGCATACGGTGGTAAAACAGAACTGGTCAATTATATCTATGGTTTAGCAAAATATTACATCTACAAAAACAAATTTGCTTCCAGAAATCTAAGCATTCAAGGTTTTGTCAGCCTGTTAAAGAAAAAAATGCTTAGCGAGAGATACACTTTATTCATTAATAATAGATTAAATAAATTTTTTAAGAAGTGGACACCAGTATATAACTACTTTTATCCAAGCACAGAGTGACCCATGGGTCCAATATGACTTTTATGTTAGTGTCTGGGTTCTGCTTACTGCTGACTATCTGCCACGGGTATATTGAAACAGACTCTGGATAAAGAGGTGCACCATGAATTTATAGTTATAGAAGACAGTATACTTTAGAACATATATTGATATTACAGCTTGTTTTCTGCTGTCCTTTAAGGAATTTTTTTTTTTTTTTTTTTTTTTTTTTTGACTACCGTGGTCTCGATACAGCAATGATTTCATTATTATCAGTCTTAGTGGTAACTACACACCAGCTGAGACAGGCAGAAAACAATCTTCTGTATTTTCACGTGTTACATGAATCTGAACAATATTCCAACAGCCGTGTCTACCAACTTTTCTCAACAACCCCCTCTCTCTTTCTAAACTTTTTCTCTTTTACTAATCTTTTAAAGAGATAGGTTTTGAATTTTTTATTTCAAATGATAACGTATTTAAAATAGTCATGTGCTATATATATTTGTCAGTATATATGTATTTATGACATTTAAACACATGTTTAGTCTAAATAAAAAAAAAAAAAAAAAAAATACCTGTGAATTATATATTGTACTTACTAGAACAGTTAAAATTTTGATCACTAACAAGCTTGTTAAGCTAACAGTGCTTTGAACAACTGGGCCCTGGGTAAAAATTTCAGCAGATTACCTTTTGAAATATTTTTTTTATTTGTCTCAGAAAACAGGTTTTGACATTTGGAGACAATTTGCATGAAATGTCGACTCCTGTTTTCTGGGTAAAGTGTCATCAATTTGTCATCTGCTGAATTTGTCCATAGCATGCTAAGTGTTAAACTCATTATTCTTGCTCATGGTAATGGATTTCTTATATCAAACAAATACTGTTCGTTCATTATTCCGTTTATTATATATCTTTTTGCCTGTGTAATAGTACTGTTTTCCTGAAAGCATAAATATAGCATTACCATTTTACAAAATATTGAATCGGCAGAAAGCAATATTACTCTGAAAACGACTGGGCTCCATAGTACATTCGGTACATCTGACTTTAGATCCAGGGGTCACAAGTATGAGTCCCAGCTGGGCCACATAATTTCCGTGAAAATAGATCATGATTTCTATGGTCATTCTGCCCAGCCAGGGGGGGTTGGGTGGTGCAAAGGTGTTGTGTATCTTGTGTCACCGGGGCGTCCAACTGAAATTGACTTACAGTTGGGCAAGGCTTGCTATCCTTGCAGCAGGTAAGGGTAGAGGGGGAATGTTTTTATTTCTTCTGTTTCTTCACTGTCATTCCTTTTCCTTTCTCCCCTTCCATCTTTTTCATATCCTCTACTATCTCTTCTATCTCTCTTCTCCCTTTCTCTGCGAGACGAGACAAAATGACCCACAAGGGTTGACGTATCATTAAACCCCAACACAAACAAACTGCCCTGTCGACCAATTCATCATTATCAGTTACTGGCAAAGATAGATGCACAGAGTTACTGGTTAACCGCTAAGAGGACTAAGCCTGGGCCCAGTTGTTCAAAGCGTAGTTAGCTTAACGAGCTCGTTAAGGGTCATTTCGTTAACTGTTTTAGCAGATTCAATATGCAATATTCTGATATTTTTTGCTGAAAAAATGTGAGTAGCTTTTGCACTGCAAAAGCTACTCACATTTTTTCAGCAAAAAATTTCAGCATATTTGCGTATCATTCAATTTAAATTTTAACGAATCTTTAACTAACGACGTCGTTAGCTTTGAACAACTGGGCCCTGGTTAATTGACTGGCTCAACATGACTTTAACAGTGTTGACTGGGCCATAAAACTCCAAGTCCCGACTCAAACAATAACAATGATAACCCAGACTAAGCTGTACAAATGTGAAGACTGGTAAGGGTCCTTAACTTGATCGCTTTCATAATGTTGCCCTGACAATAGGAATATGCAAAAATTAATAAATGTAATATACACTACACCAGTGAAAAGGTATTCTATATGAGCAATTATTATATAGAGGATTGGAGTATATTATCAACACTTTTATGGTAAATCTTGACATCACGAAAACATACCTATATAATATTGACCCCCTTAAACCACAGTTTTATATAGTAGATCTAGGGTTTACAGGGGTATTCATTATTTTTCTTATTTCTGCTCAAATACATAGATTGTGGGTACTTGTTAGAACCGCCTCACCAAGGCAGTTCTTACGAGTACCCACAATCTGTGTTTTGAGCAGAAATGTGAAAAATATCAGATTTTTTATCTGAAAATTTTCAGTTTTTGGGGGATAAAATTTTCAATATATTTGAGTAGGCTTGTTTTCGTAATGAAGAAAACACTTCTTATGGACATAGTGCATTATATACGCCAGCAGTTTTGCGTTATTCTTATGGGGAATTCTGAAACATCTGACGTCAATTCCAGAGATGTTGCTCTATGAACTGCTGGCAGAGATTACCAGCACAGGAAGGTAGTTATCGACACTCTATAGTTTTAAAAAAACACAAACATGAAATTTGGTCGGTTCTGTTGAATCTTTAACAGGTATGAATAAAAAGTAAAATATTAACATTTTTAAGAGTCAGTCATTTGCTGAAACAAAGCAGTCTAATGATATCTGTCATACCGCCGAGACCTATATATATTGTTTTTATTGATCTGTGCCTACTGGTATTCATTTAACCATGAAAATATTGAAAGTTGAAATATAAGCCAGTTCAAACTTGTATGCTCAAGATTAGATTATAAGTTCATTTTTGCAATATGGTATAGATTAGAAAACAGTGAGTTTTTCAGTTGTACGGATTTGAACACGAGGCACAGAGGATTAATAATAGATTTAATGTTGAAAAATTAAATGATATGGCCAAAAAGCTCTGTTAATAACCACTTGCATGTGACTTATCCATATAATTTGAAAAAGATTGTTAGTCTCTGAGTTTTGCATTATACAAAAAAAAAAAAAACTTATGAGATTAACTTTCCTAGCGGGCACATGACGTTAATACAACGTCGCCTCAACGTCGATGCAACGTCATGACGTTGCATCGACATTGAGCCACGTTGTATAAATGTCATGTGCCCACTGGGTTGTGTTTTAGCAAACTTTCATTGACGTGTTCAGTTGAAAGTCATGGAGATGTTCATTTATAAATATGCCTCAGTTCTTATTCAGAAGCTATTCCCATAACATGCAGCAAAATGGGATGTTGCTCATTTTCTTAAAACTGGTGATGATGCATTAGTCCACATGCCTTTTCAAAAGGCATGTGGACTAAAGCATCATCACCAGTGCACCACTTGTGCCACCAGGTCGAGCATTTATTGCAGCCGACCCAATCCTGCATTGAGCCTGTCATCAAACCACAACCAGGACACCCATCCTCGAATGAACCTAAACTGTTGTCAGAGTCCCTGTATGGTATGTTTTCTTCATTTTCCTCATCTGATGATACTGTCTCCTTTCGCCTCCTTTTCATAGTTTTTTTCGATGCCTTGCCCTGTTCTGTTTTCTCTTTCTTAGTTTTTCCTGTTTCCTTTTTTCTTTTTCTTGCCTTTTCTTTTCCTTTTCCTTATCTCTTGCCTTCCTTTTCATGCTCTTCTTTGCTTTTGATTTTTGCTTCCTCCGCTGCCCTTTTACTTTCCTCTCTCTTTTAATATCTGGATGGCTATGCTTGCCTTAATAGCCTCTGGAAGTTTATATCTAATGATATTAGCCATCCTTTGGATTTTGTTTCAGGAAACCCATAAATTTTTTAATGCTTTTGAAAGTATCTATTTCTCTGGTTGCCAAAATGTAAGTTGCTGTCGCGATTTTCTTTACAGAAATATCAGCTTTATATTACAACCAATGGCAACTTCTGAGAATATTCAAATATGCTGCGGTATGAAAGTAATGACATAATGGAAGGTTGCTAGGATGTTTTGTGGGTGTCGATAATTGCCGCATGTCGATAATACACTCCAATGCTCTACTTGGAATATGTCCCCTACAGATAACATTGAAATGAGTGCGCAATATTTTCTTTTTTCATTTTACACAATCAAGTGTGTGTTGCACACTGATAGAAAGGTGCAAAGAATTAGTTTTCTTTTGGGCCTATTAAAAGGGAACATACTTTTTCAGGGGAAGTAACTATTTCAAAATGCTTTGTCATCCTACTGAAAAAGGGTCTATTCTAAAAGGAAACATTTGTTCCCAAGGGAGGGGTTGGTCGGGTGGTGCAAAGGTGTCGTGTATCTTACGTCACTGGGTGTCCAGCTGATATTGGCTTACAGTTGGGCAAGGCCTGCTACCTCATAGCAGGTAAGGGTGGAGGGAGAATGTTTTTATTTTTTTGTTTATTCACTTTCATTCCTGTTTCTCTTTCTTCTCTGTCCCTCTCTTTCATCTCTTCTACTATCTCTTCTCCCTTTCTCTGGAGACGACACAAAATGACCCACAAGGATTGATGTGTCGTTAAACCCCAACACAATCAATAAATTGTTCCCAAGGGGGAGCAGATTCTTTCCTTTTAGAATAGACCTCTTTTCAGAAGTGGATTCCTATGCAGGTGAGCAAACAGGAAGTCACAAAGTTTGTCTCATTGTAAAGAAATGGCTGACAATCTACCAGGTCTGTCCAGTTCCCTAATGAAATAGATGAGTGATCACCTTGTCACTAGACTTAACCCTTGTCCTGCTGAACCCGAATATACCCTGCCTTTGCAACAGTGTAGATCCAGATCAGTTGGCTTCTGATCTGGATCTGCACTGTTTGCCATTAAGTATGTGAGTTTATATTGACAATCAGGATCAAGTAACCTGATTGGCTGATAATTAGAAGTGGGCATAGCGTCTTAATTTATTCAGCATGACAAGGGTTAATATATACGGGTCAAAACACATCATTTCGCACATTTAATGTTACAAAGCATGTGTGAATTCATAGAAAAATAACACGTTCCTTTCCTGTATTATACATATAGTTTTCAGGTACTCATCTTGGTGAAATCTTTGTTTTTTACAAAAACTAAAATGCCTAGTGCCTGAAAATCGCACTCATTTTAAGATAATGTTTGTGTATAATTGCTGTCATAGCCACTGTGTCAAAGGTCATGATCAATTTCTCACTGGAAGGCATATATGTTGTGACATGTATTTTTTTGTGAAGGAAGACATTTGAATCCATGCTAGATCTTGAATTCAAGGTAGCAAACTAGAAATATTCTTAGTTAAAGGATTCATTTTTGCTTGATAAAATGTGTATTTGAAATGTACATTGCATATTTGGAGTATATAATAAAATGGTTATGAATTTATGTCATGAAATATTTGGCACTTGCTCGTATGGTGGACATGCACTCACGCCAGCCTCGGTGGCTCAGTTGGATGCGCCGGCCGACTGGAGACCAGGAGGTCGCGGGTTCAACCCCCGCCGAGGTCTGCAACATTCTTTTGTGGAGATTGATCATGAAATATTTTCTACGGTCATTCTCTCCCTTCCGCTGATTCAAGAAGGGCAGTTGTCAGTTTCTGGCGAAAGAATGTGCACAATACTGGTTAACCGCTTAGAGGACTAAGCCTGCCCAGTAAACGTGTGGTTAGGTAAACTGACCGCGCTCGACATGATCCCATTGGGTTGACTGGGCTGTAAAACCTCAACACAAACAAAACAAAACATGCACTCACAAGCTTGCTTGACTTTTGGCATATGAACTGGTGCCTAATATTTTCCAATATATATTCATTAAACTATAAATGCATCTTATTTGAATATTGTTTTTTTAGCTCACCTGAGCCTTTAGGCATAGGCAGGCTGCATCATCCCTCTGTCATCCATCCGTCATCCGTACTCTTCAAGCGTATTCTTCTCAGAAACCACTGAGCCAATCAAAGCCACATTTCATATGGAGCCTTAATCAATGGAGGGAACAAAAGTTTGTTTGCAGCATCTGGGTCACATGACCAAGATAACAGCCATGTCGATATACATGTATGATAAAAACCCCATAAAAATCTTCTCTGAAACTAGATGCATGGTCCAGGCCTTTGATATTTGGTATGTGACTTCATGTAATGGGCTTCTACCAAGATTGTTAAAAATTGCCCTGCCCTGGTACTCACTTGTTTTTACATTGGCTCATATAGTGAAAAAAAGAATAAAATTTTCTTGTCTGAAACCAGAAGGTTCAGGCCTTTGATATTTAGTTAAATAGCTTTATTAGCTCACCTGAGCCTTTAGGCTCATAGATGAGCTTATAGTATATTAGGTAGGTTCCATCGTCCATCCGTCCATTGTCACCCATTCGTCATCCAAACTCTTTAATCATCTTCTCCTCAGAAACCACTTGGCCAATCAAAGCCAAATTTCATATGGAGCCTCAGGGGGTAGTGGGGAATGAAAGTTTGTTCACCGCATCTGGGGAACATGACGAAGATGGTCACCACACCCATATATGATAAAAACCCTGTAAAATCTTTTCCTGAATCAAAGGGCCAATGGCCCTAGGGCTTGGTATGCAGTATTGGGGACAATAGTGTTCTTAATCCCAAATATTCATAATTACCAAAGCAAACAGTGTAGACCCAGAGCAGATTGCTTTAAGGAGTGGCCTAAGCTGGGATACAAGCCAGTCTGCCAGCTTTTGCGATGCGTCACCTGATAGTCAAATCAACTCGATAAAATTTTTGGACAGTTTCAGGGGCTTTAGTGTCCAGATGTTTTTAGAAAAGACTGGGTAGCCAAAGGATTAGTGCTCCTGATTTTGGATCAGGAGGTCCCGGGTTTGAATCCGACTGTAGGGGGAATTCAGCTATTGAATCCTGCTGGAGGGGGAATTCAGCTCATGAATATTCTCAAATATATTGGTTTTGGTTTTCATAGAAAATAGATTTGACAGTTTATATGAATTGCCTGTCTAGCAGACAATTCTCAAGAAATGTCAAGCCTTAATTTCTCTTAACAATAATTTAAAAAAATATAAAATGTCATCTGCTACAGTTTGCTTGGCACTTTCACTTCAAAAGGTAATTTGATTGGATACACTTGAAAGGGAGGTAACTTATGCAGACAGAAAGTTGCCGCCCTACAATTTGAAACTTTTAAATAATGGGAACAGCTCTTAACCCTTGTCCTGCTGAACCTGGATATACCTTGCCTTTGCAAACATCTAGTTTAGATCCAGATCAGTTGGCTTCCTTTAGTTGGCAAGCCAACTGATCTGGATCTGCACTGTTTGCCATTCAGTGTGCGAATTTATATCAACAACCTTGATCAAGTCATCTGATTGGCTGAAAATTTGAAATGGGCATGGCATCTTAATTTATTCAGCATTACAAGGGTTAAAGAAAGTATTTGCTCTGTGTCTAATAAAAATGGAAATGAGTAGTTCAATTTCAGATGTATATATTCATTCCCCTTATCACATATGATGGATTGCCGGCCTCAGTGGCTCAGTTGGATGCGCGTCCAATTGGTGATCAGAAGGTTGCAGGTTCGACCTCTGCCAGGTCGGCAACATTCTTTCATGGAGATTGATCATGAAATATTTTCTATGATCATTCTCTCCTTCCGCTGATTCAAGAAGTGCAGTTGTCAGTTTCTGGCAAAAGAATGTGCACAATACTGGTCAACCCCTTTGAGGACTAAGCCTGCCCAGTAAAAGTGTGGCTAGGTATAAACTGACAGTGCTCAACATGACACCATTGGGTTGACTGGGCTGTAAAACCTCAACACAAACAAACATATGATGAGAAATAAATACATGTATATGTAGCAATCTGATGCAATCCTAAATATTCAAATACAGTACCTTAACTCTTTGGGCTCCAAATTTCAGACTACATTTGTCATCAGCTTTTTTTTTTTTAAACAAATTTTCAGTTGGAAAGAAGTTTATACATATATGTAAAGCTGAAAGACTGAATTTCATACAGCATAGATCCTGATGAGACAGCTCATGATGAGCCATCTCATCTGGATCTACACTGTTTGCAAAAGCTTATTATTATCACCTATGGCAGTGAGAGTTAGAAGGAATGGAGACACTTTCATGGCAGGCAACTCTAAGTGTTTTTGCTTCCCTTCTGAAAATAGGACCTCTTCTTAAAGGAAAGGATTTGCTTCCAATGGGAGCAAATTTTTTTTTCTTTTTTGAGTATACTCCTTTTTAGAAGGGGCATAATGGGCAGAAAAGCAAACAGCAAGTCACAAAGTTACTTCCCTTGCCAAGTGTATCCAGTCTCCACAACCACAAGCTATATGGTAAATGTTCTAAAATTTCAAACACCAAAATTTCTGATAAAATGCCATATGCAAACAGTGCAGACCCAGATCAGACTGCTCCTGAAGGAGCAGTCTTATCGGGGTCTATAATATGAATGCGGCATCTGATCAGGGTCTCCACTGTTTGCAAATAGTTCAACCATTTTTCTTTAGGAATATCTACATCATAGCCTGACATTCCTAAAATTGAAAATGGACTTATCCAATATGTAGTGTGGAAGAGTTTATTCAGTCTTTATGGGTTAAAAGAGCTGGCTGAATGGCAAATAGGGTACAGATGATGTCAAATAGAATTATTTCATTGGGTGATGCTGTTTGAAGGCATGTGCTTAGAGTATTTACTGTGTACAAACATCATGTTGGCTGCATTAAGCAAAAAAAGTGCCATCATGCATGCACAAAATATGCGGATTCACAACATTCTGCATATGTGCATAGTCTCATGTGGGTCTTTGCTCTCAATTCATACATTCTATAGTATCCAATGATTCTGGCAGCAGACAGCAAAGACCCTGATCAGATGCATGTCAGTGCAGTCTGATCTGGGCTATCCCTGTATGTGCATGCCCTGAAGACATATTTTTGCTTGGGGAGGCTCACATAGAAGTGTCTGTCTTGCAGAACATTTTTATTGTGATCTGTGATATATACGTACATTTATGTTAATCACAAGGCATTAATTGGATATATATATCTATAGACACGTCGTTTTGTTTTATTGTATATTTGTGTTAATCACAAGGCATTATTTATATACACAGTATACATATATCTATAGAAATGTTTTGTTTTGTTGTATTGTATAATCTGCACTATGCAGAAGAGTGTGCAAACATATATTTTGATTTTATGTATTTGTAGAGAACACCTAGACATTGTGCTAACACGGACGCAGACAGACACCCACGTCAATGACTGGATGACAGCATAAGCTCTCCACTGAGTGACATAGTCCCAGGGAGCTAATAAAAAGGATGCATTTTAGTCTCATCAATCTCAATTACTTGTGGAACCATAAAACTTTGTATAACCCCAAAAATATACTAAGTACACTCAGTCCTTTACCACTTTTAACACGAGCAATAATAATCGGTAAAATTGTCAGCAATGTTTACAGAACACTTACCTGTATTGCAAACCGACAACGTTCATGAAATGATTATCGATAAATGCACTGAGTCTCATATTCCTCCATTAGCATTCACCAAGAGAAAGGAGTGTGACAGAAGAAAGTTGAGATTTTAGTAACAGAGATTTGAAATTCCAAGATATTTATGGATAATTGTCACTTGAGGGTTGTTGGGTCGCAATCCAGATAAGTACTCAAAAAAATTCGATAATCATTTTACTGCTTGCTTTAAAAAGGGGTCATTTATTTCTCTTTTGCAGAAAGCTTTTCATGAAATATCTGTAAAATAACTAAAATATGTATACTTATTTCAGCTTTAGATGAACAAATGAAGAACGATAACAGATAAATTAGTACTAGACCTCTGGCCTGTCCTAGTAGATTTTGATTGATTGTGTTGGGGTTTAACGACACGTCAACCCTTGTGGGTCATTTTGTGTCGTCTCCCAGAGAAAGGGAGAAGAGTGATAGAAGAGATAGTCGAAGAGATGAAAGAGAGGAACAGGAAAGAAAGAGGAACAGGAATGAAAGTGAAGAAACAGAAGAAATAAAAACATTCCCCCTCAACCCTTACCTGCTACAAGGATAGCAGGCCTTGCCCAACTGTAAGCCAATATCAGTTGTCCTAGTAGAAATGCTAGGGATCTGGTACCAGACATATATATTTGCTGGCTAAAGGTCCAGTACTAGACCTCTAGCCACTTCCTTCTGAGGAAGTAGGCGCCTTTCCAGAAACTCCTAGAAGCAACTCTAGACACAAAATATTGCCATTTATTTGACCATGAAGTGTGACCTTCTTCTTCATTGAACTGAATTGATATATGAGTTTTGCACATTGTCTTGGTATGGCGAACATTTAAACAGTTTCGAAAAAATCCTTCAATAGATGAAGGAGATCTGGAATGGACACGAAAAGTTAAAAGGATAGACGGACAGTGTGGTGACATAATACAACCTGCCTTTTGATAGGCGTATAAAATTAACAAAAATCTTATCAACTATGCATATATTTTACAAAGTCAAGCATCCTTAGCATCCAATCTGGAACACACTTTGGCAGAACTTCAGATGAAGTGTAAAAGTTTTCTAAAGACCTGTTTCTTTAATGCTTCTCATACTGGGTAAAATTTTCAGCAGACATTTTTCTTATTACCCCAGAAAAAAAGATTTGACATTTCATGCAAATTGTCTCCAGTGCAGACAATTTCCTTGAAATGTCAAATCCTGTTTTCTGGGAAAAAATAAGAAAAAATCTCATCAATTTGTTGTCTGCTAAATAGTGTGGTAAATGTAAATGCCTGAATATATAAAGTTCATACAGTATAACCTCAATGGCTCGAACACGGATGGCTCATTTACCGTGGATGATTCGAACTTTTTTTCAGTCCCTACAAAATTCTTTCAATAGCTCAAGAAAACAAATATTTAATGATTTTTTTCTTATTTTATCATGGAATTGTATGTTGTGTGTACTCATTAGAATTGCATTCTAATGAGTACACACAACATACAATTATTGTATAGAAAATCAAAAAGATTTCCCTAAATTATCGCTATTTGCTTCCTGAACTGGTGCCATGAATACCCTCCGTGGCTCGAACTACCCATGTCTCGAACGAATTTCCATGGTCCCGAAGGTGCTCGAGCCATTGAGGTACGACTGTACTTGGACTGGTGTTAGGTACTTATTAACAGTTTTATCCATCACAGGCTCAGTAACCTTGAGGTCAATGTCAAGCTTTTAGAAGTTTTACTTACTATGTAGCTGGTTACACGTTATAAAAGCTTGGCATACTGGGTAAAATTTTCAGCAGACATTTTAAAATACACCACAACCTCTATACCACTATTGTTGGGGTCCATAGCATAAACCGTATTAGTTAAACAACCGTGTTATATCCAAAAATGTATAGATTATATTGAAAAATGACCATTTATGGTCATTTTTCAATATAATCTGTACATTTTTGGGATCCATCTTTGAACCGTGTTATATCCAAAACCGTGTTATAACGAACCGTGTTATACAGAGGTTGAAGTGTATTTCTTATTGTTCCCAGAAAATAGACTAACTTTTCATGCAAATTGTCTCCAAAAGAGATAATTTGCATGTATTGTCAATTCCAAGAAAATAGGCTTTGACATTTCATGCAAATTGTAATTTGCATGAAATGTCAAAGCCTATTTTCTGAGAAAAATATCAATCTGTCAGATGCTGAAATAGCACAGTGGCATCCGACTGGTGATCAGGAGGTAATGGGTTTGATCCCCACCGGGTCCAGCAAAAACATTTTTTGTGGAGATCATAAAATATTTTCTGTGGTCATTCTTTCAGTTTCTGAGTTTCTGGCAAAAGAATGTGCAACAAGACCTGTGCCTAAACTCGCCCTTATCAATCAAATAAAAAATTGACTATGACCTTAAAATCCTGAATATAGTTAGTATGTGTGTGTGTGTGTGTGTGTGTTTGTCGGGGGGTGGGGGGTGTGGAACATGGAATGAGGGAGGAAGATGGAAGACATGGTACTGGATATAATTTGGATGAACATCTTCCATAGCTGCTATCTGTATACCAAATATAAATAGTATGATTTGAAAAGTAGCTGAGTAAATAAAAGATCTTATGAACTCTGAGGTGCCAGCCTCGGTAGCTCAGTTGGATGCGCCGTCCGACTGGAGACCAGGTCGCGGGTTCAACCCCCGCCGAGGTCGGCAACATTCTTTCGTGGAGATTGATCATGAAATATTTTCTACGGTCATTCTCTCTCTTCCGCTGATTCAAGAAGGGCAGTTGTCAGTTTCTGGCGAAAGAATGTGCACAATACTGGTTAACCGCTTAGAGGACTAAGCCTGCCGGTTAGGTAAACTGACCGCGCTCAACATGACCCATTGGGTTGACTGGGCCGTAAAACCTCAACACAAACAAAACTCTGAGGTAAAACTAACATAAAATTTCTAAGTCCGTTGACCTGTTGGTTATAGGCCAGGAATAGTGCTGAATAAAATTTTGGAGCAATATCTAGCTTCATGCCAAATAGAAATGCAAGGATTTAGAAATTAAGAGAACTTAAAAACTTAGACGCAAAACTTTTACATAAATTTCTAAGTCTGTGACCTTGACCTCTAGGTCATAAGCATGGGTGGGAATCGTGCCGAATAAAATTTTGGATCAATATCTATAATCATGCCAAATATAAAGTAACTCCATGCAAGGATTTTGAGATCTTAAAAACTTTGATGCAAAACTTTAATATAAATATCTAAGTCCGTGACCTTGACCTCCAGTTCATAAGCAGGGGTGGGGATAGTGTTGAATAAAATTTTGGATCAATATCTATAATCATGCCAAATATAAAGAAGGATATAGAAATATAGATATCTTAAAAACTTTTAACGCAAAACTTTAACATAAATTTCCGTGACTTTGACCTTTAGGTCATAAGCAGGGGTGGGGGTAGTGCCAAATAAAATTTTGGACCAGTATCTATTATCATACAAAATATATAGTAAATCCATGCAAGGATTTAGAAATTAAGAGATCTTAAAAACTTTGAAGCAAAACTTTAACATAAAATTTCTGTGACCGTGACCTAGAGGTCACAAGCAGGGGTGTGGATAGGGCTCAATAAAAATTTGGTACAACATCTATAATTATACTAAATATAAACTAAATCCATCAGAGGATTTAGAAAATATGAGGTCTTTAAAACTTTGACGTAAAAACTTTAACATTTTTGTTAACAACAACCCAGAGGCCGGGGGTAGTGCAATAGCTCTTCCTGTACTTTCCTACAGGCGAGCTAAAAATACATGTACTGGTTAACTGCATAGAGGACTAAGCCTGCCAAGGAAAAGTGTGGTCAGGTAAACTGACTGACTCAACACAACCCTAATGGGTTGACTGGGCCATAAAACCTTAAGTCAATCATAGGCTCAGAATGTAAAAGGTTAAACAATAAGAAAAAACGATGACATTATTTCATTTAATAACAAACAAAACAATCAACATTTGTACAATAGTAATGATAGTAATACAATGGTTTAGATGTATTTTCAAACACTGCTTTCTGTCATCAATAAAATTATCTTCAGCAGAATTAAGCTCGAGGCGAACCAATACATGTACAATTAAATAGCACTCTATTTGATGATTAGTTTAGATTTAATAATGCATCAACCCATGAGGGTCATTTGTGTCGAAATGGTACGCTGAATTTGATTTCCCTTCTCAAAGTAAAGAACTTACTCCCAAGGAAAGCAAAGTGTTTCCTTAAACCTTAGCATGCTGGGTAAAACTTTCAGCAGACAACATATTGAAATATTTTTCTTACTTTTTTTTCCAGAAAACAGGATGTAATATTTCATGGAGACAATTTGCATGAAATAGCATATCCTGTTTTCTGGGAAAAAATAAGAAAAACAAAAAGTGTCAATAGTCAATGCTGATTAGATACCCCCCTCCCCAACCCCCGCAAGGTTGCAAGATAAGAAGCAGCACCCAAAACATAACAGACGATGGACAGCGTGAAAAAAGTTGACGGGGTATAAATAACATCAATTTGTTGCCTGTTGAATTTGCCCGCAGAGTGATAAAGGTTAGAGAGTAGACCTCTGAGAAAGGAGGCAAATACTTTTTTTTTGGTCAGATATCGCCCTCAGCGGTGAATACATTTAGTAAACCTTAAAAACAATGTTCAGCTGACCCATTCAAATTGGTTATTGGAGAAACTAAGGAAACAATATAATATGGCCCAGTATTAAGAGGATTGGATACACTCGGTAGATTTTCTATCACTTTGTACAAGGGAGACAACTTTTACCACTTCTAGTCCGCTTTCCTGCAGACCAGGACCATTTTGAAAGGGGTCTTCTCTAAAAGGAAAGAATTTGCTCCCCATGGGAGCAAATTCTTTCCTTTTAGAAGAGACCCCTTTTTCAGCATGCAGCCAAAACAATTTTGAAAGAGTTACCTCCCCATGAAAGTGTATCAGTTCACCTTAAAACTGTAACAGTGCCTTGTCAGCTACTTTATTTGCCCAAAATATTCAGAAAATGTGTGTAAGTTTATAAAGACAGTGAAAAACCAAATCAGGCTGTGCATTCCTGGTCTGATCAGGATCTTCACTGTTCACTTACAAAATCATTGAATACATTAGAAGAAATCAATGGAAATGGAAGGCCATCTTGAAACTTGATGGATGTGTAGGCTGAGCTGAATCTGCCACACATGCTCAAGGATATCTTTAGACCTATATACGGGCCCCCGTAGCCTAGTGGATAAGAGAGTTGACTCTTAATCCATTAGGTTTCTCACCGCTGTGGTTCGAGCCTGGCTCGGGTCATATGTGGGAAAGCCAAGTTCTGCTTACGGATGGTCAGGTGGTTTTTCTCCGGGTTCTCCGGTTTTCGCCCACCTTCGATGAACGATCGGCTCGATATAAGTGAAATATTCTTGAAAGGGCCGTAAAACCCAAGTCAAATCTTTAGACCTATTATGACCCTAATACATATAATATTTTAATAAGTACTCCATGGAGTTATAAAGTCTGAATAAGTACTCCATGGAGTTATGAAGGCTGAATAAGTACTCCATGAAGTTATATAATATATAAAGTCTGAATATGTAGGATAATTACTGAGCATGGTTTTGGAGTTAAAAAAAAAAAAAAAGCATCTTAATCGCAAAAGCTCAAGGACATCTTTTCACCTAATGTGACCCTAATGCACTTAATATTTGAATAAGTAATCCATGGAGTTATAAAGTCTGAATAAGTGCTCCATAGAGTTATAATGTCTGAATAAGTACTCCATAGAATTATAAAGTCTGAATATTTAGGGTAATTGCAGAGCAGGTTTAGACTAAAAAAAAAAAACAAAGCATCTCAATCCTTAACCATTTCACCCCTAGTCTGATATGGATTCTTCCATTTCTGAATTTGGACACATTCATTGTTGCAAATAGGGGTTTCAGTTAAAAATCAATTGCAGAATGGCAAACAGTGTAGATTCTGATGAGACCGCTCAGCACAAGCCATCTTATCTGGATCTGCACTGTTTGCAAAGGTATCTGTATTGGTCTGTACGGATAAAAGGGTCAATGCACAGCATCCTGGGTAAAAATTTCAGCAGACAACATTTTGAAATATTTTTCTTATTTTTACCAGCAAACAGAATTTCACATTTCATGCAAACTAAATCCTATGGAGGCAATTGACATGAACTGCAAAATTCTACTTTCTGGGAAAAAAAAAAAAAAAAAAAAAAAATAACACAAATCTGTCATCTGCTGAATTTGCTCAGGATGTGCCAATGATTAACCCTTGTCCTCCTGAATAAATTTAGATGCCCTTCCAATTTCTAATTTTCAGCCAATCAGATTACTTGATCCAGATTGTTGATATAAATTCACATACTTAATGGCAAACAGTGCAGATCCAGATCAGTTGGCTTCTTCAGGCAGGACACATCTAGGTTCAGCAGGACATGGGTTAAAGTGCCAGCAACAACTGCAGCAGACAACAACCTAATTTTGTTTTTATAATTTTTTCAGAGGAAACTAGGCTTGATATTTCATGTGAATCATCTGTCTAGTAGACAAGATAGTTCACACAAAATGTGAAGCCTTATTTTCTCTGTAAATTAATATAATAATAATAAAAAGGAGGTCATCTGCTGTAGTTCTTGTATGACACTTTATAAAGGTTTATATTCAGTCCAGTCATCAGCTCATAAACTTCTGAGGCATACTTGTTTGTGGCAAGAATTTTTTAATCCTCAGTGGTTAGTGTCAGTAAAAAGTAATACTGTTTTCAGTACTGACTAGGTTACTGAGATCTAATACAGTTATCTCCCCTAGTTTGTAAGAAGCCAGTCAGTTCTCAAGTTAACTTGCACTCCACTTTAACCGCTTAATGTTTGTCACGGTTGCTATTTTTCTTGTAACAGATACTGCAATTTTTGAACAGATCATTTAACACAAAATTTGTTATATTCTCACTTGCTTTCCATTTTTAACCCAATGGTTAAAAGTAAGGCTGGCACGATTAATCTGATAATCGATTAATTGATCGATAAATACCACAAAAACGATTATCATTACAGAATTGCTGATAATCGATCATTTTATTTCTGTGTCTGTTCACTTAGCATATTTACCCCTAGTATTCAAACACCTCAACTCCCAACCATACTTTATCTAAAATTTGAATAATTACAATTTAATACCAAATGTGTCTAAAAATAGCTGAATGAGTGGCAAACAGTGTAGACCCTGATGAGACGCTGTGTTTGCGACGTCTCATCTGGGTCTACACTGTTTGCGCAGGCCTGTCTCACCAAATACATACAGTAAAATATAACATATGGTAAGTCATGCTCAGGTAGACAGGTAAAATTGTGACCAACTCTTCAATGATTACTAATCGATTATCGATCACAATGACATGACTCAAAATCGATTATCTTTTCAGCTCTGATTAGCCAGCCTTAGTTAAAAGGGTACTTGGCAAACAGTGCAGACCCAGATCAGATGACACAGAACACAGTCTCCACTGTTTGCAAACAGTTCAACCATTTGTCTCTAGGATAACTAAATTACATAGCCTGATATACCTAATATCAAAATTAGAATCTTCCAATATATAGTATGGGGGAGTTCATTCAGTCTACAATGGGTTAAAGCTCAAAACCATCCAACAAAAAAAAAAAAAAAGAACCTGATAGAAAAACTTCATTATTATTGACAACTGGCATTTAATCCGGAGCTGTTTTCAGTGTAATGCAAAACGTTATTCTGATATGACGTTAACGTTTCCCATAGCACTGTGATCAAACTACAATAATTCATGTCGTCAACATACAGTCGACTCTCGTTATCTTGAAATCCAAGGGACTCTATGAAACACTTCGAGGTATCCGTACTTCGACGTATCAGATTTGCGGAACTGGGGAAAACAATTAATTGATCAACCACCCTTAACAGAATGAATATGTAATTTGATTCCTAAGTAGAGATATATTGAAAATATTGTGGAAAAGAGAAGAAATTGCTCCTAAGGGCAATTTCTCCTCTTTTCCACAATATTTTGTTGCCTGTTGGTAGATCTCTGTGTTAAAACACGGACCAGATTTTCACTTCGAGATAAGAGGTTATGCAAGATAAGCGAGGTCGAGATAACGAGTCGACTGTAATTTGATGATGTTGCATGTAAACATTTACTTCTGTTGACGTCTGCTGCAAAAAGAGTTCTTTGGAAAACATTGCAATGGTGTCAATTTTATGTATATGTTAGAATCAAAATAATTTTTCTCTGCTGTGAATTATCATCCAACAACGCATGGTGTTGTCAGGCAAATTGAATATCAATTCACTCCGGCTTTGCAGTCGTGAAGTAATACTTCGCAATTTGCCCTCCAACAGCATGCGTTATCAGACCGTAACTCACAGTAGAGAAAAAATTATTTCTTACGCACCTGGTGAAAACAGGTGATAATACGGGAGTGCCACACAATAAACGAGTGCAGCCCCGCTAAAACAAGACTTGATGTTTCATGCAGACTGTCCTAGGACAGTCTGTATAATCTGATGGCAATCCACATAAGCTGTCAAGCCATATTTTCAGGCATGCCACATTTCATGAAATGCCAAGCCATATTTTATGGCTGGAGACAATTCATATGAAATGCTAAGCCATATTTTCAGGCAAAAGACATATCATATGAAATGCCAACACATTTTCAGGCAACATTATAAAACATGCAAAAATCTATCTGGTATTATCTACACTGACTGGTTTAATTAAGACCATGTACTGTGGAGTAGGGGCCAACTTTAGGCATGACCTTTGGCTAATTACACTAAATAGTTCCTTGTATAGTAAAATATTGGTGGACAAAAGGTTTTATTTTCCAATGAGACAACTATCAGCAGCTATCTACCATTAACACATACAACAATAATCAACGAGGATTGTCATGGTAAACCTGCCTCACACAGTAAGCACAAAGCACCATACACATATCCATTAGTGACCAGGGCCCAGTTTTTCAAAACTTTTGTTAAGTCATTAGCTAAAGAAATATGGCAAATACATTGATATTTTTGCTGAAAAAATGTGAGTAGATTTTACATTGCAAAAGCTACTCACATTTTTGCAGCAAAAATATAAATATATTTGAAAATACCTTAGCTACAACAGTTAACAAGTTTGTCATTAAAGAGTTTGTTAAGCTAATGATGCTTTGAACAACTGGGCCCAGTTAATTATTACCATATTTACCCTCAATATCAGAACACTTTCACCATACTTATCCTAAAAAACAATTAAAACATAAACCACCTGGAATTAAGTTTCAAAGTACTTGCTGAATGCCAAACATTTCGACCTATCTGGAGGGCTCTACACTGCCTACTCAGGTATGAGGTTCATATTCAAGGCATATTCAGAATAAATAAGGTAACTTGCTATATGCATAGTGATTCAGTAAAATTCATAAAATAGATAAATAAACCGGTTAGGCCCTCTTCATACTGTGGATAGGTATGCTACAGTGGGCTTTTCTTCTACATACAGGTTTTCCAAGGACAAAACCAATGCATCAAGACGCCATAACTTTACCATACTTGTCCTAAAATTTTAACAACTCAAATCTTACTTGCAGTCGATGTGTCCAAATGTAGCTGATGAGTGGTTAACAGTGAAGACCCTGATCAGGCACAGCATTCTGCAGCATCTGATCTAGATCTATACTGTTTGCTCAGGCAGGTCAGTCCCAATACTATAGGGATCAAACCTGGTTTTTCATGCATTAACATTCGCCAGGTCCCAAGGGAGGTGTTGAAAACCGAGGCCGGAGGCCGCGGTTTTCAACATCTCCCTATGGACCTGGTGAATGTTAATGCATTGAAAAACCATGTTGGATCGCTATTATTGCATAAAAACTGAAAACATTTGCTACATTTTGCGTTATTTCTTGCACTATTTTGTTTCGCCTTTTCACTGATGTCACATGAACGCAATTTCCATGGACTATGCTCATTCTAGAGCCGGGCAGTACACATCTTGTAACAGCAGCAAATCTGTGGCCCCGGTACGATCATATTGAAAGTTGCATAGCCGTGCATTAACAGCGCGTGAATCTCCCTATGGACCTGGTGAATGTTAATGCATTGAAAAACCATGTTGGATTGCTATTATTGCATAAAAACTGAAAACATTTGCTACATTTCACGTTATTTCTTGCACTATTTTGTTTCGCCTTTTCACTGATGTCTCATGAACGCAATTTCCATGGACTATGCTCATTCTAGAGCCGGGCAGTACACATCTTGTAACAGCAGCAAATCTGTGGCCCCGGTACGATCATATTGAAAGTTGCATAGCCGTGCATTAACAGCGCGTGAATTGCCTTGTTAATACACAGCTTTTGGCCGGTTAATGCACGGCTGTTAATAACGTGGGACACTGCTTTTATGCAATAATTAGGGTTATTACAGAACTCACTATAAACTATAACAATCATTAGTGACATGAAACATAGAAAAATTATAGGAATTAAGAGGTCTAAGGATATATACACCTTGAAAAAAAGTAATACACCTCCACAAAATTTCACATAAATTTGAGCCATCTCTCTCCTAGCAATATGAGATAGAAACAAAATACCATTTACCATACCAGTAAACATTTGGCAATAAAATCAACAAAAAGCAGACAGAAATCATATATTTATGTCTGTACTTGGCAACAATCCAAAGTATGAATACCATTGTCTGAAGATTACATTAGAAAGACAATACCTTCAGTACTGTGTACAGCAGTTGCATGCCCAGATGACAGCTTCCACCCCACACATCATCCCCCCGGTCATGCATTAGACTTCCTGAGGAGGTGATTCATGCCAAATGTCTACCGCGTCACAACTAACTGTTCCTAATTCCCTCATGGAACACCATGGATATTTGATATGTATATATACTTACATATAAACTTACTAAATCGAGTTTTTTCCAAGGGTGTTTAATTTTTTTCAAGATGTATGTATATCAGCAGCTGAGACCACTATCAACAGATGCATCTATACTGTCTCATTACGGCCATCAGGATAAAGCTCATATTTCATGTGCCATATTCATCCCAAGTATAGGGACACTTATCTACTTACCATACTTGTCCTAAAGTTTTAAATAGTCCATTCCACTACCTCTTGACATTTCTAAAATATTGTTGTATGCATGGCAAACAGTGTAGACCCTGATCTGTCCCAATACTTAGGGTTACAGTAAACGTCCTAAAATTTTGAACACCAAAGTATCTGACAAAATGACATATACAAACAGTGCAGACCCAGATCAGACTGCAGTCTGATCAGTCTACACTGTTTGCCCTTCCATTAAGTATCTTAAGCAACAGGTGCATAGTAAGCAAAATTTAGGCCAAAATAGTATGGAATAAAGTGTTCTAATTTTTAGGACATATATTGTATTACAGTATCTACTGAGCTACAATGTTAGAAAATGTACCTTAAGATATGACTGCCCAGCTCAGACTCAGATCAACCTGCTTATCTGTGCATGCTGATCAGTGTTCACTGAGTACTCTACAGATGGCTAATGACCGGAAGTTTCTTCAGGCAGACAGCAAAGACTGACTGGATTTGACTGTGTGCATGTGCGAGCTGACTGGCCTTCCCTGAGCACATGTAAAAAAGTACATTTTCTCATGTTGGGGCTACAAAAAAAATTGTTTAAACCCTTGTCCTACTGAATAAATTAAGATGCTACGCCCATTTCTAATTTTCAGCCAGTCAGATTCCTTGTTCCAGATTGTTGATATAAATTCACATACTTAATGGCAAACAGTGCAGATCCAGATCAGTTGGCTTCTTCAGAAGCCAACTGATCTGGATCTATACTGTTTGCAAAAGCAGGACATATCCGGGTTCAGCAGGACTAGGGTTAAAATAAAAATAGAACCAAATCTGAAGACTTTCTTGCAAACATTAATCTTCAGTTATGCAAATGACTTCTTGTATTTTTTAATTCATACATTCCCCTGGAAAATGGGCTCTCCAATTTGTTTAAGAAAAGATCTGAATGAACTATCAAACTGTGCCAGTTTACCTTGAATATTTAGACGGACATGCCTGCAAACTGTGTACACACTGATCAAACTGCTCCACAAGAGCAGTTTGATTAGTGTCTACACTATGCTTTTAAGCCAGCACTTTTCAGTAACATCATCAGGTAATCTAATGACTGTTCCTATTTCAGGATGAGTATGATAATGAAGTGTATGCTGACTGATTGAGTTGAGGTTTTATGGTGCAGTCAACCCATTAGGGTCATTCAGTTTACCTAACCACACTTTTCCTGGGCAGGCTTAGTCCTCTAAGTGGTTAACCAGTAACCACATTATTTGTCAGTAGCAGCCAGAAAAGTGAAGAGAATTTCTATCACAGTTTATCAGGAAATGAGATGCTAGATGCAAAAATGGTGCTTAACCCTTTAAATGCTATTAACACTGTAGTAAAAAACAACCTTTAATACTTTTGTTTTTATTTCCCTGAGAAAAGAAGACTACATTTCGTATGAATCCTCTGCCTAGCAAGCCATTAACATTAAATATTAAATCTTATTTTCTCAGAAAAATAATAAATAGTTTATGGTTTCTGCAGCTGTTAAAAGCACTTAAAAAGGTTAGTACATATGCACTGTAAATCCAGATCAGCCTGCTCTTTCATCTGCTCAGTCAGAACAGCCCCCTTCTGATGTCAATGAATACACTTTCAAGGAAGGCAACTATTTCAAATTTGTTTTGGTTCCCTTCTGAAAAGGGATCTAATTTGCTCCTAGCAAATTCTTTCCTTTAAGAGTAGACACCTTTTCAGTAGTGGATTGGTGTACAAGAAAGCTGACAGGAGGCAAAAAAAGTAAAAAAGCTACTCACATTTTTTCAGCAAAAATATTAGCACATATGCCATATTTAATGATCAAAGTTTTAACAATACGTTAACTAACGATATCGTTAGTTTTGAACAACTGAACCCAAAAGTGGAGGCACCAACCTAATTATACAAAAATTTGATGGCTGAGCTGAACACTGGCTGTTGGCAAATATACTAAGCACTCTTGGCATCTGGACTCTCATATGATATAGGCATCAGTATAGAACAAGCATGAACAAGTCTCTTTTCATCCTTTGGTTTATCTTTTGAGCTACTTCATACAAAATAAGGCCCTAGTGCACATGAAAACAGCAATGGCTTAGATCAAACTGCACATTCACATAGCTCTACATTAAGAGTTTTTTTTGTTTTGTTTTTTCAACCCAAAAGTACATGTGAGGCACTTCTAATGAGTGCCCACAACATATGTGATGAAATAAGAAAAATATTTACCTGGGCCCAGTTGTACAAAGCTAACGACGTCGTTAGTTAACGATTCGTTAAAATTTACATCGAGTGATACGCAAATATGCTGAAATTTTTTGCTGAAAAAAATGTGAGTAGCTTTTGCAGTGCAAAAGCTACTCACATTTTTTTCAGCAAAAAATATCAGAATATTGTATATTGAATCCACTAAAACAGTTAATGAAATGACCCTTAACAAGCTTGTTAAGCTAACAACGCTTTGAACAACTGGGCCCTGGATACACCTCTAATTTAGAATGATGCATTCAACAGTCTGAGCACGGCCTCTGCAATTTACAAAGAGGAAGACTACGTTCTAATGGAGAAAAGAGTCCTAAACAGACAGCAAAAGCGTGCAGAACTGGACCTAGGCTACTGACATACAAATCTGGCGCTTGATTTTGCATAAAGTGGCTCATTAAAAATACATATTAGTTAGTACGACACTACTTCAAAAATACTATACAATAACCTTTAGCAAGCTCTACATGAAATGATATCAAAACAAGCCACCCCATGGGAAAAGGATTATTATGTCATGTGTGAACAGTGAAGGCCCAGACTAGATATTCTGAATTCTGAAGCCAACTGATTTGGATCAGCACTGTTCGTCATTAAAATGTGTGATTTTGTATCCACAAACTGGATCAAGTAACCTGATTGACTGAAAAATAGAAGCGGGCGTGGTATCTGAATTTATTCAGCATGGCAAGGGTTAATAATATGAAGACTGCCCAAGTATTGGATGATGTTTTACAGCCTCATCACAACCATTTAAGGACAGCTGCTGCAATTACAAAATATTCTGGCCCCGAGGTTACAAAACTTTTTTCATGCTCAACTCAGCTGAGCATGAAATTTGTCCTGCTGATAAATCTCAAATTACATGAACTAACAATTGCAAATTCCTTCTTGCTACACATAGCTGAACATGAAAATTTCTCTGCTAATAAATATGAAAATGCCAACTATTGTTGGCATTTTCATATTTATTAGCAGAGAAAATTTCATGCTCAGCTGAGTTAAGCATGAAAAAAGTTTTATAACCTCAGGGCCTGAAATAGGAATCCTTTGAAATACAGAACAAATCAAAACAAAATCTATTCCTTCTGAAAGCAGCCATTGACGGCTTTGATCAGGTTTCTATTACACACAACTTCATCTGGGTCTTTCACTGCAAATGACACAGACCCTTTTGTCATGTTGCAGCTAAAAAAATGAATTTTTCTTCTTATTTTTCTCTGAAAATGGGTTTTGGTACCGGTATTTCAATCCAATCATCTCCAAAGTGACAAATTTCAAGCCCAATTTTCAGGGAAAAAAAAGAAGAGAAAAATAACAATAAAGTGTATGTTAATCAAAATATTTGGCACGCTAAAGGTTAGTTTCTATCACAAAACAGCACTTCAACAA
This sequence comes from Anodontia alba, assembly GCA_964016985.1. Taxonomy (NCBI): domain Eukaryota; kingdom Metazoa; phylum Mollusca; class Bivalvia; order Lucinida; family Lucinidae; genus Anodontia; species Anodontia alba. The sequence continues at coordinate 40,128,678 of OZ024826.1, forward strand.
TAAAGTAGCCCCACCATATTTACCCTAAATACATGTTTGTGGAAACACATGCCTGTGCAAACAATGTAGACCCAGATCAAACTGCTCCTTTAATGCTCCTAAAGGAGCAGTTTGATCAGGGTCTAGACCTATGACACACACTACTGTATTTACCCTAAGACAGACATCACGAAAACCTGCCTATATAATATTGACCCCCTTAAACCCCTTTTATATAGTAAAACTGGGGTTTACAAGGGTATACATTATTTTTCTTATTTCTGTCCAAAAACATAGATTGTGGGTACTCGTTAGAACTGCCTCACCTCACTGAGGCGGTTCTAACGAGTACCCACAATCTGTTTTGACCAGAAGCATGAGAAATATAAAAATGTTTATCTGAAATTTTTCATTTTTTTGGTGGTTAAAATGTTTATTATATTTGAATAGGTGTGTTTTCGTAATGCATGCCTGAGGAACCAGTGTAGACCCTGGTCAGATATTACATTCTATGATACATGATCAGGATCTTTACTATCTGACAGTCTCCAGCAGTTGTTAGTTATATCAACTGATAACCAAATGGACTTGCTTAAAGGCTCCATATTCCTCAAAAATAGATATTTTACCATCCAAGAAAGGTTTAATAAATTGATATATGGTATTAATACAATCATAAAATGTGGCTCCTGACAGCCTGTAAAATTTCAGTTAGTCTCTCGTTCTTGAAATTCAATGATTTTTCGTCGTATCTCTGAATTAATGTTGGCAACATTAATTCAGAGGTATGATAAAAAAAATCATTTCATTTTTGATCCAGTTCAAAAACGAGAGACTAACTGAACTTTTACAGGCTCTCAGATGCCACATTTATTAAACCTTCCTTGTATAAAAAAATGTCTATTTTGAGGAATATGGAGCCTTTAACCTTTACCACTCTCTGGGCAAAATATGCAAATGACAAATTCATGATATGTTTCTTATTTTCTCTGAAAACAGGCTTTGACATTTCATGCAACTATTTCCTCATAAGACACTTTGCATGAAATGTTAAAGTCTGTTTTCTGGGAAAAATAAGAAAAAATATTTCAAAATGTCATCTGCTGAAATTATTACCCAGCATGCTAAGCATTAAATTTTAGTATTTTAGTAATTGTATGTATGGCAAACAGTGTAGACCCTGATCAGATACTGCATTCTGAGGGTTATTATGGTATATTTATGGTAATTATGGTACCACAATAAATACACTTCCCCATACTCCAACAGTGAAGCCCAAGACCAGCCTACACAGGAGGCCAGACTGGAACATTCCATAACTATAGATAAGAAGCATTTTTCAATTATGAAATAAGCCAGTGCACAACAAAAACTACAATAAGATCTGTGTCATCTGCAAAGTCTCAGATCAATCTGTACATCCACCCAGTACCCAGTATGACAAGGGTTCTTGTCCATCCCTCTTTGCATAGCCTGGGGCAGTAGACGGCACATGCGATCAGACTGCGCGGACGCACAGGCTGATCTGAGTCTTCGCTGGTCGCAAATTCTTATTGTAGAGTTTGTCATGCGCTGGCTCCGAATATTAATATTTCTCTTATTCCCTCTTGTAAACATAATTATGTTGTGGGTAGATATTGGAATCCAATGGGTACCCACAACATACATGTATGTTTTTATGGACAACTAAGGTTTTTTGAGAATTACGTTTTACAGACATTAAGAAAACATGCCTATTCAAACATATAGAAAATTTCACCTCCAAAAACTGAAAATTTTCAGACATAAAACTGATATTTTTTATTTCTGATCAAAACATAGATTGTGGGTACTCATTAGAACTGCCTCACTGGGGCATTTCTATTGAGTACTTACAATCTATGTTTTTGATCAGAAATAAGAAAAAAAATGTATACTCCTGTAAACCCCAGATTTACTATATAAAAGTGGGGTTTATAGGCATGTTTTTCGAGATGGAATTATGTTTTGATGGAAAATTAAGAAAAATGTTTGTCTTGATAATCTCATTATCTGGAGCTATGGAGACTGTCTCCTGTCACCACAAACATTCCACAAGTACTCACTGAGTAGAAGAACAGTGAAGAGCCTGGCAGGACTCCACAGATGCTTACTCTAGACTTGGAGAAGCTCTTGGTGAAAGAGTAAAAATAGCTCTAGATACAGTGGCTACCCATCTTTCTCAATTCTCCATGAAAACATAAAATTATGCTACCGGTATTGTTTATAATGTCTTACTTTGACAATTCTAATAAACATCATGGTCCATAAGTATTGTCTAAGAAACAGTTCTAACAAATACCTATACCATAATAACCTTAAGTATTGGGACAGACAGGCCTGAGCAAACAGTGTAGACCCAGATCAGACACCGCAGAATGTGGTGTCTGATCAGGTCTTCACTGCTTGCCACTCAGTCTAACAGGTTTTAGACTTATCAACAGGTAGTAAAAAGGACAGATTCAAATATTAGGATAAGAATGGTGAGGTGTTTAAAACTGTCCCAATCTTTAAGGTAAATACGGTAACATGCTTTCAAGGAAAAATAAGAAATATATTGTTTGAAACAAAAAATCTTATTATCTAGAACTATAGAAAAATGTTGACTCCTCTGCTATGGCCTCAAACAGTGTTAGTCCATAGCTCCAGAAAACTGGTGCATCTATAAAATTCTTTTTCTTATTTCTTCATGAAACATATGTTGTGGGTAATCATTAGAAGTGCCTTGCCACGGCGCTTCTAATGAGTACCCACAATGTATGTTTTCATGGAGAAATAAGAAAAATATCGGCAATATTTGGTTGAAAAAAAGATACCTCATCTGGAGCTATGTTTAGAGCAAGATTAATCACAGCAAACTAAATTATGTGAAATGAATACAAGTGTACATACAAGAAATGGGCTGTGTCATGCCGAAAGAGAATTTAGCACATATGCAAACAGCTTTGCCCAGATCAGTCTGTGCATCTACACAGTTTAATCAAGAAATCTCCTTTTTATCAGATACCGTTGCATTTATCCACTCTTGATGTGGGCAAAAGGCGAAGCTTGTTATCAGACTGTGCAGCTGTGTATGTTGATCTAAGTCTTTACTGTCTGTATGTGCCCTCAGGCCTCTATTGGCATGGTACAGTTGAAATAATAAAGCAGACATACATGTATCACACTTTCCCAAAATATTCAGACAGACTGCCAGCAGTATGATCAGGGTCTGCACTGTAGTAGGGCTGCAATGGGTCCAATACCGGTTACTCAAGCACCTCAGTCTATCCAAGACTTGAGTACTCAATTATGGGAGGCATGGGCTGGGTTACTACCCAACCAAGACTTGAGTACTCAATTATGGAAGGTATGGGCCTGGGTCACTGGGTTATATTACAATAGGGTCCATATATGAAGAGTGCTGCCCTTCATTCATGGCTTTGAATCTGAAACATGGACTCAATCTGGCTTCTGGTACCTGAGTTCTTATTGCAGCCCTAACAGGTAGTCAAATGAGCTTGTTCAAATTTCAGAATGAAAGACAGTAAAGAGAAGGCCCCAAGGTTACAAAACTTTTTTCATGCACAATAGTTGGCATTTTCATATTTATTAGCAGAGAAATTTTCATGCTCAGCTATGTTTAGTAAGAAAGAATTTACAATTGTCAGTAATTTGAGATTTATTAGCCAGACAAATTGCATGCTCAGCTGAGTTGAGCATTAAAAAAAATTAATAACCTCGGGGGCCAGTGTACAAATCTTAGGGTAAGCATTGTAGACCTTGCATGCTTTAGAGAGGGAGGAGGGATAGCTGGATACACTTTTATTTTTCCATCACTTTTATTTTTATGGAGACAACTAATATGACTTTCTGTTTGCTTTCCTGCGCCCCAAGACCCTTCTGAAAGGGGCTATTCCCAAAGGAAAACATTTGCTCCCCTTTGGCGCAAATTCTTCCCTTTTAAGAAAGACCACTTGTCAGGCAAAACAATTCTGACAGGGCTGCAATTATTGAAAGTGTATCCATTCCCTTTAACATTCTACACTCTGTAGGCCACAAATAGTGGAGGACAAGAGAATTTTTTGTGCTTTTCCTGAGAAAAACAAAACAAAAACACTCTTGCCAAAGGATCATACAGCATTTTTTTTTTTAGAAAAAGACAGCCTAACATTTCACTCAGACTGATGCCTCAGACTGATGCCAAAGGTGATGTCATTTTCTTAAAATAAGACAGCCTAACATTCACTCAAACTGTTGCCAAAAATGATGCCATAAAAGAGGACCCAACAGTTCACTCTGAAGGAGATGCCATTTTCCTGGAAAAACAGAGCTCAACATTTTATTCAGAATGTTACCAAAGGCAATGCCATTTTCCTAAATACAGAGGGCTCAACATTTTGCTCAGACTATTGCCAAAGGTATGCCATTTTCCTAGATACAGAGGGTTCAACATTTCACTCAGACTGTTGCCAAAGGCAATGCCATTTTCCTAGAAATAGAGGGCTCAACACTTTACTCAGACTGCTGCCAAAGGCAACACAAATTTTCCAGATACAGAGGGCTCAAAATTTCACAAAGACTGTTGCCAAAGACAATGCCATTTCCCTAGCTATAGAGGGCTCAACATTTCACTCAGACTATTGCCAAAGGCAATGCCATTTTCCCAGAATAGAGGGCTCAACATTTTACTCAGAAGACTGTTGCCAAAAACAATGCCATTTTCCTAGATACAGAGGGCTAAACATTTCATTCAGACTGTTGCCAAAGACAACGCCATTTTCCTAGAAATAGAAGGCTCAACATTTCACTCAGACTGTTGCCAAAGTCAATGCCATTTTCCTAGATATAGAGGGCTCAGCATTTCACTCAGACTGTTGCCAAAGGAAATGCAATTTTCCTAGATATAAAAGGCTCAACATTTTACTCAGACTGTTGCCAAAGGCAATGCTATTTTCCTAGAAATAGAAAGCTCAGACTGTTGTAAAAAGCAATGCCATTTTCTAGAAACAGAGGGCTCAACTTTTCGCTCGGACTGTTGCCAAAGAATATGCCATTTTAAACTTTTACTTTTTTCTCAGCAAAGGGAGCATTTTTAATACTGTATATTCTCACAGTAGTGCTTGGCCTGCAATTAAATTCAAGTCATCTAAAGAGAAGATTTGAATAAAAAATCTAACAATTAAAGGACTAATTAAAGGACTCATACCTGTAGAAAATAGGGATAGCAGGAGAAAAGTTTTCTTAATTCTCTTTGAAAACATACGCTGTGGGTACTAATTAGAAAAGCTAAGAAGCGCATCGCTAAGGCACTTCTAATAAGTACCAATAACATATATTTTATTGGCAAAATAAGAAAAATATCAACAATTTTTACCTGAAAAACAAATCATCTTTGGAACCATGATGGACCAATTGCAATCAAATGAAATGCTGAACATTATCATCAAGGAAATAAGAAGCAAACAGAATGCCCACTAATTGTTGTCTACAGCATGGTGAAGGGACCAGTCAACAAGAATGGATGGTTAATTACCCGAATGATTTGGGCACCCGAATACCTTAACAAACTTTTCCAAAATTATAATAGGTCCATGTGACTAACTGTTGATGTGTCTAGAAAGTGGTGGCTGAATGACAAACTGTGCAGACACAGATCAAACTGCTCTTCAGGAGCTATCTAATCTTGGTCTACACTGTTAAGTCAGTTTGCCTGTTAGAATATAGGTAAAATAACATAATATTAAATACATTCAATCCAACACAAATTATCTGTCACTACAATGGAAGAAATTATGTACTTATGTGGCACAAACTTTAACCGAATTGAATCACAAAAAAAGGTACCTTTAGCTGTAAATGTGAACAGTGTTCACACAATGCCAGTTTTGTCCTTGAATATTCACTAAAATATTCTACAGGAACTATCGTATTTACCTTAGACCTGAGCAAACAGTAGACCCAGAACAGATGCAGCAGTCTGCAGCATCTGATCAGGGTCTACTCAGTTTGCCACTCAAAGCTATGTTCAAACTTATCAATCATTAATCAAATGTATTTGTTCAAATTTAAGGACAAGTATGGTAGGGAGTTAAAGTTTCAAAATATTCAGGGTAAATACGGCATGTTTCTGTACAGGATCTATGAAGGCACAGATCAATCCACCCAAATGGGTAGGTTGGCCCCGAGGTTATAAAACTTTTTTCATGCTCAACTCAACTGAGCATGAAATTTCACCTGGTCATAAAAATACCAACAATTAAAAAAATTTTCATGCTCAACCCAGCTGAGCATGCTCAGCTGAGTTCAGCATGAAAGGTTTTAAAAAATTGTATGTTAAGATTTATAAGCAAAATGAATTTCATGCACAGCTGAGTTCAGCATGAAAAAAGTTTTATAACCTCGGGGCCTGATCTTCATTTTCACTGCTAACGTATCTCAAAGGCAACTTTTCTTTGTGGCACAACTCTTTAACAACATATGTAACTACTACTATTTGTAGGCGAACATCAAAATGGATTTACAAATAACAATTATCACACAATCTATAAATCAGCACTTATTCAATATAAAATTCAAATAAATAAATTATACCATATCAACCCTAAATATATGCCCAGGTATGCCTGAGCAAACAATGTAGACCAAGATCAAATTAGTAATAATGTTTTCAGAGAAAACAGATGTCTCCCCCTGCCCACCAACCCTTCAGTATTTCTACTGCTGTGACTTTTGAAAATTAAAGTCATGGTCACCAAAATCTAAACAGCTCTTTGTTATGTCCCAATTACATGTCCATGAAAATTTGGTAAGAATCCAACCACTGCTTCACATGATATTGTATAGATAAGAAAGTGCCATGCCAACTCCAATGCACACGCCAATGGGATCCTCACCAAAAATAATATGTCCCCCTTCTCATAGGTGGGGACATGACCTGGGTCCACACTGGTTGCCATTCAGTCAGTATTTTTACGGCTTAATCAAAGTCCAATAGACCTGTCCAAATCCCAAGACTGATATGATATGATGAGGTACAGCTATATGCAAATATTTAGGGTTATAATGGTAATGCTCCTCTTACATGTATAATATGGACTGTGTCAAGATAAAAGGGTTCAGCAAATATACAGACATGGAAAGCCTAGTTCAGCCTGAACATCTGCTGTGCAGTCTGAACAGTCCTCACCATTTGCCTATAGAAGTACTGTAAACCAATTTTCCTTCAGAGGGAGAAACTTTTGCTGTTCAGCAAAGGTCGGAAAAATCTCAGTAATTGCTTTGAGACTTCCAGGGCCCAGTTGTTCAAAGCGTCGTAAGCTTAACGAGCTCGTTAAGGGTCATTTCGTTAACTGTTTTAGTGGATTCAATATACAATATTCTGATATTTTTTGCTGAAAAAATGTGAGTAGCTTTTGCACTGCAAAAGCTACTCACATTTTTTCAGCAAAAAATTTCAGCATATTTGCGTATCACTCGATGTAAATTTTAACGATACGTTAACTAACGACATCGTTAGTTTCCAACAACTGGGCCCTGAATGCCACTATATACGACACAGCTATATCATATTTGACAATGGGTTGGTGTCTTACATCCCTTTCAACATTATTTAAGCCATATCAAGATATTGTGGGTGATAATGAAAGGCTCTGCGCAATGAAGCACCATACAGTCATGAGCTTAATTCCATCTCCAGCAGGATTTAACCCTTGTCATGCTGAATAAATTAAGATGCCACGCCTACTTCTAATTTCCAGCCAATCAGATTACTTGATCCGGGTTTTTGATAGAAATTCACATTTTTAATGACAAACACTGCTTCTTCAGAAGCCAACTGATCTGGATCTACACTGTTTGCTCAGACAGGGCATGTCATGTTCAGCAAGAGAAGGGTAAAACCCGGTACCTAGTGATATGAAGCCAGCGGTGCTAACCACTCGGCCACCTTGACACTTCTACAATCATATTTACCCTAAGTATTGAGACAGACAGCTGTCACATGAGAAAATGACCCTTATCACATATACAAAGAATGAAGGCCCAGATCAGCCAGTGCATTTGCCATCTGATAAGGGCCTTCCAGGTCTTCTTACAGTATATTTGGCTACTGTAGGATAGAACACTATTATTGGGATTCAAAGCAACAATCATGTTAACTAAATAACCATGTTCCTTAGATCAAAAATTTATAGATTATATAGAAAAAATGACCATACATGGTCATTTTTCTATATGATCTATACATTTTTGCTTGGATATAATCTAAATCTAAAATGATCTAATACTGAAACATGTTATAGAGCTTCAAGTGCATTGCTGAATAGAGAGTAATCAGACTGCAGAATGCACAGACTGATCTGCATCATCGCTAGGTAAACATCAAAAGGTACACTTTCTCATGGTGCTGTGCCTATTCTGTCTACTTTCAGCAGGTTAAGGGCTGGCATTCATTATGTTAAGCATGGTATGCAAGCCTGTTGCAATAGGCTTGCATACCATGCTGAACACAATGAAATGTCAGCCTTTAACCTGCTAGACAATGTTTTAGCATATTTCCCTAAGTATTCGAACAGACAGGCGTGAGCAAACAGTGCAGACCCAGATCAAATGCCACAGAACAAGGAGTCTGCTCAGGGTCTACACTGTTTGCTGCTCATCCAGCAGCCTTTAGTCACATCAATATATATTAAAACAGCCTTGTACGAATTTTGCAAAAGTAAGGAGTTAAGCTGGCCAATATTTAGGGTATAAACGGTAAAATAAAGTTCTTATTTTTTTCTTGAAAACTGTCTTCAACATTTCTCCTTCAGAGAAAATCTGCATGAAAAAATCAGGCATTTTTTCCCATGAAAAACAGGAAAAAAAGTCACTCTTGTCACATAATATTTGCATAAAGTATTCAGACATTTTAATTCCTTGCCATACTTGTCCTAACTTTGAACAAGTCTAAATGTCTCTTAAATTTCTTGGATGAGAGGCAAAAAATGCAGATCCTGGTCGGATTCTACACTTAGTGGCATCTGATCTGGGTCTCCAGTTTGCTCAGACCTGTCTGTCTAAATACAGTCGACTCTCGATATCTCAAATTCCAAGGGACTCTCTGAAATACTTCAAGATATCCGTACCTCGACACATCAGATTTACAGAGTTCAGGAAAAATAAATTCGATTAACAACATTTAATAAATATATATGAATTGGACTCTTGAAGTTAGAGATATTTTGAAAATATTGTGGAAAAGAGGAGAAATTGCTCCTTAGGAGCAATTTCTCCTCTTTTCCACAATATTTTGTTACCTGTTATTAGATTTTCATGTTTAGGCAGGGACCAGATTTTCACTTCAAGATAAGCGGTTATTCGAGATAAGAGAGTTCGAGATAGCGAGAGTCGACTGAAAACACAGCATACTCATTTCAACTAGAACATTTTCAAATTTAAGCATAAAAACCAAAAGCACACATTCTGTCTTACAACAAACAAAAAAAAGATGCATACTTTATTATATTTATTGCAATATAACCAGTATATTGGCACAATATTGCACCCCTGATTTCAAACATGCATAAATATTGTTGTACCAGTTCCATTTGTTCTAATAATAGCCGCATCATGTAATGTACATCTTTTCTCAATGGCCAGCCAGATTTTTTTTCAATCAAAAAGTATAAATACCTTTCTTAATTCTCCACAAAAACATGTTATGGGTACTCATTTGAAATGCCTCAGTGAGGTGCTTCTAATGAGTACCCACAATATATACTTTCCCGATGAAATAAGAAAAATCATCTGGGCCGCACCATGCAAAAATGTGTCTTCTGGCATATGCAGACAGTAAAGGCCCAGATCAGACTGCGCATTAGCGCAGTCTGATCTGGACCTTCACTGTCCGCTAATAGAATCATTGGACACTATAGAATGTATAAATGGAGCACAAATGCCTAGATGAGGCTTTACACATGCCCGGGATGAATCTGAATCATTGCATTATGAGCATGCTAAAAGACACATTTTTATTTGGTGTGGACCATCTCAACATGCCCCTTTTCCTGGAGCTATGATTATCGGTGGAAAATGAAGGTCCAAATCAGAGTTCCCTAGTCTATCATGGCCCTTTTACATGTGATGTGGCTCCTATCTAGGCCTTTAGAATACAATCTTATTCACCATAAATCAACACTACTTGAGATCAGCATGGTATTCGCTTAGATGTGCCACCGGGCCACCGACAGCCGTCTGCGAGCATCGTCGTACTAAGTCCTCGTAGGAACGTCCATGAAGAAAGCACACTAAAGTAACAGTCATATTGTCACATCCCAATCCCCCCATTTGGCAATCTGGAGCTAGACATCGTGTCATAAGTTCTTCACATATCTGAAACAAGATTTTTGTTTCTGTTGAGGTTTTACAGCCCAGTCAACCCAATGGGGTCATGTTGAGCGTGGTCAGTTCACCTAACCACACTTTTACTAGGCAAACTTAGTCCTCTAAGCGGTTAACCAGTATTGTGCACATTCTTTTGCCAGAAACTGACAACTGCCCTTCTTGAATCAGCAGAAGGGAGCAAATAACCACAGAAAATATTTCATGATCAAATCTCCACAAAATAATGTTGATGACCCAGCGCGGGTCAAACTGAAACAAGATTATTAATATAACTCATCTTCAGTATCGCTGCATGCAATATACATTATCACTTCAGTGTTGGGATCTGAACCCATTTGTTCAAAGCATCGTTAGCTTAATGAGCTCATTAGTGGTCAAAATCTTAACTGTTCTAGTAAGTACAATATCTAATTCACAGGTATTTTTGCTGAAAAATGTGAGTAGCTTTTGCAAATGCAAAAGCTACTCACATTTTTGCAGCAAAAATATTAGCAAATATGCCATATTAAGTGATTAGAGTTTGAATAATATGTACAGTAACGACATTGTTAGTTTTGAACAACTGGGCCCTGATTCACTGAATTTCATAAAGTGGATATTCCCACATCACAGGATTACAGAAGATGCTTGCACCTTGTAATATCCTGAGATCTGAGAACAGTTATGAGATGTGATAGAGAGATTCAGGTCATGTTACTATGGTAATAATGCATTCCAGTTCTTGTGAAATGACACATCAACTCTTGTGGGTCATTTTGTGTTGTCTCCAAGAGTAAGGAAGTGACAGAAGAGGTAGTAGATGAGAGGAAACTTAAATGAGCCAGCCCACGACAAAACCTACAAGATCTGTGTAACCAGCCAAGACTCAGATCAACCTGTACATCCACCAAGTATGACAAGGGTTTTTGTTTATCCCTCTTTGGATAGCCTGGAGGCTGTAGAAGGCACACATGTTGAGCAAAGATTGATCAGACTGCATGGATGGGCAGTCTGATCTGAGTCTTTGCTTGTCTTTGTAGGTTTTGTTGTGCGTTGGTTTAAATAGAGAAAGACGAGGAAAAAAAACTTGCAACAGTGCAGAAACAGAAGAAATACCAAACTCCCCCTTCCCCAACATGCTACAAGTACTTGTGACCTTGAAATGAGGTCAAGGTTATCAAAATCAAATCAACTACACTGACCCAGTTTTGTATCTATATAAGAGCCTGTCCTAATCCACCCATTGGTTCAGGAACAGACTGAACAAAAAACTGTTTTAGGGTCAAAATTTGATAATCTTTGGAGAGCTGTGGCCCTGAAAATGAGGTCAAGGTCAATGAAACCTTATTAGCCCTTGGTCGGTTGATTTAGAGTTTAACTGCCCAGTCAACACTATTGTCGAGTTGGTCAGTTTACGTAACCACACTTTTCCTGCACAAGCAGTTAGCCAGTACTTGTGGACATTCTTTCACCAGAAACTGATAACTGCCCTATTTGAATCAATGGTCGCCCTATCTGAATCAATGGCTGTCTTATCTGAATCAATGGAAGAGAGAGAATGATCGTAGAAAATATTTCCTGATCAATCTCCAGGGAAGAATGTCACTGGACCAGCGGAGTTTGAACCTGCCACCTGATCACCAGTCCGACTGAGCCATCGAGGCCGGCTTAACTAGTCATTGGGATATCCCAGTGATATATAACTGCAAGTTAAACAATTTGTGTTTGTGTTGAAGTTTTTTGGCCTAGTCAACCCAAAGGAGTCATGTCAAGCGCGGTCAGTTTACCTAAACACACTTTTACTGAGCAGGCTTAGTCCTCTAAGCGGTTAACCAGTATCATACACATCCTTTAGCCAGAAACTGACAACTGCCCGTCTTGAATCCGCGGAAGGGAGAGAATGACCATAGAACACATTTCATGATCAATCTCCACCACGAAAGAATGTTGCTGATCTGGCAGGGATCAGCAACCTCCTGATCACCAGTTGGATGGCCATCCAACTGAGCCACCAAGGCCGGCACGAGTTTGATGAAAATTCACCAACTGGCTCAAAAGATTTAGAGTACAGAAGCTGTCGCACCATTTCAAACAATACATTAAACCTCTAGAATAGCTGACAAACTAAAACAGCTGTCAAATTGATCTAGATCTCTAACACAGTTCAGCACAGTAATAATAATGTTTTCTATTTTCAAGTATATACTTACAATCTCTGGATCCATTCGTTGAGCAATTCTAACCCGTACAAAATCCACAACTTCCTGATTGGTTAAAACATCCCATATACCATCACAAGCAAGAACCACAAATTCATAGTCTGTGTTGATGGTCCTTTCTTGTACATCAGGGAATGCTGCAATGAAATATACTACGCTTTAGTAATGACCACTTAAACTGAATATTGGGGCAAACATGGTACATGTATGTTGAAACTTCTATGTTTAAGGAGATTTGAATATACTTGGGCTGTTTTGTTGTTTTTTTATTTGGGTTTTACTGCCCTTTCAAGAATATTTCACTTATATCAAGCCGATTGTTCATCAAAGGTGGGCAAAAACTGGAGAACCCAGGGAAAAACCACCTGACCATCCCTAAGCAGAACTTGACTTTCCCAGGTGACCCGAGCTAGGCATGAACCACAGTGGTGAGAAACCTAATGGACTAAGAGTCAACTCTCCTATCCACTGGGCTCAGGGGCCCGCCATACTTGGACTTTCCTTTGGGGATATGTCTTTTTGTAAGTCTGAATGGACAAGAACCAGAAGTGCACAAACTGGACCCAAACAGCAAGATCAATACACCAGAACATGTTCCAATTTTATCTAATAAATTGAACTAGCTATGAAAAAGTATGACATTTCAAATATGTAGAATAGTAAATTTGTTAAGCTGAACCCTTTAATGCAATAATATTTCAGCACACAACATATTGAAATATTTATCTTGTTTTTCCCAAAAAACAGGTTTTGACATTTCACATAAATTGTCTCCAAAAGAGACAATTTGCATGAACTGTCCAATCCTGTTTTCCAGGAAAAAATCAGAAAATATTGTCAATTTGTGGTCAGCTGAATTTGCCCAGAAAGTGGTACATGTTAAAGACAGAAACTGATGTCATTAAAACAATAACCAATCAAAAACCACAAAACAAAGTACATGTGTAATTTACTTAATATATATTCATATATGTTTATATTCATATATGTTTAAGCAACCAGTAGTTAAATCAGTTTGCCGCCTAGTTTGTTCTTGGCGTTCCTGACTGAGAGGCATGAAAATCTGTTCCAAAAACAATTAGAGTTTGGTGTTCTCAAGTTATGTTACTGTTATTTGTGTGATTATCCTAGTTTGTTTGTTGTTAGTTGGGTTTTACGTCGCTTTCAACAATCTTTCAGACAAATCATGATGGCATCTGGATGTGGCAGGGAGCTCAATGTTCACTTTTAGAGTGCTGTCTCAATAAAATATGCCCCAGACACATGGCATGATATTCCACCCTGTCACATTATATTGACACCAGGCTGACAAGATCCAGCTCTACTTTCTTAATGCTGAGTGCCAATCAAAAGAGCAGCTAGTACCATTTTTTAAAGTCTTTGGTATGACTTGGCCAGGGCTCAAACCTGCAACCTCCTGGTCACAAAGCAGATGCTCTACCAACTGAATCACTGTGCTGGAACATGTGATTATCCTATACAAGAGTTAGCAAGAACATAGCACCTAGGGGCACCCTTGGAGATTTTCAATTATTTTTACAAGGAAACAGCTTTTGTGACTTCCTGATTGATTTCCTACACACCAAGCCCTTTCTGCAAAGGGGTCAAATCTAGAGGAAGAAAATCCCATTTACAGTACAGCCCTTTTCAGAAAGGAGTTAAAATAATTTTGACCGAGCTGCTTCCCACGAAAGTATATCCATCCCTCTTAACCCTTGTCTTGCTGAATAAATTCAGATGCCACACCCGCTTCTAATTTTCAGCCAATCAGATTGTTTGATCTGAATTCTTGCTATAAGTACACACACTTAATGGCAAACAGTGCAGATCCAAATCAGTTGGCTTCTTCAGAATCTACACCGTTTGCAAAGGCAGGGTATATCCGGATTCAGCAGGACAAGGGTTAAGATTTTTCTAGCTATAAAAGTAAAGGCCCTGATTGGACCAATCACAAGCACAGATTGCTCTGGGATTTTACTATTTACATATTACCAGCACATGACAAAACCAACAAAATGGCATGTGCACCCAGTTTCAGGTATGTCTGGCTATGAGATTTATTCCTAGAGAAAAATGGTTGGACTATTTGCAAACAGTGGAGATCCTGATCAGACGTCACATTCTACAGCTTCTGATCTGCGTCTGCACTGTTTGCCAATTACCCTTTTAGGAATCTCCAGACTACAATGGGTTAAAGCTGTAACTATTTGTTCTTCTGGACTGTCTACACTGTAAGCTCAAGTTTGTTTGTCTCAATACTTAGGATAAAATTATGATAGATATTAAAGCTGTAACTCATACCTGTGACTATCTGTTCTTCTGGACGTTTCTTATCATTTTTCTTAAATACAAAATCTCCTAAAGCTCTGGATAATGCTAGATTACCTGTAAAAATAAAGTACCAAAGTGAGCACTGATAAATGTAACAACTTTTTAATGCTTAGAATGCTGGAAAAAAATTTCAGCGGATGACATTTTGAAATATTTTTCTTATGTTTCCCACCAAATAGAATAAGACATTTCGTGCAGACTGTCTCCTCTAGGATAGAGTGATAAAGTGTGAAGTTTTACAGCATAAGACAAAGTTATACAGCTTCATTTATTTTTGTTTCCAATGCCAAAATTACCCCCCTAATATCATACATGTGAAGATTTAAAGGAATGGACATATTTTCAGGGGAGGCAACTATGTCAATGTTTCTACCCTTCTGAAAAGGGGTCTACTTTAAATGAAAAGACTTTGCTCCTATTGTAACAAATCCATTTCACTACCAGCTGATGTCTAAAATTCTGCTAGATGAGTGGCAAACAGTACAGAACCTGATCAGAAATGGCAGAATGCAGTGTCTGATCTTGGTCTACACTGTTTGCTTCGGCCTATCTGTCCTAATATAAAGGGTTAATGTGATACCTACCATTAACTCTGTTAAACTCCACCCATCCTCCAGCTTGTATAATTCTGCGAGTCTCTGCCTCATTGCCTGGTTTATGGTCATGTGAGAGAGGCTCTGCCTTTCCCTTTACACTAGCTATTGCACGCGAGTCCCCTACATTGCCCTGAAGAAAACAAATAGTTTATAAGTAGATTAACTCTTGAAGTGATAATTACAACTGCAATGACAATGCAGAAACAGAAGAAATACTAAAATGCCCTCTTCTCTAACCTGCTTCCAGGCCCTTACCACCATACCCCAGACAAGGTAAGAGAGGGTTGTTTATTTGGAGTTACGCAGCCAAGCAACACCATTAAGGTCATGTTGAGCCAGTCAGTTAGCCTATTCAAAAGGCCTTAGTCCTCTAAGTGGTTAACCAGTACTTAGTGCACATACTTTTGACAGTAACTGACAGTTGCCCTTCTAGAATCAGCAGAAGGAGAATGACAATAGATATTATTTCATGATCAATCCCCAAAATAATTACTGTAAATGTCCTAAAATTTTGTATACCAAAGAGTCTAACAAAATGGCATATGCAAACAGTGCAGACCCAGATCAAACTACTCCTGAAGGAGCAGTCTGATCAGGGTCTATACTGTTTGCCATTCCACTAAGTATTTTGAGTAAAATTTAGGCAAAAAAAAAAGTATGGAATAAAGTGTTTGAAATTTTAGGACATTTACCCTATGTGGCAGAGTTGGGTTTCAACTTGTGAGCCCTGGTTCTGCAGTCAGATACGCTACTGACCGAGCAAGGAGCCCAGTTTTTTGGGGGTTTTCTGGGGTTTTTTTGTTGTTGTTTTTTTTGTTTGTTATTTCTCCAATAAAACGTGTAATGAGTACTCATTGGAACAGCCTTGGTGGGATCATTACAATGAGTACCAAAAAACATGCTTTTATAGAGAATTAAGAAAATGTCAGCATCTTTTGGTTGAAAAAAGCTGTATTAACACTTGTCCCGCTGACTCTGGATATACCCTGCCTTTGCAAACAGTGTAGATCCAGATCAGTTGGCTTCTGAATAAGCCAATTGATCTGGATTTGCACTGTTTGTCATTAAGGATGTGAATTTGTATCAACAACCTGAATCAAGTAATCTGACTGGCTGAAAATTAAAAGTGGGCATTGCATCTTAATTTATTCAGCATGGCAAAGGTTAACCTTAAAAGTTCAGCAGATGACAAATTGATGATATTTTTCTTATTTGTCACAGAAAAGTGCTCTGACATTTTATGCAAACTGTCTCCTAAGGAGAAAATTTGCATAAAATGTCAACAATGCAAACTGTCTACTGAGGAGACAGTTTGCATGAAATGTTAACCTACTTTCAATGAAAATGATGAAAAATATTTCAAAATGTCATCTGCTGCTAGCTAAGAGTTAACACAATGTAATATACTTACACAGTATAATTTATTGTTCTTTATCAATACTACCACAGCAGTAGTACCTGCCAATTCATCTTTCATTGTGTCATCTGAAAGGGAAATAAGAAGTTTGTGATATAAATGAAATTGATACACTTTCAAGGGAGGCAACTCTGTCAAAATTGTTTTGTCTCCCTTCTGAAAATGGGTCTACCCTAAAAGGAACAAATTTGGGGAGGGAATTCTTTGCTTTTAGGGTAAACCCCTTTTCAGAGGAGCAAATTCTTTCCTTTTAGAGTAGATCCCTTTTCATTAGGGGTTCAGTGTCAGGAAACAAACAGGAAGTTACAAAAATTGTCACCCTTGTTAAAATGTACCAAGTGTCTCTAGCCCACTTGATTTCATTAAAATTGCTACAGGAAGTGTCTTAGTATGCTAGAATGGTATTAGGTGATCCTTTTTCATCTACTTATTTATTACCTGGTCATAAAATAATGGTCATATGCTTATAACAGACACCATAGACAATCAGACCAGTAAATGTTGGTTCTTTGAAGTTAAGCTGAAATCTATGTACAAATGTACCACGTACCAGTACATAAATCCCACATTCTAACCAAAACCTGGGCCCAGTTGTTCAAAGCTAACGATGTCATTAGTTAATGATTCGTTAAAATTTACGAGTGATACGCAAATATGCTGAAATTTTTTGCTGAAAAAATGTGAGTAGCTTTTGCAGTGCAAAAGCTACTCACATTTTTTCAGCAAAAAATATCAGAATATCGTACATTGAATCCGCTAAAACAGTTAACGAAATGACCCTTAACGAGCTTGTTAAGCTAACGACGCTTTGAACAAACGGGCCCTGTTTGCTTAACCAAGTGTAAATAGAAAACCCTAATTATGCAATCACTAATAAAGATACAGATGGTATAGTGACAAGCAAATTAGTACCTTATCACTTGTGAAAATATGAAAACTCAGATCAGTCTACACATAAAAATGTTTGAATTCCATATACCATATTCGACAAAATTACCGCACCATGCGCTTATTACGGGTATGTAAAACATGTATTTACAACTAAGGGAATACTTAAAAAAAGATTAGCGAAGGACTTGTCAAATGATGCTGATGCGATCTTTCTGTGTTTTTCTTCCTCATTTTCTGTATAAAAGCATATGTTGTGTTATTTGAAGAGCCCCACCAAGGCCCTTCAAATGAGTACCCACAACATAGGTTTTATACAGAGAAATGGAGAAAAATCATCCTAAAATTATCATCAAATACTCCTCCTTAACAAGTCTTTTGTATCCATTACGAAAACACGCCTATTCAAATACACTAAAAATTTTACCACCAAAAAATGGCAATTTTTCACAAAAATTCTGATATTTTTCATATTTCTGCTCAAATCATAGATTGTGGGTACTTGTTAGAACCGCCTCGATGAGGCAGTTCTAACGAGTACCCACAATCTAGGTTTTGAGCAGAAATAACAAAAATAATGTATACCCCTGTAAACCCCAGTTTTACTATATAAAAGTGGGGTTTAAGGGAGTCAATATTATATAGGTTTGTTTGTGTTGATGTTTTACGGCCCAGTCAACCCAATGGGGTCATGTCGAGCGCGGTCAGTTTACCTAACCACACGTTTACTGGGCAGGCTTACTCCTCTAAGCGGTTAACCAGTATTGCGCACATTCTTTCGCCAGAAACTGACAACTGCCCTTCTTGAATCAGCCGAAGGGAGAGAATGACCATAGAAAATATTTCATGATCAATCTCCACGAATGAATGTTGCCGACCTCGGCGGGGGTTGAACCCGCGACCTCCTGGTCTCCAGTCGGACGGCGCATCCAACTGAGCCACCGAGGCTGTTGTTATATAGGTATGTTTTCGTGTATCCAATTAAATATTCTGCTCAATTTATCCCTGAAAATGTATGTTCTGGACACAATATATGTTTTCATGGAGAAATAAGACAAATACCAATACAGGACTCTCTGGCTGATAAAACAAAAGCACCTTTTCTATAACTAGGGTGAAATGACAAACATCAAGTGCCCTACATCTTACCTTTGGTCATATCTTCATCTAACTGAAGAAAACCACCTCGGATTGCTTCACCTATTTGGTTTTGAGCTAGAAAATATATAATTTATCATTAATTTAGAGTTCACAAGGAAAAAATATTTTATATTATTATTTATTTACAAGTAATACAGTACATAAAATATGTACCAGTATACGACAAAAATGTTCTCGTTATCTCGAATTCCAAGGGAATCTCTGAAATACTTCGAGATATCCGTAGTTCGACATATCAGGTTTGCAGAATTGAGAAAAAAATAATTTGATTAACCACATTTAAAAAACTGATAGGTAATTGGACTTTTGAAGTTAGAGATATATTGAAAATATTGTGGAAAAGAGGAGAAATTGCTCCTTAGGAGCAATTTCTCCTCTTTTCTACAATATTTTCCATCAGTTGTTAGGTTTTCATGTATAGGCAGGGACCAGATTTTCACTTCGAGATAAGCGGTTATTCGAGATAAGCGAGGTCGAGATAACGAGAGTCAACTGTATCAATTAGAACTGTCAATGATGGGAACTTTTTCATTCTGATATATCGATAGTAAATATTGTGATATAGTGGTATATCAAAACATTAATGTTTACTAGTTTTAAGCAGCACTCCGGCAAACATTCAGGTGAAAGTTAGGAAATGTGGGAAATGGAACATGTAGGTACTCAGATTTTAATGAAAACATGCAAGTATATTGGTTGTGTGACCAAATGTCTAACTCCAAAGCATCAGGTATGTCAGTCAAAGGTTGCTAAGGAAACCAGCATAAAGCATACTTCCCTAGCAACAAAAGGTTTATTTTGAACAAATGGTCAAAAATAATGCAATATTTGCCATGTAGATACATTAGGTAAAACAAATCAACTTTGATATTAGATCTTTTAAAATAGTAGGTAGCTGTCATGTTGAAAGCCTATAATTATGTTATGTCAAAATAACTGTTGTTAATATTTGGAGCATTATATCTGAGTGACAAAAGAAAAGAATAATACTGATACAGCTTTAGTATTCATTTTGTCTGACTATGTTGATTTATATGGTTGGTAAGAGATTGTAAACTATTAAGCAAACACACCAAAAGTAACGTCAACAGAAATATAAGTATGCAGTCTAATTAAGTACATATGAGAAAAGCACAATCAATTTCAGTTATATATACCCAGATGTCCATAGAAACAAATATAAAAACATGCACTGCAAGCCTGCCATCTTTATTTCTTTTTTCAATTTTATGGTGTCAAACTTTATTTCTACATTGAAATAATTTCTAATGTAAACAAATTGATACTTCTAGTTTGTGTTTCAATACAATATCGATGAATAAAAAATATTGATACATCAATTTTGAGATATTTAATGACAGCTCTAATATAAATCACAAACTTGACCAATGCAGAGAAACTTGGCCAATACAGCCAGAACTTGGCCAGTATGACTCAACCAATATCGACTCTGTCTTTTTTGTACTGATAAAACTGACATAATCACTACTGGTCAAATCATATTGGTCCAGTCCGGCTGTACTGACCTGTAAATTTGTCTGTATTAACCAAGTATCTGTTAAGATTTGAACTGACATTAGATCTACAAAAGTTAATAAATGCAATTGTCATTAATCAAAACATTTCATATTGATCCATTTACAGGTTCTCAGTCTATTGTATTGGCCCTTGACCTTCATCCTCAGGTCAATACAGCAGACCTCTGACCTGTAACAGGGCCAATATGAAATTTCTTGACTAGTAACATAATATGATAAATCAAAAGAGCCTGCCAAGATAAAATAAAAAAAAAAAAAAAAAACAGAATAACTCTATACAGGCATAGGGATATTCAGGCCTGAGCAAAAAGTACAGAATGTGGCATCTGATCAATACCAATTCAGTTTTTTTTTTCTGGTTGAAAAATAAAACAGCATCTTATCTATCTACAACTATGATGACTTGTTTGTGCTGAGGTTTTACAGCCCAGTCAACCCAATGGGGTCATGTCAAACGTGGTCTGTTCACCTAATTTAACTTTTACTGGGCAGGCTTAGTCCTCTAAGCCGTTAACCAGTACTGTGCACATTCTTTTGCCAGAAACTGACAACTGCCCTTCTTGAATCGGCGGACTATGATGATATCATAAAAACCAAAATTCCTATATCTTACTTTTGGTAGTATCTTCATCAACCTGAAGAAAACCACCTTTGATTTCTGTGTTGTTTTTTTTTATTTACTGTTTAACTATTGCATAACAACCATTAGTCCAGCATTAGAGTCTGAATTGTAACATACTACATTGTACTGGACTTTTTTGGAGACTGTTAACTACATGTATGATAAGCTGGTTGCATGACTTGTTTTAGTTTGATATTAACCAGAATCTAATTCTAACTGCATGACTATTCTGTGGAATGTTTCTTACAGTCTGCTAGCATGGTTATTTTCTAGATTGCTACCAACAATAGACTGCTAGCCTAACTACTTTCTAGACTGTCAAAGGCTGGCTGCATGACTATCCTCCTGTTTACCTACCACTGAGCAGCTGCATAATTATCAAGATTGTTAACCAAACAAGGCTGATTACATGACAGATTGTTAACCACCACAGTCTGGTTGCATGGTTATTTTCTAGATTGTTAACTTCCATAGTCTATTTTCAAGAGAGACTAAAACAAGCTAGCTGGTTGCAAGACTATTTTCTTCATTGTTGCTAGCCTAATCATTTTCTAGACTCTGGTTTCATAAACATTTTCTGGACTGTTACCTACCATAGGCTGGTTGCATGACAATTTTCTTGTGGAGATTCGTGCTGGCATATTGGGCAACTTTGGCACCTGAAAAATATTAGCAGTAATATATATAGAACTAGAAATGTGTGCAAAGGAAACAGATCCCCCCGCCTGAAAAACTAAACAGAAATTGCTAATGCCTGAAAAACTTAAATACAAATTGCTAACTCCATCTTGGACCTGGACGGAGATGGATGGACAGACAAAGGTAACACTATATGCCCTTTCCACCATTCTTGGAATGGCGGAGGCATAAAAAAGTGAATACCATATCTACCCTATGTATTTTGCCAAACAGAGCAAACAGGGTGGACCTTGATCAGACACTGCAAAATGCAGCATTTGATTGGGGCCTACACTGTTTGTCACTCATCCAGCAATTTTTACACATATCAACTGATAGTATGGTAAATGTCCTAAAATTTTTGAACACTTTATTCCATACCTTCTGGGTTTAAATTGTGCTGTTTATGCAGTTCTTTCTTAACCCTTGTCCTGCTGGACCTGGATATACCCTGCCTTTGCAAACAGTGTAGATCCAGATCAGTTGGCTTCTGAAGAAGCCAACTGGTCTGGATCTGCACTGTTTGCCATTAAGTAAGTGAACTTATAGCGGCAATCCAGATCAAGCAATCTGATTGGCTGAAAATTAGAAGTGGGTGTGGAATCTTGACTTATTCAGCATGACAAGGGTTAAAATACTTAGCTGAATGGCAAACAGTGTGGACCCTGATCAGACTGCTCCTTTAGGAGCAGTCTGATCTGGGTCTACATTGTTTGCATATGCCATTCTGTTAGAACTTTTGGTGTACAAAATTTTAGGACATTTACCGTAAAGTGAAAAAAAAAAAAATCTAGATATCCCTCTTGTCTGGAACTTTTCTAGCTGCATGTCAGCAGCATTTTCTTCATAGCCTTTTACCTTCTGTTCATACATTCTACAATATCCAAAATTCTTTGTGGAAAAGGAAGGCCCTGATCAGCCTGCAGAGATGCACAAGCACATCTGGACTGTTGGTGAACTCAAAATGCCCATAGACATTTTCACTTGACCCATACAGAGACAAATAAGCAAAAAGAAAAACAAAACAAAAAGACACTGACTAGACTGTGCAAAATTGTAGAATGTAGGCCAATCCGAGCCTTGGCTCTGTTACAGGAAAATGTTGGTCTTCTGTGTTTGCACATGTATAACAAGACGGCTATTGGCACTACAGACCAGATTGTGATCTACTAGACTAATAAGCTACACTATTGTAGTGCTCCAGTTAAGTGTTGTATTGGCAACAAAAGCTGCTGTGCTTAAGACATCACTTGGAAAGATGTTTCTGCTTGGGTTTTATTCTAAGTGCAAACAATTTCCTATGTGTTTTATTCTGAATGCAAACATTTATTATTGATTGACAATATCTTATCTACAAGAAACCATTTGTTGTTTCTGTTTTTGTGCTCTATTCTCAAATATGTACCCTAAACTTTTTACTGCTAAAAATTGGTCTGACCTATTGCCATTTCTATAGTAAACGAATTTACTAGAAATGTTTATAAGAATAAACCTTTATTTTTATCCTCTGACTTTTAATTATTGATGTTCCATGACACAATGTGAAAATTTCAGAAAATTTTAACAAATGGCACTTGAAGAAAATCTGCCACCATTTTACCATCTTTATCCATTTTTGCATAATTTGCAGACAATTTTATTATAGAAAAAACCTAAAATTTTACAAATTTTCTCAAACCAATGAATTACTAGTAACAGCGTTTTCAGAGAAAACAGATTTCCCAATTTTTTCTACTGCTGTAACCTTGAAAATTAGGTCAAGGTGACAAAAATCTAATCAGTTCTTTGTTACATGTATGTCTCAATTATGTAATGATTCATTACATAATTGAGACATATATGTAACAAAGAACTAATTAGATTATGATGAAAATTCCGTAAGAATCCAAGCACTGGTTCACAAGATATTGCACACACAAGGAAGTGTTATGCTCGTGTGAATGAGCCATAATCCGCACCAAAATCAATATGTACCCCTCCCGTAAAAAGGCATATGATACCAAATATAATCACCTCCACCACTCTACAAAATGACGATTATTATGCTACATATATATAAACTATAAGAGAATATATCTAGATGGAAGAAAAACTGTGATCCAGCTTAAAACCATAACCTGTGTCCTGCTGGACAATGTAGATTCAGATCAGTTGGCTTCTTTGGAAGTCAACTGATCTGGATCTGCACTGTTTTGTCATTCAGTATGTGATATTGTATCAACAATCTGGATTAAGTAATCTAATTGGCTGAAAATTAGAAATGGGCAGGGCATCTTGACTTATTCAGCATGACATGGGTTAAGGCCACTGAGAAAAACTTGGAGACCTACTCAGATAAACGAACACCATTATACATGTATATGAGCCAGCGCATGGCAAAACCTACAAAATGGCATGTGCACCCAGCGAAGACTCAGATCAGCCTGGACATCTGCCCAGTCTGAACAGAGTCTTCACTGTCTGCATGAAGAAAGCCTGGTCCTTAGCTACCTATTGAGCGCACAGCAAAGACCCTGATCAGACTGGGCAGATGCCCAGGCTGAAACTGAGTCTTCGCTGGGCGCACATGCCGTTTTGTTGGTTATGTCATGCGCTGGCTCATATATGAAGAGCACAGATTTTGTGTTGCAAGGTAACAACAGAGGAGTTGATGATAATTCTTGAGTAATTTTCTCTATTTCTCCATAAAAATATATGTGTGAGGCACTTCTAGTGTGTACCCACAACATGTTTTCATGGAGAAATAAGAAAAATATATCTTAGAATTTCGCCAAGTACTCCACTTTAACAACTCTTCTGTAGCAAGAAGCCAAAATCATTACAAGATAATGGCTATATATATTTTGGCATAGCTCTAGATAAGGCAGATAGTTTTCTTGTTTCTCCATACAAACATATTGTGGGTACTTATTAGAAACAGCTCAGTGTGGCATTTCTAACTAGAGCAAGTGCCCAGAGGGTTACGAATACCCCCGGCCGGCGCCATTTCTTAATTATAAAAAATATTTTTAAGTCAATAACAATGTTATAAGGTAGAAATCAATGGCCCATGAAATATAGGTCACTAATCCATATATAAAGTACAAGGTCAGTCTCTGAGTGACACTGACCTATCATCCCAAGTGCAACTTTTCTGGAGTAAATAGTCTTCAAGACATGAAGCAAAATCGCTGGACCATAAAATATAGGTCATGGACCTACATATACTTAAGAGGTCAATCTGATGTGTCACAATGATCCATAATACCAACTATGATGTTAATCCGTTGAATAATCTAGAAGATATTAAGCAAAATTACTAGACCATGAAATATAGGTCATGCTGATTTATATTTACTTTGAGGTCAAAGTTTGGGTCACACTGTGTCATTATACGTAAATATGACACTAAGGCATCAAACAGTGGAAAATATAAGACAAAATCAAAGGGCTATGAAATATAGGTCACATACGGTAATCCCAAACTATGAGTCATTAATCAAGTAAATTGACAAGCTGTCTTCAAGATGTAACATAAAATCACTGGACCATGAAATATAAGTCACTCTGACCTACATCTGCTTTCAAGTAAACTGTCGGATCATACTGATTCATAATCTCAAATAATGATGTTCATACATCAAATAACATTCAAGATATAAGACCAAAATCATTGGACCATGCAATATAGGTTGACCTACATTTATTATGATGTCAATCATGGTGTCACACAGAACCAATATCCCAAGTATCAGATTAATCCATGGAATAGTCTTCAAAATATAAGGCAAAATTGCTGGAGCATGAAAATAAGGTCACAACAAGAGGCCCACGGGCCACAGGTCGCTCACCTGAGTGACATAGCCACTGCAGATACGCAGATGTTATGCAACATTTTTCCAATCCTGTCATCGCAACTAATGAAAAGATCATCATTTAAGCAGTTCTTTATTTTGAAGAAGATATATGGCATGCCAGTCAATTGAGCATGATCATTTGAACAAACTCTAAATGGCAGCCAGCTTGGATTTACGATCGGCATAATTTTAGCTATTTTTGATTTACGAGTCACCCCAATGCTTCCTACCAAGTTTCAAGTCAACTGGCCTTTCAGTTCAGGAGAAGAGGCGAAAAATAGATTTTCAAGATGGCTGCCATGGCGGCCATCTTGGATATCCGGTTGGCACAATTTTAGCATTTTTTTGATCTACAAGTCACCCAAATGTCTCCTACGAAGTTTGGAGTCAATTGGCCTTTCGGTGCAGGAGCAGAAGCCAAATATAGATTTTCAAGATGGCGACCATGGTGGCCATCTGGGATTTCTGATCAGAACGGTTTTAGCTATATTTGATCTACCAAGTCACCCTGATGCTTCCTACTAAGTTTCGAGTTAAGTGACTTTTGGGTTTAGGAGAAGAAGCGAAAAATAGATTTTCAAGATAGCTGCCATGGCGGCCATCTTGGATTTACGATCGGCATGATTTTAGCTATTTTTGATCTACAAGTCACCCAAATGCTTCCTACCAAGTTTCGAGTCAACTGGCCTTTCGGTTCAGGAGAAGAAGCGAAAAATAGATTTTCAAGATGGCTGCCATGGCG
This sequence comes from Anodontia alba, assembly GCA_964016985.1. Taxonomy (NCBI): domain Eukaryota; kingdom Metazoa; phylum Mollusca; class Bivalvia; order Lucinida; family Lucinidae; genus Anodontia; species Anodontia alba. The sequence continues at coordinate 40,155,047 of OZ024826.1, forward strand.
CCCATCCTGGTTTTACGATTGGCATGATTTTAGCTATTTTTGATCTACAAGTCACCCCGATGCTTCCTACCAAGTTTGGAGTCAACTGGCCTTTCGGTTCAGGAGAAGAAGCGAAAAATAGATTTTCAAGATGGCTGCCATGGTGGCCATCTTGGATTTCCAATAGGCAGGATTTTAGCTATTTTTGATCTATAAGTCACCCCAATGCCTCCTACCAAGTTTGGAGTCAATAGGCTTTTGGGTTTAGGAGCAGAAGCGAAAAATAGATTTTCAAGATGGCGGCCATGGCGGCCATCTTGGATTTCCGATCAGTACGATTTTAGCTATTTTTGATCTACAAGTCATCCTGATGCTTCCTAGCAAGTTTGGAGTCAATTGGCCTTTCTGTTCAGGAGAAGAAGCAAAAAATAGATTTTCAAGACGGCCGCCATGGCAGCCATCTTGGATTTCCCATCGGCACGATTTTAGCTACTTTTGATCTACAAGTCACCCCGATGCTTCCTAGCAAGTTTGAAGTCAATTGGCCTTTAGGTTCAGGAGAAGAAGCGAAAAATAGATTTTCAAGATGGCGGCCATGGCGGCCATCTTGGATTTCCCATCAGCACGATTTTAGCTATTTTTGATCTACAAGTCACCCTGATGCTTCCTAGCAAGTTTGGAGTCAAATGGCTTTTCGGTTCAGGAGAAGAAGCGAAAAATAGATTTTCAAGATGGCGGCCATGGCGGCCATCTTGGATTTCCGATCGGCACGATTTTAGCTAGTTTTGATCTATAAGTCACCCTGATGGTTCCTAGCAAGTTTGGAGTCAATTGGCCTTTCGGTTCAGGAGAAGAAGCGAAAAATAGATTTTCAAGATGGCGGCCATGGCGGCCATCTTGGATTTCCGATCGGAACGATTTTAGCTATTTTTGATCTACAAGTCACCCTGATGCTTCCTACCAAGTATCAAGTCAATTGGCCCAGGGGTACAGGAGGAGTAGGCTTTTAAAGCAATTGTTGACGCCGCACGACGGACGACGCACGACGGACATTGACTGACCACAATAGCTCACCATGAGCACTTCGTGCTCAGGTGAGCTAATAACCTTGACCATATTACGCTGAATGTTGATGTGATAAACATGTCTAATGCCCATCCTTCTTTATTCAGAAGTTGTTTGTATAAACAAACTGCAATATACTACTTTATTGAGGCATCCTAGATTTTGACCTCTAGCCCCACCCTGAGGCATGACCCAGGGGTCCATAGACTTAAAATGGAAGCGAACCCTCCCAGGTACTCCCACACCAAATACGAATAGTTTCTGATAAGTGGCTGCAGAAATATACATAATCAAAAAACTTCAAAGTAAAACTTGGTTATAGCAATATACCACTTTATTAAGGCATCCTAGATTTTGACCTCTAGCCCTGCCCCTGGGTTATAGCAGGTGTTAACAGACGGAATCACGAACGGAAGGACAGATGGACAGATGCAAGGACGGACAGGCGAACGGAACCAACAAAAACTATATACCCCTTCGTATGCCAGGGGTATAATAAATAACGCTGAATTTATGTTTTCATGGGGAATTTATCTGGATACCCCTCTTATGTAGAGCTATGCACTTGTCTCTGTCTTCACTATTTTCTTATGAATTATATCTATTTACCTATAGCATATCTGTGTCTCGGTTAAAGAACTGCAATACCACTAAGCCTTGTCAGACTATTTCATATACATGCAGGGCCTGACAAATCCAAGTTACAGCTACTTGCCCGGCATTCCACACAATCTTGAAAATGGCTCGGAATTACAATATTCCCTATATATTCTATACATTTTTCTGGGCAAGTGAAATAAAAAATCACTTGCCCAGCCAAAATTTGGACTTGTCCAAGACAGCTGGGCAATGGATTTGTCAGGCCCTGTACATGTACATTTGTCAGACTATTACATAAGAACAACTGTTAGACTGTTTCATATCTGTTGTCAGCCTGTTTCATGGACACTTGCTAAACTATTTCATGTATACTTGTCAGAAAACACACACACCAGTCACACAATTTCATACTCACTTATACATTTGTCAATGTTTTTCATATACTGGTCAGTTTGTTTCATATACATGTAAACTTGTCAGAACATTTTATACTAAACTGTCAGAATATCATATGCACCCCAGACTGTTTCATATACACTTGTCTGACTAGCCAGACTATTTCATATACACTTGTAGACAGACAATTTCAAGAGCACTTGCCACATTATTTCATATACACCTTCCTGACTAGCCAGACTATTTAATATTCATATACATTTGTCTGATTATTTCATAGCACACTTGTCTTTATTTCATGTATATGACATTTGTCAGTCATTCTAGTGCATTTGCTAGACTATTTCATATACACCTGTCTGGCTAGTGAGACTATTTCACATACACTTGTCAGACTATTTCAAAACACACTTGTCTCACTATTTTATGACTGTATACTTTGCATTTGTCAGACTATTTCAAGTGCAATTGTCAAACTATATTGTACATTTGTCATAGCTCCAGATAAGGTGCTTTTTTTCACCAAAAATTGTTGATATTTTTTCTTATTTCTCCACAAAAACATATCTTGTGGGTACTCAATAGAAGTGCCTTATCAAGGCTCTTTTAATGAGTGCCCAAAACAAATGTTTTCATGGAGAAATAAGAAAAATATTTACCTAAGACATGTACCCACTCTTATCAAGATCTATGCACTTGTCAAATCATTTCAAATACAATCCAGATAAGTCTTTTAGTTACAAGAATGGGAGGGAAGTATTTGTGGTTAATCCCATTTTCAGTAAATGTTTAACTAAGGAAAAAGCTAGAGTACCAAGAAAGAATTGCTGAAGTTTTGCAAGTAATCCTTAAACTAACAACTTTCTCATATATGATTGTCATGCCTATTTATTTTCTTTCATATGGAATATGGCAAAATATGACAAAGTCATTGGCCCATATAAAAGGTTTATAGATACAAAGCTTTATTTCTCCATAAAAACATTCACTGTGACTATTCATTAGATATACCTCGCAGAAGAGACTCATTAAATACAGACTACAGTAATGTCATAAAATTTCAAACACTTTATTCCATACTTTTCAGCCTAAATTTTGCATTTTATGCAGTTGTTTCTTACAATACTTAGTCATTTCTCCATAAAAACATTCATTGTGACTATTCATTAGATATGCCTCACTGAAGAAACTCTTATTAAATACAGACTACAGTAACGTCATAAAATTTCAAACACTTTATTCCATACTTTTCAGCCTAAATTTTGCATTTTATTCAGTTGTTTCTTACAATTTAGTCATTTCTCCATAAAAACATTCATTGTGACTACTCATTAGAAGAAACTCTTATTAAATACAGACTACAGTAAACGTCCTAACATTTCTAATATTTTATTCCATACTTTTCGGCCTAAATTTGTTTTTTATGCAGTTGTTTCTTACAATACTTAGTCGAATGGCAAACAGTGTAGCCCCTGACCAGACTTCTCCTTCCTCATTTGAAGTGCTCCACCAAGGCACATTAAAGTGCCTCAACAAGGCTTCTAATGTGTACCAAAACATATGTTTTCATGGGGAAATAAGAAAAATATTCATATGATAACCCCTTGTCTGGAGCTCAGCTTATTTTCTCAGAAAAATATGTATATACATATAATCATATGTCACCCACTGCAGTTCTGATTAGCTATTCATAGGTTTAGATAAGAGTGTTTGTTTGTGTTGAGGTTTTACCACCCAGTCAACAAAAATGGGATCATGTCTAGCGTGGTCAGTTAACCTAACCACACTTTTACTGGGCAGGCTTAGTCCTCTAAGTTGTTAACCAGTTTTGTGCACATTCTCTTACCAGAATCTGACATCTGCCCTTCTTGAATCAGTGGAAGGGAGAGAATGACCGCAGAAAATATTTCATGAGCAATCTCCATAAAAGAATGTTGCCGACCCGGTGGGGGTGGAACCCGCAACCTCCTGATCACCAGTCGGACGTGCATCCTACTGAGCCACTGAGGCCGGCTAGATAAAGGTAAGAGTGGGTATCTTGTGAATATTTTTCTTATTTCTCCATGAAAACATATGTTGTGGGCACACATTAGAAGTGCTTCACTGAGAAATAAGAAAAACATCAATACTTTTGGAGTGAAAAAAGCACCTTATCAATAGCTATGGTATTTTTCCGGCATATTGAACAAAATGAGCCGCAATGTGAGAAAGCATACTTCTGACATGTTTGCCCAATGAAGACTCAAATCAGCCTGCTCATTGGCGCAGTGTGATCAGTCTTCGTTGTCTGCATGAAGATACTTTGCATACTTGGCTATCCAAAATATACCCAGTGAAGATTCTGATCAGCCTGTGCGAATGCGCCAGGCGCACATATCTGAAGGTACGTTTTCAATGTTATGGCTCATATGACTTGCTAGTGTGCTATTTGAAATCCTGGGCCCAGTTGTTCAAAAAAGAAGTTGTTAGCTAACGTGACATTAAAATTTCTATTTTGAAATATGGCAAATACATTTTTTTTTTTTTTTTTTTTTTTTTTGCTGAAAAAAATGTGAGCAGCTTTTGCATTGCAAAAGCTTCTCACATTTTTGCAGCAAAAGTACATTGTATTAATGTACATGTATTTGAAAATGCCTCAGTTTACAGCTCACAACAAGTTTGTCATTAATGACCTTGTTAAGCTAATGATGCTTTGAACAACTGGGCCCTGAAAGCCAAGATACAGAGTAAGATAACAATTCACAGAAACAGTCTTACAAGTGTTCTATAAGTGGTGTTGATGAAGAAATAGTCTGACAAATGGACGTGAAATAAGCTTGTATACAGTAAGAATCACTGAGAAATGTGCCTCAATCTTGCCAAGCAGGCAGCAGACTTGATAAAGAGAAGTACATGTACTAGATGATAATTTTCTCAATTTCTCCATAAAAACGTAAGCTGTGGGTACTCATTAGAAGTGCCTCAATGAGACACTTCTAATGAGTACCCACAACGTATATTTTTATTGAGCAATAAGAAAAAATATATCCCAGAATTATCATCAAGCATTCCTCCTTAACCCTTGTCCTGCTGAATAAATTATGATGCCACACCCATTTCTAATTTTCAGCCAATCAGGTTACTTGATCCAGATTGTTGTTATAATTTCACATACTTAATGGCAAACAGTGCAGATCCAGATCAGTTGGCTTCTTCAGAAGCCAACTGATCTGGATCTACACTGTTTGCAAAGTAAGGGTATATCCGGGTTCAGCAGGACAAGGGTTAAGTTCTCAGCAAGCAGTAAAGAACAGAAACCGCTTACAGACAAGGTACCATACAAATTTTCTTCATTACGGGGATTGGATACACTTGTTACAATGTAGTTTCTCTGCCATTTTTTCAGAAGGGAGACAATTTTTCATGACTTGCTGTTTGCTTTCCTGCACATTAAGCCCCTTCTGAAAAGGGGTCAACTCTAAAAAAAAGGGAAATTTTCTGGGTGCTCTTCTTACCTAGTGTTACGTACAGTCTAGTTCTAATATTCTGTTTCTTCCAGGGCCCAGTTGTTCAAAACTAACAATGTTGTTAGATAACTTATTCTTAAAACTTTGATCATTGAAAATGGCATATATGCTAATATTTTTACTGAAAAAATATGAGTAGCTTTTGCATTTGCAAAAGCTACTCACATTTTTTCAGTATTATGACCACTAATGAGCTTATTAAGCTAGCGATGCTTTGAACAACTGGGCCCAGATTTAAAAGGATAGCGAGGCTACAACAGTTTACAATTTGAAGAATTAAACAGTTCAGTTGTTATTTTCCACACATTTTTGCCTTTTTACCTACTGCTTTGTTCTTAAAATATTTAAGCAAAATAAAATTCATGTCCAAATATAAATCTGACCTATTAGCTAGGTCCTTAGTTAAATGACTTTTGAAAATTAAAAAAAAAAAAAAATATCAACTCTTCTCTGCCAATTTTTATTTTTTTTATTACTGAAGTTTCAAAAATACCATAATTTTGAATACTATATGTACCTTAACCCATTGGTGACCCCTAAACAGTAACTGTCAACCAATGCAGACCCAGATCTGATGCTGCAGAATGCAGCATCTGATCAGGGTCTCCAGTGTTTGCATATAGTTCAACCATTTTTTCTTTAGGAATATCTATATCATATAGCCTGACATACATACAATCGAAAATGAACTCTTCCAAAATGTAGCTATTCCTAAAGAAAAATGGTTGAACTATTTGCAAACAGTGGAGACACAGATCAGTGTGACATCTGATCTGGGACTGCACTGTTTGCCAGTTACCCATTTAGGGGTCTCCAGTCTTCAATGGTTAACCCTTAAAGCGCCAAGCAAAATTTGTAGCAGACAACATTTTATTTTTATTTTTTTTAATTTTTCAAAGAAAACAAGTCTTGATATTTCATGTGAATCATCTGCCTGGCAGTCGATTCACATGAAATATCAAGATTTGTTTTCTTTGAAAAATTAAAAAAAGATATTTCAAAATGTCGTCTGCTGCAGTTGTGATTGGTGCTTTATGGGTTAAATGGAATTTTCCAACTTTTCAGACAAGGTATTCAAAGGGTTAAGATGTATGAATATCTAAGACAAATATGGTAAGTTAAATTTTTTGCAAACCTTGCTCCAAACAACCTACTCTATCAATCACTGCATCATTTACAGACAGTGTTTTCAAAATCAGAGAGAATTCAAATGATCTTTTTTTTTTCAACAAAACAAAAAAAAAGAAAGCTAAAAATTATAGCTAAATATAAGCGATCTCATAGTAATTAAAATAAAATTTTGCCGATGAATATGGTTCCTTGGAAAAAAGCATCAGGAAAAACTATCTGAAAGATTTTAACCTTTTTTTAGTTGAAGAAATCCCCAAAAGGGTAATTGGCAAACAAAATTAATTTGCAGACTCAGATCAGATATGGCATATGCCATCTGATCAGGTTCTACACTGTTTTTCTTAAATACAGGAATTTCTATAAAGAATAGTAATAATAAAAACTAACCAAACACCCTGCTATTGGAAACAGACTGGTCAAAAGAAATGTGGTAGAAAAGTCCACTCAGTGCAAATGGGTTCAAAAGACAGTATGGTAATTGTTCTACAAAAACATGAAGAAATATATGAGGTATGTTAATAATTTTAAAAAGGAAGGCAGTTAGATTACCTCCATTTGCTAAAAAAAACTTGTTTTATCAGCATATATTAAATGTAGACCTCATTATTTATATTCTAAAGTCATTTTTTAACCGAGTTTTCATGGAATGGTTTTAAATATTGACTTAAAATGTTTTAAAGTACTGGAAAATGATCAATGGCTTCTTATGGGAATGGATTTTCATATTTCTGTCACATTTATTAGATGAAGATTTCCCAAAGTAATACTTTCTGAGCATAAACTAAGTTTGGTTCTGTTAATTACTCACATCACTGAAAGTAAATATATGTACAGCCTACTTCAAACTGTATCCATATATCGAAGAACACTACTGGTTCAATGAAGCATACATCTGGTGGGTTATTACACACAAACGTTTTCTTCCATATTTGTGTCAGTCTTTTACGTGTGAATAAACCTTAACCCTAGTCCTGCTGCTGTTTGTCTTTACAAACAGTGTAGATCCAGATCAGTTGGCTTCTAAGAAGCCAACTGATCTGGATCTGCACTGTTTGCCATTAAGTATCTGAATTTGTATCAACAAACTGGATCAAGTAATCTGATTGGCTGAAAATTAGAAGTGGGCGTGGCATCTTAATTTATTCAGCATGACAAGAGTTAAGAATAAACAGTTCAGACATCTGTCAGACCCCTCCAGTATTGTAGACAGGGTCTGGGTCTTGTTTGTTTGTTTGTGTTGAGGTATTACCGCCCAGTCAACCCAATGGGGTCATGTCGAGCGCGGTCAGTTTACCTAACCACACGTTTAATGGGCAGGCTTTGTCCTTTAAGCGGTTAACCAGTATTGTGCACATTCTTTCCACGGTCTGGGTCATGATAAGCAAAACAGACGAAGACAATTACTTACTAAGAATTGTCAAAAGTCAGCAATGGTTCTCTTGAAAAGCTTACATGTACATCAGGAACTGTTTTTCAAAAATCCAATATTTTTAACAAAAAAAAAAAAAAGATATTGCACAAAATCAGTTTTAAGAAGACAAAACATGACTTTCACCAATATTTGAATATTTAGAACATTTACCATAGGAAAGCCATTCTCTGGAATCTGCTAGAGATCTAAACAGCCTGCCTTCAAGATTTATTGAGGCACATTCTTCAGTGACCAGTTTTGAGTTAAAAAAAAACAAAAAACTTTCACACTCACATACCTCTAGTAACTCCCCTTGGATCACTCAATTCATCCTCTGAGAACACAATGTTAAGAAACAATATAAATGACCACACATTCTTGGGAAAAGGTACAACTTGGCAATGGACAAACACATGCATCTTTAACCCTGCTCTTGCTTAACCCGGATATGCCCTGCCTTTGCAAACAGTGTAGATCCAGATCAGTTGGCTTCTGATCTGGATCTGCACCATTTATCATTAAGCATGTGAATTTCTATCAACAACCTGGATCAAGTAATCTGTCAAACTGGCTGAAAATTAGAAGTGTGTGTGGCCTCTTATATTATTCAGCATGGCAAGGGTTAATCCTAGTCCTGCTGAATCCGGATATACTCTGACTTTGCAAACAGCGTAGATCCAGATCAGCTGGCTTCTTCAGAAGCCAACTGATCTGGATCTGCACTGTTTGTCATTAAGTATATGAATTTGTATCAACAACCTGGATCAAGTAATATGATTGGCTGAAAATCAGAAGTGGGCATGGCATTTTAAATTATTCAGCATGACAAGGGTTAATACAATATCCACATCTATGCAGATCAACCCTTAGATGCCAATCACAGCTGCAACAGAGGGCATTTTTATTTTATTTTATTTACTTATTTATTATTATTTTTTTTATTTTTATTATTTTTGTTTTGTATTTTTCAGAGAAAATAAGGTTAGACATTTCACATGAATCATCTGCCTAGATGCCAAGCCTTTTTCTTCTGAAAACTTTAAAAGATTTGAATGTTATCTGCTACAATTCTGCATAGCACTTAAGGGTTAATCAAGGTTTAAATGCTTCCTATACAACCTACAAGATATGTAGAGCCTAAATGTAAGCAGCAAAGGCCCTCAGATCAGATTGTGGGGATGCACATGTTGGTCTGAATCTTTGCTGCTAACCAAAGCCAGATTGTACTGTACCTTAGTGCATGCAAGTGCTCAAAATAAACTTTATCACTCTCTAAGCAAATTTATCAGATGACCAGAGAGCAGTATTTCCAGGGTTGTCATATTTATTCTAAATATTGGGACATCTAAATTCTCTACCAACTTGTCCTACTATCTGAACATCCTTTCGCAAGCTGTTGATGTGTCTAAAAGAAGCTGGATGAGTTGCAAACAGTGTAGACCTTGATCAGATGCTGCATTCTGCAACATCTGATCAGGGTCTACACTGTTTGCTCTGGCCTGTGTGTCCCAATACTTAGGGTTAATATGGTACATGTATATACAAAGACACCCTATATCCTTATCTTTCTTATCCTAAAATTTTAACAAGATAACCTGATGATGGTCCAGTTGTATGGAACACAGTGCTTTTTTCATGTAGAAACTAGACATGTGTCCAAAGAACACAAATACTCCCGCCTTTTGCCCATATGGCAACAACTATTTAACAAATGCTCAATCTGACCTGTTATACATTCTGATCCCTAGCCTACCCTAGTGCATGACCCAAGGGCATCTCTAGCACAGAGTTTAAGGTTTAGATCTAGGTAAGAAGCATAACAAATTTCAACCTCCTCGAATAATAAGTACCCAAGTTATGACCTCCAAAAGAAACAGTGATGTAAATGTCAATGTAAAATCTGACCAAATTCCATAATCCATAAGTATGATGTTTATAAATACATCAAACAATCTTCAAGATACATGTATTAGGCAAATCACTGGAGCAAGAAATATGTCACTAAGACCTACATTTATTTCGGCGTCAAATTTCAGGTAATACTGACTCATAATCAATAATTATACATCAAATACTCTTCAAGATAGGAGGCAAAATTACTGCACTGTGAAATGTAGGTCACTGTGTACATTTATTGTAAGGTCAAATTTCGGATACTGACTCGTAATTAAAAGTATGATGATTGTAATCAAAAACTCTTTGAGATATAAGGTAAATTACAAAACTGTGAACTGTATTTATTTTAAGGTCAAACAGGTCAATCTGTCTCACATAGTATTAAGTATGATGTTTATATATTAAATACTCTTCAAGATAAAGAGAAAAATTACTGGACCGTGAAATGTAAGTCACTCTGACCTACATTTATTTTTAAGTCAAACTTTGGGTCAAACTGACACATTATCGAAACGTTTGATGTTTATACAACAAATATACTTTCAGATATATGGCAAAATCATTCCCATTTACTCTACCATGAAACATTGGTCACTGTGACCTAAATTTATTTTGAGGTCAAACTTCAGGCCACACTGACTCGTAATAAGAAAGTGTTTATACATGAAATACTCTTGAAGATATAAGCAAATCAATGGACCCTAAAAACTCTTCAGGATATGTCAAAATTACTGGATCATGAAATGTCATGCTGACCTTCACTTTATGACCTACAAGTCAATGCCATTCTCCGGGGCAGCAGACAACAAATTGATGATATTTTTCTTATGTTGCCCACAAAACAGGCTTAGACATATCATGCAAATTATCTCCATTGGACGCTGGCCTCTCTGGTTCATTTGGATTCGCATCCGACTGATGATCAGGAGGTTGTGGGTTCGACCCCCGCAGGGTCGGCAACATTCTTTCGTGGAGATTTGACAGCATTCCCATTTACTCTCTGCAGAGGGTTTTTACCCCTAAAATTTATCTCGTACCCCCAAAATTAAAGAAAGTCTCTATGTGCTGCTATACATTGGGGGTACAAAAATAAGAAAACAGAGCAGATTTATACCCAGTTCAAAAGTGCAGTGGGAACCCTGGATTTGAACATGAAATATTTTCTATGTCATTCTCCCCTTCCATTAATTCAAGAAGAGCAGTTCAATTTCTGGTGAAAGAATGTGCACAATACTGGTTAAGCACTTAGAGGATTAAGCCTGCCCAGTAAAAGTGTGTGACTGCACTCAACATGACCCCATTGGTTTGACTGGGCCGTAAAACATCAACACAAACAAAAATCTACACAGGAGACAATTTACATGGAACATTAAAACCTGTATTCTGGGAAAAATATGAAAACTATTTCAATATGCCATCTGCTGAAAATTTTACCCAGGCTGCCGAGCATTTGCAAAATTCTCCCTTTATCTGGGCCTACATGTACATTGTATGAAGACCATATTACCCTCTGCTAAGCCTAATTTTGTTATGACTTTATCAAAATCCCCCTGAAAAACTGTTAATGGAATGCTAAAACAAACATCAAATTACTATCATGCTTCTTATAAAAGTGACCTCCATCCTTATATGAAGGCTGGAACAATTAATCGGATAATCGATTAATTAATCGATAAATACCACAAAAACAATTATTACAAAATTGCTGATAATCGATCATTTTATTTCTATGTCTGTTACTTTAAATAGCGTATTTACCCCTAGTGTTCAAACACCTCAACTCCTTACCATACTTTATCAAAAATTTGAATAAGTACAATTTACTACTGAATGTTGTGTCTAAAAATAGCTGAATGAGTGGATAACAGTATAGACCCTGGTGAGATGCCACATTTGCGGCGTCTCATCTGTTTCTACACTGTTTGCTCAGGCTTGTCTGACCAAATATATACAGTAAAGTATAACATATGGTAAGAATCATGCTCAGGTAGACAGGTAAAATTATGACCAAATCTTCAATTATTACTAATCGATTATCGATCACAATGACATGACTGATAATCGATTACCTTTTCAGCTCTGATTAGCCAGCCTTACCTTATATCATACTACAGATAAGGCATTTTTGTCAACCAAGAAGTGTTGATACTTTTTCTTCTAATGAGTACCCACAGCAGATATATGTTTTTGTGAAAAAATAAGCAAAATATTTGTCCAAATACACCTCTCATCTGGATCTATGTTCAAATATATTGAAAATTTCACCACCAAAAACTGAAAATTTTCAGATAAAAATTCTGATATTTTTCATATTTCTGCTCAAAACATAGACTGTATGTACTTGTTAGAACTGCCTCACCAAGGCGGTTCCAACAAGTACCCACAATCTATGTTTTTAAACAGAAATAAGAAAAATAATGTATACCCCTGTAAACCCCAGTTTTAGTATATAAAAGTGGGGTTTAAGAGGGTAAAAATTATATAGGTATGTTTTCGTGATGTACTTACTGTATCTGCCTAGGCAAGCAATTCCAATGAATATGGTAAATGTCCTAAAATTTTGAACAATTAATTTCACTTTTGGCCTTAAATTTGCTTTTTATGAAGTTGTCACTTAAAATAATTAGTGGAATGGCAAACAATGTAGACCCTGATTAGACTGCTCCTTTCATTTTGTCAGACAGTTTGGTGTATGAAATTTTAGGACATTTACCGTATCCACATTACTGATAATGATGCAAAATAAAAATTCTTCTAAACCACTTTGGTATAAACATACATGAATTATTGATAAGAAACAAGTGTTTTTAATTGATGTATGTAAATTTATACAAATACAATATGTTTACATTAAGCCTGGTCCTGCTGGTTCCGGATATGCCCTGCCTTTGCAAACAGTGTACATCCAGATCAGTTGGCTTCTGAAGAAGCCAATTGATCTGGATCTGCACTGTTTGTCATTCAGTATGTGAATTTATATCAACAATCTGGATTGGGTAATCTGATTGGCTGATAATTAGAAATGGGTGTGGCATCTTAATTTATTTAGCATGACAAGGGTTAAAATAAAATTATATTATCGCCACAATTATGACCTAATCTGGACCAATGACAGACACTAATAATTACCTCCATGGCCATCATAAACACCAAAGAAGCAGGCATCTTTATCTCCCGGAAGTGACAACAGTTGGGTATGAGCATCTTCCATATCTGATACAGAGTTAAGGAAATTACTTCTGAACCTATCAAATTCGATCTTATTACCCACAAACTCCTCTCAGCACACAGAAAAGCAATTTCTGATTCCTCAAATTACAGTCCAAGTACTTTTATCTACTTCTTTATAAAAGCATATGTTGTGGGTACTCATTTTAATTGCCTTAACAAGTCAAGGCAATTTGAATGAGTACCAACAACATATGCTTTTATAAAGAAAATAAGAAAAAATATCACATTAATAGAAGCATAATTAAATACATGTATGCCCCTCACAAAATTCTCTGCTGAGCTTTCTTTAAAGAGTGCTCTTATCTAACAGGTAGATATTTCTATACATGTTTTTCCAATAATCTAAGCGAACTACAGTCAACCCTCTTTTGATGACACCCGATACGACGATAAAATTCATTATAATGACAATTTGACTGTCATGTAACCTTCGCTTAAGAGGTAACAATTAGTTACAAATTATGCAAGAATATTGTATTTAATACTCTCAAGTAACATATGTCTTGGATATTTGTTAGAATTGCCTCAGTGAGGCAATTCTAACAAATATCCAAAACATATCTTGAGGAAATAAGAACAAAACAAGATCTTTCTTACATACATGTATCAATCTGCTCATTAAGTATTCTGTACAACAGCAAATTCATTTTTATAGCAATTTCTTTGGGAACAAATGCTGTCGTTGTAACAAGGGTTCACTGTATGTGGTAATTAGTTCAAATGTCTTGCTGTAACTTTCCAATCTCATCACTGTGATTTTGTATCATGTTTCAGGCTTTTTGGGTCAATTGCTTACAATCAAGCCATGGTATACAAATGCCAAAATTTCTGTAAGTTAGTGGACCAATATAATTAAACTACCTGGTAGAAAAATCCAGGTAATGGTTATTTATAGCAGCGCTATTCTTGTCGCTGAGGCGTGTCAGAGTGCCTTGTAAAGAGAGTTATCTGTAAAATCAGGACTGAGACATTGGTAAACAGTGCAGACCCAGATCAGACACAGCAGAATGCAGCCTCTGATCAGGGTCTGCCATGTTTGCTTAAATTGTTTGTTTGATTTGGGCTTAACGTCGCTTTCAACCTTTTTCAGTCATATCGCGACGGTGTCTGGATGTGGCAGGGAGCTCAATGCTCACTTTTAGAGTGCTGCCTCACTGAAATATCACGCCCCAGACACTTTGACATGATATTCCACCCAGTCACATTATACTGACACTGAGCTGACCAGTTCTAGCTCTACTTTCTTAATGCTGAGCGCCAAGCGAAAGAGCAGCTAGTACCATTTTTAAAGTCTTTGGTATGACCCGGCCGGGGATCGAACCCGCAACCTCCCGGTCACAAAGCGGACGCTCTACCACTGAGCCACTGTGCCGGTGTTTGCTTAAATTACAGGCAGCTGAGAGTTAAATGAAACAGTCTTAAGTCCTTGTTCAGGACCATTTTCCCAGCCTACACTCACAGACAATCTACATGTACACACAAGTGCTGTCAGTGCTTTGATTTTTTTTACCTGAATCTAGAGTGAAGTAAAATAAAGAGATTGAACAAATAGCAGAGGAGAGGAAAAAGAAAAAGACAAGTGGATAAAGTAAAAAGCAAATGACATTGTAGTCTATAAACAGAAGAAATATTATGATGCCTCCTTCCCCACATTCTGCAAGTACAACATGACGTTACCACCACCCTCCCACACAAACTTTTCTACACACATACTTTCTGTGGAATTCCACAAGCCCTTCCACAACATCACCAAGTGGTAAAATAAACTTATTCAAATTTAGCATAACTACATGTATATAGTACATGTGATTTTTTAAAGTGTCCCAATATTTAGAATAAGTACAGAACTGGTATTTTTCTAAAACTGATTTTGTTATTTTTCAGAGAAATAAAATACTTGAAATTTCATACAAATTGTCAGCTAGACAGAAACTCAAAAGAAATGTCAAGCCTTATTTTCTCTAAAGATTGAAAAAAAAAATGCCATCTGCTGCTTTTGTAGTTTAAGGATTAAAATGTCCCTGTTTTTAGGATAATTACATCTCATATTTTTTACATGAAATGTTAAAGCCCTCTATACTTTTGTATTCAGGGGAAAATAATGAAAAACAAACGTATTAAAATGATGACCAAAATTTGGCAGGTTAGCAAGTCAAAGGATACTTATTCTCCATCCCTGCATGCATGATGAGCCAACCTTCACAAAGGAGTTCTGACAGTTAGATGTCTCCTTTGTAATGATAGGTTCTGACAGGGTCTGACCCATTCCTCATCTGAAACAAAAAACATCTCATGTTTCAATAATCAGAGGACTTGTTAAGGAGGAGTATTTGGTGATAATTCTGGGATAATTTTCTCCAGCTCTACATAAAAACATCCGTTGTGGGTACTCATTAGAAGCGCCTCAGCGAGGTGCTTCTAATGAGTACCCACAACATATGTTTTTATGGAGAAATAAGAAAAATTATCCTATAATTATCACCAAATACTCCTCCTTAACAAGTCCTCCGATAATAATAATAATAACAATAACAATAATAATAATAATACAATATTCAGACAGAGGAGCATAGCTCCAGATATCAGGTAAATACATGTATGCTTCTTATTTCTCCATGAAAACATATGTAGTAGTACTCATTAGAAACACCTCAGTATCCACAATACACTACAACCTCTTTATAACATGGTTCATTATAACATGGTTTTCAGAGTTCTCACTAGGATTTTGAAAGCAGGAGTTTAAGAATCCATCTCTGTGAAAAGTTGGAGTTAAAATTGAAAAATAGGAGTTTGACCTAGAAAACTTGGAGTTTTCGGCTAAATATGAAAACTTAATATTTAAGGATATTGTCTGGACAACTTCATTTTTCAACATAGTTAACCTTGACCACTGAGTGTCTGGTAGGGTTCCAAAAGCTTTTGGGGCTTAGGAAATAGTGACAGGACTTCCATTAACTTCCAGACTCAGGAAGTCCCAGACTTCCTACCCCTCAAATTTGGAAGTCCCACAGGAAAATCTAGGAAGTCCCACTTTTTTCCCTGCTGCGGCGGTCTACCCTTTGTTTAGTAGAACAGAGGTTCTTAATTCAGTGTCACACAGAATCATCATGATATACACTTCTCTTAGATGTGTTTTAAACATATCCTATCCTTATCGCTTATTAAAATTCGATCGCATCTTTTTGGAAAGCATGTACTTGTGTGTCGGACCTTAGAGAAAGCATCAACATTGGTCCAACTTCGCGTTCGTTTCAAAGCCTAGAGAAAGAAAGAAAGAAAAAAAAAATACATGAGAGAAAACACCAAAACATGTTTTCTTAAAAACAAACTATGCTGAAATTATTTTGCAGAAATATATTTAATGAAATATTTGCTCGGATTGAAGCTGATCAACACGAGCGAGCGAGTTGCTTACTTCACAAAAATTGCGGGAAAACGGCACCGACTCGTGCAACAACAAACAAATAAAAGGCAGCTCTCGATGAGTTACCAACAGCAATACGTTCGTTCGCGGAGAATAGCAAGCAAAACCATCGCAATTCGCCTATATTTAGACTTACTTTGCGTCTTTTCTGCGCTGGTAAACAGCGCAGCCGGAACAAGGCTACGAATTTAGAAACGGGTTTTCCGAAAATTTTGACGAAAAATATGTTTTCTTCTCATTTGAAAAATTGCTTTTGTTGTCATGACAAACATAAGCTTCTAAATTCGAATAGATTTAAATTTGCGTTCTGTGCATAATTGTTACTTATTTATTTAATTTCACTCGGTAACTCCCGGAAGTGTTGAGGTGTTTTCAGACGACACACGTTCTTAGCAAAATAATAATTAAGATTTAAGATGTGAATATTTAAAAATAATGACTTCATATAATTTCACCGAATATTTTCGGGTGTCGCAGAAGAAAGTTTAATTATACAAACATAAATTAATCAACTCAGCACGCGTGACAAATACACAGTGATCACGCAGCCATCAAAAGGGTGCCGCGACGCTTGACACCGATGTCAATAAAACTCCCGCAAGCGGAAAGTGGGACGTCCTTAAAGCTCAGTCAACACAGGTAGCGAATTTCCAATAAGTGGGCGGGGCAAACATCATACAACTCGTTAAAAGTGTGCGGGCTTTTTGACAATTTTTGGACATCTCTGGTATCGATTTCGACGGACAAAAGAAATTTCGGAAGTCTGCGGTACGTCTTTGAAGTTCAGTTTGGACGTCCGGTGGCAATAGAGCGTAAATGAGAATCCTCGGAAGGAAATTTTACGCGTACAAAAGCAAAAATAGGCGTAAAAATACGCCGGATTCGGCGTTTCCGAGAACTCTGGTTTTGGATATAACACGGTTCAAAGATGGATCCCAAAAATGTATAGATTATATTGAAAAATGACCATAAATGGTCATTTTTCAATATAATCTATACATTTTTTGTTTGGATATAACACGGTTGTTTAACTAACACAGTTTATGCTATGGACCACAATAATAGTGTTATAAAGAGGTTGTGGGGTACATGTTTTTGCGGAGAAACAAAAACCATACTCTTTGGTTGAAAAAAGTACATGTACCAGTAACCTTATCTCATTTGAAATAGACTATTGCGACTGTAGACTGTAACAATATGAACTCAAACATACTCTACAGGAAGAATGTTATTACGACCAAATGTTGATTTATCAAGATTTTATTCATATGAACAGTGCACTACTCAATTCATTTATAAATTTTGTATTATGATTACTAATTGATTTTTCTTGTAGTTTTGCTGTGCAATGTCTTCCCTCAGTTGTATATATAATGTGCACCAAATATCACAAAACATTTTGGCTGCTAAGAGAATAAATCCCTCTTTTTGTCTGCCTGAACTTTTGCTGAGAAATATTTAGCAAAAAAAAAAAAAAATCTATAAGAAACTTGCAATTTTTTTCAGGCTTATGAGACAGAAAGGTTATATGGGCCCTGACTCCCATTTTGGCAGTTTTTACCCTCAAAATGCATATGTTGTATATAATCAATCCAAAATTTTATTATCTACCCCTTCGTATTTTAATCTATTTGTGTTCTAGAGGGCAATAATTATCAATATTTGGGCAATAGTTTAAAACACTTTAAGCACTATACTAAAGCAAGCTGTAGAAGACGACACACATGAAATGTCAAGTCTTACTTTTCTGAAAAATAAAAACAAGTACTTTAATATATATGTCCTCTTCTGCAGTTATAGTTAGTACTTTAAGTATACCTGCTTTATATGACAAACCCCTAATCTTATTAAAAGACCCCTTCATTCCAGAATACGGAGTCCCTGGGACCCTCAGTTTAAAACCCTGAGTGAAAACCCTGATGGAATGTTCTTTTCATGCTGTCTGTATGGACAATGGACAGCTGTTTACTTTTCGATTCACAATTGTACTGAAGGTATATGGAAAAGTCTGTTATGATATGCATAAAAGAAACACTGCTGTGAAATACTGAACAGTAAAATCAAAAACCCTGATTATGGCATCGAACCCGCCATTACTAACCCTTGTTATGCTGAATAAATTAAGATGCCATGTCCCAGGGCAAGAGATAAGGGGAGTATACATGTAAAATACCCTAATGTTTTCAGCAAATACATAATTACATGTATTTTAAAAAACTTGGGTATTGATACCCAATTGATTTGACAAAGTACCCAATTATTACCAAATTCAAGGTTGAAAATTAAAATTTCAAGGCCAGTAAAGCACCTGATTACTGTTTTATATTATGATTACTGCGCATAATAGGTGTTTTTATTATTCATATGACAAATACTGTCATAATATTAAAAGGGTATTAAGAAATAACATGCTTTAAATACCTAAATCAGGCTTTTTTGCGCTCTTTCTTTGTGTTTTATATGTTTTACCCAATTACTTTTCATTTTCGGGGTATCTTTACTCAAACTGAAAAATAATAATGTGATTTTACCCAACTGACTAAATTTTGAAGGGGTTAAATACCCAAATGCTCCCAAAATTATCCGTTGCTCTGATGTCCAATTCTTTTTTTCAGCTAATCAAATTGCTTGGTCCTGATTGTTGCTATAAATTCGGATACACTGTACTTAATGGTAAACAGTGCAGATCCAGATCAGGTGGCTTCTTCAGAAGCCAACTGATCTAGATATAACTGTTTGCAAAGGCACAGTATATCTGGGTTCACATGACACTTGGGTTAAATAATCAAGAATGGATTACCATATTCAAAACAATCATACACTGGTCTCACTTGAATAACAAGAGCCAGATCAAACAAGTGGCTACATTAACTGGCTCTACTATGGGGAGATTTCGATGGAAACAACTAGAGAATAAAGGCTGTGACCCCAGTCTGTTGATTTCTTCTGGCTAACAGACAATGCACATTAAGTAATAACCAGTGCAGTGCTTGCATTAAGGTAAGTCTGGGAGTCAGAGACTCCCAAAAATTACCTTGGACTTCCAAAAATCAATGCCAGGAAGTCTGGGACTCCCAACATTTAAAGATATTTAAGCCATTTATAACAAAAATTTAGAATGAATTTGTGTTATTTAGCTTAACAATGGTAGTTTTACTCCATAAATGAGAGTTTAAGAATATTCAGGTTGAATTTCTGAAAGTGAGTGAAAAACTTTGATCACCAGGACTTCCAGATATTGGAGCTAGGAAGTCCTGGGACTGCCTGATTTTGACAGTTAGTGCAAGCACTTCAGTGCAGGGCTCGGGAAAACCGGAAAAATAGCCGGTCTGGACCGAAATTAAGAATTCTGGACCGATTTCAAACACCCCAAAACGCTAATAAATCGGTCCAACAGGTTTGTGCCTTGAACCCCATTTTTCTCCAACCAACCAAATTTCACGAATCAATGATTCACAAACGGTCACAAACAGTCATGTCTTCCCAAACTGACAACGTCCGCGCACCTTTTAAATGCGATATTATGGTAGTTAAAAGGCTCTAAACGGTCATTTGACATGTATATTGGAGAGGCAGCTGAATAACGGCAACCTACCGCAGCACAAATGAATTACGTCATTATCCAAACATTGTCAAAAAATCAACACTTCACTGACCTTTGTGCAGTAAACAAGCGATTACCACGAATCATCAGTAACGGTAGTCTGATAATTAATCCGTTTGTGTGACACGTGTGAATACACTGAGACTGCAAAACATCCAGGTGCAGTCGGCGTGTCCAAAAGATCAAAGGTCGCTTTACTGACAGTAATAAAAGAATGCACCGCATGACCGCACCCGTTTTCTTCCTCCTCTTTTTTGTTTTGATCAACACGGTTTATCGGTCCCAGATCTGATAAATTAATTCCCAAACCGTGTACGTCCAGAGTTCTCACTAGGATTTTGAAAGCAGGAGTTTAAGAATCCATCTCTGAGAAAAGTTGGAGTTAAAATTGAAAAATAGGAGTTTGACCTAGAAAACTTGGAGTTTTCGGCTAAATATGAAAACTTAATATTTAAGGACATTGTCTGGACAACTTCATTTTTCAATATAGTTAACCTTGACCACTGAGTGTCTGGTAAGGATCCAAAAGCTTTTGGGGCTTAGGAAATAGTGACAGGTCTTCCATTAACTTCCAGACTCAGGAAGTCCCAGACTTCCTACCCCTCAAATTTGGAAGTCCCACAGGAAAATCTAGGAAGTCCCGCTTTTTTCCCTGCTGCTGCAGCCTGCCCTTTTAGTAGAACAGAGGTTCTTCATTCAGTGTCACACAGACTCATCATGATATACACTTCTCTTAGATGTGTTTTAAACATATCCTTATCGCTTATTAAAATTCGATCGCATCTTTTTGGAATGCCTGTACTTGTATGTCGGACCTTAGAGAAAGCATCAACATTGGTCCAACTTCACGTTCGTTTCAAAGCCCAGAGAAAGAAAAAAAGAAAAGAAAATACATGAGAGAAAACACCCAAAAAATGTTTTCTTAAAAACAAACTATGCTGAAATTATTTTGCAGAAATGTATTTAATGAAATATTTGCTCGGACTGCAGCTGATCAACACGAGCGAGCGAGTTGCTTACTTCACAAAAATTGCGGGAAAACGGCGCCGACTCGTGCAACAACAAACAAATAAAAGGCAGCTCTCGATGAGTTACCAACCAATACGTTCGTTCGCGGAGAATAGCAAGCAAAACCATCGCAATTCGCCTATATTTAGACTTACTTTGCGTCTTTTCCGCGCTGGGAAACAGCGCAGCCGGAACAAGGCTACGAATTTAGAAACGGGTTTTCCGAAAATTTTGACGAAAAATATGTTTTCTTCTCATTTGAAAAATTGCTTTTGTTGTCATGACAAACATAAGCTTCTAAATTAGAAAAGATTTAAATTTGCGTTCTGTGCATAATTGTTATTTATTTATTTAATTTCACTCGGTAACTCCCGGAAGTGTTGAGGTGTTTTCAGACGACACACGTTCTTAGCAAAATATTAATTTAAGATTTTAAGACGTGAATATTTAAAAATAATAATGACTTCATATAATTTCACCGAATATTTTCGGGTGTCGCAGAAGAAAGTTTAATTATACAAACATCAATTAATCAACTCAGCACGCGTAACAAATACACACAGTGATCACGCAGCCATCAAAAGGGTGCCACGACGCTTGACACCGATGTCAATAAAACTCCCGCAAGCGGAAAGTGGGATGTCCTTAAAGCTCAGTCAACACAGGTAGCGAATTTCCAATAAGTAGGCGGGGCAAAGATCATACAACTCGTTAAAAGTGGGCGGGCTTTTTGACAATGTTTGGACATCTCGGGTATCGATTTCTGCGGACAAAAGAAATTTCGGAAGTCCGCGGTACGTCTTTGAAGTTCAGTTTGGACGTCCGGTGGCAATAGCGCGTAAATGAGAATCCTCGGAAGGAAATTTTACGCGTACAAAAGCAAAAATAGGCGTAAAAATACGCCGGATTCGGCGTTTCCGAGAACTCTGACGTCCTGATCAGATGTTGCATACAACGGCGTCTGATCTGGGTATAATTGATTGATTCTTTTTTGTTGTTGTTGTTGATTGCCGTAACACACGAGTATAATTCAAGGTAGATTTCGCGGTAAAAATAAGTAATGCATCACTTGCGCTAGACAAGACTTGTCAGTGCTTAAAATTTAAGCAGTCTGGTCAAAGCTTGAAACATTGAAAACTGCAAAACCGCCCGTGGCGCAGGCCTTTTTTATTAGACCTAATTGGGTCCATGAAAGTCGTTTCGTTCCGTCTCTCCTGTTTCCCGCCGTCTTCGCGCTTATACAAGACGGGAATCAGTTGTTTATAAATACTTTAGGAAAACCCTGCGGAGGTGGAAATAACAACAAAATCGTTTTTTTTTTTGTTTTTTTTTCTTTCTTTTTACATACGTGACTGTATTTATTGATGACGCCAGCTTTGAACATTCTCGTTATACCCGGACTTACGTCATATAACGGGGTTGAGGTGTATTATTTAAAAGGAGTTATAGAACTGCCAATTGTCATTAGTTTTCGTGAAAGGTAATATAAATATATTTTTTGGAAATGGGCTCACTGATGACGTCATCGTCATCGGCTGGACCGATTCAGATTTCAAAATTTCCAGAGCCCTGCTTCAGTGTCAGGCATAAAAAAAAAGCTGTGTTTTCACTAACATGCTGAAAAAAATTTGGTCAGTAGGTAGGAGAAACTTTATTTTTCTACTTTTTCTCCAGAAAAGAACAGAGTCGGGTCTGTAATTTCATGAAAATACAGGTATTTTGTTGAGGGTCAGTGCTTTACTTTTTTTATTTTGCATTTTACTGATGAAAAATGGCAGAGTTGGGTATTTGAAACAGGGTCGTCAGGTTAGTGGAAACACAGCTATTTACATTTTTTATGCCTCACCCCATTTACATAAATGGGCATTTGGCTATGGTGGCTTTTAAAACAGTAAATCACTGAATTTTGCTGTCATTCATACTAGTACTAATAAGGAGGATTTTTGAACACTGAATGGCTATTCGCATTAATTATCTAAATCTGCCTTACAGCCATTTAAAATGTTTTGACTGATGCGAATGTCAGCTGAGCCTATCCATCCATTCACTAATGGTAGGCCTGTGCTAATTTAAATTCCAAATCTAGCCCCATATCTTAATGACATACATGTAATGATCAAACATGACTGAGTCAACTACATATAGACCTTTTAAAACACTATGTCAAACAATAAACATCATTTGAAACCTCTCAGTCTTTAACGCAAAGTATGTTCTAGCCTCATTCATACTGGATGGTAGAAAGTTGTTGTTTACATTTACCGGACAGTATAATTGCCGATGTCTATTCAGAAAAATAAAGCAGTTTCATTTGTCAAAAGTCTCATCAAGTGATTAATTAAATATCATAACCAGAAATATTAATATATATATTTTGACTATTTAGTACCTAAAACTAGGCGTAAAAATGCTCACCATAAAGCAACATTATGGTTGCGCGCATGCCTGCCAGTATCAGAAAAATATAGTTGAAATAGTTGTATTTGTCTTAGGATTGCTTCATAAAGCTGTATTTCAAAACACTAAATAAAATTTACAATTAAATATTAACCAAAAATTCATTTATTTTCCAAGTAAAATTTGGCTTGAATCCATTGGTTTCATTGGAACCAGAAATGTTTTTGCTATCCAAATTTTTTGGTCACATGGCATAACATTGTAACCACGTGGTCAGTAGCCCGGATAAAAACAATAACATTAAAAATTAAAAAGGTCTATAGACCTTTTTAGACACTACGTCACACAATAAAATTCATCCGGAACCTCTCCGTCTTTAAAGCAGAGAACGTTCAAGGCTCGTACCTATTGGATGGCAGAAAGTTGTTGTTTACATTAAATTTATCGGACAGTAAACTTGCCGATGTCTTTTCAGAAATATAAAGCATTTTCATTCGTCAAAAGTTTCTTTTCAGAAGAGATCCTCATTAAGTGATCATTCAAATATCACATCCACAAATATTAACACATATCTGACTATAATATACTAGGTAAAACTAGGCCTTAAAATGGTCATCATAAAGCAAAATTATGGTTGCACACATGCCTGCTGATATCGAAACAATATCGTTGAAACAGTTGTATTTGTCTAAGGAAAAGCAGTCAAACTGCTTCTTAAAAGCTGTATTTTTAAATGCTAGATAAAATTTACAAATGAATATTGACCAAAAGAAATGTATTATCAAAGTAAAGTTTGGTTTGAATCAATTAGTATCAATGGAACCGGAAGTGTTTTTGCCATTCACGATTATTGGTCACGTGACATAATATTGTAATCACGGTCAGTAGCCCAGATGAAAACAATAACATTAAAAAGGTCTATAGTTTTAAGGTCAAAACAACAACAGCCAACAACAGGATCTCGACGCGAACCTGCGACCCCTAGCTTGCAAGTCATGCTCTGACAAAACTGATTGGCCTATCAATATCACCTCAGTGCATGGAGGAAGCTGCCATGAAGAAAACTCCCAAGAATTATTTTGTAGAATTTATCAAGTGAATGGTGGGAGGGAGCAAATTTATAGTTAGTATACCCGTATTACAATTATACGAAACCATCTAGCAGCGTAAGGCTGTGAACTATATACCTCCATTTCGGCTAAAAGTATTGTCTAACCAAGAGCTACTTGAATACCTGTACAAAATCCTGTTTTTTAAGGAACCCTGAAGTATAATCCAAAAGTGTTTCGATGGAAACAGGAAGAAGAGGGCGCATATGATTTCCGGTGTTTTTTTTTTTTTTTTTTTTTTGTTTTTGTTTTTTTTTTTTTTGGACTGGTGTGCTCGATTAACAAATAATGGACAACTATAAGCTGATAAGTATTGGCTTTCTTTAAAACGATGTATACCGGTAATTAGAATTTGTAAGTGACTCGAATTAAGCATCTTCAAAAAAAAAAAAAAAAAAAAAAAAGAAAAAAAAAGATAAGCGACGAAGATAATCTTTTTTATTTTTCCAACATTGTAATAGAGGAAAGATGTGGTGCAGTGGTAAAGGTAAAGGATTGTGGGACAACTCGGCATATAGCAAACTCGGCACATAACCAACTTATCTGATTAGTCCAATTATCTATTTTTATGTTGGATACTTGAATCCACCGTTAAAAAAAAAACAAAAACAATTAAAGGTTGCCTTTGACCATTCATAATGTAAATCTCATGCTTAGAAGCGATTCTACCGAACTACTACAATCTATGATTTTGAGCAGAAATAAAGTATACTCCTGGAAACCATCTTTTTACTATTTGGGCTCCGTCGCTAGAAAACGTCTTCGAGGGTTCCGATCAATCAGGTTAGACAAAAACTGGCCTGCTCAGTCTCCAAAACCACGAATTTTGGCAGACAGCAGCCTAATTAAGTAATCATTCTTTCCAAGTAGCGTACAACAAAAGCGATGATCAGACTGCGCGGTTGAGCTGCACCTTTGTTGTTCGCAAATGCAGTTTGCAGGTTTTCTCCCCGGGGGTTTTTTCACGACGGGGCGAGGGGGTGGGTACATAGTTCCGTCAGACTATCTTACAGAGTGGAAATAAGAAAAATATAGTATGAGCCACGACGGAGAAAAAGGGTCATTCGGACAGTCCGTACGGTCAAATATTCAGTGTGCATGCTCAGCCCCTTACCAAGTCAAGAACTTTGGTCGCCTGAACTTCCGCTGTTCGTATATGCATTAAAGGGTAATGGGGATCAATAGTCTACCTTTCAGGCTTTTTAGAGCAGAAATAAGAAAAAGAAATTCAACCCCTTTTATCACGAGGTTATACCTATTGTAGATCTTTATTAACCCAAAAGGACGGCTGATAGAAATCTGGCGATTCCAGGAAAGAATCGTTTCATTATTTCACATTTTTACATTTACAGTTTCGAAATCAATTCCGACTTCCTGAATTCGCCTTGTTCAGCTAGAGTTCACTGTTTAATTAAATGATGAGCAAAACAAAGATTTATTAATAATTTTATTAAAAGATAAAAATAATAGACAAATAGAATTTCTAAGCACACTCAGTCCAATTCATACCTATTAGCACTTTAATCTTAGAACATTCAGCATCGGCGAGGCGGTTCTAACAAGTACCCCTGTCTATGTTTTTTTTTAGCAGAAATAAGAAAAAAATAATGTTTAACCTTGTTAACTCAAGTTTTACTACATAAAAGTGGGTTTTAAGCGGGTCAAAATTATATAGGCGTGTTATCGTGATGGGCCATAAATAATTAAAAGGAATGTTCGGATGAAAAACTCTGATATATTTCTTAATTAGCTCTGCTGAAAAACATATATTTTGATTTCTAACTTGGAGTATATATAGTCTATGTTTTAGAACAGAAATAAGAAAACAAAACTGGTATATATCCCTGTATACCCCAGTAATCTATTAGAGTAACAATTATGCCCTTTTCATGGCCTACTGAATGGTTTAAGATATAATTTGAAGAAAAAATCTTATCTTTCCTAACTTTTTGCTTTTTATTATTATCTATAAAAGGTGTAAAATACCTCTAGAAAAAGACACATAAATGTACAGCTATATAATTATATTTATGCGCCGAGTTTACTATGTGCCAAGATGGTATGGGCCGAGTTGGTTATGTGCCGAGTTTGCTATGTGTCGAGTTGACCCGGCACCAGGTAAAGTGTCGGATTCAAGATCGCGAGTTAGCAAGTTAAACTAGCGGGTTCGACCCCAGCGAGCACAAAGTGTCCTTGAGCAGACACTTTATCCACATTGCTTAGTAGATCTACTGGCGTAAACACAGCAACACCTGCGCGTAATCGTTTGTTTGTGTTGAGGATTTACGGCCCACTCAACCCTATGTGGTCGTGTCGAGCGCGTTCTGTTTAACTAACCAGATGTTTACTGGGCAGGCTTAGTACTCTAAGCGGTTAACCAGTATATTGTGCACATTTTTGAACCAGAAACTGACAATTGCCGTTCTTGAATCAACGGATAGGAGAGCATGAACGTAGAAAATATTTCATAATCAATCTCCACGAAAGAATGTTGCCGGCCGGCCCGGTGGGGCTCAAACCCGCAACCTCCTGATCACCAGTCGGACCTGCGCGTAATATTCAGAAAATATCGCAGTATATATAGAAAGCAAAAAGAAGTTTTTAAACGAAATCCACTTTACACTTGAAACTTTGACAGTTTCCATAACAAAATTTCTCCCTACTTATGTAACACTGAAAAACGGGGTTGATATCAAATTTCACCGCCACACGCGTCTTTCTTCGCATGATAGCTTCTGTTCGTCATTTAGGCAGTCCGCTAAATAAATCTGCAATCCGTAAATTCATGTGACACCTGTACCTGATTGCACCGTTTCTTCTTGGGTCCAAGTCTATCCACATGAACATTCTGACTTGCCACTGGTTCAACGTTTTATGAATGCTCTGTTATTTGGGTACGTCGACCACATATTTCTTGGTTTCAACAAAAAGGCCTCGTCACTTTGCACATTTGTTACCAGTTAAACACACACACACACACACACACACACACACACACACACACACCACACACACACACACACACACACACACACAGTTTCTCTAAATTAGGGTCGTACACATGCTATAAACAAAGCAAACAAACTTCATTTATCTTTTGACGTTGAGTGCTCAGGTTGAGTGCGTTACAAATAGTCAGGCATAATAGGCATTATCCTTTTTAAGGAAGCGCCTTCGTGCAATGTATATAGAGCAGGTTTTCTTTGATTTTCAAAACATGATTTGGCATGAGCTTAAACACATATTGTAAAGCTGTTTTAAAATGCATACAGTGAAAGAGGATTTGAAAAAAAGTAACATTTTTATGAGATTTGTGATTGTTTCATGGTACGTACATGTACATTCTTCCATACAGAGGCTGACAGAATGAGGCCAAGCCTTCGTCTAAAAAGAGTGAAAAAAAAAGCAAAAAATAATTGCTGAACAGAAGTTTAATGTGGAAGGGGAAGGAAAAGATGAAAGCGTCAGTGTTAGTGTGGAGAGTTTAAAGTAAATAAGTGAACTCAGGAACAGATCTACATGAAGTTCTCAACATCAAAGGGAAAGTCGGACAAATACAATTAAACAGCCACAGAAAAATACAGATGGAAAGCAGAGTTGGCAACCCTTTCCCTAAAAGGCGGCGACTCTGTTGACCAAACTTAACTAAATATATCTTTAAATTACATAATTGTAGAAGACAAAAAAGATCATAAGTGAAACACTACAGAACATTTAACAAAAAGTGCCACAAGCCAAGTACCGTCTGGGAATGGTCAGTAATAAATTACTGGTTTGGGGGGTGGGGTGTGAAAGGGGGCTTATCAGGTTAAAATCAGGTTAAATAAGTTGCCAATAAGCAGTGCTTATTAGATACTCTCGCTGGGACCAAACCGTAACGGACAGGCGGACGGACGGACGCACAGGCAGACGGACAACGTGAAAACAGTAACCCACCCACACACAAACACAGTTTTCCCCATTCTTCCATACAGAGGCGGGCAGAATTAGGCCAAGACTTCGTCTAAAAAGAGTGAAAAAAAAAGCCAAAAATAATTACTGACCAAAAGTTTAATGTGAAAGGGGAATTAAGGAAAAGATTAACACAAATTGGCAAGGGAAGCAACTCAAGGTCATGTGGGGAGTATCTACAGAACTACCAGTCCAGCTTTGACTGCAGTCTGTTGCAGACCTACTAAATACTTGCGGGGATGCGTAAGTCACAACTTGCTCAGCTTAGTTTTAAACCAGTCTGAAGACCCACAAAAGGGTAACTGGCAAACAATGCAGAATGTGGCGTCTAATCAGGGTCTCCATTGTTTGCAACTAGTTTACCATTTTTCACTTGGAATATCTAAATCACATACCCTGACATACCTAAAAGCAAAAATCGACTCTTCCTATATATATATTGTGTGTGTGTGTGTGTACATGTGAGCGATTAGCTGGTAGCACCTCTTCTGAGAGGTTACTCCCGGGGCCGTTATCCTGAGTCTGAACACGCTCCCCTTGACCACAGTTTAAGTGCGCTGTTTAAAGTGCTTCAAGTTATGCACCCCTTGTGAAATCGTATCTTCTTTTAGTAAAACTCTAAACACTATCGATATGATCTATACCGTTCTTAATTCTATAAGTCTCTAATGTATGCCGAATATAAACACTTTTCGCCTATGTTCTACTGTAAGGATAACAAAAATGTTCAGCCTCTCGTGAGAAGGTAATTGGCATAAATTTCGTATTGTCCTGTACATTCTCTATGTTGCATCACGAAAACATGCCTATATAATGTTGACCCCTTTAAACCCCATTTTATATAGTAAAACTGGGGTTTACAGGGGTATACATTCTTTTTCTTATTTCTGCTCAAAAACATAGATTGTGGGTACTCGTTAGAACCGCCTCGGCTAACGAGTACCCACAATCTATGTTTTGAGCAGAAATATGAAAAATATCAGAATTTTTATCTGGAAATTTTAATGGTTTTTGGGTGATACAATTTTCAGTTTATTTGAATAGGTTTGTTTTCGTAATGTATGACAATATTCTTCTAATGAGCACCCACAATATATGTTTTACTGAAGAAATAAGAAACAAAATATTTTATGCGGATACGTATCTATCGGGAACTATGTTCGAGGGCGATTGTTATTGATAAAGCCAAGTTGTTCAAATCTTAACGAAGTCGAACTGGCTAATGTGACATTAAAATTTCAGTCTTGAAACATGGCAAATACATTGATAGTTTTGCTGAAAAAATGCGAGTAGCTTTTGCATTGCAAAAGCTTCTCACATTTTTGCAGCACATTATCAATTTATTTGAAAATACCTTAGCTACAACAGTATCGAGTTTGTTAGTAACGAGCTCGTTAAGCTAACGAAGCTTTGAACAATTGGGCCTAGAAGTTTAAGCTGTTCCATTCTCTCCATTACCCTACAACATACAGATGTGACATTTAGAGGCCAGCAGTTCTCTGGCTTAGCCTTCGAGCCTGCCTTAAACACTGCAGCTATACGGCCTCCGTCCAGATTTGGGTGAGCTTGCCTTCTTCCATATACTTTTTGAATTTTGTTGTGAGTGGTTCGATAATTGATTTGCCCTCCTTTACAATAAGAGGATGGATTAAGAGGAGGGATTAAATCTGGAACACGAGCTTTTGGATAGGATCAGACGTTTTACGTTTTCTCTCACCAGGTTATCCGTAATATTTTTTTTTTCTGGAATATCATTTAGTTTCTACCAGGAAAAGCTGGTTAGATATTCAAAACTGCTTCTGTACATCTCGAAAGGAGCTTTATTTAAACAATGCAATAATATTGGCCTCATTTATTGGTTTGTGGAAGCTTACTTTATATTCCATAGACTTTAAATAGTTATGAACTAGAAAAGGGCCCGCGCAAGCGCGGGTATTATATTATATTTTGATTCATCGAACAGATTGAAAACTGAAAAAAAAAAGTTCGAAGGTTATTTTATTATTATTATTTAATTCTATCTGTGTTCAACGTCATGATCCTTTAGTCATATCGCGACGATGTCTTTATATGACAGGGAGATCAATATTCACTTTACAGTGCTGCCTCGCTAAAATATCCCGCGCCAGACACATAACGTAACATTCCACCCAGTCACGTTATACCAGGCCGGTCATTTCAGTTTGCTCAATGCTGATCGCCAAGCGAAAGAGAGCTGCAGTAATACCATGTTTAAATTCTTTGGTATGAATTGGCAGCGGATCGAGCACACAATCTCCGGAACGCAAGGCGGACGTTCTAGCAACTTAACCACAGCGCCGGTTAATTCGTAGGTAATCGGCCTACTGATTTCGGACGGTTTAACCATATGAGCCAGCGCATGACAAACCCAACAAAATGACTTGGCGCCCAGGGGAAAGTCAGGTTAACATGGATATTCACCGTTTCATCAGTCTGGCTGCGCACTCGATGGGTTGCTAAAGGTCCGAGGTTTTTACGTTCAGACAGTGAAGACGGATCAGACTGGGCAGATGCACGGGTCACTGCGCGTGGTACGCAGGTCATTTTGTTGATTTTGTCATGTGACGGCTCATATATTCAGAGCTGCCGCTGGGTCCAATTAC
The DNA here is from genome assembly GCA_964016985.1 of Anodontia alba. Lineage (NCBI taxonomy): Eukaryota > Metazoa > Mollusca > Bivalvia > Lucinida > Lucinidae > Anodontia > Anodontia alba. The sequence continues at coordinate 40,186,382 of OZ024826.1, forward strand.
AGTCGCACCTCAATAGTTCTAACCCGATGGTGATCAATTTGGGTTCGGACTGACCCAGCGGTGTTTGAGATGGTTCAAAGAGTGAGTACGACGTAACCGGCTTATACAACAATTAGCCTATATTGACCACAGAGGACAGTAATAACTGACCAAAATTGAAATATTTATTGGGCAGATTTTTCTATGCAGTTTGAAATAAATGAATTTTCCCGAAAAAAAAAATTCTTAATTACGTATGCCATTACGTTCTCGAACTTTGCTCTTTCATTCGGTTCATACCTTTGTCGTTTACAGAAGCATCGCTGCAATGTACAAATTGACCATTACGCCACACCGGGAATACCGAACGTTCAGTCATATAAATACGCACCCGTCTATGCTTAGATGACGTCCGATTTATTTACAATGTGCACGTAATCTATTTATAGGTGGTAAATTCGAGAAGCTTCTTTGGGAGAATTTGAATAAAGTATTGTCTGTTTCCCCACAAAAAAATGGAAAACTCATTTAAATTCCGGAAATTAAATATAAAATTTATCAATAAGAACAATATCGTTATTAATTAAAACCAACCAACCGCGCCAGGCTTTTACCGTTTTCTAGTTTTTGAGGCTAATTCGTTCTTTTAGTAGTATAGATGGTCATTACGAAAACAAGCCTGTTCAAATATACTGAAAATTTTACCACCAAAAAAAAAAAAAAAAAGAAAATTTTCAGATAAAAATTCCGATATTTTTCACATTTCTGCTCAAAACATTGATTGTGGGTACTCGTTAGAACCGCCTCAGCTGTAAAAGTGGGTTTAAAGGGGATCAAAATTTTATAGGCGTGTTCTCGTGATGTTCAACAACTGAGTTACACTTCTTTATAATAACAGGACAGATTAATCTTGACCATGACTTTTGGATGGTTTCAGACCTTTACCAGTATTTTCTAAAATATCGGTAAAATTTCATTCAAGATAATGTAGCCCTTTTATGTCAAAACACTAACAAAATTTTGGTTCAATACGTCCACCTATTTCCGACTATAAGTTGAATACTCCAATAGGTTATAAATCTGCTTTTCGACAGTAAAGCAGGTTTTAGGCTTTTTTTTTTTTTCTAACATATTTCGAGAATAATTTTCTATATTGAGAATATGGAGGTCAATTTTACCTAGTATTTTCTTGCCAACATATAAGTAAATGAAACACGGTTTTGATCTGTTATAAACCTATCTGCATTATGCCCTGACTGCTTTAAGAATGATAAATGTTTGGATAATTTATTTTTCGAATAAATAAATAAATAAATAAATAAATAATAAATAAATAAATGTAGCTACTCAGGAAAGGCCAATATCATGAAGCACAACCTTTCCGAGGCATTGAAAAACTTGAATAGATTATTTAGCGAAAGGAATAAGCTGAGAAATGCATATTTCATAGCATAAAGAGGGTCATTCAAAAACCGAAATTTACAATACCAAAATCAAAACTCTATATGAAGCTACCCAGGAATAGTAACAATCACAACTCAGTTACATTCTTTATAAATTTATAGCGGGCCGTTATCGGCCCGTCAGCTACCCTGACGGGCCGATAACGGCCCGCTAATGATTTATAAAGATTGCTTACTTGGGACGCACAGCCTTCCCGTGGCACCGAAATAATCAGAGAAGAGGAACAAACAATGACAAAACACGACGACACAGTTGCAACGACCGATATACATATTACGAAATCACGCTTATTTAAATATATAGAAAATTTCACCTAAAAAAACTGAAAATTTTCAGATAAAAAAACTTTGATATTTTTCATATTTCCGCTCAAGACATAGATTGCGGGTTCTCGTTAGAACCGCCTCGTCGTATTTTAGTAATGAGGTCAAATACGGTAATTGTTCTGCCTGCGTAGTGATTTCCTAACTCAGCAGTGGAGAAACGCTGGAAACATAAATTAACTTCTTAGAACTATGATGAAAATAAAAGATTAGCATAGGCGTAGCGATCATGACACACTTTACGCATATGCGAAACATGCGTAAGCAAAATATTTATGAAAAAATGGCATTAACATAAAATGTTTTGCTTCTTAACCCTTGTGCTGCTGAACCCGGATATACCCTTCCTATACAAACAGAAGAAGCCAACTGATCTGGATCTGCACTGTTCGCCATTAAGTATGTGAATTTATATCAACAATGTGGATCAAGTTATCTGATTGGCTGAAAATTAGAAATGGGTGTGGCATCTTAATTTATTCAGCAGGACAAGGATTAAGCATAGGGGCTGCTCTTAAAGGAATAATTTGCCCCCAGAGGGAGCACATTCTTCTCTGGGAGCAATGTTTTTCTTTAAGAGTAGCCCATATTTTGGATGCGATTCTAGGCACTGTTATCATGAGTTTGTTTGGGTTTGCGTAAAAATAATTCTATTCTGGCAACGCCACTGATGAGTACTCGATCACAAACTGGCAGAGCAATTGTAAACCACTGATAAAATAAACGTCAAAAACATTGACCTTGGAAACAAAGAACACACTACAGATTAGAAAAGGGGAGTCTCGTATTTACTGAGACTCTTCTTAAGCAGTAATGAAATTCGCAACACTGCTTACGCCCTCTAGCGTATACATGAGCAGAACTCCATTTTTAAATATAACACAATAGGCCCAATGATCCCAAAGGAAATGAAATATAATCTGCACTATGGTGATGTACGGGGAGACGTTCTATCGCCGCCACACGGCACTAACAGAGCTGTAGTGTAGTACAATAAACGTCAAAAAGATTGCCCTTGGAAACCTTTGACCCAATATACACTGGACTAGTAACCATGGTACGAGTATTGTATTTATTGGAAATATGTTGTCGTGGCTGAGTTTTAATAATTTTGTATGATGGAGTTTAATTGCTCATGTTTCATTTATTTCTCCAAATAACTGAGATTTGTTTTCAAAAAGCAATAGTTCAATATATTACCTTTAGGACTGCAGCATTATATTTTAGGAAAATGAAACTATTTTGTAAACATCAACAAGAAACCTAGGTACCCATTTTAGCTATTTTCGACACTTTTAGAAGGAAATCATCAGAAATTCACCTTAAATGATGGTATAACTTCAATTTTATTAATTGTGACTGAACATTTTTCATCCAAATCTATTAAAACAGTTTATTACAACTTCATTTATTATCCAAAATCATTTTTATTGCCCATAGTGCTGTAAAATATCACTAAAAACAAGCCGTCAACATACTTTGGCAGTTCCGCTTGTGACAAATCCGGGTATTATTAGGTCCGAGACACTACAGATTAGAAAATGGGAGTCTCGGTTTTATTGAGACTCTTCATAAGCAGTAATGAAGCTTACAACATTGCTTACGACCTCTAGCGTATACATGAGCAGAACTCCATTTTCAAATACACCACAATGAGCCCATTAATCCCAAAGGAAATGCAATATATTCTGCACTATGATGAAGTACGGGGAGACGTCCTACAATGACAAAACCACAATGAGAACAATCATAGGTAAAAAAAATATAAGTGAAGATACCAAGGAAATGAAATCACCGATGCACGAACATAGAGGAACTATTACAGACGGTCAGTCGAGAAGAAACTACAGGGCCCAGTTGTTCAAAGCTAACGACATCTTTAGTTAACGATTCGTTAAAATATACACCGAGTGATACGCAAATATGCTGAATTTTTTTGCTGAAAAAATGTGAGTGCAAAAGCTACTGCAAAAGCTACTCACATTTTTTCAGCAAAAATATCAGAATATTGTGTATTGAATCCGCTAAAACAGTTAACGAAATGACCCTTAACGAGCTCGTTAGGCTAACGACGCTTTGAACAACAGGGACCAGTTTTACTCGCGCGATTGTCGTCATCAAGTCTGCTCGACCCACCATCAAGCAATTAAAGAGGCAAGGAAGTTGTTAACTTTGACTGGATTAGTCACTAAACATGCAATCTGCCGTATAACATTGTATTCCATCCTTTTATAGCGATTACTAAATGTTTTGATTTGTTCAGAAAAATATGACTTATTTATCTTTCCTCTTGTTGGCATTTTTAGGCTATATTCTGTGGTTACGAGGGTCCTGCAAAAACGTTTTGTCACTGGGTTCGGATTACTTCAGTGCTACGTTTTATCAAACATATTTTTATTACAAACCTTCAAAGTATTCCCCCTTTACTGATACACATTTTTGTAACCTTTTTACCCAGTCGCGAAAAGCAGATAAATAGTCTTCTTTTGGAATCTGTTGGAGACACTGATAAATAGCGCTGCCAAGAGAATTTCTAGACGTATACTTATTTCCAGAAAGCATTTTCTTAAGCCTTGGAAATAAAAAGAAGTCACAGGGACTCAGGTCAGGTGAATAAGGTGGATGGTTTAAAACTTTCACCTTTTCAGAAGCCAAAAAAAGACTTAACAACCTCACACTTATGAGAGGAGGCGTTGTCATGTAAAAGGTGGACTCCTGACCATCCTTTGCTTGGTAGTTTCTTATTGTAAAACTCTTTCACTTTCTTCTGTACAGAATTCTTATAGAATCGGCCAATGACTGTATGACCAGATGGACAAGGCACTTGAACGACTGGCCCACTTGACTTAAAGAATATTGCGTAAAACGTCTTTTTCGAACTTATGGTTCTCTTGGCAATACATTGGCGTTTTTTATCTTTTCGCTTCCATTGCTTGTTATCAGCCCTTCTTTGTGGCTCAAACATGTGCACCCAGGTCTCATCACCTGTTAGCAAGTTAGAAATAACCCGACTATTACAGCCTTTGTATGTTTTCAAAAGTTCCCGGGCACATTTAAAGCGTTGTGTCTTTTGCTCCTCGGTGAGCAAATGAGGTACCCACCTAGCGCAAACCTTTCTCGGGTCCAAACACTTTTTCAGAATTGTTTGCACACTGCCTTCTGATATGCCAGTACAACTAGTTATATCTTTGACAGACAATCGCGCATCCTGTTCGACCACAATCTTTACAGCTTCGATGTTAGCCTTGGTAACAGAGGTTTTAGGTCTTCCAGGACGGGTATCATCTTCAATAGAAAATTTCCCAGCTTTAAAAGCTTTAACCCACCTAAAAACTGTGCGCATTGAAATGGTCTGAGGTCCAAATATACCACACAATTCATTAAAAATCTGCTTTGAATCTATATTAAGTCTCATGCGGCATTTAATATAGATACGAATTTCAGTCTTCTGGTCCATGTTCCAATGTAACAAGTAAGTTGGTCAGTGTATAGAATAGAATAGAATAGTTTTATTTTAAAATTCCAAAAAGCTATTAAGCCCATGGAGATACAATATAAAGAAACATACATGATGGCATATGACATATGACAGTACAGAGCAATTATATAAAATATCATTTACAATATAATTGTCTGTTATATTCGTATATTCTACGAACACCTCAAGACAACGTGTTTCACCTTAGTAGCAATAGAAACAGTTTAAATATACTTTTCTGGAATGGACAAGGTAAATAGCTACTGTAAAACGCACGAAGGATGTCAGACAGCAGACAGCGGACAAACAAACAGCCGTGCTAATCGCACCCTCCTTAATCCACCAAAGGTCTGGTTATATAACATACCACCGTAGACTGTCTCCATGGTACAAGGCACGGTCAGCACGGCACCGTTATCATCCATCATCCATTGACCAACATCCCAGTACCACTAATATCAAGATTATAGAAATGAAAAACATTTTTTCTTTTTTTTTATTATGAGCCGTGAAAGATGATTAAGTAGCTATCTCAAGCACAAATACACACACCACACTTTTTGGAAGACATGAGCCAACTCTGTGTCGGCGATAACATTTAAAAGGTTGCCATGGCGAATACGGGTGGACGAAGTAACATGTAGCGGAACTATCTATTTCAATTTAAAATAACTGTCAGTTGGAAAGCAATTTGCACGAAATAAACGGGTATCGTTAGCTATTCAACATACCATTCAAGTGCAGTGAAGCATTTTAAAATATACCTGGGATAAAACTAAGGAAGCCTATTAGTGACAGAACTTTTTGCACGACCCTCGTATGACTCTTTCTTGTCACCCTCTTTACTATTTTTACCATTTAATCATTAGAGATAGACTGGCTCCTGTCTAACTGATATATGACTCAGCATAAAAAAACTATTTGTATTTTACAAAAAATCCTATCTTTTGGAATGTCCTTCTCTGATTTGGCTGATCAGTTATGAGTTTCTGACTGGTCATCACGAAAACAAGCCTATATAATTCTGACCACCTTAAACCCCACTTTTATATAGTAAAACTGGGGTTTACATGGGTATACATTATTCTCATGTTTCTGCTCAAAAACAAAGAATGCAGGTACTCGTTAGAACCGCCTCATCAAGGCGGTTCTAACGAGTACCCACAATCTATGTTATGACCAGAAATATGAAAAATATCAGAGTTTTTTTTATCTGAAAATTTTCAGTTTTTGGAGGTAAAATTTTCTACATATTTGAATAGGTGTGTTTTCGTAGATATGTGTAGAAAAGTAACCAAGGAGTATTTTACCTTAGATTAGAAATGTAAAACTCATAGCATGGTGCCAGGCCACACTGGAGACTGCACATACTGATATAGATTTTCACGGTCTATAGTAGACTGGCTAACTGCATTTGAATCGGTATCATGGTTTACAAAAATTCTCTTTTGGAATGTCTCAGTTCTCCGATATGGCTGAAAATAGACTTTGACATCTCATGCAATTGTCTCCTTAGGAGACATTTAATAAGGATACATTTTACATGAAATATCAAAGCCTATTTTTTTGAGAAAATACGAAAATTCTGTTGAATTTGCCCAGAGAGTGCTAAAGGTACTTGGTACTTGGCCAATCTGCGACGTTAACCTTCAGAATTTCCAATATTAATAACAGAAACATTATAATTTTTTGTCTTATTTTTTTTCCTTTAAGCATTGTCAAGTGTGTCGTTCAAACCATTGTCGTCGGAGACGATGTTAATGAAATGTCAAATCGCCGATTTCTTAGTGAAGAATGTCATTCTTCTGTCGTTTTCGCCCAGAGAATGCTGATAACGTTTGTAGTTTGCCAGCTTCCTGTAAAGTTCTCGCTCATAGCTATAAACCGAATACTTCTACTGTGTTGTGAGAAAACCTATGCATATTGGACTGTGCAATCTGAACATAGCATCTGCAGAGAAAACACATTAGAGATTTTCAAAGCTTAAAATATGTGCTACAGATTCGATTTTTAACCTGCTCTTAATTCTTTGTGGAACGTAACGAGCCATCTCATCTGCTCTGTTTGCCATTGATTTTGACTGAAACACCTATTTGCAACAATGGATGTATTCTAATTCAGAGATGGAAGAGTCCATGTCAGAAACCTGGGGGGTGAAAGGGTTTATCTATGATTTTAAGAATGGAATATCTACATATACTTACTCTAATTACAGGGACAATTCAACACAATTTGAATAACTACATTTAACTTACTGGCGTTATGTCTATATAACGTGGCAATCAGTGTAGACCCTGATCAGACGCAGCGTTTACGGCGTCAGATCTATGTCTACACTGTTTCCTCATGCCGGTCTGTCTCCATTACGAAAACATGCCTATCCAAATATACCGAAAATTTTGCCACAAAAAAAAAAAAAAAAAAAAAAAAAGAAAAAAAAAAAAAAAAGAAAAAAGAAAATTGTCAGATAAGATATTTTTCATATTCCTGCTCAAAACATAGACTGTGGGTACTCGTTAGAACCGCCTCGCCAAGGCTGTTCTTACGGGTACCCGCAAGTTTTTGAACCGAAAAAAAATATACAGTCGAACCTCGTTATCTCGAACTCGCTTATTTCGAATTACCGCTTATCTCGAAGGAAAATCTAGTCCCTGTTTTAACATGAAACTATGACAACAGGTAACAAAATAATGTGGAAAAGAGGAGAAATTGCTCCTAATAAGAAGCAATTTCTCCTCTTTTCCACATTATTTTATATATACATGTATATAATATCTAACTTCAGAAGTCAAATTACATATTCATTTGTTAAATGTGGTTGTGTTCAATTTATTATTTTCCTCACTCTCTCAACTCTGATATGTCAAGGTACGGATATCTCGAAGTGTTTCAGTAAGTCCCTTGGAATTCGAGATAACGAGAGTCGACTGCAATGTATATCACTGTAAACACCAATTTTACTATATAAAAATGGGGTTTAATGGGGTCAAAATTATATAGGTATGTTTTTGTGACAACACTTTGGGTAGGTTATTTGTTTTTTTCTTAGATATGAAAACTTAAAATTTAGGTCTGAACGCATAAGTATTTATTTTATACCTCCAGACAGGTACTGTATAGCTAGCTGCTTTTATTCAAGATAAAACAACAAAATGGTTCGCCCTCTCTCAGAATCTACATCCGCTATTAAAATAGCTCTTGTGATTTTACTGATAACTTTCTTAATATTTGTCGTGGGGTTCTCTACGCCAAATTGGACTGTGATCACGGAATCTGGTTATGGGATAGTCAGTTATGGACTGTGGCGACAATGTGTGGAAGTATGGGATTTTGGAACGGAATGTGTTAACATACCCATTGGATATGGTTAGTATCTAGCGCTTACCATGCTGGGTAAATTTTCAGCAGACGATATTTTGAAAGTAGGCGCAACATTTCATGCAAAATGTCCTATAGGAGATAAAATGCGTGAAATGTCAAAGCCTTTTTTTTTTCTGGGAAAATTTACGAAAAATATCTGTCAATAATTTGTCGTTCGGCGAATTTGTCCAGAGAGCAAAGTTTACTCGTCTGTGCGAGAAAGTCTACCTTAATGCTTAGCACTCTGGGTAAAAAGTTCAGCAGACCACATATTGAAATATTTTATTTATCTTCTCCTAGAAAATAAGTTTTGACACTACATGCAATGGAGACAAATTGCATGAAATGTCGAATCATGTTTTCTTAGAAAAATAAGAAAAAAGTATTAGCAATTTGTCGTCTGCTGATTTAGCAAAGAGGGTGTCAAAGGTTGAACACGCACCATCAACGTAGACGTAGATAAACCACTGTCCCACTGAAGAAAAAAAAGCCTAGGGACAGCGTTCAGGAGAGATAGATCGGTCAGCGTCAGTGCGTAAGCTGATCTGAATCTTTGTCACTTGGGGCACTTGCAATACGGTAGGTTTTCTTCTGTTGAGACCAATTCCTGCTAAAAACAATACAAATTAGTATCTCACGGTCTGAGCTAAATGTAAATATTCATTTAAGCCGGGGCACAACATTTCCAAGAAGACTGCATGTCCTCCAAGCGAATACTCAGATCAGCCTGCGCATCCGCGCTGTCTGATCAGCGTCCTCGCAGGGCATTCAGCGGGGGGGGGGGGGGGGGGGGCGGGCTGTGGGTGTGTGTGTGGGGGGGGGGAAGCTAAGTATCCAAAGAGTCCGCAGAGAAATAGTCAAGGAGGAGTAGCTGTTGATGAATATGGGATAGTTTTCTCAAATTCTCCATAAAAACATGTTATAGGTACTCATTAGAAGCGCCTCGATGAGCACCTACAAAAAGTGTTTTTATGGAAAAATGAGAAAACTCATCCGATAATTATCACCAAATACTCCTCCTTAACAATTCCCCTGACTATTCAGGCGATCAGCGATGACTGATAATCTTGTGCGGATGCGCAGGCTAAGCTGAGTCTTCGCTGTGCGCATATGCAGTCTTGTAGGAGAGCTGTCAGAAAGGGCATAAAGTTGTCTCCGTTTTAAAAATTACGGAAAGTCTACCAAGTATTTTCAGTCCCGTTATCAGGACACAGGGTAAGTCCCATGAAAGGTATCGGGGCACAGGGAACCAGTTCTGACAGAACTGTGAGATAGTTATTTTATGTAAAACAGCCTGTAATTAGTTAAAAATAAAGTCTTTTAAGATGAAACATTTAATTTGAAGTAAAATGTTAAGGTGTATTTTTATGATAAACGTTTCTGTTTGTGTTTGCTGAAGCCAAAAGAAGTTGTAAAATTTAAAAAATTGCAGCTTTTGATATCTGCCGACTGAGGGGTTGCTACATTCAGTATCAAAACAAGTCCCAGGAAGTGTTGGTATCAGTGGTGTTTAAGCTGTGCTAAGTCTGGTCTTGAAATTAAACAAAATTTAGAAGCTCAGCCATACCCTAAAAACAACTCTTAACTAGTATAGACCAAAACAGATACATGTGCAAACAGTGTTGATCCAGATGAGTCGGTAACGAGTCGTCCCAACAGGATATGCATTCTTTGCCATTATGTTCTTGATTTTAGACTAAAACCCCAATTTTTTATCAATAGAAATGTCCAAATTAAGGGACGGTAGAGTCCATTTCAGAAACTCAGGCTGAAAGGGTTAACCACCAAAAAGAGTGGAATTATTAAGGAACTCTGTGAGAAAAAAAAATATTTTCCCTGTACCCTTTCTTCGTTCTGATCATAGATAAAACAACACGAATAATGGCCTCAGTGCGTCGCTTCCGGTAGGAAAAGGTGAATGGAACCGTTTCTGGGAGATACAGTGTGGGGGGTGTGGGGGGGAGGGGGAGGGAGGGGGGATGGGGGGGTCGGATGGGGAAGAACATTTAACGTTTCAACCAGGAATTTCTGAAATTACTCTTCCTTCTCTGTTTTTGCAGCATTTGGACACATCCATAACTGTCAAAAGGGTAAAATTTGCAATTCAAGAATAGAATGTCATAATGAGCCGTCTCATCTGGAGCTACACTGTTTGCAAAAGTATGTGTCTTGGTCTACAGGGCTGAAACGGTTAAAACATCTGGGCGAATAGCGAAAAACCAGATAAGCCTGTGTATATCCGCATCATGAAATATTATCTTCGGTCATTCACTCCCTTCCGCTGATACAAAAAGGCCAATCAGTTTTCGGCGAAAGAATGTGCACAATACTGGTTAACCGCTTAGAGGACTAAGCCTGCCCAGTATAAGTGTGGCTAGGTAAACTCGGACCGCGCTTGACTGGGCCATAAAACCTCAATACAAATAAAAAAAAAAAAAAAAAAACGTGCTATATGGGCCATGACGTAGGGTTCAAATTTAACTTTTTTGACACCTTGCTAAAATTAGCAAGTGGCAATATTTTTCACTTGCTAGACCTTTCAGCCAGCTTGCTTTTTCACACCTATAAACACTGTTAAATGTGGCTTTAACCTTAGCACTCTGGGTAAAAATTTCAGCATAGAATATTTTTCTTATTTTTCCCAGAAAACAGGTTTTGACATAACATGCAAATTGTCTCCTATGCAAAACTTGAGCAACAATGCCTCAGGTTTCTGCCAATTAAATAGAATCTTTCCAACTTGCTAGAATTAGCAAGTGATGGAAATTGGAGCTTGCTTTTTGAGGAAATTATCCAGCATTTAGCAAGTTAGCAAGTGCTTAAATTGATCCCTGCGTTATGCGAAAAACTGCCTTCGAACATGCGCAAAATGTGAAGATTCACATCATCCAGCACATGCGCAAAGTCTCATCCGAGAATTTGCTTTCCATTGAAACATTCTATAGTATCCAATGTACTTGTTCAAATTTTAGATAAAGTATGGTAAGGAGTTAAGGCATCCGAATACTAATGGTAGTAAATACGGTAAAGTAACACAGAAATCAAATGATTGATTAGCAGCAAATCTGTAATGATAATCATTTTTGTGGAATTTATCGATCAATTAATCGATTGTCCGATTAATTGCGCCAGCCTTACTAGTTTCACTGATTGCTTGTGCGGTGGTGCTATACTAATTTGAGCCGCGCCGCGGGAAAAAGGCTCTTATTGCCGTCGAATCAATGTTAACAAGGCCACATGTCTATTCTTTGACTTGAGGTTTCCTCTTGGCCTAATGTTTACATAAGCGAACAGTATAGGTTCTGGCAAGACTGCGCGGATGCGCAGTCTCGCCAGGACCTTTGCTGTTCGCATATGCTATAAAGGCCATTTTCCCATGACACGGCTAATTTGTCTCCTCAATGTTTTCAGAGTACCCAGAATTCATATACCACATAAACTTGAAATTAAAGAAACATGTGGGACGATTACCTTTTCCTCATACTGGGATATATACCTCTATATTGACAATGTAAGCTCACTACCGTACTAGGCAATACAGCAAACAGGACTACTTCAACTTTCCCGTAGTAAATTTTCCGTTTCTGAGCAGCAATATTCCTTCTGCATCAGCATACGGTGTTTACGTTTCACAGTTAATCTGTTATTCTAGAGCCTGCTCTGAGTATCAGGACTTTATCGAACGAGGACGACTCTCACTCCAAGACCGTTAACCCAGGAATATCAAAGACTTAAACTGATGTCAACACTTAATAAGTTCTATGGGAGGCAGCATGACCTTGTCAGTCCCTGCAATGTGGCTGTTTCTAGACATATAATTATATCTGATGCTTTTGCCACAGCCAAGCTATAAACTCATTTTCTAAACACCGGACATTACTTTGACGTATTTTCCTAAATCTCCGTTCAGGCTGAAACGCATGCAAGGCGAAGCATGCTTACCAAGTAATGATTATTTACCGTGGACGCCTCATAATACCCCATTTATTTTGAGTCCATTACGAAAACACACCTATTCAAATGTATAGAAAATTTCACCTCCAAAAACTGAAAATTTTCAGATATAAAAATCTGATTTTTTTTTTCATATTTCTGCTCAAAACATAGATTGTGGGTACTCGCTAGAACCGCCTCAGCGAGGCGGTTCTAACGAGTACCCACAATCTGTGTTTTGAGCAGAACTAAGAAAAATAATGTATACCCCTGTAAACCCCAGTTTTACTATATAAAAGTGGGGTTTAAGGGGGTCAAAATTATATAGGTATGTTTTCGTGATGAGTATTTTCCTAAATCTCTGTTCAGGCTGACACCCATGCTAGGCGAAGCATGCTTACCAAGTAATGATTATTTACCGTAGACGCCTCATAACACCCCATTTATTTTGAGTCCATTACGAAAACACACCTATTCAAATGTATAGAAAATTTTACCTCCAAAAACTGAAAATTTTCAGATATAAAAATCTGATTTTTTTTCATATTTCTGCTCAAAACATAGATTGTGGGTACTCGCTAGAACCGCCTCAGCGAGGCGGTTCTAACGAGTACCCACAATCTGTGTTTTGAGCAGAAATAAGAAAAATAATGTATACCCCTGTAAACCCCAGTTTTACTATATAAAAGTGGAGTTTAAGGGGGTCAAAATTATATAGGCATGTTTTCGTGATGCCATGTCTGTCTGTCTGAACATTCCTAATTTTGTCTTTTATGATTTTCCGAAAAAGGATTTTGGTATGTTGACCTCAGAATCATTGTTTCAGGAGACAGTTGGTTCTCTATAGTAAAAGCTCTAGAATGTGTTGGATTGGCTGGCATCATCCTAGCAACAGGTGCTACTCTTCTAAATATCTTCTTTGTCAAAAACAAATCCTTGAAGCAAGTCAGCATTTTCGTCGTCATCATGTCGGGTAAGTTAATTACAATGAATAAATTTTTGGATACGGTACCTACTTACCAAAGTTTTATTAACTCTTTCACCCCCGTGTTTCTGAAATTGACTGTTCCATTTTTTTATACCCGCCCCACGCATTCACCCCCGCCCCTCCCCCACTGCGTTTGTGGGAATGTACCGTTGTCACGTCATTCCGTACTGCTTATTGACACTTCTTGTTGCATTTGGGCACACTGTTGTAAACGGGGATGTTAGCGAAAAATAATAATAATAATGGCAAACAGTGTAGATCCTGATGAGACGGATTGTTATGAGCCGTCTCATCTGGATCTACACTGTTTGCAAGGGTAATTATTTTGGTCTCCAGAGCTGAAAGCATCACGAAAACATGCCTATATAATTTTGACCCCCTTAAACCCCACTTTTATATAATAAAACTGGGGTTTACAGGGGTATACATTATTTTTCTGATCTCTGCTCAAAAACATAGATTGTGTGTACTCGTTAGAACCGCCTCGCCGAGGCGGTTCTAACGAGTACCCACAATCTATGTTTTGAGCAGAAATATGAAAAATATCAGAATTTTTCATCTGAAAATATTCATTTTTTGGTGGTAAAAATTTCAGTATATTTGAATAGGCACGTTTTCGTAATGGGATTAGCTGTATACCCAAAGTTTATTTACGGTACCCGTCTCAAAGTTCTATTAACCTGGATACTTATCCCACAGAACGAGATGTCTGATCAGGGTCTACACTGTTTGCCACTCATCCAGCAGTTTTTAGACACATCAACGGGTAGTATAATGAGCTTGTTCAAATTTTAGGAGAAATAAGGTCAGGAGTTAAGGTCCGTATACAGTCGACTCTCATTATCTCGAATTCCAACGGACTGTAAAATACTTCGAGATATCCGTACCTCGACATATCAGATTTGCAGAATTGAGGAAAAAATAATTCGAACAACCACATTTAACATCTAATTTTAAGAGTCCACTTATATGTAAGTGGACTCTTAAAGTTAGAGATATATTGAAAATATTGTACAAAAAAGAGGAGCAATGTCTCCTCTTTTCCACAATAATTTTTACCTGTTGTTAGATTTTCATGTGTAGGCAGGGATCAGATTTTCACATCGAGATAAGCGGTTATTCGAGATAAGCGAGGTCGAGATAACGAGAGTCAACTGTACTTAAATACAGCAGATATATTGCATTAGGGTTCTTAACCCTTGTCCTGCTGAATAAATTAAGATGCCACATCCATCTCTGATTTTCAGCCAATCAAATCACTTGATCCAGAGTGTTGATATAAATTCACATTCTTATTGGCAAACAGTGCAGATCCAGATCAGTTGGCTTCTTCAGAAGCCAACTGATCTGGATCTACACTGTTTGCAAAGGCAGGGTATATCCGGGTTCAGCAAGACAAGAGTTAAGCGTTCCGCATCAAATATCAATGAAATTCCTGGCACCGTCAAACCCTAAGTCATTTACCCTTTCAAACCTGAGAAATTACGTTTTCACTTTTCATTTTGTGTGTGTGTGTGTGTGTGTGTGTGTGTGTGTGTGTGTGTGTGTGTGTGTGTGTGTGTGTGTGTGAGGAGGTACGAGGAGAGGAATTAGCTTCTTTTCTTTCAAAAGTCAGGGTCTAGTGGTGGTGGAACTTGCATGTAGACTATTCAGGCATAGAGATGTGCAGCTTCCTACTTCAGGTAACATTATGCGCTCGATCCTTAACAAAAATAGAAAGAATGACCGATTCTTTAAGCAAAACCGATGAAACTGAAACGGTAGAAGACTTACCCAAGTACGAGGGCGTGTCAATAAATAACCAGCCTATTCCGATGGACCGAGACGGTCACGATTTTCATGCTTTGTTTCAATATATGTTTTATACATGGGTACAAAATTGCACACGTATCGAGTCATTCTTTAATAAGCTATTGAATGCCAAACATGGCTAGTGATGCAAAGGCATGCTTTTCATCTAAAGTTGAGTACCGTGCTGTAATTCGGTACTTGTATTTAAAAGGTAGAACAGGCAAGGAAATACACGGCGAGTTAGCCGATGTTTATGGGTCTTCTGCACCATCTTATGCTCAGGTTAAATTCTGGGTAGGGGAATTCAGACGCGGTAGAACGTCTTTAGAAGATGAAGCCAGGTCTGGACGCCCACTGGATGCCACCGACGAAAAAATGTGTAAGAAACTTCGGGATCTGGTATACTCTGATAGGCGGAATTCAGGTGGAAGAAATAGCGCAGGCATTAAGCATTTCACATAGTAGCGTTTCAACAAATCTTACATGATCGTTTAGGTATGCGCAAGCTAACAGTCCGTTGGGTCCCCAAATCCCTTAGCGATGAGCAAATGGCAACCAGAGCATCAGTATGCAGCGTCTTGTTGAAGCGTTTTAGGTCAAAAGATGATTTTCTTTTGCGTCTGGTGACTGTAGATGAGACTTGGGTTCATTATTATGAGCCAGAGAATAAAGCTCAGAGTCGTCAGTGGGTAGGGCCTGGGTCCCCGAGGCCAAAGAAGTTCAAGACGCAACCATCTGCTGGCAAGGTGATGGCCACAGTATTTTGGGACGCAAAAGGCGTTATTATGTTGAACTTTTTACCCAAGAGAAGTACAATAACTGGAGTGTACTATGCAAACTTGTTAGATCAGCTGAGAACCGCCATCCGTGAAAAACGCCGAGGTAAACTCTCTAAAGGTGTTTTGCTGCAACAGGACAACGCGAGAGTCCACACTTGCAAAGTTGCAATGGATGCTGTAGAGCGAAACGGGTATGAACTAATACCACATCCTGCCTATTCGCCTGACCTAGCTCCTAGCGACTTCTTCCTATTCCCAAACTTGAAAAAGGATATCCGTGGACTTCATTTCCGGTCTGATGAAGGTCTGATGAAGAAGTCGTGACGGCAGTTGAGGAGTGGGTCAATGGAAAGGACCCTGACTTTTTCAGTTCTGGGTTCGTGGCACTTGAACACCGTTGGTCTAAGTGCATCATACTAGAGGGCAATTACATCGAAAAAGAAGAGGTGGATCTCACCCTCGTAGCTTTGTACATATATTAGGTTTGTCGGTCCTATTGACATTGTTTCTCCCAATTTAGGACAATGAAAATGTGATAGCATTAAATGAACACCGCTCAGTCATGAGAAGAATTCTGCCCCGGGCGGATTAGACCCACGACCGCTAGTTCAGCAGGCGAGCGCTAGAATTTACTTTCCCAGAGAAAATCACTGAGTCTGACTTCTTGGATCATATATTGTCTGCATGAACGCATATCGTCAAAGGAAATGCTAACACCAAAGGCTGTTATCAGTGTTTACATTCCCGCAGTCTGATCAATGTCTTTGTTTCTCGCTAGTACATTCGACAGTGTCCATACTTCCTCACGTGCATAAGACACTTGAGTTACTGCTTCTGTGTAGCTGTTAACCGAATCTGTGTAGCAATTTCCAGGGCAGATGGAGCCCTCAAGCCCTGGTCGGCAATCCATCTAGGAGAAGGCAACTCCAAACAAAAACCTACATAATATCTGGATTTGCCTGTTCCAGCTATGTAAAATCTGTTTCGGCAGCTGGGGCGGAAGAAATCATTTCTCTGATTCAACGGCCCAAATGGCGATGCAGCAGCATGTTGTGGAGCATGGAGAGCATGACAAGGCACAACAGAAGTCATGGTCATCCACTGCATCCAGGCTTAGCTCCAGATGTCTTGACACTGTCTTGGCTCTGGATCCAGCTAGGTCAGGACGAGGCAGTGAGTTTGACTCTGCGCGCCTCTCCCTCACTCTAATCCAATTCACAGCGCATGTCATCTTAATCATATACATGTACACACAGCAACAGCAAGCACACATATGCAGCCAACACAAAAAACCCTTTGGCGATAGGCGAGCGGCGAAGCAGCAGGTGAGGAAACACTGGAAGCTGTAGTTTCAGACATACAAACCGAGTAGACCTAGATCAGACGCTGCAGAATGTGGTGTCCGATTAGGGTCTACACTGTTTGCCACTCATCCAGCCACACAGTGCATCCAGCATTGTTTTAGACACATCAACATGTAGTAAAGGGGGGGGGGGGGGGGCATACTTGTCATAGGATTTCAACATGTAGAAAATGTTCAAATTCTGGTTACTTGTCACAGGATTTTTAAAATGATGTAAAATTTTCGAGTTCCATTTAAACCGGCGCTATTGGGGCGTATGTAGCACTGCAGACTACATCATTACGAAAACACGCCTATTCAATATATTGAGAATTTTACCACTAAAAAATGAAAACTTTCAGATGAAAAATTCTGATAGTTATCATATTTCTGTTCAAAACATAGATTGTGGGCTCTCGTTAGAACCGCCTCGACGAGGCGGTTCTAACGAGTACCCACAATCTATGTTTTTGAGCAGAAATAAGAAAAATACTGTATACCCCTGTAAACCCCAGTTTTACTATATAAAAGTGGGGTTTAAGGGGGTCAACATTATATAGGCATGTTTTTGTGATGATTGTCATACGAAGAGTCTCAATGAAATCGAAACTCCGATTTTATTTCTTTAAGTGTTCTCTTTGTTTTCAAGATCAACTTGACTTGGATAAATTATATTGTTCAAATCTTATGACAAGTATGGTAAGTACTGAGTTTAAATTTAAGTTTTACATTGAGCCCAGTCGATACAGTCAACCATCGTTACAACGACATCATTTGTTCCCAAAGACATTGCAATTAAAACGAATTTGCTGTTGTACTGAATACTAAATGAGCAGATTGATATGTAAGAAAGGACTTGTTTTGTTCTAATTTCTTCTCATAGAACATATGTTTTGGATATTTGTTATAATTGCCGAGGCGATTCTAACAAATATCCAAAACATATGTTTTTTCTTAAGTATATTAAATACAATATTCCTGCATAGTTTGTTACTAATTGTTACCTCTTAAACGAAGGCTTCGTGACAGTGAAATTGTCATTATAATGAATTGTGTCGTTGTATCGAGTGTCGGTTTAAAGAGGGTTGTCTGTACTATAAAGGCCATGTCGAGCCGGTCAGTTAACCTACTTACACTTTTCCTGAACAGACTTAGTCTTGTATGACGTTAAACAGTACTTATGCACATACTTCCGCCAATGACTGCTCACTACCCTTCTTGAATGGTCAATCTCCACGAACGTTATGTGGTCGAGATGGGATTCGAACTTGAGACCACCTGGATCAGCAGTCAGACACGCTAGCGACTGCGCTATGGAGGCCGGCTCATAAAAACTGAAGGCGAACCAATATTTATTACAAACAAAGTAATGAAATATAGAGAATTATTAATGAAATAAAATGCATATTTCGAAAAAGTTATATTTTCACTGGTGAAAATATATTTTCACTCCTCTGAGCAGTGAAAAATATAAGATCTGGAACTACTTTTTTTTTCTTATTTACATTAATGGTCATTATGCACAAGTGAAAATTTGAATGTTTTCATTACACGAGATGAAAATTTTTATGGTATTCACTGAAAAAGTAAATTTTCTTTTTATTTTATTGTTTACATGCCAGTGCGCGTTTCTGACGTCATAACTAACGTCACCAAACAAAACATGAACGTCATGGCGTCGACGCTCAGTGCTTAACATGTAAAACGCTGGAGAAAACAAAAAACAAAAAGTTTCGGCAAATCAAAATAATTTTGATACCAACATGTTCCTTACGTTCTCACTTATGTTATGCGGTTCTTATATGTCACCGCCAAGGGACAAAACTGCGTGTCAGACTTCCCCTTGCAAATGCAAGATTTGCATCTTCTCTGTCGAAAGTGATGTATATAATTAAAAGAAAATTCAAATGTTTGTCGTGAATATGACTTTTATTTCATCTCGTGAAGTGAAAAAAATGTATATTTCATTCGTATTTAAAAAAAAATGTATATTTCATTCGTATTTCAAAAATGTATATTTCATTTCACATGTGAAGTGAAAAAATGTATATTTCATTCGTGCCTTCGGCACGAATGAAATATACATTTTTTCACTTCACTCGATGAAATAAAAGTTATATTCACTCCAAACATTTGAATATCCTCTATTTATGGTACGTAAATAGGTACTTAGTGACAGTCATACGCTGTCTATTGCGCCCATAAAATGTCCTGAAGTTGGTTCAAGTCTTAGCGCTTCGCTACTAGCAGCCTTGTTTCATCACGTTTTCATGGCTTTACAAGACCCTTCTGAAAAAGGGACAACTGTAAAGGAGAGCATATTCTTTCCTTTTAGAATTTTCAGAGTTTTCTCATGTTGTTACCTATTTTGTATTCTAGGCTTTGCCGTGATTGCGGGGTGTGCTTACTATGCTATCAAGTCTGAGACGAAGTATTTGGGATACTCTTATTCCTTGTGTATTTGTGGTGGGAGTGGTGCGGTGGTGGTTGGGTTTCTCCTCTGCTTGGACGTGAGAAGGGAGCAGGAACCCGAGGCACAGGTCGTAACTTCACCACAGGTTTGTAACTTTGCATTTAACCCTTATAGTGAAACTCTGAAACTCACAGTTGCAGCAGACGACATTCTTTTTTTTTTTTTTTTTTTTTTTCTTTAGTGTAAATAAGACTTGACATTCCATGTGATTCATCTGCCTAGCAGATGATATACTTTAAATATCAAGTTTAAATTTATTTTCTCGGAAAGTCCAAAAAAAAAAAAAAAAAAAAAACGAATGTCGTCTGCTGCAAATTTTCTTGGCGAGTTAAGGGTTAACAATACCCTTATTATTTGTCGCAATTTTCGAAAATAAAGCTTATGACATATGCACACGATGGAGACTCAGATCAGCCTGCGCATGGGGTGGGCACTCTGTGGATATCCTGAAAGGAGCATTGGCTTATTTAGGGAATGGACACACTCTCATGGGTAGTAACGTTCTAAAATTGTTTTGTCCTGCCCCCCCCCCCCCCCCCCCACACTCACTACCCCCCATCCCTGCACCCACTACTCTAAACGGAAAGAATTTGGTCCCACGGGAGCAGACAACAAAGTAAACCAGAGAGGAAAAAATGAAGTCCAGTTGGCTGTACATTGGCAAGGCTCTGAGATGTCGCTACAATGCATTTTATTTTCAGTCGACTCTCGTTATCTCGAACTCGCTTATCTCGAATAACCGCTTATCTCGAAGTGAAAATCTGGTCCCTGTTTTAACATAGATATCTATCATCAGGCAATAAAACATTGTTGAAAAGCGGAGAAATAGCTCCTCAGGAGCAATTTCTCCTCTTTTTCACAATATTTTCAATATATCTCTAACTTAGAGTCAAATTACATATTCATTCTGTTAATGGTGGTTGATCGATTGACTGTTTTCCTCAGTTCCGCAAATCTGATATGTCGAAGTACGGATACCTCGAAGTGTTTCATTAAGTCCCTTGGATTTCGAGATAACGAGGGTCGACTGTATTTGGCCGTATTGAAATTATGACCTGCACAGAAACTTAAGTACCCAGGATTGTCCGACAACACTGTATTCATTTAAGTATCAGCTCCAAATGGCAACACAAAAGCACATTTATAGTGAAACCTCGATAGCTCGAACACCAATTACTCGTTTACCATGGCTAATTCGAATTCGTTTTTGAGTCCCTACAAATTTTTCCGATAAGTCGAAAGAACAAATATGTAGGGAAATGTTCTCATTTTATCATGGAATTGTATGCTGAGTGTACTCATTTGAATCGCCGCATCGAGGCGATTCAAATGAGTACACTCAGCATACAATTATTGTGTAGAAGATAGAAAAGATATCCCTAAATTATCGCAATTCGCTTCCTGACCTGGCACCATGATTAACTCAGTGGCTGAAAATACTCATATCTCGAACAAATTTCAATGGTCCCAAAGATGTTCGGGCCATTGAAGTTCGACTGTAAATTGGGACAAAATGGCTCCTTACGCATTGGTTCTGTCATTTGAAAACAGTCCATTTTACTACTTATTAATCTGTCTAAAGTTAGACAAAAGTTAGTTTCTCAGTGAACATACAGTCGACTCTCGTTATCTCGAATTCCAAGGGACTCTCTGAAATACTTCGAGATTCCGTACCTCGACATATCAGATTTGCAGAATTGAAGAAAAAAATAATTTGATTAACCACATTTAACAAATATATATGTAATTAGATTCTAGAAGTTAGAGATATTTTGAAAATATTGTGGAAAAAAGGAGAAATTGCTCTTTTCCACAATATTTTTTACCTGTTGTTAGATTTTCATCTTTAGGCAGGGACCAGATTTTCACTTCGAGATAAGCGGTCATTCGAGATAAGCGAGGTCGAGATAGCGAGAGTCAACTGTAATACCTGTGAGCAACGTCGTAGCGACGTCTTCGACGTTGGTGAGACCGAATGTACTTGCTGTGTTGTACCTTAACCTTGGAAGTGCTGATCACATCTGCAGCAGATGACATTTTGATGATTTTTATATTCTTTTTCCAGAGGAAATAAGGCTTAATATTTCATGTGAAGGGGCAGACGATCCACATGAAATGTCAAATCTTGTTTTCTCTGAAAAAATAATAGAAAATTTAGAATGTTATCTATCTCAATTTTGTTCAGCGCTTTTATGGAAATGCATTTAGTTCTGCTTTTTTTCAGGCACATTATATTCCTGGTCAGCCAGCGCCAGCCGTGACGTACACCACCCATTCTGGTCCATACGAGGGACAAGTCCTGTCACCGCCACCACCCGTACCACCAGGACAGGGTTACACGGGTCAGGGTCCAACGCAATATCCCTTGCAAGGCCAAACACAGTATTCTGCTAACAATCAGACATAGCTACCATGCTCAAGGTTATTCTAGTGAGACTAAGTTCGAAACTTTTTATTTTTATCCTTAAAGTGCTAATCACACCTACAGCAGACAGCATTTTTTCAGTGAAAATAAGGCTTGACGTTTCATGTGAATCATCTGCCTAGCAGATGATTCACATGAAATGCCAAGTTTTATTTGTCGGAAATCCCAACTCTTATTTCTCGGAGAAAAAAACGTCTGCTACAATTTTACTTGGCGTTTTAAGGTAAAACTACAAGGTCAGGAAATTCCTAACACTAAGAGATGAGTTCTCCAAAACAAAGTCGGAGCAAAAAAAATTCTGCAGTAGAACAATGGTGAGTCGGGCCACAGACGATTAAAGTTAATCACCAACCGTCTAGAAAAGGTTTAGCACTGAGCCAACATAGAGACTGCGGCCCGACCCACTGTACTGTAAAACCTGTGTAAGACAGCCACCTTTGAAATTGAGCTTAGTGGTTGATGTAGAAAGGTGGTTGTCTTATAAAGGTACATGTCATGTAATTTTGCTAGCAAAATTACATGACATGTACCTTTATAAGACAGACAACTTTTTCCACATCAACAGTCTCGAAGGTGGCTCTCTTACACAGGTTTTACTGTAGTACAGTTAGAGAGGGTAGCAAATTATAAAACTTGATTGTAATAACCACCAAGTATAAGCTTTCACAAAATGCTTGGTCTTCGCTCGCTTAGCACGCTATGTGCATGTAAACAGGATTATAGGCATAAATATTTAGTAACTGGAGTCTGGAGCCAGTCTATCTAGCAGAGTGACGTATGCACAACTGTCAGTCAGTGTGATTGCTGTCGGTAAATAGACGATAATCGAAGTGTGATTTTTCATAACTGACCCAGTTTTCTTCCAAGGTAGATCGATCACTCCAAATAAACATACGGAACAGATTTCAGGAAAAATAATACTAACTATGTATGAACGAAAATGATTAAAGTAGAAGAACTCTATAAGTACTTGTGCTTTCGTTCTTATCCTATGATTTGTTTGTATTTACGTACTTGTTTACTTAATATTGATTCTGAAATAAATATGTTTAAACCAAACGAATAAACTCTTTTGACAAATGCCTAGATTTTCGGTTATACATGCACCTACACTATCATTCCTAACTTTTAAAGCCTTCTTTATACATAAATTCTCATCCGTTCATGGCTTCAGTGTTTGTTTATTTTATTTATTCATTTATTTATTTTTATTTTATTTGATTTTATCAGGAGACTGTTTGCTATCCATCTCAAGGTAGACTATTCTGCTCTGAAAAGAGATGCTTGTTCATTCAATTGTTTCCCTTCCTTTTCTTTGATCGCGAAAAGCGTGGGTTCATATCAGTCTGGATGTCTATGCAGTCTGATCGGTGCTTGCACAGTTCATCTACAGGAGGTATGTATGCTGTTGAGTCCAGTGGTGAAACATGTGCAGGCTAATCTGAGCACTCGCTGTTCGGCTCATGTGTATGCGTGCTTGTATACATACATATGCATTACCTTTATTGTTATATTACCGTATTCGAGTTAATTACCGCTCGTACCCATATAATCGCATAAATATGCAATTTCTTAGTCTTCAGGTCACAACCCATGTACTTTTTTTCTACTTCTTTATAAAAGCATAATTTGCTGGTACTCAGCTGACGTGTCCCTCATGACGTTCTCTGCTGAGTTTTAAGGTATAGTCGACTCTCGTTATCTCGAAGTCTAAGGGACTGTGAAATATATCGAGATATCCGTACCTCGTCATATCAGATTTGCAGAATTGACTTAAAGTGTTCCAAGTGTCTCGAGACTATGATAGTCAATTGCTCCAAGCATAGTTTGTGGGTACTTGTTAGTACCGCCTCATCGAGGCAGTTCAAACAAGCTCCCACACTCTATCTTTGCAACAGAAGTAACAAATATTCTGTATATAAGAAAAGTCTCTTTATGCGGATGAAAATCGTCATAATATTATACCGCATTCAGAACTTTAAGGGGCTATCATTCTGATCAGACTTTACGCCTTCGCGGCCTGATCTAAGTCTTTGTTGGTCGCACTTGTCTTTTCCATCCTAAAAGTGTTCCAAGTGTCGCGAGACTGAGTCAATTGCTCCAAGCATAGTTTGTGGGTACTTGTTAGTACCGCCTCAACGAGGCTGTTCAAACAAGCTCCCACACACTATCTTTGCAACAGTAGAAACAAATTTTCATAGGAAAAAAAAATTTGCGGATGAAAATCGTCATAATATTATACCGCATTCAGAACTTTAAGGGGCTATCATTCTAATCAGACTTTGCGCCTTAGCGGGCTGATCTAAGTCTTCCTTGGTCGCACATGTCTTTTTCATCCTAAAAGTGTTCCAAGTGTCGCGAGACTACGATAGTCAATTGCTCCAAGCATAATTTGTGGGTACTTAGTACCGCCTCATCGAGGCTGTTCAAACAAGCTCCCACACTCTATCTTTGCTACAGAAGTAACAAATTTCCAAAAGAAAAATCTCTGTCATCAAGTGCCACCCTGTCCCCTTTATACTCAACCCAAAAAATGTTGAGTATTAGCTAGGTGTCCCGTAAAAAAGGGACATTGGGAAACAGTGTAGAACCAGATCAGTCGCCGCAAAACAAGGCATCTGATCAGGGTCTACACTGTTTGCTTTAAGTACAGGAATTCTATAAAACATGGTAATAAAAACTAGTCAGATATCCCTTATATAGGAAATTGACATGTCGAAAGAGTTCAGGTATAGAAGAGTCCACTTGGCATAAATGGATAAATATATTTTGTACTGTATTTTATATGTACTTAACTAAAGTGATTGATTTTATTGAATAGTAATAAGAAAACAATAGATAACCCTGTTAAGTGCCATCAAAGTTGCAGCAGAAGACATCATTTTTTATTATTTATTTTATTTTTTCTCTTTTGCAAATAAAATTGTCTGCAAGTTCACATGAAATGTCAAGCCTTTCAAAAAAAAAATAAATAAAATAAAATAAAAGTAAAGGAAGATGTTTGAGAATGTCGTCTGTTGCTTAAGGGATAGTTCAAGATGCAGCTTATTGATCTTTTGATATATTTTTCGCAACCAAAGATAAAACATACTGTTCGCATAGTATTATTCATGAAAATTCGAACATGCTCATTATTTACTGTAGTTATTTGAACATCCTCATGTTTTACTGTACAAGCCCATTTGTCTACCCAGTAATATTTTTAACCCATTGTAGTCCGGAGACCCCAAAAAGGATAATTGGCAAACAGTGAAGAGCCAGATTAGACGCCACAGAATGTGGCATCTGGTCAGGGTCTAAACTGTTTGCAAGTAGTTCAAGCATTTTTCTCTAGGAATATCCAAATCACGTAGCCTGACATACTGAAACGAAAATTAGAATCTTCCAATATATAGTGTGGGGGAGGTCATTCATTCTAGACCCAAACAGACGCAGTTTGATATATTTAATTTATTATATACAAAGTAATGAAATATAGAGAATTATTAATATAATAAAATGCATATTTCGAAAAAGTTATATTTTCACTAGTGAAAATATAAAACTTATATTTTCACTCCTCTGAGCAGTGAAAAATATAAGATCTGGAACTACATTTTTTTTCTTATTTACATTAATGGTTTTACTTTTGCCAGAGTCTTTTGAGACCCTAGATGACCTGCGGTTACAGATGCATGTAATAATGCAAAACAACGTTTGCGCAGTGCAGTTGGAAGCACTATCCGTGGCTTACTGTCGACTGATTCGTCACTCACCTTCTTTCTATACAGCACATTGTCAATAATAAGCATTGAATCCCATGTCGACCAGTAAGCTTTTAGCTCGGGACCATATCGGGCAATCTCAGACCAGTCTGGTTTTCGGCCTTCTGCCTTCCACTGTTTAATCAGCTGGATCTCAGTCTGATTATCTTGTTCGATTCTAATACTTTCCGGAGTTAGGCAGTCTATGTCAACTGCATCTACAGCTCTGGCGCAAACAGACCCAACTTCAAATTCCTGCCTCCCTTCCTCATCAATATAGTAAGAGCAGTCACTGTCTGTACCCTCTGTACAGTACAGTGCATAAGTGTCAACACCTTCTCTTGTGTTCAAAGTCCCCCCAGGGGCTGTATCTGGAACCCCGCTATCACAGGGAAATTGAGCTTCCATTCCATTTCTCAGCTGTAGGTGCTTTCCCCGGGTTGTAGCAGAGACCCGTGTGGGATCGCAGCCAAGACACTCAACAGCATTTTCATCTATTTCTGGATGCTGCAACTCATCAGCATCCAGCAATAGATTTTCACTTTCTTTACCATGACACACAGTGTACGGAGTAGTGTCACTTCGGATCCCCCCTGTTAAAGTGCATTCTGGTTCTTTCACTGAGCTTAGTTCAATGAAGGGGCCCTCTTCTGAACATTTGCTCATTCCACATGATCCTTTTTCCGAAGGGTCCTGCCCTTCCATAGGGTGTTCAAATACACTTTTCAAACCATCATTCATCAAACATTCCCCCTCATCTACACTCTCCGCATTCATAACCCCAATATTCCTGGTGGCCAAACCAGGTGCTTTGTCAGTATACCTCTTCTCAAATCTTTCACAGTGCGCACAATCTTGATCTAAACAGGGTCTGCGGGACAGACTGTCAGCATTGTTATGACGTAAACCTGCTCTATATTCAATTGTAAAGTCATAAGTGGAAAGTGTTTCTAGGAACCTTGCCAACTGCCCTTCACAAATACGAAATTTCATAAGCCACTGAAGACTTCCATGATCACTACGAACTTTAAAGTGTCTACCATAAAGGTAGTCATGATAGTGTTTTATTGAGTTCACCACTGCTAAAAGTTCTTTCCTTGTGGTACAATATCGGCGTTCTGATTTAGAGAAACACTTACTGTAGTAACTAATTATCCGCTCCTGACCATCTTGTACCCGAGACAAGACTGCTCCCAGGGCATCGTTTGATGCATCACAATCTACAATGAATTCGCCTTGGGACTCTTGTGGAAACCCTAATATTGGTGCAGTAGTCAGTGCAGTTTTCAAAGTGTCAAATGCCTTTTGACACTCATCAGTCCATTCAAATGTGTGATCTTTTTGTGTTAGTAAATGCAGTGGTTTACAGATGGAACTAAACCCAGAAATAAACCGGCGCATATACGAACATAACCCTATGAACGATCTAACCTGTTACATTTCTTGGTACAGGCCAATTCTGTACAGCCCGAGTTTTCTCAGGATCCACAGAAATGCCTGATTCTGACACCAAATGACCCAAAAATGATACTTGGGTATGGAAAAATACACATTTTTCTGGGTTCAGCTTTAGGTTTGCTTCGGCAAGACGTTGAAAAACCTCTTCTAAGTTTTGTAAGTGAATGTCGAAAGTCTTGCCGTAGACTATAATATCATCTAAGTAAATAAGCAAGGTGCGGTAGGTCAGGCCAGCAAAAGCTTTCTCCATGAGCCTCTCAAACACGGCAGGAGAGTTTCTAGCTCCAAAAGGGACAACTTTAAATTGCCATAGACCACTACCAGGTATACAGAATGCGGTATAAGGACGACTTTCTTTGGTCAGACCGAGCTGGTGAAACCCACTTCGGAGGTTCAGTGTTGAAAACCACTTTGATCCCCCTAGAGCATCTAATGAATCATCACATCTAGGCAACGGCATGCTATCAGGAATGGTTACTTGATTTAATCGACGATAATCAATGCAAAATCGGACACCACCATTCTTTTTGGGGACAATAATGGCAGGGGACGACCATGGACTTGTAGATGGTTCTATCAAATCTTGCTCAGCTATTGCTTTAATCTCTTTCTCAGCATCTTTTCGCTTTGCTAATGTTAATCTGTACGGATGTTGTTTAATGGGTTTTGTATCTGGGAGAACATTTATGTGATGCTCCATAATTGTGGTGCGTCCCAAGTCGTGTGAATTCTTTGAAAATTGATTCTGATATTTTAATAGAAGATGCTTCAAATGAGATTGTTGTTCCAAGGTAAGATTCTGATAACTTTTTGCAAAAAGTTCAGTCAAATGATCAGGAATAGCTTTCATGGGGTGTGTGTCTGCGTCAGAATCACCAGATTGTGCGTGGTTTACAGGCAAAGCGGTACTGGCTCAATAGGTTCATATGAAGCAACTATAGTGTTCTTGTATAACTTGCAGCTATGTTTGTATGGATTAGCTATACGTAAGGGCATGGTGCCCGTTAAAGGACAAACGAGTGCTTTGGCAACTAACAGACCTTTGGTAAGCATAAAGTTTGTATCTGCTTCAACCAAACCAGTACCCCTTTTATCTATCATGCCTTTGGTATAACCAGGTACTACTATTTCAGTTTCCGGAGGTATTACTACAGGCTCCAAAATAGCCACCCTGCAGCAGCGTGGCTGCGCATTTCTGCTGTTCGCAAAACATAAGATTTCTTCACCATTTATTTTCAGTATTTGACGTGTAAGCACAAGATCACACTTGTGAGTTTTGAGGAAATCCATACCATATATACCGTCATTCTCAATATCTGCAATTAAGAATTGATGTGTCAATTTTTGTGTACCGATTTCAAATTCCAAGTCGGTTTTTCCAAGAAAAGGAGTTATCTCCCCTGTTACAGTCAGCATTTGGGTATCAGTGGGTTTCACAGATGAACTAATGTCAGAGGGAAGCTTTTCTATCAAGTCTTTGCTAAGTATTGTTACATTTGAGCCTGTATCAACCAAGAATGTTACATGAACATTTTTAATGACAATGCAAACAAAATAGCCTTCTTCAATACACCAGTTTCTACGCATAGCAACAATATCGGGTCCTTCTAATTCAGTCGGGATCCGGACCCCTGATCCGACCGTCTCATGTTTTCCTGAGGTCTAACTTGATTTCTCTGAGCATGTGCATGAACGTTATTTTGATAATTATTACCAGGATTACCTTCCCTAGGTGGGAAGTTCCTTGGATTCCAGTTTCTATTTTGTCTTTGATTGTCATACAGTCTATTTTGCCTTTGGTTGTTATTTACATTGTTTGGTTGATAATTACGAAAGTGTGCTTGGGTGTGAGAATTTCTCTGATTGGCAAGATTTTGAATATATTTCTGAAGTGTATCAATACTTTTACTGATATTAGCCATTCGCTGTTCTATTGTATTTTGACCAGATGTCAAGTGACCTTGACCTTCTTGTTCTACCTTACCAACTAATCTTGTTCTGTGTTTGTCTGCAATTCTATGAGCTTCCATTCTTACAGCAATCTTTTCGGCCTCTGCCAGAGTTGTGGGACCCACTTCACGCAGTCTTAATCTGATCTCAGTCTCGGGTAATGCATCAATAAAGTGATCAACCGCTAAGGCCTCCACGACATCCAAAGAGACTTTCGAATATGCTTGTCTGGTGAGTTTTCGAACCGATTGTGCAAGTTCAGCGGTGGTTTCACCTTTTCCCTTCACTCTAGATTTCAGTTGTGATCTGAATACTTCTGCTCTGTTCTCAGAGCCATACCTCTCTGTCAGTTTTTGTACAAGACTCTTATAGTCACGACGCTGTTCAGCATTAAGTTCGTTAAGTAGAGCTCTAGCAGCTCCAATTAAGCTGTTCGCTAGATATAGTGACCTTGCTTTATAATCCCAACCGTTTCTCGGAAGTAATCTCAAACTGTGTTAAAAAGTCCTCAAAATCATCACTTCCGGTGTACGTTTGTGGTTTAAGCCTTACATAGTTATTTGGTCTTGTCTGTGATGTGGAGCTAGCTGAAGCATCAGAATTTGAGCTTGCCCCATGCAGGCTGAACTCAACTGTTGCTTGCGCTTTTTGATTGTTTGTATTATCGGTACTAATAACAGATCGTGTGCTGGGTATGTTACAAGTCTGTATATTTCTGTCTGCATTAAGCTGCATAGGAGTGCTATTTCTAACTTAAGAAATGTCCTGATTATTGTTCTGATTTCTCAAATGCATTTGTATGTTCTGTATTTGCCTATCAAATTCGGTAAATTTTTGCTGCATTTGTTCCTCCATGCTGAGGATTGTCTCTTTAACCTGACTTGCAATTGATCCCATTTCATCTTTTAATTCATTCTCAAGCCGCGAGAACTTTTGGGTATTATCAGGTTCATTTGAACCTACAGATTCATTATCACTATCCCCATCGTGCTGCTCAAAAGGCAGCAAGACTGGTGACTGTCTTGCCTCGTCTTCGGCCATTATGCAAATAATTTCTAATGTAACTGTTTTTCAAGTCCTGTCACAACTACCATACACCAAGATATAACCGTAAATTTATTTTCTACTTGCAGGACTGGTGAATGCTAACAATATCAATACAAGAGGTATCCAAGTACAATAAGTATCAAGTATAGGACTAAAAACGGTCACAAGAGTTCTGGGCAAACTGAAGTGCAACCAGGGAGGACAAAAAGTTTCAAAGCTGAAATATTTTCATTTTTTGTTTGCTTTATTTATCAATAAACTGAAAACAAAAATAAAAATATATATATATGTAACAATATGTTTTGTTCTTTTATAACACCCTTAGTTTTGTAACGGCATAATTGTAACTGCTGAAGTCATTAGCTTTTAACAAATATGCCAGAGCATTCATGTATAAGCAGTGCAAGTACAACAGGCCTTTTCAATGCTTATTCATACCTATCAATATATATTATTTCATCATAGCAAGCAGATTTGCAAGGTGTATCCCACACTTCTGACACCAAACCGTAGCCCTCGCCCTACGCGCTCGTCAGGATATATTTCATAAGCATGTATGTATGTATTTATGTATGTATAGCACTCACCCTTCGCGCTCGTCAGAATTTCATGTATGTGTGTATGTATGTATGTATGGTTGACACTCGTCCCACGCACTCGTCAGGATTTTATAGGCCAAAGGGTTAATATGGGGAAGAGGGCCACAAGGTTGTGAGTCCGCTTGGTGCTGGATGGAAGTGATATCAGGGCTTGAAAATACAATGAACTACTTGGTAAACGTTTATAACTTTACCCAGTTCAACTCAACTATGCAAACATCAGAGCACGAACAGAAGAGACGAAACACAGGCAATGACAGTCTTACAATTCAAATTCACAGTGCAGTCACCCTCATTACCACAGATAGTATAAGAAATAATGGTACTGTAGATTCTAACATGAGCCTCTGCAATAACATTACCAAATGAGTGATAAACGGCGCCACGTATATCGAGACAACATAGTGGAATGAAGATGAACTACCCTATCAATATAAGTTTCATATATAAGTATGTATGTAGATATAAGTATATGCATCCAAGGTGCAACAGAGAGGCTGGGAGCATTCACCATCAGTACCTTACTAAGCTATCCAGACAGGTTGAAGCACTGAATGCTAGAAAAGGTAAATGAGTGGGAGGGGAAGGGTAAACAATGTCTTATTTAACTAAAATAAAATGTATTAACCTCTCCAAAAAACACTATTGTATCTCTGATATGTTGACATTATCAGGGAATGGTTCACAGTCTTGAATAGTTTGACTTTAACTGACGTAAATGGGGTAGAATGTAGACTAGATCTGTATAATGTAGAAGAATAGCTTTGACTGTAGAGTATGCAGCTGAAATGGCAGATGAAGCTTTCCAGAATGGTTCCAGGAAACAGTCCGGATCAGTTAGTGTTCCGGAATGGTTCAAGGAATCCGTTAAGAACAGTAATATTCCAGAATGGTTCAGGGAAACAGTCAAGAACAGTTAATATCCCAGAAAGGTTCCCCAAAACAGTCAGGAATAAATAGCATTCCGGAATGGTTCAATCAAACAG
Source organism: Anodontia alba (assembly GCA_964016985.1). Taxonomy (NCBI): domain Eukaryota; kingdom Metazoa; phylum Mollusca; class Bivalvia; order Lucinida; family Lucinidae; genus Anodontia; species Anodontia alba. Next base: position 40,218,500 of record OZ024826.1, read on the forward strand.
TCAGGAATAGTGAGTTGTTTACAGGAAGCAACTTCACCGGGTCCGTATACTAAGATACATCAGACCCGAACAAGATCAGCAGTTCGCTGGGCCTTATATAGGCTCTGCTGCACGTGAACCGTGATGTCATAAATGGCATATGACGATACAAAAATAAGCACGTGACTGTCAGGTGATCCACGCGGAACACTCGGTACTGTAATGCTGAACGGGGAGAACCGAGTGATCCCGAATGGATTAAAATGGAAGACGTCATTGCTGAAATCACAATCCACCGATTCAGAAAAATATATGGACATGTAAGCTGCAAAATGATATTTAAGAAAAAGTTATTTATGGAAGCTCGTGCAGATACAATGAAAGATTGGATTCAGGATAATTAGCGGCGAAGGTAACTTGGCATTATTAATTAATGAGGGTGAATTGGGTCGAGACGTTGACCTAATTACGAGGTCAGTTGTACATGAAGGTAAACATAAGAGAGCACGGAAAATGAAATGAGCTGCTCCAGCTCAAAAGTGGGGTCGGAATTGAAATTACTACCACAGATAGATATACAAGGAAGTCCCTCAAAGAACCGTAATAATGTCTTTGACAGAAAAAAAGGAAATGGTGAATCTCATGCCCGTCTCTTGTTGACCTAAATTCAGACAGATTGTACATGCATGTAAACAAACATTCATACACGTGGAACATACATATCAGAACAGGACAGGCTGGGCAGGGTCGCTACACTTGATAAGATAAATTCCTTAAATATTTGTTTCTTTGAGCTATCGGAAGAAATTCGTAATGACTCAAAAAGAAGTTCGAAATAGCCATAGTAAACGAGCTATCGGTGTTCGAGCTTTGAGGTTCGACTGATTCAAATAAAGAACTGCAACAAAGTAACTACCCTGGGTGAAAATTTGGTGACCAGTAAGGCTGGCTAATCAGAGCTGAAAAGAAAGATAATCGATTATCAGTCCTGCCATTGTGATTGATAACCGATTAGTAATCAATGAAGATTTGATCATAATTTTTACCTAGTTGAGCATGATCTTATCATTTGTTATACTTGATTGTATGTATTTTGTCAGACAGGCTTGAGCAAACAGTGTAGACCCTGATGAGACGCCGCAGACGCGGCATCTCATCAGGGTCTACACTGCTTGCCACTCACCCAGCTATATTACACAGTGGGTAGTAAATTGAACGTTCAAATTTTAGATAAAGTGTGGAAAGGAGTTGAGGTGTCTGAATTCTAAGGGTAAATATGGTAAAGTAACAGACACAGAAATCAAATGATCGATTATTAAATCTGTAATGATAGTCATTTTTGTGGAATTTATCGATTAATTAATCGATTATCCGATTAATCGTGCCAGTCTTAGTAAATCTATTTAACCGCCACCTTCCCCAACTCAGGTAGTTTTACTTCTGACTGTTCTAGCCGGCCTCGGTGGCCGGCCTCGGCGGCTCTATTGAGATTCAAACTGTCTGCAGTTGTTTGTTTGCTCTTCCTCTTGGTGTCTTTGGCAGGCTATGTTCTTTGAGTGTGGGTCTTCGTGGACAACTTCTATACAAGTTTGTCCTTTTTTTCAGCCTTGCCAGGAGCTCTTCAGGGCGCCCTCCATGGTGTAATTACATGTAAAACTTATGCCGCCGGTGTTCAGTCTACTATCAGAGCTGGAGGAGATAACTGTTCACGAAGTGGTTTTATTGGAGCGTGTCTTGCCGCACAGGTACATACAATCATTTGACTTATGATTAACTCTAAGCAGGCTGGAATAAATTTTCAGCACACATTTTGAATTATTTTTTCACAGAAACAAAATACTTATTTTCTGGAAACGCTAATCATCATATTGTTACGACCGAGCACTCCTTCCTTCGATTATCTGCCTTGGAGGATTACGCATAGCTCGTAAGTGTAAATTCAATCTCTGACAACTGCGTCAGGGAATCGACACTTTGGCTCAGTGGTTAGAGTATTGGATTTTTAACCAGGAGGACCGGGTTCGAATCCCACGATCGGCGGGAAATTTTTTCAGTTACGCTTCATTCCTTTGTTACGACTTTCATGTCGTAAGAATATTTCGCCTGCTGAATTTGCCCGGAGAGTGGTAAACATTGAACAATAGTTATGAGACACGTCAAGACAAATCCAGCAAAACAGCGCCCAGCAAAGACTCAGATCAGTGTGGGCTCCCGCCCAGGCTATCAGAGTCTCAATGTGCGCTAAATGGGTAGCTAAAGACCCAAGCTTTTTTCATGCCGATAGCAAAGAGTCTAAACAGACTGGACGAATGCCCAGGCTGATCTGAGTCTTCGCTAGCCGCACAAGCCATTTTGTTGTTGGTTTGTCATGAGATGGATCCATTTGTGTTTTTTTTTTTTTTTTTTTTTATTATTATTTTCACAATTTACTAATATTTTACCAACGTATTTACTCTAACTATTTAGTCCGAAAGTCCTAGCTATACAGCGTAGACCCAGATCAGACCCTGCAGAACGCATCGTCTGATCAGGGTCTGCACTCTTTAATACACATCCAGCAGTTTTTAGACACGTTTAATGCTTCATATTCCTCAAAAATAGACATCTTTATCCAAGAAAGATTTAATAAATTAATATATAGTATTAATACGATTCTAAAATGTGGCATCTTGCAGCCTGTAAAATTTCAATTAGTCTCTCGAATTTGAACTGGATCAAAAATGAAATGATTTTTTTTATCGTATCTCTGAATTAATGTTGGCAACATTAATTCAGAGACGATTAAAACTCATTTCATTTCAAGAACAAGAGACTAACTGAAATTTTACAGGCTGTCAGGTGTCATATTTTATGATTTTATTAATACCATGTATCAATTTATTAATTCTTTCTTGGATAATAAAATGTCTATTTTTTTAGGAATATGGAGCCCTTAATAGGAAGTGAAATGGACTTGTGCAACATTTTAGGACGTCTATGGTAATAAGGTAAATACGACATTTGAAACGAAGCAAAATTGTCATCGCTAGGCTGCATTTTGGCAGAAGTACTTGTACTTCGAAGATTTGGATATCGTCAGGTTGAGAAAGCAATACTTTGAAAGATCCTTTGTATTTGGTACAAGCTCGTACCTACGCTGTATACTCTAAGTTTTGAATAGAGAGGCTGTGTAGATTCGTATCAGACACCACCTAAGGCAGTGATCAGGTTCTATAGCAGCTCATCCAGCAGTTATAGCGAGCGCAGCGAAGTGAACTCTACGGTAGAGAATATGATCAAGGAAAAGTAACATACAACGATATACGAGGGATGTTCGAATTGAATTGCTTATTGTCCTCTAGCTCGATATCTACGTGGGGCACGATAAAAACCAATACATACCTGTATAGGGCTATTCAATATCTACACAATGGTGTATAAATGTACATGTTAGACTAAGTGTAAGACATAAAATTTGCCATTTGAATACACGCAGTCATTGACCATTGCAGTAAAAATGGTTGGTAGAAGCGTCGACAAAAAAGATGAAATACGGGCTTACATCAAAGCTCGCTCAAAACTTGGTTGTTCTTTGAAGAAGCTGATGACTGAAATTTCTACTGCTTTTGGACCTTCTTGTGTGTCTTATGACACAGTTCGGCGGTGGAAAAAGAAATTTGAGTCTGGTGTAGAGTCCATCAAAAATGCACCGAAATCAGGTAGGCCAAAATCTGCATCTCGTAAAGAATTGTTTCCAAAATAAAGGAAATCATTGAAGGAGATGCCAGATTTACAGTTCGTGATATTGCACGAAAGGTAGGCATATCACTATCAACGGTTCACCTTATTTTGAAGAAGCATTTGAAAGTCAGAAAGATTTCTGCTAGATGGGTGCCACATCTGTTGACTGACGAGCAAAAGAGGCAACGGGTTAAAGTGGCCAAAAAGCTGCTTCAAATGTTTCCAAAATATGACATAAAGCAGTTTGCCAATGTCGTCACAGGTGATGAAACCTGGGTCCATTATTTTGAGCCCGTCAGAAAGGTTAGCAATAAGATCTGGGCCACTAAACACAGCAAACGCCCAATAATTGCCAAACGTTCTTTGAGTACAAAGAAGGTTTTGTATGCAATCTTCTTCTCTGGTGAAGGAGTCGCAATAAAAGTGCCAGTGAAAAAGGGCAAAAGCATCACCGGAAAGTACTACAAAGACGTAGTACTGAAGAAACTGAAAAAGTATTATCAGAAAAGACGCCCTGCCACTGGTTTTAAACATGTCCGTCTTCTACATGACAATGCACCAGCTCATACCTCAGCAATAGTTACGGCGTTTTTGAAGAAAGAAAAAGCAACTGTTTTGCCTCACCCCACGTATTCCCCAGACCTTGCCCCATGTGATTTCTTTTTGTTTCCGAAATTGAAAGCATTCCTTGCTGGGCGGAAATACCAGTCCCGACAGGCACTTGGATCTGCCATTCATCAGTACCTTATTACTGTGCCCAAATCAGCGTACCGTGACGCCTTCAAGAAGTGGATACATCGGCTGAAACTTTGCATTTCTAGCCACGGGGAGTACTTCGAGAGCATGAAATGAGTACTTTTGGGCTAACTTGAAATTTGAAGTCTCCAGATAGAAATAAGCAATTCATTTCGAACATCCCTCGTATACTTTCAGCAGAAATCGCTCTGACCAATTTTCTTCCCGTTTTCTTCCCGGAAGTTTCACCGGAAGCTGGCAGAACTGGGGCGGACTTGATTATACCGCTAGTCACAAAATTTGGGTCTCACTAATAAGCGTCACGAAGTGACAAGAAACGAGTGTCAATAAGTGTCACGAACATATTTTGCTGCTTAATTTTATTATTTATTATTGATGTACATATACTTTTTTATATACTGATATTCATGTTTTATTGATGCTGTGAAGGACTTTTGAAGAGACTACAGATAGGTCTGTGCTGTGCTCGCATTTAGGTTAATCCTAATTTCATTTTAAGATACAGCACCAGGTAGTTAAATGGAGTTGTTCAAATGGTCAGACAGAATCAGTGGATACCCTATTATATATCGAACGTGCAGCAAAGATCTTGGACACTGTGAAGCTTCGCTGGCTGAATCTTTACTGTTCGCAGAAACCCATATTATATGTATAATATCTGTGTTGTATTTTCAAAGTATACAATCACGTGTAACTTGCAATATTCTCTAATCAAGTACCGTATTCGACCTTGTTATCGGTTATTCTCATGTAAGTGCAGAGTCCTCGCGGGGGTGGGGGGTACCCCCTCCAGAGGCATAGTAAAGCAATTTCGTAGTCTTTCGAAGTCTTACCGCCAATATATTTCTTTATAAAAGTATGTATAGCGGGTACTTATTTGAATTGTCTCGCCACAATACCAAAATCATAAGCTTTTATAAAAACAGAAAAAAATCGTATAAGCATTTTAAATACGCCCCCTTAAGAAGTTATCTGCGATTTTTCTTTAAAGTGTGCCGTACGAGTATTAGATGGATAATTCACTACACGTTTTATAGTACGTTTGCAAAACCTAAGCGCACAGTACGTTAATTAGGTCGAATACGGTTTCATGTTTCTCTATCCGAAATAGTGATTTACAGAGAGAATAGCGTCTATATGAAGGATAAAAGGAATATTATTACAAAGTAAAAATTACAGGCAGAGACGACATAATCTCAATTTGTCCTTCAATGCATTCACCTCAAACATATGAAACATCCCGGCGGAGTACCTATCTATAACAGATACGCAAAAAATATGTGTCATAACGTCAGAAAACGTACCTTCGGACGTGAGCGCAGAGCGAAGATTCTGAACAGACCGCGCAAATGCGCGGTCTGATCAGAATCATCACTGGGCGTATTTTGGATAGCCAAGAATACAAAGTTTCTTCATGCGGACAACGAAGACTCTGATCAGACTGTGCGAGCTGGTTTTAGTCTTCGTTAGACGCATATGTCAGAAGGTATGTTTTCACACATTGCGGCTTATATTAAATGTTTTATGATTTCATATTTATTTCAGTACGGATTGTCGAGTATACCGGAGACCTGGAAACAAAAGACACTGAGATATCCAGAAATTTTGACTCTAGCACAGCAACTGGTTACCTTATCATTAAGTCAATAGAAATTCGAGCTATGACAGATATATAGAAAATAATAAGCCGTAGTATAAACCATTGATAGAAATAAAAGAACAAATTGAAATAAGATTTAATCAAAGCACTGACAGCACTAATGGACTAATGGTCTCTGAGTGTAGGCTGGGAAAACAGTCCTGAACGGGGACTTAAAACTGTTTCATTTAATCCTTAACTTCCTGTGATATAAGCAAACGGTGCAGACCCTGATCAGACGCCGCATCTTGCGGCGTCTGATCTGAGTTTGCACTGTTTGCCAATGTCCCAGTACTAAGCCCAGTCCAGGTTTAACAGTTAACCCTCTTTACATTCTGACGTAACAGTGACAAGACTAACGCTGCTATAATCACCTGGATTTCATACAAACGTGTGGTTTGATTTCATTGTTTAGTGATAATTACGTGGACAGCAACCTTAAAAAATTTTGGTGTATGTATACTTTGGCTCGATTGTGAACAATCGACCCAAAACTGAAAAGCATCTGAAAAATCTCTTAATAATGTATACCCGTACACAACTTTTTGTTCACTACCGGAATATACCTAAATACTTGAACACCTTAACTCCTTACCATACCTGTCCTAAAATCTAAACAAGTGCATTTCAGAATCAGATTGTGTGTCTAAAACCTATCTAGTGTGGACCCTTATCCGACGCGGTGTCTGATCTGGGTGTGCACTGTTGCTCAGACCTGTCTGTCCCAATACATATTTAGTATGGAGAATATAGAAGTATAAAATAATAGACGTTTGAGCGAAATGTGGTTGATGAAAACCATAACGAAAACACAACCGTGTACACTCTAGTATCAGTTTCATTGATTCGGGGTTGAATATATAAAATTGTTGAAATGACAACAAATTATCATAGGAGAGCATGATAGTCATATGCAAATCTATAGGCTACTTTGCTTAAGACCGATACTGAGTTTGAGATTGATCGGTACTTATCTTTAAGATGAGTTGAGCACATTAGATATACACACATACAAACTTATCCTAATCATGGTCAAAATGACAGAATTCAAAGAAAGCACAGACATAAAACATTGAGAATAACAACAAAAGCACATGTATAACTTCACATCACGTGCAAATCGCAACATTAGCACCTGGATTCTTGTACATACACAGTGTACAGGAATGTGTCCCTGTGTTCATCACGAAAACATGCCCATATAATATTGACCCCCTTAAACCCCACTTTTATTTAGTAAAACTGGGGTTTACAGGGGTATACATTATTTTTCTTATTTCTGCTCAAAACATAGATTGTGGGTACTCGTTAGAACCGCCTCGCCGAGGCGGTTCTAACGAGTACAACAATCTATGTTTTGAGCAGAAATACGAAAAATATTGGAGTTTTGTATCCGAAAATTTCCAGTTTTTAGAGGTGAAATTTTCTATACATTTGAATAGGCGTATTTACGTAATGTCATATATTATATCCTGGTTTTAGTGTCCAAATGTATGTGAATGAAATTGCGTTTAAATATTGTCCTATATGCGTCAAATATTCAAACTGTATGTTATTTATTGAGAGATTAAAACTAAAGGGACTATTTGATAATGCTTTATACGTGAAAATACAGCTCGGCTTAAAGCTGGCATAGGGCGTGGTGGATGTTGCATTTTTCATCATGAATAAACTTAATCAAATCGAGTCTTTTAGTTTCTGTTTTGGTTTTATCAAATTTCCATTGGATCCCCTTGTCGAAGTTTGTTACGCATTTTTATACATAATTGTAAGTATTGCTTGCAGGATTTGATATGCGTTTTTGACTTGTTAAGTTGCTGTATTTTGCAATTACAGCATACACATAGAACGTACAGCATATTTTCACATTCAACTGCCTAAAGGTTTAAAGTTATCATATTGCCCCTCGTAGAAAACCAAAATAGTCAAATCGTCTTGCGTCAAACCGGCTGAGGTTTTAATTCTCTAAAATGTTTGCAAGACTATAATAAAATAATGACAACAACGCATACAAATGTTGCAAACAACGGCGTTTGGTTTGTCATTATTTGTTCTCTCCATCTTTTGTGTCTCAGCAAGGCTGTGCTTCGTGATTGTGGTATGTCCTGAATAGTTTCACAACAGAAATTAGCCTATGAACCCCTATCCTGCTGTTCACGACAACCCCTTCCTTTGCAAAGAGTGTAGATCCAGATCAGATGGCTTCTAGCCATCTGATCAGGATCTACATTGTCATTCAGTTTGTGAATTTGAACGAAAACATTATATGATGTAATCGGATTGGCTGGTAGCCAGAAATGGGTGTAGCTAATTAAATTATTCAGCAGGATAAGGGTTAAAGACACCAAGAGGAGGACAGAACACAAACCACACACCCAAGAGAAGCAAAGCAGCTAGCTCCCTTTTCCCTAACTAGGTGATCAGAATGCCAGACCACCAAACATAAGAATAAGACTTATCCTTTTGTTGTGTTTGATGGATACTGTTTGGCATTGTGATCACCTGTAACAAACATGAGAAACCTTGAAAAAAACCCTCGCAGCGAGCAACTACAAGACTATACAAAGAACAAACAACATTAACCTACAAATCTTTGCTGTGTGATCAAATGTTATTAAAAGACACATACGCTCGGCTCGCGTAAAGGCGATCAGAGCATAGACAAAGCAGATACAGATAGAAACAGAAAGCAAACTGGGTAGTTATTGAATGTGAGGTGCTCACAATGGAGACTCAAAATATGACCCGCCAAATAGAACAGAAAGCAAAGTGGGCAGGCGTACAGCGGTGACCACACTGCTAGGATACAAACAGCACATGCAACAAAGGTCCATAAATCCCCACAAAGAACGATCAACGCATGAACCGATGCCTTTGAACGGTCATTCTTGCATAAAATTCTATGAACATAGCTATTTGAAGCCATGCTTAAATGTGCTAGAAGTCGTGTTCAAACAACAAAACCCATGTTCAAATCATGAAATTCACGCGCTGTTTGAACATGGATTTTGAACTTTTGATATCACAAGATGGGCCTTGCTTTATTAACGTTACGTTGAGCAACGTTATCGCCCTGAACGCAGCATTTTAGAATTTTATGATGACGTCAGAGGGTTGCTGCGCAACTGGTGTCATTGTAAACAACATTCTAAACTAGCTGCCATGTTGGTTTGCCGTCGCATTTGAAGAGTTTATATGGAGTTTATATGGAGCTTTGGGGCGTTTTCGTTACAATTTGCCGTTGGAATCGTAAGTTATGCAAGAATAACGATCATCCATGGTTATTTCATTGCAATAACATTTGCCGGGTCCCTCGGAAGATATTTGAACAATCGGCCTAGCGGCCTCGTGTTCAAACAGCTTCCTCGGGACCCAGCAAATGTTAATGCATGAAAAACCATGGGTGATCCCTATAGTAGTCAACATTACTAGCGGGTAAAAGGGTTTAATCGCTTCTACTGATAACTAATCTTCACCCTAGGTTCAAATCTTGTAGAAATACAATCTGATTATTTGGCTGGCATGGAGTTTAACCATTTGAACACACCCGATCCTATTTCAACAGCAGATACCCATAAAACATGTTTAAAATAGCCATGTGGTTAAAAAGAAGTAATTTAAAGGTTCTATGATTTTATTTGTACGTATATAGCACAGGGCAAGGGCAGACACATCCGGGGAACAGAAGTTTGTTGTAACTGAAGGTTTGTGCTCATTTGATCTGCATTGTGTGTTCAACAATTAACCTTTAATATAAGTTTAACACATTTATGCCGAATCGCCTCTTCTATTATCATTCTTCGGACCGGTCCATTTACAAGGGGTGTCTGATTACATTTTTTATTATTACCATATTTTATAGATATTTCTGTGTTTAATGCAAACAATGTAGACCCTGATCAGATATCGCGTTCTGTGACGTCTGATCTTGGTCCACACGGTTTGCGAATATCCTTTTCTTTATGGGACGCTAGGCTAAAATGGTTAAGAAAATGACTTTTTAATAGACCTTTTTAAACACTACGTCACATAATAAACATCATTTGAAACCTCTCGTTCTTTAATGCAGAGTATGTTCTAGCCTCGTTGCTATTGGATGGCAGAAAGTTCTTTACGTTTACCGGACAGTATAATTGCCGATGTGTATTCAGAAAAATAAAGCAGTTTCATTCGTTAAAAGTTTCTTTTCAGAAGAGATTCTCATCGAGAGATCATTTAAGTGTCATAACCAGAAATATTAACATATATTTTGACTATATAGTAGCTAAAACTAGGCGTAAAAATACAGTTGCGCACGTGCCAGCTGATCAGAAAAATATCATTGAAAGAGTTGTATTTGTCTTAGGAAAAGCGGTCATATTGCTTTTTAAAGCTGTATTTTAAAACACTAGGTGAAATTTACGATTAAATATTAACCAAACGTGATTTATTTTCAAACTAAAATTTGGCTTGAATCAATTGGTATCAATGGAATTAGAAATGTTGGGTAGAATCTGTTTTACCGGTCCCCATTTTTTAATTCTTTGCTCATGCTCCAATATTATAATTAGTTGCTAGGGGGGCGGAGCTTATGCTTCGAATGTAAACAAAACCTTACCTTACTGGAAGTCATCAAGGCTATCATTCAAATTTGTAATATCCTGCAGTATTCTTTTCTTATGGGGAACAAATGTAAATGGATGAGGGTCATAAACCACTTCTTCTTTCCGTTTACTAACGTCATACACTCTATTAATGAGGTCCAGAAATTTTAAGAATTTGTCCTGACAATCCTGAAGATTACTTTTTCCTAACACAATATTGAGAGAAGTAACTGTCATATAAGGATTTTACGGTACCATGCTTGGGAAGGGACTTTTTAAGAGCTCTCCAGGTACTTTCAATTGTATTGGTATGCGCACCAGATTCAGGGTCTACAAAGTTAACAGAATAGTTTACCGTCAGATGTTTAAAACCTTCCTCTGAAAGTGAATTATAAGCCTTCCAGCAGTCTGAAATAATAGTGGTTCCTGGATTTATGTTTTCTTTTATTATTGATATGAGAGTCTGCGCTGTCCTGTCTTCAACACTTCTGAAAAAACACTTCTTACTGTCTCTTTCTATGCCCCCCAAAACACGCTGTCCTTCAACATGATGTCCTCTGTGGTACTTACGCTTGCCAAATTTACTTTCATCGATCTCCACAACTATTCCTGGGCCTCCTACTTTTTCATTGTCTTTCTCTAAAATGCAAGAACACACCTCCCGTGAAAAATTGTACCAATCCACAATAGTCTGGTTGGAAATTCCCAGTTCATGCTTCACAAATTCTTGGTCATATACCCAAAAATAAGTGATCAAAATGATCTGTTCAAGTGTTAAATTATGTCCCTCAAACCATGAACCAGCACGAATAGACACTTTCTTGTTGCATTTCTTGTTTGAACATCTCCAACAGAAGCCATCCCTCGAATAAGATTCGTCCTTTCTCAGGCCGAAATGGCCGTTCTTACAAAAATTACACGTAGCTGCTCCTAAATTTAATAATAATCCTATTTCGATCAACCAAAATATCAAATTCTGCACAGAACTACACTTAATAAACAAATCTTTTAATTTTATCGGCATCTATCCTCTATCCATGTGCTTTTAGATGACAGCGTTTTGTTTATGTTTACGCGTTACGTCACCTCCGCCTAATTAATATTCATATAGATCGAAAACGGGCGCGTGACCTTGGAGCAACGGATGTTTACTTTCAGCTGTGATTTCTGGTAAATCCTTCAGTAAATTTATCAGTTTATATAGTTGATTATCAAGTTAAAAACTTTTGTTTAAAACAACGTTTTTAACCTAAACTTACCTCTAGGAATCCATTTTTGGTGGATTTGAAGCCCAAAAATGGCTTATTTTTTATTTTGTTCCCCCGCCATGCGCACTTTCTTAAAGATGATCGAACTTTATAAACACGTGCTACTTACCGTAAAATACTGGGGACCGGTAAAGTAGATGTGTTCCGAAATGTTTTGCCGTCTACAATTTTTGGTCACGTGGTATAACATTGTAAACACGTGGTCAGTAGCCCGGATGAAAACAATAACATTAAAAAGGTCTATAGTTTCCCGATCAAATTTAAAGGGAAGCAAATTTGATCTTGCCGTAAAAAAGGTCATTCTAGAATAAAATTATCTTTTGAACAACATTGGTACACCTTTTGCATGCCCGATGTTGTATATTAGCTGCAATAGTTCTTGATTCTTTAGAAATTTTTTAAGTGTTTTTATCATATGTGGGCGTGGTGGTTATTTTGGTGAACGGTGCATGACCACGAACAAACTCTCAATAACCTTTCGGTAGAAGGCCCCACGTGACCTTTGGTGAAAATTGGGTATGCAGTTTCTTCAGAGAAGTCAATTTAAAGACGTCATGATTTTATATATCAATGTAGCCCAAGGGCAGTGGCAGAAGCAGGGGTATATAACCCTCTGGAGATAAAATTTAGCGGTGTGTAAATTTCAATGATTAGTCTTTGATACAGTCTGAGATTGGGTTTTATTTATTTTCCTCACATAAAGGTGTAGAGAAACAAACTTGGTCTTGCTGTAAGAAAGGTCAAAGGTGAATCTGGGATCAACATTTGAACTAGCTTGGTAGATTTTGCGACTTCATTGCTATATACCAAGATTCAGCCTAAACTAAACACGTTTTTGGTTTAGGAGAAGAAGAGTTTTAATTTGCAGTATAAATTGAAAACAACCTAGATCCATTGTCATAATATTTAATGTAAAAACAAATTAAATAATAATAAAAATAACAATCAGTGCCCAGTTGTTAAAACTAACGATGTCGTTAGTTAACGTGTCATTAAAACTATAGTCATTATATATGGCATATATGCTAATATGTTATATATATGGCATATATGATAATATGTTATATATATGGCATATATGCTAATATGTTATATATATGGCATATGTGCTAATATGCTTTTGCATTTGCAATAACTACTCACATTTTTCAGCAGAAGTACCTTTGAATTAGATATTGTACTTACCAGATCAGTTAACATTTTGACCACTAACGAACGCGTTAAGCTAACGAACAACTGGGCCCAGAGTAGCATAAATTATTAATCCTTATCCTGCGGATCGCGTATGTTAACAATTTCAGTGGGGTAGTTCTATTTGAGAGCACCTCAGGACCTCCAGAAACAAGGTCCATCCTTTAGTTCTAGGTTGTTCAATAGGGTTTATCACAAACCTTTGTTTGTATTCAAGGCCAATAAGTGAAATAATGTTCCAAAATTACACTCAAATTTAACCACTTTCAGTTTTTCCGGGTTTTATTTTGTCGGTCTCAACCCTACTTATAAAAAGGCTTCAGGTGATAAAAGTACACAAATGATAGACGTATCATCGTAAGTTGTCAATTTATCATGCAATGGCCACAAATGGCGCTAGTCTCTTGGAGTTTTTATTTCTTTCTTTTTTTTTTTTCTTTTTTTTTTTTTTTAAGCAAACATCAGTTTGTAATCAATCTTTCAGTGCGCATGCCCTATTCCTTAGCAAAGCTGCCTGTCTAGTTCTTTAGCTGAAGTGTTCCTTTGATCTACTGCTAACGTGAGCGAACAGCACAGGTTCTGGTGAGACAGCGCGAATGCACAGTCTTGCCCAAACCTTTGTTGTTCGCTTTTGTTATAATGGCTCTTTTCCAGCGACGCAGCTCATATAAAATTGCTGCCAGTGAATATAATTCTTAATAATAATTGAGCCTATTCTAGTTACTTAGAAAATCGAATATCGCTTAACGCTTAATGTGGTAATAGGGCGTGTGTGTGGGTGGGGGGAGGGGGAAGGGTGGAAGTGGGGAGTGTGTGTGGGTGGGAGGGGGAGGTGGCGGGGCGTATGCAGTCTTCCTAACTACACTGCTGTATATGAAGAGATTTAATAAAACTGAGCCTCCGACTTTTGTTCTTGTGTGTGTGTGTGTGTGTGTGTGTGTGTGTGTGTGTATGTGTATGTGTTTTCCGAAGCAGATGTTTAGATTTTTATATTCGTTAAACTAGATTAGTTTTGATATTTTACAGTGATAAAGATTATTTTACTGACACTTCTTCATTTTAGACGGACTTAAACCCTAGGTTGCACTTTCGGTTCCGTGTTTTTTATGAATCTAGACATTCCTGAATCATTTTACGTCTGTTTTCCAAGACGCACTGATAATAAACTTGAATCTTTTATATTTTTAGTCTCCTTATTTATGATCATAAGGGTGCGCAATCTGCGTTTCTCCTTTATCTAATTCCTTAACCCTTGTCCTGCTGAATAAATTAAGATGCCACGTCCACTTCTAATTTTCAGCCAATCAGGTTACTTGATCCAGATTATTGCTATAAATTTGTATACTTGATGGCAAACAGTGCAGATCCAGATCAGTTGGCTTCTTCAGAAGCCAAATGATCTGGATCTACACTGTTTGCAAAATAGGGTATATCCGGGTTCAGCAGGACAAGGGTTAATCACTCTTTAAGCAACTTCAGAAAACTGGTTAACCATTGTCATGCTGAATAAATCAAGATGCCACGCCCACTTTCAATTTTCAGCCAATCAGATTTGACTCGGGTTATACGGCCCTTTCAAGAATATTTCACTTATATCGAGCCGATCGTTCATCGAAGGTGGGCGAAAACCGGAGTACCCGGAGAAAAACCACCTGACCATCCGTAAGCAGAACTTGGCTTTCCCACATATGACCCGAGCTAGGCTCGAACCACAGCGGTGAGAAACCTAATGGATTAAGAGTCAACTCTCTTATCCACTAGGCTACGGGGGCCCGCTGCCAATCAGATTATTTGATCCAGGTTGTTGATATACTGACATCCACATACTAAATGACGACCAGTGCAGATCCAGATTAGTTGGCTTCTGAATACAAATGCTTTACTTTCTAATATGGCCTCTGTAGAGAATACTATTAACCCATTTATGCCTGTGTCTACACTGTATAAAGTACAGAAATCTTTATAATAAACTCGCGTAATGGGGGTGGGGGAAGGGTAACTTCCTATATATAAAATAGTATGGATGTGCGTGCCGAATGGCCCAAGTCCCCTTTTTTTCAACAAAAAGTATATGACTGACCCGATTTTTCTTGTTATTGATTCGTATGTGAAAGGCCCTACTTTTCTGACATTCCGGTAACTGCGTACAATTTTTCGATCAGAGATTTGTCAAGGCTGCCTGTTCTCTTGGTATTTAATGAATTGGTTTAAACATATTTTATTTGTATAATTTCAATATAATAATATAAACTAGTAACAAACATTGATAATTTATACAAATGGGATTCAGAAGAATGTCAGAAGACTTGCATTTAATGAATTGACTGCTACATGTATACTTGTCGAACTACCAGCAATAAATGGGTATAAAAATCAAATGGCAGGGTATGAATAGGTCAACATTTCGGACAATCAAGTAAATAAATGGGTCCCGTTTTTTCAAAGGCCATGTAGGTTTCGAAATACTGGCTCACACACCCGTACCAAATTCTACACAAAACGCAATTTAGACGCTCTTTAACTCTGAAATTTGTCCAAAGAGTATCTTTATTGGCATTAAAATATTCCTTTGTCGAATTAGCTACTACTCGCCAAGGACTCCCCAATCTAGTGATCTGCTGTAGTCAAACCGTTGAAAAAAAAAAACATGATAACAGAAACTATCAAGAAACTAAGTCCGTGGCACTTGCTGTTTGTGTGCCTGTCAGAGGTAAAATTGGCAGTTCGGAGTGAACCAAAACCCGAACGATAGGTTTGTTCAATGAATTTTGATACATATGCTATCCTCGATGCCGTCATTTGCGGTATAAGTGTTATAAGCGAACATGCAATTGTTCAAGCTAAATTACCCGCTAGCTTTTTGAGAAAGCTAATACTTGTATGTGTATTGTACACCAGTACGTATTCATTTCAAAAGCGAAAGTAGAACTCCGGTTTCCCGGAAGTTAAATTAGAAGCGTACACACTGACAACGTATACGAAATCATATTATGAAACATATCTGAGTATACTATAAACGTTTACATGTAAACAAAACTGAACTTCTGTAAAGCTCGCAGAGGATCTCAAAAATATAAGGTCAGTATTTTAATATATCTGTCAACATTAACCCATTGTAGTTTGGAGATCCACACGACTTAAAATGATCCACAAGGGTTGACCTGTCGTTAAACCCCAACACATCTGGAGACTCTCATATGGGTAATTACCAAATGATTGCAGAATAAGAGCAGATCAGATCTGGTCAGGGTCTACATCATTTGCATTAACTGCAAGACTTTTTATAAAACATAGTAATAATAAAAACTAACCAGATACCCTGTTATTGGAAACAGACCGGTCCAAAGAGTTGTGGTAGAAGAGTCCACTCGACGTAACTGGGTTAGAATGCATGTTTTAACTATATGCAAATAAGTTGCATATATAAGCCTGAGGTAAATAATTAGCTTTTCTATAATCTCATAATTGTTAGGTAGATAAGTTGCATTTTAATCTTTATCAATCATGATTTATTTATTTATCTATTTGAGTCTCGACGTGAGAAACGTACCTTCCCAGCTAGCATTCTACATGAATCAATAGCGGACCGTTACCGGCCCGTCAGCTACCCTGACGGGCCGATAACGGCCCGCTTTAGATTTATGTAGAATGCTTACTGGGTGCTAACATGCGCCCAACGGAGACTCCAGTCTACACAGTTTTGTCATGCGGTAAACGAAGACTGATCAGATCGCGCGAAGGCTGATCAGAGTCTTCACTGTCGCCAGGAAGGTACTTTGCATCCTTGGATATCCAAACTGAGCCCAGTAAAGATTCTGATCGGATTGCACGAAGGCGCAGGCTAATTCGAACCTTCGCCGGGCGCACATATCCGAAGGTACGTTTTCCGACGTTTAAGCGTATTATTTGTTTACAATCGAATCTCAATAGCTCGAACACCGATGGCTCGTTCACCATGGCTAATTCGAACTCGATTTTGAGTCCCTACGAAATTCTTCCGATAGATCAGAAAACAAATATTTAAGGAAGCTTTCGTATTTCATTCTGAAATTGTATGTCGTGTGTACCCATTAGAATCGCCGCTTCGAGGCGATTCTAATGAGTACACTCAACATACAATTATTGTGTAGAAGATCGATAGATTTCCCAGAATTAGCGATATTTGCGTCCCGACCTGGCGCCATGATTAACCTTCATTGGCTCGAATTACCCATGGCTCGAACAATTTTCCATGGTCCCAAAGGTTTTCGAGCCATTGAAGTTCGACTGTACTTATTTAGCATAACAGTGGGAGATACATCTACTGTACTTTCGACATCACTCGGAAAGACGTTTTTTACTTAGCGTTTTATTGTAAATAAAAATCTTTTGTACTGATTGGCCATTTCTTATCAGAAGCCGTATGTCTTTTCTGTTTCTGTGTCTTATAAGAAACCATATGTCTTTTCTGTTTCTATGTTTCTCATATTTACCCTAAAATTAAATTTACAGCCAAAAATTGGTCTGACCTATGCATTTTATATAGAAAAGTGATTTTTTGGAATTTTTGTCTAAGAAAATATTTTTTTAATTTTCTTTACTGAATTTGAATTATTGATGTTTCACAACAATATTGTAAAACTTTCAGAAAAATTGAATTAGCGGAACTTGTTGAAAATCAGCCTCAAATTTACATACCCCATAGATTTCTGCATAATTTGTATTCGTTTTTAATATGGGAAAAAAGTGAAAATATTTGATATTTTTAAAAGTAATGACTAGAATATTTATTTATTTATTTATTTATTTTATTTATTGATTTATTTTTGTGCAAAGGTAGTTACGACCAATTGTTTTGCATTAAATCATGGCTAATGTTTGCTAATTTACTTCTTCTGATTAAAGCGCCAAAAACGACTTTCTGAAAGATGTCGAAAGCACAGTAGCAAGAGTTCTAGTGAGAGGACAGTCCGTGTCTAGATTCATGGATGTCTCACAAGTATTTATTTATTTACTTATTTATTTATTAAGCATAAAAATGGGCGATGCATCTAGCAAGAATATTAGTGAGGGTGACGGAGACGCCAGTCCGTGTCAAGATTCATGGGACTGTCACAAATATTTATTTATTTATTTATTTATTTATTTAGCATAACAGTGGGTGATGCATCTAGCGAGAGTTTCAGTGAAAGTGACGGAGAGGACAGTCTGTGTCAAGGTTCATGGACGTCTCACAAACGTTTATTTATTTATTTATTTATTTAGCATAACAATGGGAGATGCATCTAGCAAAAGTTCCAGTGAGAGTGACGGAGAGGACAGTCAGTGTCAATATTCACGGACGTCACACACATACTCTACTAACAGAACTGACAGAGAGAAGCTTCTAACAGGACTTGCAAATAAGTGCAAACAATGGCTAGAAATAATAGAAAACGTGAGGCAGAATCAGAAGTCAGATTACAATGTCGATGCTTACCTGTATCAAGAACTGAAGGATACAAAAGAGGAGCTTGATGTGATTGTTGTAAGACCAAAGAGCCGGGGCACAGCATTTCCTACAAGACAGTAAGTGCGCCCAGCGAAAATTCCGATCAGCCTGCGCATATGCGTAGGCTGATCAGACAATTCGCTGTCCGCCTGAAGACACTTTGAATCCGTGGCTACCCACAGAGTGCCATGCGTAGACTCTGATCAGACTGCGTGGATGCGCAGGCTGATCTGAGTCTTCGGTGGGCGCACATGCTTGTAGGAAGTGCTGTGTCCCGGCTCATAATTATTGATACGATAGTTACCCTACGCATTCGGATAGAATCGCCCCAACAAACAGTGTAGACCCTGATCAGAAGTTGTATACGCCGGTATCTGATCAGGCGGTAGACTGCTTACTGCTCATCAAGTAGATTTTAAAGTTATCCAAATGCACATGAAGTAAAATCATCTGTTCAGATTTTACGAAGAGCAGAGTAATGAGTTTAGATGTCAGGGCATACTGTTTTAGAAAAGTCCTAGATAAACTGTTAATATCAGTGACTAAATTCTGCATAAACAAAAATGCTGTAAGAGGGAATCGAAGGCCCCTATAAGATTACATGTAACGCAACCACTGGCTGATCTTCACGCGTACCCCGAAAACTTTTAGATATTATCAAATTGTAGTTAAAATTTATTTAATTCTGGTGTCTAAGCATTAGTTGTTTTGTACATGTTACAGCATGTTGCCAAAGAATGATACCATAAATGTCAAAAAGATTGCCCTTGGGAACAAAGAACACACTATGGATTAGAAAATGGGAGTCTCGGTTTTATTGAGACTATTCATACAAGTCTAAAATTTCACATAAAAAGGTCAGTAGCCTGGTTAATCAACCGAGTTGCCGGGGTTTTTTTTTTGTTCTTTTATGTTTTCTTTGTTTCCAAATGCAACCTGTCAGATTTTTTATATATTTAGTCATCTATATATATTCAAACGAAGGCATAAGCTGTCATAAAACAAAATTATTAAGTGTAACTGTAGCTGTAACTTTTCAATTACTAAGGAATATTTGTCATCACAAAAAATATAAGTGAAGTTACTCAGCATAACGAAAACATATATAATTTTGACCCCCCCCTTAACTAGCAAAACTGGGGTTACAGGATTTTACTTTTTTTTTCTTATTTCTGCTAAAGATCATAGATTATGGGTACTCGTTAGAACCGCCTCACCGAGGCGGTTCTAACCAGTACCCACAATCTATGCTTTAGCAGAAATATGTAAAATATCAGAATTTTTATCTGAAACTTTCAGTTTGTGTGGTAAATTTTTCATTATATTTGAATAGGCGTGTTTTCGTAATAGGAAGGCCACAATCACGATTACCGCCTTCCGGAGGGATCGACTGATAGATGAGGAAGAAGCAGTGGCAAGACACAAAGGTACAATTGCAATATACCGATATGCAAACAAAGCAGAACTGTGACAGAGGACAACTGGGGATGGGGTCGGCTTAACTAGTTTTACACGATCTTAATTCTGATGCAGGTCAAAATTACGAAATGTGTTTGGTTCATGTTGGGTCCTCTGCCTCATCAATGACACATAACAGTAAAACTCAAATAATCACAAAAGTGCAATCTTGTTTAATTGTTCCCAAGAATCACTGTTACCAATGATCCTTCTGAATTAACAGATTTAATTTGTCATAGTATTTGGATTCTGATAGACCTTCCTGCAGACGTGTCCTAAAGCCAACGATACAGTTAGACATTATTGAGAATGACGGCGATAAAACTAAGAGATTGTGATACCGAAGTTTTCAAAACAAAATATTCCCAAGTTTAAGTCACATACCTGACTTGATTCTCCAACGAAACGAATAAGTTGAGAAATATCTACACCATATGATGAAGCATGAGAGACGGCGCCATCCAGTTACGGAAAATTAACAATACTAGTAGCCCAAGTGGGCCAGAAATCGCTCACCTGGATGAGGCTGATCATGATATGTTACATTGAGCCATGATGGTCATCTTGGCTATCAAATCAGATTGCCTTTAGCAATTCTAAATCTCCATGTTACCCCGATGTCTTTCACCAAATTGGCTCAATCTGACTTACCGTTCGGGAGCAGATAACAATTGAAAATTTTCAAAATCTGAATCTCTGTGTCGCCCCATTGTCTCCCACCAATATTTAGCACAATCCGACTTACCATTCGGGAGCAAACATGGTTTGAAGATTTTCAGGAACAAAATGATTTTAACCACGCTGAATCTCTATGTCGCTCTGATGACTCCCAGCTAGTTTCGGCACAATCCATAGTACGGTTTGGGAGGAGATGTCATTTAAAGAATTTCAAGATGACCGCCGTGGCATCTTGGATATCGGAACGGAATGATTTTAGCAATTCTGAATGTCCATGTATCCCCAATGCCTCCCATTAAGTTTCGGTTTAATCCGACTTACCATACGGGAGCAGATGTCGTTTAAAGATTTTCAAGATGACCACCATCTTTGATACCGAAACGGCGAGATTTTAGGTGTTCTGAATCTCCATCTCGCTCCTGTGCCTCCCATAAAGTATCAGCTCAAACTGACTTACGGTTTGGGAGGATATGTTTTTTTTAAAAAATTCAAGATGGCCGCCATGGCAGCCATCTTGGATATCGGAACAGAAGGATTTTAGCAATTCCGAATCTCTATGTCGCCCCAATGCCTCCAATCGACTTAGCGTTTGGGAGCAGATGTGGTTTAAACAATTTTAAGATGGCCTGCATAAAGGTTATCTTGGATATCGGAACAAAACGATTTTAGCCATTCTGAATCCCAATGTCACCTCGGTGCCTCTCATCAAGTTTAGCTCATTTCGACAATAGAATAGGGAGAAGATATCGTTTGAACCATGGCGGCCATCTTGGATATCGGAACGCAACGATTTTAGTTATTCTGAATTTCCATATAGCCCCAATTCCTCCCACCAAGTTTCAACTCAATCCAACTTACAATTCTGGAGGAGATGTCGAAAATGTGAAAAGTTAAATACGGACGGACGACGTACAACAAGCACGGCATAGGCTGACCTGGAGCAGGTGAGCTAATTGAAAAAATGTCAGAATTCTGCTTATCATAAATTTTAGAACATATGACAACATGAGATTTTTTTTTTTTTTTTTTTTTTTTTTTTTTTAAGTTCTTCCGGGTACATTTTTACTACCATTTGGTAAACATAATCATTGTCAATATCCAGTAAGCTATCAAAATATCGAGAAGTTGAAGGCTTCGATAAAATTGGCGTGATTTTCGTGAGGAGAAGATGACAAAGTCCCTTTCATTACAAAACAGAAACAAATCTGCAACAAGGTGACCACAGTTGGTACTCATGGATATAACCACTATTTGTATGTATAATTTAGTACCAAAACAAATGCGTATATTTTAACAATGAAAGGAAAGTGCATCACAAACTGTCTGACAAGAGTATAGTGTTTATGATCCTCTATAAGGTATAAAGTTTGTGATCCTCTGAAGAAGAACAAGCATGTCTCATTACAAGCAAGGCAAAGAGAATTTTCTCTTACGAACTTTTCTTTCAAAAGATTATCTTTTATCAGTTTTTGTTTCAAATTAGTATTAAGTATGGAAATCATACGTAGACAAACTAGAGGCGTGGAAGTATCTCTGAGATCGTTTAAAACATCACCAGACATTTTAACTGACCAAAAGACGTTTTTACCAGATCGGATCGTTAATATACTGTATCACGCACAGTATTTACTTAAACGCTTTCAAAAGCAATAAGGCAAGAAGTTTATAATTTCGAGAGTCCAGGCTTAGTGCATGAACTAGACTTTGCGATGAAGCCTGCTTTATGGGGCCTTCGGCAACAAATGCAGAGTAGGCAGCTTGTCCTGGTATTCTTGAATACTTACCCAGTCAACATTCTACGTAAATCTATATTGGGCCGTCATCGTCAGGGTAGCTGACGGGCCGATGACGGCCCGATGTAGATTTACGTAGAATGCTAGCTGGGTTACAGCAAACTTGACAGACTGAATATGAATATCGACAATGACTGACTTCTCATCTTTGCACGTTTGCACATTATGTGTTAGTACTGCAAAGTTTCTGTTTTTAATATATTGTATGTCTGTTGGGTAGAATTTGTAAAAACAAATTTTCCAGAAAATGTTATTTCCCGCGTTTGTGTATTTGTATCTTTAAATAAAAAATCAGAATCGACCAACACATACCGATCTAATGTGTGTATCTAGAACTAGATCAGGACTAAGGACGATGACTGTGCGCATATAATTCCAAGTTTAAACCATAGCAGTCTTCTTCTTGTATACCTTTGTATAAGTCACTGTATCTGTATTTAAACCATAAGGCTTTGAAGGGTCTCAATAAAACCGTGACTCTTTTATGTGTGCTTTGTTCCCAAGGCATTACGAAAACACGCCTATTCAAATATATTAAGATTTTTACCACCAAAACATGAAAACTTTAAGATGAAAAATTCTGGTAGTTTTCATATTTCTGTTCAAAACATAGATTGTGGGTACTCGTTAGAACCGCCTCGGTGAGGCGGCTCTAACGAGTACCCACAATCTATGTTTTTGAGCAAAAATAAGAAAATTAATCTATACCCCTGCAAACCCCAGTTTTACTGTATAAAAGTGGGGTTTAAGGGGGTCAAAATTATATAGGCATGTTCCCGTGATGGACACTATTTATTTTATTTTTATATTTCAGGGAAGCCTATCAGACTTAGTGGCACGCCAGTCTCCAACTTACCATACAAATATTGAGGACAGACAGCTTACAAGGGCAACCAGAGACAGAAATACAGACGTAAAATTGAATGAACAGAAAACAAATGTTCCGTCACCTCATGTACATTCACAAAATTGCGAGGAAGATGTACTTAAGCTGTACAAAAACCACAAGGATGAGCTTACACTGGAGATTCTTAGTCACAAGGAGAGACTAAAAAATGTGGAGAAAGAAAGAAAAGAAATATTATTGAGGTACCGTAAATAGATACAACCATAGGTCGGGCGGTAATAGGTAACATTAGGTGCAATAATAGATCGGGCAGTAATAGGTGACAATTTTCCATCTTTTATCCCGGCGGGCACATGACGTTTATACAACGTCGGCCCAACGTCGATGCAACGTCATGACGTTGCATCGACGTTGAGGCGACGTTGTATTAACGTCATGTGCCTGCTGGGATATCTCCATTTGTTTCCGAGAGAAATGACCAAGGCTGAGTTCAAAAGTGCAAATTACTCGCGAGTGTTTAGCACTGGATCCCTGCTCCTGATGACGTTCGTCATTAGGTATTGGGGTCCAGAGCAAAACGTTCGCTATCACTTATTACCTCTGAACGCAGCCCAGATAAATAATACAATCCCGACATCGGAACGAAAATATATGGATACCCAGTGAAAACCACAATCACGGAATACAGTCCTCAAAAGACACGTGATCAGGGTGAATTACATGAAACCATATCATAAACAACACACGAATGAGAACAGGGCGCATAAACGAAATACAGTCGAACCTCAATGGCTCGAACAGCCTTGGGACCATGAAAATTAGAGATATGGGTTGTTCGAGCCACTGAGGGTTAATCATGGTGGCAGGTCAGAAAGCAAATGGCGATAATTTAGGGAACTCTTTTCGATTTTCTACACAATAATTGTATGTTGTGTGTACTCGAGGCGATTCTAATGAGTACACACAACATACAATTATTGTGTAGAAAATAAGAAAATTTCCCTTAGTGTTTGTTTTCCTGAGCTATCGGAAGAATTTCGTAGGGACTCAAAAACGAGTTCGAATTAACCATGGTAAACGACCCATCGGTGTTCGAGCTATTGAGGTTCGACTGTACCACCTTTGAACAGCTTGCAGTAAAATTATGTGTAGATATGCGGGAAATACCACACTCACGATGAACATCCTGCCCGAGGAGTCAAAGGAAGTAGAGATGAAGGCAAAATAATGAAAACAAACACCACATGTGCAACCCACCGACGCAAAAATAAAACAAGAGGACCATGATGGTCCTATATCGCTCACCTGAGCAAACAGATTTGCATACTTATATTAGTGTTGAAGTTTCAGCCAAGTTCACTGCTCTAAATTTTATAGCCCTGCACCCCCACCCCCCACCAACCCCCCACAGCAGCCATGTTTTTTTTTCTTTTTAACGCATCATGACAACTAAATCTTGAAAGAGGGTCACCAAAGGAACATTTCTGCCAAGTTATATTGAAATTGGTCCAGTGGTTTCTGAGAAAAAGATTTTTAAAGTGTTTTATATTGCTATAAAGCCCTACCCCCTAACAGCCATTTTTTTCTTTTTGACGAATCATGACACCTTGAAAAAACTTGGTTGAGGGTCACCAAAGGAACAATCTGTTTACCAAGTTAAACCAAGTTGAAATCGGTTCAGTGGTTTCTTACAAGAAGATTTTCAAAGTTTTCTATCTAGATATATAGGGAAAATAAGCCCCACCCCCTAACAGCCATGTTTTTTTTTTGACAAATCAGGATTGCTTGAACATTCTTGGTAGAGGGTCACCAAAGCAACATTGAAATTGGTCAAGGGTATTTGACAAGAAGAATTTCAAAGTTTTCTATACAGATATATACGGAAAATAAGCCCCACCCCCTCTGGGGGCCATGTTTTTTGACGTATCATGAAAGCTTGAAGCATTTTTTGGTAGAAGGTCACAATTTCTGTCAAGTTACATTGAATTCGGTGTAACGGTTTCTTACAAAAAGATTTTTAAACTTTTTTATATAGATATATAGGGAAAATAAGCCCCGCTCACATAGCGGCCATTTTTTTGACGAATCATGACAGCTTGAACAACCTTGATAGAGGGTCACCAAAGAAACATTCCTGCTAGGTTATATTGAAATCGGTCCAGTGGTTTCTGACAAGAAGATCATTAAAGTTTTCTATATAGATATATAGGGAAAATAAGCCCCACCCGCTAGCGGTCATGTTTTTTGACAAATCACGATTACTTGAACAATCTTGGTGAAGGGTCACCAAGGTAACATGTCTGCCAAGTTATATTGAAATCAGTCCAGTGGGTTCTGACAAGAAGATTTTTTCAAGTTTTCTATATAGATATACAGGGAAAATAAGCCCCACCCCCTAGCAGCCATGTTTTTTGACAAATCATGACGGCCTGAACAATCTTGGTAAAGGGTCACCAAGGAAACATTTCTGCCAAGTTGTACTGAAATCGGTCCAGTGGTTTCTGACAAGAAGATTTTTATCAAGTTTTCTACATAGATATATAGGGAAAATAAGCCCCACCCCCTTGCAGCCATATTTTTTCACGAATCATGATGGCTTGAACAACCTTGGAAGAGGGTGACCAAAGACACATTCCTTCTAAGTTATATTGAAATCGGTCCATTGATTTCTGACAAGAAGATTTTTTAAAGTTTTCTATATAGATACATATATAGGGAAAATAAGCCCTGCTCCCCTGGCGGCCATGTTTTTTGGCGAATCCAAATGGCTTGAACAATCTTGGTAGAGGATCACCAAAGGAACATTTCTGCAAAATTATATGGAAATCAGTCCAGCGGTTTCTGACAAGAAGATTTTTAAATTTTCTATATAGATATATAGGGAAATGATTTTTACATTTTTCTATATATAGGGAAAATAAGCCCCGCCCCCTGGCGGCCATGTTTT
Source organism: Anodontia alba (assembly GCA_964016985.1). Classification (NCBI taxonomy): domain Eukaryota; kingdom Metazoa; phylum Mollusca; class Bivalvia; order Lucinida; family Lucinidae; genus Anodontia; species Anodontia alba. The sequence continues at coordinate 40,244,829 of OZ024826.1, forward strand.
TTGACGAATCCAAATGGCTCGAATAATCTTGGTATAGGATCACTAAAGGAACATTTCTACAAAATTATATGGAAATCGGTCCAGTGGTTTCTGACAAGAAGATTTTTAAAGTTTTCTATATAGATATATAGGGAAAATTAAGCCCCGCCCCGTGCCGGCCATTTTTTTTTGACGAATCCAAATGGCTTGAACAATCTTGGTAGAGGACCACTAAAGGAACATTTTTGCAAAATTATATTGAAATCGGTCCAGTGGTTTCGGACAAGAAGATTTTTTAAAGTTTTCTATATAGATATATAGGGAAAATAAGCCCCGCCCCCTGGCGGCCATGTTTTTTGACGAATCCAAATGGCCTGAACAACCTTGGTAGAGGATCACCAAAGGAACATTTCTGCAAAATTATATGGAAATCAGTCCAGCGGTTTCTGACAAGAAGATTTTTAAATTTTCTATATAGATATATAGGGAAAATAAGCCCCGCCCCCTAGCGGCCATGTTTTTTGACGAATCCAAATGGCTTGAACAATCTTGGTAGAGGATCACCAAAGGAACATTTTTGCAAAATTATATTGAAGTCGGTCCAGTGGTTTCGGACAAGAAGATTTTTAAAGTTTTCTATATAGATACATAGGGAAAATAAGCCCCGCCCCCTGGCGGCCATGTTTTTTGACGAATCCGAATGGCTTGAACAATCTTGGTAGAGGATCACCAAAGGAACATTTCTGCAAAATTATTTTGAAATCGGTCCAGTGGTTTCTGTAAAGAAGATTTTTTAAGTGTTTAGTTAGCTCCTGTGACCTAGATATGCAATGGACCGGAACCATTTGAACAACTTTGAAAGAAGACCAACCAAGGATCATTCCTGTGAAGTTTGGTCAAAATCCAATCAGTGGTTTAGGAGGAGATGTTGTTTAAAGATTGTGGACGGACGGACATACGACGACGACGACGACGACGACGACGGACGGTGAGTGATCACAAAAGCTCACCTTGAGCTTTCAGCTCAGGTGAGCTAAAAAGGGTGCAGCTTAGGAACCGCCATGGAATGGTCAGTAGAAACACTACTGGTGGGGTGGGAGTTAACACTCGCCCTTGATTCGAATATAGTTTCATCAAAACACTATTATCAAGCCGACGTATGGATTCCCTAGCACAGCAATGGATCAACACAAATATATTTACTTCTGAAACTAGGACGAAAAGCAGACTGAAAGTCAGATCAAATGAAACCCACTAGTAGAACCACGGTAAGCCCGACTACAGACATCTAAGGTCAGGCACAAGCCATCTATAACACGGTTACCGTCTGAGGGGTCATTAAGACTGTGGCACGACCCATCGTCTTGCAATTAAAGAGGGCAGCAAAGTTGATTAGATTAACCTTTACCACTCTCTGGGCATTTTCAGCAGACAACAAATTGATGATATTTTTCTTATTTTTCCCAAAAAACAGGATTTGACATTTCACGCAAATTGTCTTCTTAGGAGACAATTTGCATGAAATATCATATCCTGTTTTCTGTGAAAAATAAGAAAAAAATTCAAAATGTCGTCTGCTGAAAATTTTACCCAGAGTGCTAAGCGTTAATTACTTTGCATGCAGTCTGTCGCAGAACATCTACATAATATCCTATCATTTTGTATCGATTGTATATCTTTTTTTAATTATTCAGAAATATCAGGCGTACCAATAGGCATGTAATGCTAAATAAGTTTGTTTTCATCTCAGAAGATCAACAACATTCATTATGCTTTACTCTGATGTTTCAGCGATAAGTTAGAGGTCCCCTACGCATACGGTACACATACATCACGAAAACACGCCTATATAATTTTGACCCCTATAAACCCCACTTTTATATAGTAAAACTGGGGTCTACCGGGGTATACATTGTTTTCTTAATTTTGCTCGGAAACATAGATTGTGGGTACTCGTTAGAACCGCCTCGGCGAGGCGGTTCTAACGAGTACCCACAATCTATGTTCTGAGCAAAAATATGAAAAATATCAGAGTTTTTTATCTGAAATTTTCAGGTTTTGGAGGTGAAATGTTCTATATATTTGAATAGGCCTGTTTTCGTAATGTTTGTGAAAAATAAGTATGAAGATACCCAAGTAAGATTACATTCAAAACGCACAGACTTCCCAAGATCTGCTGACGTCACTTGCCCGTGATACTTGTGCCTTGGACAGTACTGAAGTAGAAGACGTAGAAGCTGCAATTCTTCGTTATTCTTTTATGGGTACTGCAATTGTGCTGTTTCATTTTGTCATTGTTTGTTCCTCTTCTCTATTTTGTAGTACCCCGGGAAGGCTATGCTTCTTTATAGTGATACAGCCGTCTATATTTTGATTTTATACGGCAGTTAGGTTAAGCTGGCTATTACATCACCAAAGATATCTTTGCATACTTAACTGTAAAAACAGAAGGTAAAATGATCAGGACCTTCGTTGCCCACATATAAAATAAGGGTCATTTTCTCTTGACACAATGTATTAAATGCTGAGCATGCTAGATAAAAATTTCAGATTTTTCTCTTATTTTTTTCCAAAAACAGATTTTTACATTTCATGCAAATTGTCTCCTGAGGAGACAATTTGCATGAACTGTCAGATCCTGTTTTCTGGGAAAAAGAAAAACAAAACAGCAAAATATTGTCTGTTGATTTGTTTACCCAGAACACTAAGTGTTAACCCTTCTCTTGCTAAACACGTCATGCCCCGCTTTAGCAAACAGTGTAGATCCAGATCAGTAGGCTTCTAAAGAAGCCAACTGATCTGAATCTGCACAGTTTGTCATTAAGTATGTGAATTTCTATTAAAAACCCGGATCAAGTAATCTGATTGGCTGGAAATTAGAAGTGGGCGTGGCATCTTAATTTATTCAGCATGAGAATGGTTAACAGTCTATTTTTCGATTCAGAGTCGTGATGATGACGCAATTATATTACAGCTGTAAGATAATAAGCCTAAATACTAAATGCTGTCACCTATATTAATCTCTACCATTCTCTAGGCAAATTCAGCAGATGACAAATTGAGGATGTTTTCTTCTATTTCTTTCAGGAGAGTGGGCCTAGGCATTTCGTGCTGATAGTCTGTAAGGGCCAATTTGTATGGGATGTTGGGGCTAGATCTCTGGGGGGCGTTGGAGTAGAAGTGTTCCGTGTAGTCTGTTTGAATTTTTACCCAGCTTGCTAAACGTTAATATGCCGCTTTTTTTTAAATGAAAGCCATGATGTAACGCTTGCCCTAGATATTCGGAGACAGACAAACCTAAGTGGGTAAAAAGTGTGAACTCGGATCGGACGGCGTCCGATCAAACTCTGCACTGTTTACCACTCATATAGCAAACTTATTATTCACGCACCGAAAAATGGTTAAATATGTTTCGTGTCATTTAACCCTTGTCATGCTGACTAAATTAAGAAGCCACGCCCACTTCTAATTTTCAGCAACCAGATAACTTGATCCAGGTTGTTGATACAAATTCAAATACTGAATGGCAAACAGTGCAGATCCAGATCAGTTGGCTTCTTCAGAAGCCAACTGATCTGGATCTACACTGTTTGCAAAGAAGAACATATCCGGGTTCAGCAGGACAAGGGTTAAGAACACGCGTGGTCGGAAAGTACGTTGTCCGACTATTTTGGGTATGTACGATGCATAATATTGTCATTTATCTCCGCCCGAAAAAGGTCGGCTAACAGACAGAAACATTTATACGGTGCAGTCGGACACGAAGACGTTTTCATGAATAGTTTGTACATTGTTTCTAATGATGGTTTTAATACCACTGACATTTTTTCCTCCTGGTACGATACATACATGCATACATACATACGTACATACATACATACATACATACATACATACATACTCGCCTATTGTCTTTACAGACACTCACCTATTAATACATTATGCCACCGTATCTACATGTTTCCCTTTAGCTTGCTTGCTCTCCAACCTGCATGTCCAAATTAAACTGCTTAGAATTTCATAACTACTTGCATATACCCACTCATTTACTTTCTTATATACAAGTAATAATTATTGTACTATTAAATTCAAAGGCATTCAAGATTCATTGAGGTCACATGACCGCTTTTTTTATCGCTTTTTTATTCCTTTTCGCTATCTTCTGAGCTCTTTTTGACCAATTCCACGGTTTTGCATCACGAAAACACGCCTATATAATTTTGACCCCTTTAAACTCCACTTTTATACAGAAAAACTGGGGTATACATTATTTTTCTTATTTCTGCTCGAAATTGTTTTGAAAGACATCCAAACGAATTCTCAGTACGGGTCGTAGCTCAACAGCGTTCCCACTTTGACACTAAATTACGAATACGCCGAAAGTGACACTAAAAAAGCCAATATGTTGAAAAATAACTTTTCCTCGCAAGCTAAAGTTGACGACGACAATAAAATGTTCCACCTCTACCTCGACTCCAACATACCGCTCTATCCTCTATTATTATAAGACATCAATATGTTTTGGTGTCTCTCTAAACTAGACGTAAGAAAGTATGTGGCCCAGACCTCTTGAATCTTTGCCTTTTAAACGAAGCTTCTATTCTCTCGAACCCGCTCTCCACTAGTTTTAATAGATCATTGAGCCAAGGTTACCTCTCATCCTCTTGGAAAGAAGCTAGTGTTACTCCAATTCACAAGAAGGAAGATAAGTCTCTTTTCCAAAATTGCAGACCTGCTTCGCTCCTATGTTCTCTAGGAAAAACTATGGATTGTTGTGTGCACAAACATCTTTTTAACTACATAGTCGAACCAGTTTCTGACTCTTTCCAGTCTGGTTTAGTTGCGGATGACTCCACTACTTACCAGTTAGCTTTTGAAAATGTACATTCGACCTTTATTTGGAATATAGGGACTCTGTGTTGGACAATTGTTCGAACGATTACAAAAGGCAGTTGGAGTCCATCCATAATAAAGCTGCTAGAATCGTGTCAGGTGCCAAAAAAAACAAACTCTGCTGCTTTAAAAAAGCTGCTGGCAGATCTAGGATGGGAATTACTTCACGACAGATGACAGAAACACAAACTAGTTAATATTTTAAGATTGTTAATAGCCTGGCCCCAGATTACTTTAGAAATCTATTACCTCCTATTGTACAAGAACGTACTGCTTATAGTCTGAGAAAAGTAAACTTTATCCGATCTAAACAGGCAAACACAAATTCTTCAACTCATGTCTTCCCTCTAACATCAAAGCATGGAATGACCTTTTAGATATTATAACATCAAAGAAGCTAGTACCGTTTCCTCTTTCAAGTATCTGCTAAATAGGAATCTGAGGACGCCAATTAAATATTTCAATCCTGGATCTAGAATAGGATAGATACTTGAGAGCAGATTTCGCATGGAATGCACTTCATTCAGTTCGGATCTTTTCCGATAAGACATCGTACATAGTCCTTCATGATTTTCTTTTTTGTGTGTGTGTGTGTGGATTCGAAAGCGCATTCCACTTTTTCTGTAATGCCCTAAGTATGCAGAGGTCAGGAACAGATACTTATCAGGGCCCAGTTGTTCAAAGCGTCGTTAGCTTAACGAGCTCGTTAAGGGTCATTTCGTTAACTGTTTTAGCGGATTCAATACACAATATTCTGATATTTTTTGCTGAAAAAATGTGAGTAGCTTTTGCACTGCAAAAGCTACTCACATTTTTTCAGCAAAAAATATCAGAATATTTGCGTATCACTCGATGTAAATTTTTACGAATCGTTAACTAACGACGTCGTTAGTTTTGAACAACTGGGCCCAGATCTACTACCAACATCATTTATTTAATAGTTATTATTTGGAAAAGAACATGCACAAGATAATGAAAACGAGTCTCTTTTCCTAAAAGTACAAGATTTTATCCTCAAATCAAAACGATTCGTACAATAAATTATACATGTAATACTACATGTCCCTAAAATTATCTATATTGACACCCACAGTGTAGCATTAACTGGAATCGGTCGACATCCTTCCTGCCATCCTTTCTTTGTTCTTCACAAATACTATTGACACAGACTCTTTTGAAGTAAAAGTTACAGAGTCGTCCATGCGACGTAAATTTTGTATAGCTACAGTCGAAGCCCTCACACTGAGTCTCTCCATAATAAGTAATAATAATTTGGACGATTTTGACAATTTTTACCATATTAAAGACATAATTTGTAGAGTTTTGTACCTAGTACTGTTAAGATTAAAAAAAATTCTCACACTCTCTCTCTCTCTCTCTCTCTCTCTCTCTCTCTCTCTCTCTCTCTCTCTTATTGCATGTAACAATATCTAGCATTCATAGATGTATGTTTATTATTGCATGACATGTATAAATTTACGCTTACGGTCCGATCCCAGTACATTATATATTTTGAAACTGATAAAAGTGTAACTGAAAGAATAAAATATTGGCCTATTGCCATATTATGTGCCTTTATGACGTCATTCCAAAATTTTCAAAAGCTGCCATTGTATACTCTCTGCATTGAGTCTCGGTTTTATTGAGACTCTTCATAAGCAGTAATGAAGTTTGCAACACTGCTTACGCCCTCTAGCGTATATATGAGCAGAACTCCATTTTCAAAGATACCACAATGGTTCCAATGATCCCAAAGGAAATGAAATATAATCTGCACAATGCTGAAGTACGGAAAGACTTTCTACCACCGCCACACGGCACTAACATCAGCTGCAGTGTAGTAAAATATAAGTAAAAAAGATTGCCTCTGGAAACAAAGAACACATTACAGATCAGAAAAAGGCGTCTTGGTTTAATTGAGACTCTTCATAAGCAATAATGAAGTTTGCAACACTGCTAATATCCTCGAGATCTAGCGTATATATGAGCGGAACTCCATTTTCAAAGGTTCCACAATAGTCCCAATGATCCCAAAGGAAAAGAAATGTAATCTGCACTATAGTGAAGTACGGGGAGACGTTCTACCGCCTCCACACGGCACTAACACCAGCTTCAGTGTAGTAAAATAAGACCAGCTTGCTTCCTACTTTAACATATCATTATGCTATCATGCCTGCACTATGGTGACGTACGAGACGTTCTATCGCCTCCACACGGTACTAACACCAGCTGCAGTGTAGTAAAATAAGACATACTTCAGCTTGCTTCCTACTTTAACATATCATTATGCTATCATGCCTGCACTATGGTACACTAACACCAGCTGCAGTGTTGTAAAATAAGACAAACTTCAGCTTGCTTACTACTTCAACATACAATTATGCTATCAGGCCTGCACTATGGTGAAGTACGGGGAGAAGTTCTACCGACTCCACACGGTACTAACACCAGCTGCAGTGTTGTAAAATAAGACTGACTTCAGCTTGCTTACTACTTTAACATACCATTATGCTATCATGCCTGCACTATGGTGACGTACGGGGAGAAGTTCTACCGCCTCCACTCGGTACTAAAACCAACTGCAGTGTTGTAAAATAAGACATACTTCTTTAACATACCATTATGCTATCATGCCTGCACTATGGTGAAGTACGGGGAGGCGTTCTGTCGCATCCACACGGTACTAAACCCAACTGCAGTGTTGTAAAATAAGACATACTTCAGCTTGCTTACTGCTTTAACATACCATTATGCTATCATGCCTGCATTATGGTGAAGTACGGGAAGAGGTTCTACCGCCTCCACACGGTACTAACACCAGCTGCAGTGTTGTAAAATAAGACTGACTTCAGCTTGCTTACTACTTTAACATACCATTATGCTATCATGCCTGCACTATGGTGAAGTACGGGGGAGAAGTTCTACCGCCTTCACACGGTACTAAAACCAACTGCAGTGTTGTAAAATAAGACTTACTACTTTAACATACCATTATGCTATCATGCCTGCACTATGATGAAGTACGGGGAGGCGTTCTGCCGCCTCCACACGGTACTAAACCCAACTGCAGTGTTGTAAAATAAGACATACTTCAGCTTGCTTACTACTTTAACATACCACTATGCTATCATGCCTGCATTATGGTGAAGTATGGGAAGAGGTTCTCCCGCCTCCACACGATACTAAAACCAACTGCAGTGTTGTAAAATAAGACATACTTCAGCTTGCTTACCACTTAAACATACCATTATGCTATCATGCCTGCAATATGGTGAAGTACGCGGAGACGTTCCACCGCCTCAACACGGTACTAACACCAGCTGAAGTATTGTAAAATAAGACTGACTTCAGCTTGCTTAGTACTTTAACATACCATTATGCTATCATGCCTGCACTATGGTGAAGTACGGGGAGACGTTCCACCGCCTCCACACGGTACTTACACCAGCTGCAGTGTTGTAAAATTAAGACATACTTCAGCTTGCTTGCTACTTTAACATACCATTATGCTATCATGCCTGTGTTGAGACATGATAACTGATAGTACTGTACGAATCAAAATAGTTGTTGAAGCATATACAATCAAGTTCCTCAGATTGTCAGTTAAACATTATCAGTCATCTAGTATTTTATCTGTTTAAGAAATTCATGTACAGTCGAACTTCAATGGCTCGAACACCTTTGGGACAATGGAAAAGTGTTCGAGCCATGGGTAGTTCGAGCCAATGAAGGTTAATCATAGCGCCAGGTCGGGAAGCAAATATCGCTTATTTTGGGAAATCTATCGATCTTCTACACAATAATTATATGTTGAGTGTACTCATTAGAATTGCTTCGAAGAGGCGATTCTAATAAGTACACACAACGTACAATTTTGTGATAAAATAAGAAAATTTCCTCAAATATTTGTTTTATTAAGCTATCGGAAGAAATTCGTAGGGACTCAAAAACAAGTTCGAATTAGCCATGGTAAGTGAGCCATCGGTGTTCGAACTATCGAGGTTTGACTGTAATTAAACTCTAACCTGGCGCGCGTTGGGAAGGAAACAATGGATACACCCTCGGGGGGGGGGGGGGTAACTTAGGGGTAATTTTGGTACGGGTGTGCGAGCCAGTATTTCAAAACCTACCCCATTCATATACCTGGCCTTTGGAAAACGGACCCATTCATATACTTGATCATCCAAAATGTTGACCTATTCATATACTGCCCTTTGATTTTTTTGTACCCATTTTGCTGGTTGTTACACAAATATCACAGTCAATGCATGTAATACAAAGAGGATAAGCAGCCTCGAAAAATCTCTGAGCGAAAAATATGTCCATATACCAGGATGTCAGAAAAATGGGGCCTTTCACATAGGAATCCAGAAAAATCGGGCCATTCATATACTTTTTGTTGAAAAAAGGGGGCCAATCATATACCTGGCAGCGCTGAAAAAGGGGGCTATTCGGCACGCACATCCGCACTATGCCATATATAGTAAATTACACCCCCCACCCCCACCCCCCCACACACACCGAGGATACACCCTTTCCTGGGTATCTCCATTGTTTTCATAGAAAATACAAATGTTTACATATGAATTTACTTTGAATTTCACTTTCAAAGATCTAAGAAGAATTTTTAACTAATCAAACAATAACGTTTGAAACGGTAACGCATTGTATATGGCCGGATGTAGATTCATACAGGTCCGTACATCTACACATACTGATTGGGTCTTTACCGTGCGCTGTTATGCCGAGTGTACAAAATCAATAGAGATCATAATCAAACTGCACGGTTTTGCTGATTTTGCGGATATGTTTTCGTGTTTCATTTAGCGTATGTCTTTTCTTAGGCTGAGCCAGCTAACAAGCGATAGACTTACCAGTGATAACCCAAATATTGCGAATCTCGGTGATCCTAATCGACCTACTAAACTCGGAGAAGTATTTTCAGAATTATATGATAACGAATGGACAGATGCATATGAAGGGTTACGGGCAGCAGGACGAAACGACAGAACGTCTATTCAGATCCTTTTTGATACATTAATGGTAATGTACACTGGTTTCCCTGGAAACTTAGCACGCTGGGTAAAATTTTCAGTGGACGATATATTAAAATGCTTTTTAAATCGGCCTGGATAGATCCATACTTGCCCGTGGTCGAATGTGAAGTTAGAGAGCCGATATGCCTAGCAGAGCTAAATTAGATATGTTGTAACGGTTTTATGACATGAATTTATTTTATTCATAACTATTTATGAAAACTGTAGACTGTTCTATTAGAGCTACAGCTGAAGAAACAGTAGGCCTACAGTTGACTTTCGTTATCTCGACCTCGCTTATCTCGAATAACCGCTTATCTCGAAATGAAAATCTGGTACCTGCCTAAAGATGAAACTCTAACAACAGGTAACAAAATATTGTGGAAAAAAAGGAGAAATTCTCCTCTTTTCCACAATATTTTCAATGTATCTCGAATTTCAAGAGTCCAATTACATATACATTTGTTAAATGTGGTTGTTCGATTTATTTTTTCCTCAATTCTGCAATTCTGATATGTCGAGGTACGGATATTTCGATGTATTTCAGAGAGTCCCTTGGAATTCGAGATAACGAGAGTCGACTGTATTTTAAGACTGAATTGTAAAGTTGACGTCCGCATTGAAAAAATGACGTAATCTGTGCACACGATGACGTCATGTTACGGGCCTATATTGGTGCACACGCGAGCCAGTATGGCGTCAGAAAATGGACAATATGGATGCAAGAGCGAGTTTTATATGGTTTATGTTTCACGTGCCTTTTTGGACCGCATAACTAAGATATATTTTACTGTTTCAGCAATATATGTAATAATAGGCTATATTTGTACACGAGTTACACATTCACTCGTATGCATTTTTGTTCTATAGGATATATTCAAGTTCTGTAAATACAGTGCGTCATCACTGTTCACGGTGTCCGAGAAGACTGCAGAAACATTATTTCAAGGCACAGATTCATCTAGTCATATCCGAGTAAGTATATAACATCAGCAGCAGCTGCAACAAAAACAGAGATAATAATAATAATAATAATAATAATATTATTAATAATAATAATAATAATAATAGGGGTAGTAATAGTAATCATGATAATAGCAGTATGTGCTCCGTCTACAGATATACAGATCTAGTTAAATCTTTAATCACTATTCTCCAATAGTTTTTAATATATTTCTTATATTCTTATGTTGATTTATATTTTAGGTATTCAAACAAAAATTAGCTATAAGTCACGCAGCAAATTTGCAATTTAATGAAAGATAACTGGCGTGTGCTTAGTTGAGAAACATTTTAATTGCTAGACCTTGTCATACACATTACTGGACTAGAAAAGTGCATATCTTTTCCGCGTCATTTTTCTACACAACATTAGCAATTTATCATATTTGAACCCGACACAGCATTTCATACAATATTGCATTTGCGCCCAGCGAGGACTCGGGTCAGCCTGCACATTCGCACAGTCTGATCAGAATCGTGGCTAGGCATTCTTTGGGTAGCCAAGGAGCCAAATAATTTTCATACGGCTGATCTGAATATTCGCTGGGTGCAAAAAAAAAAATCTTTAAAAAGTGCTTATCCCAGACTTATTTGTATTTTTTTAATAAAATAATGTTATTTTTGATAAAACGTTTGTTTAGCTCGCTAGACGCGTGTCTGTCTTTCTGTCTGTCTACACTTTTGAAACGACTTCAGCAACCAGTAGAGTGAAATGAGCTTTCCTTGGGAATGTGACATGAAAGTGTATAAAAGTTTAATTACTGATTGGGCATTGTGTTTGGTTGCAACGACGACCTGAAGGTTTTCTCCTGAAATTATTATGGGGAAAAGCCTTCTTTTCAGAAACTGGTTTTGCAGTTGTAACCAAACATTTTATCAATAATCATTTAGATAAGAGCTTTTAAGTTTGTTAACTTTCACTGCCACAGGCAATAATAATAGGCTTTTTCAAACAGCATATATCCAGATGAGACGACTCAGTGGATCTACGCTGTTTGACATTCAGTCTTTCAACTTTACATATAAACGTAATTCTAAACGATAGTTTGTTAAAATTAAAAAGCAGACGACAAATGTCTGAAATTTGGCGCCGAAAGAGCTAAGGGTATTGGGAATCGGCTTCCAAGATGGCCGCCATGACCATATATATTAAAACTGGTCAAAAATCTTCCCTGGAACTGCAAGCGATTGAGCCTTACTTGCGTATTATCTATCCTAGGGATAAGATCTTTCAGGGTTTATTTGTTTGTTTGTTTGTTGTTGATTTTTTTTTGGTTTTTATTATTATTATTATTTTGTTAAAGTTTGGTAGTCGGCATCACCATATTACTTATGAGCTGTAAACGTCTTCTGCTCAGTTTGCATATGACCCATTTTTAGGACAAGGCCTTTTCATTGAGAATTGACATCCGCGGTGACTGCACTGACCATATATGGAAATTTCTGAAAGGAGGAACCCCTGGGAAGCAAATCAGACTCGGTTTTATTAATTTTATTAAGTCTGTTCATGAACAGTAATGTAATGTGCAACACCGCTCACACCGCCTAGTACATGGTTGAGCATGAGCTTTATGATCCCCAAGGACTAGGGCCCAGTTGTTTAAAACTTAATGAAGTTAATAGCTAACATGGCGTTAAAATTTCTATCTTGAAATATGGCAAATACATTGATATTTTTTTGCTGAAAAAAATGTGAATCAAAGCTACTCACTTTTTTGCAGCATAAATATCAATGTATTTGAAAATACCTTAGCTACAACAGTTAACAAGTCTGTCATAAACGAGCTCATTAAGGTAACGATGCTTTGAACAACTGGGCCCAGAAATATAAAGAACACTAAGGTAAGGTACAGAGAGTGCAAGGCCGACTGAACTGAAATTGCATATGAGCTTTCTCGATGCAGGTGTGAGGTAATAAATTGATTAGAATTGCTATAAATGATGGCCCATGGTAAAAACAAATAACTTACCATTTGATACATTATGATCCCAATTTTAACACCATCTCTCCATAAAGTGAAAAGTATCCTGTGTGTACACCAACTAGAGTATGAGGACCTATAGACCGCTAAAATACAGTATCTCGAAACATATCTATGTATTTTTTACCCCTTAAACCCCACCATTCTATAGTAAAACTGGGATTTACAGGGGTATACGTCATTTTTTTCTTATTTCTGCTAAAAAACATAGATCGTGGCAAGGCGGTTCTAACGAGTACCCAAAATCTATGTTTTGAGCAGGTTTATGATAACTACAAGAATTTTTCATCTGAAAGTTTTCATTTTTTGGTGGTAAAATTCTCAATATCTTTGATTAGGCGTGTTTTCGTAATGTAATAATAAAAACTAACCAGACACCATGCTTTTGTAAATAGACTGGTCCAAAGAGTTGCTGCAGAAGAGTTCATTCGAAGTAAGTGGGTAAACACTCAGTTGGTTGAGGAATTGTTTAGGTCAGCACAGTGGAGTTTTGGACTTGCATAGCTAACACTAAGGTTTTCTTCACAAACAAACAGCTGTATAGAGCAGTTTGCCAGCTAAGACGCATATGTTCATGCGAGCGATTCATGGCCAAATGGGCCTCTTGTTCTAAAGCTTTATCAGAAACAGACAAACAAAACTACTATCCGTAACAACTAAAATGCAAACTGGCGCGCTTGCATAGACTCTGTTGAAGTTGGTTCTTGTTTACAAGATCCTAGTTTCTTGTTCCCAGATCCTGGTCATAGTTCCTGGGTCCTAACTATTAGTTCATTGTACCTGATTATTGAACATTACTGTGTTTGGCATAAGGTGCACTGTAAAAAGAGGATTAAGTTCCACAGTGTCATTCTGTCTCTTGATCTCAAGGAGGTAACATCTCCAGTCAACCAATAAAATTACCATGCATGGTATTTTTAGTCCACTGATTGGCTAAAATAAATTCACACCTTTACCTGTACAGGTAAAATATTCCCTGCACTTGGAACCAGACCCCACGGTTCAGAAAGCCTGTCTTTAAGTTCCGTTGACTGTGATCTGCAACATCAATGTTTGTTTTCGTTTTAAACAAGTTGATGTTTTGTCTCATTGAAACACACGATTGGGCTCAGTTGTGTGAGTGAAAATGTGTCATGCCTTCGATATACGAGGTATGTTATCCCATTGTAGACGGAATAGACTCTCCCACACTATATAATCGAAGACTCCAAATTCAATTTTAGGTACATCCGGCTATGAGATATACATATTCCTAGAGGAAAAATGGCTTAACTATTTGCAAAGAGTGGAGACCCTGATCAGACGCCGCATTCTGCGGCGTCTGATCTAGGTCTGCACTATTTGCCAAGTACCCTTTTACGGGTCTCCCGACTACAATGGGTTAAACATGCAATAGTTTAATTTGATAGTATCATGGTATATTTGTTTTTAATCCATTTGACTGTTGTTAGACAGGTATATGACGATGTTTTTCAGACACGACCAAAGAGATGCAGAAGTGAGACAGTTTTAGGACAAGATGAGAACACAGTAGGTTATATAAGCCGCATCAAGTAAAACGTCCCTCGAGGCATGTGCGGATGCGCAGTCTGATCAGGGCCTTCGGTGTCCGCTAGCAGATTCATTGGATACAACAGCTGAATGTATCGATGGAGAACAAAGGGTCGGATAAAAAAAGACTTTGCGCATGCGCGTGACGATCTGAATCTGCGCATTTTGTGCATTTTTGAAGACACGTTTTCACTTGATGTGGCCCATAAAAGAGCTGCGCTATGAATATATCATACGTCAGTCCATGCAGGATAGGGAAATCTCACCCGAAGGGTAGGTATTTCAACCGGTGGCTTGGCAATCCTCGTTCCTATTTGAAATTTCTGTCCCGAAGGTGAGATTTCCCTATCCTGCATGAAATGGCTCATGATGGATTCTTTTCTCCCACCTTTAAGTGGATAGTTCCTAGGAGTCACATGGTCATGTGAGATAGAAGTTTCTCACATGGGCAAAAAACCTATGTCATATAGGCAAAAGTGGGAGAAATGTGTCTTCAGAACATATTCTAACAGTAAAAGCACATTATAAATTTTTTACTACCCTGAGGTAGTCTGTTAAAAATGTGTGGGAACATACACGAGACGTAATATGGAGCATCAGATCACCTTACTGTACTAAATAATAATGAGTTGATATATACATTGATAATACACCTTTAAGCAACACCTACAACAACAGAAGACGAAATGTTTGATCTTCTTCCTTTTTCTGATAAAATAAAGCTTAACATTTCATGTGAATTGTTTTCTATGCTTCCTTTTATTTTTCCAAGAACATAGGGCATAGCAGAATATATATATATATATATATATATATATATATATATATATATATATATATATATATATATATATATATATATATATATATATATATATATATATATAAAGAGGAGCCGGCTCGGTGGCTAAGTTGGATGCGCCGTCCGACTGGAGACCAGGAGGTCGCGGGTTCAACCCCCGCCGAGGTCGGCAACATTCTTTCGTGGAGATTGGTCATGAAATATTTTCTACGGTCATTCTCTCCCTTCCGCTGATTCAAGAAGGGCAGTTGTCAGTTTCTGGCGAAAGAATGTGCACAATACTGGTTAACCGCTTAGAGGACTAAGCCTGTCCAGTAAACGTGTGGTTAGGTAAACTGACCGTTCTCGACATGACCCCATTGGGTTGACTGGGCCGTAAAACCTCAACACAAACAAATATAAAGAGGAATGTCGTCTTCTGCAATTTTGAATGACGTATATATATAAAGAGGAATGTCGTCTTCTGCAATTTTGAATGACGTTTTAATGGCCGGCTGGAGCAGTCGTTACGTAGATGTCGTTTCGACTTTTATTTGCGCAATCCTCGTTTCAGAGGCCGTGATATAGAATGAAAAAAACAATCCTCTCCTAGCAGACTAAGAAACCTACTGTTCAAGAGCATTATCATTAATAGATATATGATAAAGATATAGGTCAGCGAGCATAGCTGCTCATACTGATAAAGGTTTTTACGATACACCAGTATATTCTATAGTATCTTAATATTCTGTAAGTGGACACTGAAGTGCTAGATCAGACTATGCACGGCGCAGTCTGATCTGGCCCATCGCTGTCTGCCTATGCCCTAAAGCACATTTTCTAATGACTGTGCACATACACATTATCGCAATGCACAAAGTTTTAGATCTCAAAAATACTACAGTCGACTCTCGTTATCTCAAATTCCATGGGACTCACTGAAATATTTCGAGATATCCGTATCTCGACATATCAGAGTTGAGAGAGTGAGGAAAACAATAAATTGAACAACCACATTTAACAAATGAATATGTAATTTGATTCCTGAAGTTAGAAAAATATATGAAAAATAATGTGGAAAGGAGAAATTGCTCCTCAGGAGCAATTTCTCCGCTTTTCCACATTATTTTGTTACCTGTTGTCATAGTTTCATGTTAAAACAGGGACCAGATTTTCACTTCGAGATAAGCGGTAATTCGAAATAAGCGAGTTCGAGATAACAAGGTTCGATTGTATTTGTACTTTGGACCGCCATGTGCGCATATCAGTCCACAGACCGTTCAATTCATAGCGGTTTTGTAATTCTCCTTAAATCCGGTAGATATTAAGTCACGTTGACTTCGGCCATGTAACTAATTATCTGTTGCCGAAATCAATTACACTCGCTAGTTCTTTTTCTGTCTTCTCAGCTCGGCTTTGCCATGGCTTACAAACTTTCTCGTTTCTCTCTGGTAGACAATGGAAACGCATACCATCACCGCTGTTTGCATACGATTTGCAGCCTTTGACAATGGAGTTAGATGATTCTTTATGAATTTGTATTTGTTTGGTTGACGGTCCAAGGGCGCCGCCATCTTAATTTTCACCAGCATTTGATTGGTTGATATTTTTATCATGGATTTGGCTTCGGAAAACAATCGTTAATTTCTCTACCGGCTTGGATATTTCCATAATGAAATTGATTACATGTATAATGCACGGAACAAGCACAAGGCACAAATGATAAATCATGTCATTCCCTCATCTATCACAGATCAGAGCATCTCCAGTAGAATTTACTTTAACGAACAAACAAAAAAAAAACTAGAAACTAGTACGACTGTTTGCCGCATGTTGACAAACATCTAAAACAAATAAAACACCACCAACAACATCAAAATGCAAGATAGATAACCATGCAAAGTACTATTAGAAAAATTCACCGAACTAAACCTGTTTACACAACAGTGCTGATAACTGATATCAGTCTTCTTTTTCCGCTAGTCATTCCATTGCACGTTATCTGTGTTATGTGAGCGAATAGTAATAAATTCGGACAGGAATGATCCTTGAGAGAAATGAACACACTCACAAAACTGAAAACAGTGGAAATCTCAAATTTCTGAGCCAGACCAGCTAGTTTCGGCCAATCAGTCCTCATCAGTGACCCTCATAATATAAATTTTCAAATATCTAGAATGGACTCAATGAAAAAAAAATAATCAGAAAATATAACCTACACTATAGTAAACTTGCCGAACTACATGTAACCTTTTTTGTGTTTGCTTACTTGGGATTTACTATTCTTAAACATAGCAGATCCCCTTATGTCTAGGAAAACCTTTTACTGTATACATGCTTATTTCACAGGTCATTGAAGAAGGGATGGACGAACCAAGTGCATTTCTATATTGTAAATGGCTGGACAAGAGCGGGGAGGTCAACACAGATTCTGAGGTATGAGAACTATTAAATTCAGTCACATATCCCAGAGGACTTGTAAAGAAAGAGTATTTAGTTTAATAAAAGACAAAAAAAGGACTGCCTTTGAAAACAAAGAACACACAAAATCACGAAAATCGGAGGCTCGGTTTGAGAGAGACTCTTCACATGCAACACTGTAGCTTGCGAGGCTGCATACGCCCCTAGCGCCGGCTTAAGCGGTATTCGATTTTCAAAATAACCTCAATGATCCCAAAGGAAATAAAATATAACCTGCATTACGATTATGTACGGAGGAGACTTTTTACGGCCGCCACACGGCACAACACCAGCTACAGTAGAGTAAAATAAAACTCAAAAAGGATTGTCTTTGGAAACAAAGAACACACAAAATCACGAAAATCGGAGGCTCGGTTTAAGTATATTTTATTTTGTACATTTATAACTGTCACAAACACAGAAACAAACAGAACCGTTCGTACAGAAATAGTCAGCATTTCTGGATTTGTTTTTACTTCTTGAGAGGAATGAGCAACCTGACTAAACTAAAAACAGCTGACGTGTTAAGGTTTCTGAGCCAAAATACAGTCTACTCTCGTTATCTCGAATTCCAAGGGACTCCGTACCTCGACCTATCAGATTTGCAGAATTGAGGAAAACATAATTCGAACAACCACATTTAACAAATATATATGTAATTGGACTCTTAAAGTTAGATATATTGAATATATTGTGGAAAAAGAGGAGAAATTGCTCCTGAGGAGGAGCAATTTCTCCTCTTTTCCACAATAGTTTTTTACTTATTGTTAGATTTTCATGTTTAGACAGGGACCACATTTTCACTTCGAGATAAGCGGTTATTCGAGATAAGCGAGGTCGGGATAACGAGAGTCAACTGTACCTAGTGTTGGTCAGTTCATCACGAAAACATACCTACATAATTTTAACCCCTTTAAAACCCACTTTTATATAGTAAAACTGGTGTTTAAAGGGGTATACTTTTCTTATTTCCGCTCAAAAACATAGATTGTGGCTACCCGTTAGAACCGCCTCGGAGAGGCAGTTCTAACGAGTACCCAAAATCTATGTTTTGAGCATTTTTAAAGCTATAATTGCAATTTGCTCTTTTGTAAAGGGTGACTCTATAAATGAGGAAACTACGAAAGCAGCTTCCACTGTCATCATACAGTTCAACAAGAAATTACAGCAGCTGCATTCGGAGGCCAACACACACATACAGACACTACAGAAAGAGTTTGGAGAGGCACTGGTACCAGTTATTGAAAAGGTATATGTAGATGATGTTTTATCGTTTCCTAAAACATTGCCTTCGCGCCCAGCGAAAGCTCAGATCAGCATGCGATTCCGAGAAGTCTGATCAGAGTCTTCTCATGGCTGTGGGTCACCAAGGATCTAAAACGTCTTCAGGCGGATGCGCTTGTTGATTTGAGTCTTCGTTTGGCTCACATACAATCTGGTCGGAACTGGTGTGCCCACTTCATTATCAGAATCGAATAAGAATCCAAAATGTATCATTTTCAAAATTAGTAGCGTATTAGCAAGTCTTCCATTGAAATTTATATGTAATCCAAAATAAAGACACCGAAATTTTTCTGAAATGAGACAGCAAGTAAATGCCTGCAAAGTGTCCATCTTACATAAATAACTGCCTTGTCTTGCTAAGATGAAATCGCAAGTCTTTTCATTTTCTTCGCCATCTCTAAGTTTGTACCTAAACAATCAATGCTTGTATACGTGTACAAGTTGATCTGAATTCATAAAATATATGATGTAAGGAAATACTCTTAACTAGTTATGCAGTGTTAGTATGAGAAGCGAAATCCAAAAAACTGTCTAATCATGAAAATAATGTAGAGGCTCATGAAGTACCACACACACACACACACACACACACACACACAGATTGCCATCTTTGATACCGAGTGGATGAGCGAACGAAGAGGTTCAATTGCAGCCAAACCACCACTAGCCATGCGACCTACTCTCTCTCTTCCCAAAGTGAGTGATCACAAAGCTTATAAAGACAGAACAAACACAAAAACAAGACATCAGATCAGATTGAACAAATACAGTTGACTCTCGACCTCGCTTATCTCGAATAACCGCTTATATCGAAGTGAAAATGTGGTCTCTGTCTAAACATGAAAATCTAACAACAGATAAAACAAATATTGTGGAAAAGAGGAGAAATTGCTCCTAAGGAGCAATTTCTCCTCTTTTCCGCAATATTTTCTATATATCTCTAACTTTAAGAGTTCAGTTACATATATATTTGTTAAATGTGGTTGTTCGAATTATGTTTTCCTCAATTCTGCAAATCTGATATGTCGAGGTACGGATAACGAAGTATTTCAGAGAGTCCCTTGGAATTGGAGATAATGAGAGTCGGCTGTATAGCTCAACAGTGAGGGGCCAAAAAATTAAAGACTGAACAACAATAGATCCACCCAAAGATTGGAGAGGGGTGTTTGTTTGTACCTTAGCTCCTTTTCGCTACACTCTTCGTACGGTGAAAACGTAACCAGTTTGCATTTTAGACCAGTGAACTATATCGGTTTAGCTACGCTCTTCGTAAAATGAAAACATAACCAGCTTGTGTCTTAGACCAGTGAATTATTCGATCTTAGCAGTTGAACAAGTACATGTACATTATGTATTTAACCCTTTCATCCCTTAGTTTCTGACGTGGACCCTTCCATCCTTGAATTTTAACATTCCACTGATGCAAATAGGGTCTTCAGTCTTAAATCAGTAACAAAATGGCAAACAGCGTAGATCGAAATGAGACGGCTCGTTACGAGCCATCTCATCTGGATCTACACTGTTTGCACAGGTATCTGGTACAAGTCCAGATGGCTGAATTGGCTTTCCGCGGTATTAGCTTTCTATAGATAAAGGTTTTCACTTCTTGGTTGTAATTCTATCTCTATTATTCTAGGCATATATGGAACCAAGATGGAACAAATTCTGTGTTAAAGCACTGAAACCTTATATTAAAAAAGCTGTATTTGTGTCTTGGATGATGTGTGTTCAGACACCTCCGATGGCGTTGGTTGAAGCTCCACGACATGGAGATGCGTTTGACAGTTCTTTCTATCAAGAGTACACTGATAAAGGACCATATATAGACTACATTGCTTGGCCAGTTGTTTTACTACACGAACATGGACCAATGATTTCTAAAGGAATAGCTCAAGGAACAGAAACGTAGAGTTTAGACAATGTACAGTTGACTCTCGTTATCTCGAAGTCCAAGGGACTCCCTGAAATACTTCGAGATATCCGTACTTCGACAAATCAGATTTGCAGAATTAAAGATAAAATAAATAAATGTACAACCACATTTCACAAATGACTATGTAAATAAGCTCCAGAATTTATATATTGATTGAAAATATTGTGGAAAAGTGGAGAAATTGCTCCTAAGGAGCAAGGAGCAATTTCTCCACTTTTCCACAATATTTTCTTACCTTTTGCCAGATCTCCCTGTTAAGGAAGGGACCAGATTTTCACTTCGAGTTAAGCGGTAATTCGAGATAAGCGAAGTCGAGATAACGATTGACTGGATTCTATGCAACGAGAATGATATATATTCTAAAATAAATGACTTTTGAGAGCAATGAACTCATTCACAAAACTGAAAACTGCTGAAGAGTCCGGTTTTTGGGGACTAGCTAGTTTTGGCAATTAGGCCTCATCAGTGATGATCGTATAAGTTTTCAAAACTCGCCGAATGGACTCAGTGATCACAAAGTGCAGTTGTCATGACGTGGATGCGACGTTGTATAAACGCCACGTTCCCCCTGGGATAAGTTCGAACAATGCTTCAACGTTTCGTCGGGGTATTATCTTTTCGTCGTATTAGGGCCTTCTCTGTCGGCTTACAATCGATTCTAGCAATGCAACAACTGTTGTGACCTGTGATTGTGTCATTATGCATTTAATCGTATCCATTTGAGCATCAACGTCAGAAAACGTACCTTTGGACACGTCCACCAAGCGAAAATTAAGATAAGCCTACATATTCGCACAGTCTAATCAGAATCTTCATAAGGTGCTTTTTGGATAGCCAAGAATGCAAAGTTTCTTTTCCATTTGGACAACGAAGACCCTGATCAGACTGCGCAACTGCGCAAGCTGATTTGAGTCTTCTCTGGGCACACATGTCAGAAGGTAAGTTTCCTCATGTTTTGGATCATTTGTTTGTATTATCGATGTAAATAGTGACATGCAATAAACCCCCTGTGAAGCAGTAAAGGCGCAGCACCAATTACGCACATTACGCATGTGCGTAACATGATTAATTTAGAAAACTATTTACAATAAAGTGACATTCACATAAAATGTTTGCTTCTTTGTCATAGGAACTACTCTTAGAGGGAAGAATTTCTCCCTCTGGGAGCAAATTCTAACCTTTAAGAGTAACCCCTATTTTATAAGTGATTCTTGGAATGATTTTTCAAGATTTTTCCTGGGTGTGCGTAAAAATGATTCCGTTCTTGCTAGGCCAATGAACAGAACTTGCATTACTGAGAGCATGACTGTGTGAATCAAATTACGTACAATAGACATTGGTGATCAGGAGATTGCGGGTTCGACCACCTTCGGGTTGGCATCATTCTTTCGTGAAAATTCGATCATGAAATATTTTCTACGGTCATTCTCACCCTTCCGCTGATTCAAGAAGGGCAGTTGTCAGTTTCTGGCGAAAGAATGTGCACAATACTGGTTAACCGCAGTTAAAAGTGTGGTTAGATAAACTGACCGTGCTCGACATGACCCCGTCGGGTTGACTGGGCCGTAAAACTTCAAACAAATAAACAAGAGACATTGATACACTTCCAGAGAAGGTAACTCTGTCAGAGATTTTTTGCCTCTCTTCTGAAAAGGACTGTACTCTGAAAAGAATATGGAATCACATTCTTTCCTATTAGAGCAGATTCCTTTTCGTAAGGAGATTGGATTGCAAGGAAGCAAACAGCAGGTCCCATATTTTGTCTCCCTTAGACAAAAATATCGAAAACAAATAAGTATACTTTTAATTAAACCAAAGTATGACGGTCTTATGTTACCAACCGATTTTTTTTATTGTTTCAACAAAATTAATGTTAAAGCAAACAAATGAATGAGCATTACATGTTAAATTTAAATATTAGCAGACTACCCTTAAGAGGGATACACGTTCAACTTTCAAGGGAGGCAACAATGTCAAATTTGTCTTTCTCACTTCAAGAAAGGGGTCATATCTGAAGGGAATAATTTTCTCCCACTTTGTTCGCCGTGAGAGCAAATTCTTTCCTCTTAGATAGAATTTACCCCTTTTCAGAAGGGCTTGGTGTGCACTAAAACAAACAGGATGCAACAAAAGATATTTCCCTTGTTATAATGGTAAAATAATAGAAGTTTTAATTACTTGTTCCGTGTTGAAAATTGTTGAAAATTAGGTCAAGGTCACCAAAATCTAATCAGTTCATCGTTTGTGACTCCGCCGTCGCTCGCCAACGCCGACGCCAACGAGATCTGCAACAATATCTATATGCCCCCCTCCCCTCCCCTTAGGTGGAAGAGGAGTGGGGCATAAAAAAAAACTTTTTTATCATCTTTTGTCACCAAGGTCTTCATAGACTTTATATATACAGTAAAATAGAGTAAATTTTCCTGTCTGCTTGAACCGTGGTGAATAACGAGCTACTTTCTATGATAATTTATCAATCATTTGTCATTTTAGTTCGCTTCTTCCAGCTGGTGGACGTCAAATGATTTACTTTGTTTCGTCTGTTTATTTGCAAACTGGACTTTGCATTTCTTTTTATGCCTCTAAAATACCAGACACTATATGTATTCGGAGATGAATAGGAATTTTGATATTCCTAAAGTTTAGCACTTTCTGGGGAAATTCAGTAGACGAACCATTAATAATATCAGTTGTTGGCGTTGTTGTTTCAGAAAATATGGTCTGATATTTCATGCAAATTGTCTCCCCAGTAGACAATTTGCATGAATTGTCAAACATGTCTTTTTTCTGGGATAAACTAACATAAACACACTGAAATGTTGTCTGCACATTACGAAAACACGCCTATTCAAATATAACGAAATGTTCACCTCCAAAAAATGAAAATTTTCAGATAAAAAAAAAAACTCTGATATTTTTCATATTTCTGCTCAAAACATAGATTGTGGGTACTCGTTAGAACCGCCTTGGTGAGGCGAATCTAACGAGTACCCACAATCTATGTTTTTGAGCAGAAATAAGAAAAATAGTGTACACCCCTGTAAACCCCAGTTTTACAATATAAACGTGTGATTTAAGGGGGTCAATATTATATAGGCGTGTTTTCCTGATAGGCATACTAAGCGTCCAAAGCTGTCTGCTACCGATCATCTACATTAGGGAAAACTGTCATTAATCGGATTGTAAAAACGAACTAAATTATGAGGAAAGTTTTTATATATATATATTTGCAGACAGCGCTGCACATTCACACAGTCTGATCATGTACTTCGCTGTGCGCTTTATATATAGCTTCCGTAATCTATGTAGCGTTTACCGCCGGAAAATAAGATCTAACAAGTCTATGTTCATGAACAGGCGTATCTAAATCTAAGTTGTTCGCAAATGTCTCAAGGACCTCTTCTACTCATGGAGAGGCCAAAATCCATCCACATAAGGTGTGTTGGGAGAAAATTCTTTGCTTTTAGAATGTATTTGGTGTGCAATTAAGCGGATAGCAATTCATATATGTTATTTCCCTTGTAAAAGGGGACAAAAACTAGGGAGTGTATGCAGTCCCCTTAAACCTATTGTAGGCTGGAGACCCCTAAAAGGGTAATTGGCAAACAGTGCAGACCCCGATCAGACGCCACGTTCTGCGGCGTCTGATCGGGGTCTTCACTGTTTGCAAATATTTCAACCATTTTTCTCCAGGAATATCTAAATTATACAGCCTGACATACCTAAAAACGAGATTAGACTCTCCCAATATATAGTGTGGGGGAGTTTATTCAGTCTACAATGGGTTAAGGTATAGGCACTTGAAACTGTAAATTTCCATCTGTGTTATATTGGTCTAAGCATGCATGATGACCGGGTTCTTCACATTTCAAGAAATGCTCTGTCTTATAATTAATCCACCCACTCTTTAGTCCCATTGTCAGCCAGTGTAGGGCATGTCTGTATACTTCGTGTCCATATCTATTGCGTACAAACAACCCAGGATTCCTTGGTGCATTCACCCATTTACCGTCCAGCAAAACTTTCGTTGGCTTCATCTCAGCTGTAATTAGCAACTCTGAATCCATCCTATGCTGTCCGTACATCTCGATATTCCACCCGGTTGTTCCTATTTGAAACTTTCCACCGGCTGTTCTGTTATCTGCACAACACCACAATGACTCGAGATCGGTAAAACGGTATTCTGACTTTTCAAATTTGTCTTTTAGAGCTTGGAAGGCAGAGTAGTTACCAGATAAAAATGTAACATCAGCATCTCTCTCCCATGGAAGAATTTTGTTAAATTTCATAGCACCTAGTGCAGTTCCTTCTTGTAATTCACATATAACGTTAGCCTCTTCACATGTGGACATAAGGAAATTAATAGCATCTGCAAGCCTGTTCAGACCACAAGGTGAACTAACCTTTGATTTGGAGAATGAAACACCTCTGTTACAAGCGGACACGACAGTCTTACCGAGAGGAGTCCGCACTTGATATAAGTCCCAGTCTATCATAAATAATTCCCATTTCTCTTTTTCTACTACCCTCTTAAATGTGTTGAACATAGAATCGGGACAAACTGCAACTTCCAAGTTCTCTTTATTCAGTCTTAGATACAAATCCTCAAATAATCCGTTTGATTCTTCGAAATTCTTAAATGCAAATGCTTTTAATGTTTTCTTAGATGATATGAACGGTCCTTGCATATAATCACAAAATAAGCACTCATGCATAGATTCATCATATCCATGTACAAAACTTAAACTGTAGTTTCTATATGCTACCTGTTGACAGCCATTTGTCCAGTGGCCATCTGGTGTTCTAAATGCCCCACCAGCTGCCGCTAAATGTAGACTTTCTAGTTCCCTGATAAGACGATCAAATCTAGTATCGTTTGTAATAAATTCCACGTTTCTAGCAACGAATACATACTGCGTTTTTACTGCATCAATTAAACTATTCCACACTTTTCCTGACGACCATCCTCTTATTGCGAAAGTATCTTTGAATATGAGATTAGGAAATTTTTTGGTGAATTTTTCGGCTATTTGTGTAGGAACATCAGCAGCTATTACCAAATTGAACTTAGGCTGCTGTCTGTAAACAGACTTAATAAATTTATCCACAGCTTTTCCCGTATTATCTGAACTACGCAGTGATTTAATATAAACAGCAATGGTTACCAGATCAGTGATCGGTTTTCCGTACTCACAGGTTTTTACTTCAAAACCTTTGTAATAGAACGGATACCCATATGTAGTGCCTTTATATTCTTCCGGACAAATTGTCTTTGCAGCAACAACTGGTCTTCCTTTCAATGAAAGTGGATTAATGTTTAGATCTTCTAGGATAGTATCCACCAGATTAACAGCGGCTGTTAGACTATCACTTGTTTTAGTACCTCTTACATGTTTCTTTGCTTTATAAATCTTTTTCGCTAATTCAGCTATCTTATCTTTTATGTTATAGACTTCTAAAGGTATGGTTACATTCTTTCTTCTAATTACAGTTAAAGGTCCGGTTGGAGACACAAGGTCAAGTACGTCTCTCTGCATTATAAATGACATTCCTGTATGCTGGTTCCAGATATGGAACATAAGACCTACTAATGTTAACAATAATCCTATAGCTGTAACCACAGACAGTCCCACAATAGGGCGTAAACGACAATGTACAGTCCTCATTTTTTCATGATCTGGAAAAAAATAAGTTATGTCATGAATAAAGGTTTGCATATGTAATAGGGAAGGACCAGACTGAAAGCCTATTAGCTAATGATATTGTAAAGTTTTCAGGATCGTCCACGAAGCAAGCAACGCGGTCATAACCGCAATATGCTTTCCAGAGGGCACTTGACGTTTATACAAAATTGCATCGACGTTAATGCGACGTAGTCTCAACGTTGCCTGTCAGCTGTTTACCTTACTCCCAAGTGGGCACGCACCGTTCAGACAATTACGTTGCATCGACACTGATTAAACGCCACATGACCGCTGGGTCTGCTTTTGACATATTTTAGAAAGATTTTTTTTTGTTTTGATTTTGTTTTGTTTTGTTTTGTATTTTTACATGGCGCTTTAGTCTTTTTCAAACTTGTGTCATGATTCAATTGTTACGAGCCAGGCGTAACGAGAAAGAAATGAAAGTGAAACCAGCAACAAGCTTTAAATTATTAACAATATTTATTCATAAAAAAGTAAGACAAGATTCAAAACAAAAGAATGTAAATAAACAGTACCTTTCAAGTTTATGTCACAAAGTCCCTCTGAAATAATTTTAATCCATGAGAATTTATAAAACAAATCCTTTGAATATCAGTTTCTGATCCCACAATTTAAAGTTCCTGAATTCAGAATTTAAGTCCAGAATGAATAAAATAGTAAGTAATCCAGTATAGAATAATTTCCAGTGAAAGTATACAAAGATGCCCAGATGAAATTCTTCTCTCCTTATATAATATCAGAGAACGTTCTAGAAAAAGAATTTACTACAAGCATCTCTTATTTTCTAGGTTCCTTCAGGAAACTTCTAAATCTTCCATGACATGCCAAAAATAACTCAGTCCAGAATCAAGGCTGTAAACATCATGTTATTGTAAACATGTTGAACATTCCAGAAAGTTATTTTTGGAAACATAGTAAATAAAGCTATTTATGGAAACATAGTAAACATGTTGTTTAAAACAATTGAACACCCTGTTATATAACACTTCCCCTCTTCAGGGAAAAGAAAGATTTATGTAATAAAGCTTTCTTTTGCCATAAATTATCATAAAATAAAATACTGATAAAGGCAATTATTATCTTATATATAGCAAGTTACAGGAAACCACAGATCAAGACATCATGCTCTGGACAAGGCATCAGGAATAATATTATCTTTTCCCCTGATATGCCTGATGTCAAGATTGTATTCCTGTAACAACAGGCTCCATCTGAGCAACCTCTGATTCTTGTTTTTCATCTTATGGATGAAAGTCAGTGGATTGTGATCACTGAAAACAACAATAGGTGAGGACGAAGAAGTCAGATAAACTTCAAAATGTTGAAGAGCAAGAATGAGAGACAAACATTCTTTCTCTACTGTAGAATAATTCTTTTGATGTTTGTTAAACTTTTTCGAAAAGTAACAAACTGGATGATCCACACCATTGTCATCCTCTTGCAGTAATACACCACCTGCACCAACATCACTCGCATCTACTGCTAACTTGAATTCTTCATTAAAATTCGGTGCCAAGAGAACCGGCTCACTTCTCAGTATGGCTTTCAGTTTATCAAAGGCATTCTGACAATCACTGGTCCACTTAAACCTCATTCTTTTACCAAGTAAATTAGTCAGTGGCTCAGCAATGACAGAAAAATTATTACAGAATTTTCTGTAATAACTGGCCATACCAAGAAACCTCATCAGTTGTCTTTTGCATGTGGGCACCGGAAAATTTGAAATAGCTTCAACTTTAGCCTCTATAGGTTTAACCTGACCATGACCAACAACATGTCCTAGAAATGTTAAAGTTGCATGACAGAATTCACTTTTAGCAAGGTTTATTGTCAATTTTGCTTCACTTAGTTTATCAAAGAATGCTTTGATAGTTCCAAGATGGTGATTCCATTCATCACTGTATATGATGGCATCATCGATGTAAGCATCGCAATGCTCGATTCCAGCTATTATGGTGTTGATTAAGCGTTGAAATGTTGCTGGAGAGTTTTTCATTCCGAAAGGCATTACTTTATAGTGATATAATCCATCAGGAGTAACAAATGCTGAGACCTCTTTGGCTCTTTCTGTGAGAGGAATTTGCCAAAATCCTTTCAGAAGATCAAATTTAGTTATATATTTTGAATTTCCAACTTTGTCAATACAGTCATCCATTCTTGGTATGGGAAAAGTGTCTGTTTTACTCAAATTATTGACCTTCCTGTAATCGGTGCACATCCGATATGTTCCATCAGGTTTTGGCACAAGAATGCAAGGTGAACTCCATTCACTTTGACTTGGTTCAATAAAATCATTGTACAGCAAATACTGAATTTCCTCCTTAAGATATTTTTGTTTTGTTGGGTTCATTCTATATGGATGTTGTTTGACAGGTTGTGAGTCCTCAACATTCACATCATGATAAATTTTGTCAGTCCTTGTAGGAATGTCCGGAAATAAGTGTTCATATTGATAAATTAACTGTTTCAGTTCTTTTCTTTGGACTGGATCTAGGTGTGAAAGTTTCTGGTCGAGATCCTTTAGAATGTCAGAATTCTGAAGTTTTGATGAAGCAGGATCAGATTTGGTGAATTTCATGTCTTCAGAGTTCATTTCACTTTGTTCCTGAGGGACTGAACTAATAACACTAATTGGTGTAACAGAAGAGCTATCCCTATCTATGTATTGTTTAAGCATGTTAACATGACATAACTGTTTTTGTTTACGCCTCCCAGGAGTGTTAACAATGTAATTAACATCACTAATCTGTTTATCTACAGTGTAAGGGCCGTAATATCTGGCTTGCAGTGGTTTGCCAGGAATAGGCAAAAGAGCAAGTACCCTGTCTCCAGGCATAAATTGTCTTTCTTTTGCATTTTCATCATACCAACGTTTCATTTTCCTTTGTGCTGACTTAAGATTGGTCCGAGCAGCTTCACAAGCTTTAGACAGCCGGTCTTTAAAATCTGATACATACTGAAGTAAGTTCAGAGAACTGTCATCATTTGAGAGAAATTTCTCTTTCAAAAGTTTCAAAGGTCCACGCACAGTGTGGCCAAATACCAGCTCAAATGGGCTGAAACCAAGAGATTCCTGAACAGATTCTCTAACGGCAAACAACAACAAATGGATGCCCTCATCCCAATCTTTTTCAGTATCAAAGCAGTATGATCTGATCATATTTTTCAGTGTCTGATGAAATCTTTCAAGGGCACCTTGACTTTCAGGATGATAAGGTGACGATTTATATTGAGTAATGCCCAACTCGTGTATGACCTGTTGAAAAATTCCAGACATAAAATTAGAGCCCTGATCCGACTGAACAGACTTTGGGAGACCTACAAATGTAAAAAACTTTACCAAAGCCTTAACAATGTTCTTTGTTTTAATATTCCTAAGTGGAATAGCTTCTGGGAAACGTGTAGAAGCACACATTATAGTGAGAAGATACTCATGACCTGACTTTGTTTTGGGCAAGGGACCAACACAGTCAATAATTATTCTGCTAAAAGGTTCATCAAAAGCAGGAATGAGCTGTAAATGAGCTTTTGGTATTGTCTGGTTGGGTTTTCCTACCATCTGACAAGTATGGCAAGATTTACAAAATTGAGAAACGTCAGATTTTAACCCTGGCCAGTAAAAATGGTTAAGAATTTTATGATAGGTCTTATTTATACCTAAATGACCTGACATGGGAGTGTCATGGGCCAAGTTCAAAATTTCAGGGCGATAAGCCCTAGGAACCACTATTTGGTGGTTAACAGTCCACTCGTCTTCTGCTGAGACATCAGGAGGACGCCATTTTCTCATTAAAATGCCATTTTTGACATAAAAACAGACTGGGACTTGATCTATTTCTTTCTCATCTAAAGCCCTTTCAAGCAAAGGCAAAATTTCAGGATCATTATGCTGTTCCTTACAAAGCTGGGACCTTGACACCAAGTCATGACCTTGACCTTGGTCATTTAATATTGCAGAGTAATGACTGGACTCTGACTTGTTATGTAACTCCGTCTGTTTGTCAGACAGGCTGGATGAAAGAGAATTTGTAATCTCATGTTTAAAAGACTGACCCAAAAAGGTATCAGTTAAATCAATGTCCCCATCATTCTGTTTTGCTTTCTTTGCCATGGCCCTTGTAACGGCACAAGATG
Organism: Anodontia alba; assembly: GCA_964016985.1. Classification (NCBI taxonomy): domain Eukaryota; kingdom Metazoa; phylum Mollusca; class Bivalvia; order Lucinida; family Lucinidae; genus Anodontia; species Anodontia alba. The sequence continues at coordinate 40,275,569 of OZ024826.1, forward strand.
GGTAAAGATCAGGGATTTCCTGTTCAATGGGATCAGGTGGCTGATCAATACAAGGTATGTTAGTCAAAAGTGGGTTTACCACAACCTTATCTCCTGCTAAGTCATTGCCTAACAGTAAGTGAACACCTTTAAAAGGTAAAGAAGGTCGAATACCAACAGCCACTAAACCAGTTACCAAGTCTGAGGATAAATAAATGTTATGAAGAGGAACATTAACAAATCCACACTCTACACCCTGAATAAGGACACTTGTCCCAGAAGAAGTCTTCTCAGAAAAAGGCAGAGTATCTGCTAAAATAAGGGATTGAGAAGCTCCAGTATCTCGTAAGATTTTAATTGGGGTAGACTGGGCATAGTCACTATTTAGTGACACAAAACCATCTGATAAGAATGGTTCATAAATCTCCATAACAGAATCAGTCTCAGGCCTTTCGGTCTGGATAGGATCTTCCTCCTTAACACATGACTGTGGTTTTGACCGTAAAGAGGTAAGGCCAGTAGGTTTAAGCCCCTCTTGCTTTTCTTTCTTTCTTTTCAGATGTAAACATTCAGATATAATATGACCTGTCCTTTTGCAATAATTGCAAATTGGTTGAGATAAGGGATTTTGATCTTTATTTTCACCAGAAGGTTTGGGTTTGGGAGTAATTGTTTGGCTATGACTGCCAGGTGGATTACTAGGACTATGTTTGGATCCTGAATGTGGGAAAAATGGTCTTCTAGAGGGATTTGACTTATTAATAAAGGAAACTTTATGTGTTAAAGCATAATCATCTGCAAGTCGAGCTGCAGCTTCCAAAGTTTCAACCTGTTTCTCATCTAAAAAGGACTTAATGTCTGAATTTATGCACCTTTTGAACTCCTCTACAAGCATGAGCTGCCTAAGTTTTTCATGATCGGAGCCAATTTTCTTTGAAGAGCACCACCTATCAAATAGCTGTTCTTTAGTTCTAGCAAATTCTACATGAGTCTGCTCATTTTCTTTCTTACAGTTCCTAAATTTTTGCCTGTAAGCCTCAGGGACCAACTCATAAGCCTTAAGAATTAATTCCTTTACAGTATCATAACTGGAGCTCTGCTGGACAGTCAGCTGAGTATAAATTTCTCGAGCCTTCCCAATTATAACACTTTGCAAAAGCAAGGTCCAATGCTCCTTTGGCCATTTTAAATTTTCTGCTACTTTTTCAAAATGAAGAAAATATTTGTCAACCTCTTTTTCTTGAAAAGGGGGAACTAATCTGATGTGTTTGGTAATGTCAAAATGAACGCCAGACTCTAAAGGTTGCCGTTTTACCGTCATATTTTGCATTTCTAATTCTTTCATTCTTAATTCTGTATCAAATTTTAATTTTTCCCTTTCTATCTGCATTTGTCTTTCTTTTTCTTTCTCCCTCTCTTCCATTTCCATTCTTTCTTTCTGCACTCTTTCTTCCATTTCCATTCTTTCCTTCTGCATTTGTCTTTCTTGTTCCATTCTAAGTTTTTCTTGCTCTAATCTTAATTTTTCTAACTCAATTTGCTTCTGAATCTCAAGCTCTCGCATTTGCAAACCTGTCTGTGTAACGAGAACAAGAGACAAAGCAGAAGAATCAAGAATTTCCTTATCAACCAAAAATTGGACCAAAATATTTTTTATTTCCTGTTTTAACATGGACTTGTTGACGGTAGTCAATTCATAGTGAGCAGCAATATCCAACAAATCAGACTTTTTGGCCAAATCTAACAGCTCCTGCGAAGGCGCAGTGATAAAAGCTTGAAGGTCAAATGACATGATTGCTTTTTGCTGGTTTTATCAAGAAAATTTATCAATCAGAGTTTATTTATTGATATTTTTCAAAAGTCAATACTTGTTTTTTATCAAATAAAGATTTTTATAATTACTGAAATTTTTTTAAAAGTCAGTACTTGTTTTATAGCAAACAAATATTTATTTCTTTTTTTTTTTTTTCTTTAAAAATCAATATTTGTTTTCTTTAAAAAGCTCAAACTTGTTTTAGCTCAAGAAAATGTTCGATCCCGGACGAGCCCCCAATTTCTGTTACGAGCCAGGCGTAACGAGAAAGAAATGAAAGTGAAACCAGCAACAAGCTTTAAATTATTAACAATATTTATTCATAAAAAAGTAAGACAAGATTCAAAACAAAAGAATGTAAATAAACAGTATCTTTCAAGTTTATGTCACAAAGTCCCTCTGAAATAATTTTAATCCATGAGAATTTATAAAACAAATCCTTTGAATATCAGTTTCTGATCCCACAATTTAAAGTTCCTGAATTCAGAATTTAAGTCCAGAATGAATAAAATAGTAAGTAATCCAGTATAGAATAATTTCCAGTGAAAGTATACAAAGATGCCCAGATGAAATTCTTCTCTCCTTATATAATATCAGAGAACGTTCTAGAAAAAGAATTTACTACAAGCATCTCTTATTTTCTAGGTTCCTTCAGGAAACTTCTAAATCTTCCATGACATGCCAAAAATAACTCAGTCCAGAATCAAGGCTGTAAACATCATGTTATTGTAAACATGTTGAACATTCCAGAAAGTTATTTTTGGAAACATAGTAAATAAAGCTATTTATGGAAACATAGTAAACATGTTGTTTAAAACAATTGAACACCCTGTTATATAACACAATGCAAAGTCGTTTGTCGTAACTATGTACGCAGAAAACGTTTTATTCTATTCGTTGGTTTAAAAAATATCCAATATTTCTCTTTTCCCAATAGTAAAAATGGCTGCAAATTATGTATATATCCATTAGTAGACAGCTTGGTTGTAGGTTTTTATTGAGGTCCACTTATTTAAATTTTCTCAAACTTTTACATCTTTGTTAATTTGTTACGGAAATCAGCGGAGAAAAGCAAAAACATATTTCCTAACAAAGATATTCCAAAAGTTCAGTTACTATATGAATTTCATAGGTCAAACCCATTTTTTTTCTATAAAATCAATTCTGTGTTAATTCTGTGACAACAAACCGCAGAAACAGAAAGTACAAATTGTTCCGCTGATAAGTTATTGTCAACCACAAATATTTTTTTTTTCTTTTACATTTAAAATGAAACGCCAAACGAAAAGCATCTCTTTCCAATGGATGTCGAAAGCACAGTAAATATTCGGACAAACAGGGTTCAGCTGTATAGACGTTGATCAGACGCTGCAGAGCGCGGCGTTTAATTAAGGTTTCATCACGAAAACATGCCTATATAATTTTGACCCCCTTAAACCCCACTTTTGTAAAGTAAAACTGGGGTTTACAGGGGTATACATTATTTTTTCTTATTTCTGTTCAAAATCATAGATTTTGGGTACCCGTTAGAACCGCCTCGTCGAGGGTTCTAACGAGTACCCACAATCTGTGTTTTGAGCAGAAATATGAAAAATATCGGAATGTTTTTATTTGAACATTTTCAATTTTTTTTTGTGGTAAAATTTTCAGTAAATTTGAATAGGCGTGTTCTCGTAATGGCTTTAATTTTAGAAGGACGGTAAGGAGATGCGGTTTCCGAAAAGTTAGGTTAAAAAGGGTAACTTCGTGAAAAAGCCAACTCCTCTTCCCGCTTTGCTATAAAAGCCGACTTTCACATAGAGGCTGTATAAGTGATCTATATACCTAATCCCCGTCCCCTCCCACCTTTCTCTTAACTTCGTCCCGAGGTCACCAACACTGCTCATCCTGCGAGAAAGGAGGAGCCTATGCAACGCTGACCGGACAGTTATCCCTGCACTCTAGGGTCCAAAGATGATGATGGCATCATGTCTCATCCCATCTAACGTTTTCGGGGCCATCCACCCAATCGAGCCGCGCGATCAATTATCCAAGTACTTACCGCAATTTACGTTGCTTAAATTCGTGAAAATGCCAGTCAGCCCATCCGCGTCGCCATTAAAGCGACTTCAGTGATCTAACGCATTTTTTTGGTTAATATGACAAAGCACAAATTACTATCATAAATATCCTAAATACTGGGAGAGAATTTCTTGAGCAACTGGTGTATTTTTCCTGATTATAGTCCGATTGAAATACACAATTCAGGTAAATGAGATGATATATCTATACTTAAACAGATAATCTTTGTGTATATTTGAGTCTCACCAAGACAAAATGTACCTTTCGAGCAACTGAAACCAGCGAACGCTCAGATCAGCCAACACGTCCGCACAATACGATCAGGGCTTTCACTGGCCACAAACAAAAATATTGGAGACTGTAGAATATATCGATGTACAACAAATGACCTTCTCACGATTGTGCCACTTTGCTGATCTGGCTCTTAACTATGTCCGAAAGACATCTTTTCTCTTGTCGCCGAGCATTTGAGCCGCAATGTCAGAAAACGTGCGCCAACTAAAACTCAAATCAGCCTGCGCATCTGCGCAATCTGATCAGAGTCTTCATTGTCGGCATGAATAAACTCTGCACCCTTGGCTATCCGAAATGCGCCAAGTGAAGCATCACGAAAACATGCCTATATAATATTGACCCCCTTAAACCCCACCTTTATGTAAAACTGGGGTATACATTATTTTTCTTATTTCTGCTAAAAACATAGATTGTGAGTACTCGTTAGAACCGCCTCGCCGAGGCGGTTCTAACGAGTACCACAATCTATGTTTTCTCGCCGAGGCGGTTCTAACGAGTACCACAATCTATGTTTTGAGCAGAAATATGAAAAAATATCGGAGTTTTTTGTCTCAATATTTTCAGTTTTTGGAGGTGCAATTTTCTTTATATTTGAATAGGCGTGTTTTCGTAATGATTCTGATCAAACTGCGCGAAGACGCTAGGTGATCTGAATCTTCGCTGGGCGCTCATGTCCGAAGGTATGTTTTCTGACGTTAGGGCTGATTTGTTTTTGATAAAACTACCTACTGGTATCCTAGTCAGTTATCTACAATTTACCCTTGTCATGTTGAATAAATTAGGATGCCACGCCCATTTCTAATTTTCAGCCAATCAGATTACTTGATCCAGATTGTTGAGATAAATTCACATACTTAATGGCAAACAGTGCAGATCCAGATCAGTTGAAATCTTCACTGATCTGGATCTACACTGTTTGCAAAGGCAGATTATATCCGGGTTCAGCAGGACCAGGGTTAACTAAAGATCGTCGAGGCTCATATGCATGAGGTCATACATGTTAGCTATTACGACCCTTCCCGAAAAAACACCCCAGCGGGCACACAACGTTAAAATGACGTCGTATCAACGTCGATGCGACGTGATCACGCTGATAGACGACGTTGATACGACGTCATTTTAACAACGTGGTCACGCTGAGAGACGACGTTGATACGACGTCATTTTAACGTTGTGAGCATAGTTACGACGTTGCGTTTTAATTGGCACGTTACTTGCTCGGGTGTGGCTCGAAAGCTGCTGAATCAACCATAAGTTTGTTATCTACCGAGCGCATTCGCAGGCTGATCTTGATGTTGATTATTAGTAGACACAACAAGTATTAGATTTTTCAAAAAGCTAGCGGGTCGTTTGGCTTCAACAATTGCATGTACGCTTATGACGCTTATATCGCATGTGATGACATATATATCAAGAGTCATTGAACTAACCTAAATGATTCCAGTTACTTTCCGAGTTTTTAGTGCACTCCGAACTGTCAAATCTACCTCTAACGTGTACACAAATAGTAAATGCCAAGAACTTTGTTTCTTGAATTAGCTGATTCGACAACGATATGCTTTCATTTTAATGCCAGAAAAGATAATCTTTAGATAAGTTCATTTCAGAGTTAAAGCCGTGTGTCTGAATTGTCTGAACTGCTTTTCTTGTTTGTATTATCTTTTATTATAGAGATTTCTGTACTTAAAACAGTGTAGACCTTGATCAGACGCCGCCTTTTCTGCTATGGGTCTGTGCTGTTTGCAACTGTCCCTTTTATGGGACGCACGCTATAAATGGATTAATGGTCTACCCGAAAGGGGCCATTAATTGGATAATAAAACATTCTAATCTATTCCATTCTATTCGTTATCAGATGCAAGACTACAATATTGACAGTCTTGGTAGTTACTTCTGCCTACGCTGCGTTCGGTACAATCCCCGTATTTTTTATGTATGATTAGCATATCTCCTATGTATGCGGCTCGCCAAGGCGACCCGCAATAAATGTTACCTTCGCAGTTTCATCACGTCAACCTGAATGAAGGCCAATATTACCGTAAATACCCTAAATAATAGGAGAAACATGCCTGAACCAACAGTGTAGACCCAGTTTAAACGCCACAGAACATGATAGCTGATTAAGGTCTGCACTGGGATGTTTTAGGGATTCCCATTATGACGCAAAGCTTGCGCATGCGCACCTAACTGGCCGTCAGTGCTCCAGCCTATACAGGCTCAACAGCTTAGTAAAAGCTGAGGAGCCATTTAAAACAGTTCCAGAATCACAGTTAAAATTCCAGCACTGGCATATAACAGTTCTAACTTTTTAAAACGCAAACTCACCACAATTGAAAACGCAAAACTATTTATCCTCTCTATTACACCACACGCATGTACACGCGAAGTTTGCCAGGATATAAATCATGCTAAAAAAATCATTTTATTTTAAATACTCAGTTTATCAGTTAAGTGAACAGCGTGAATGTTTATCCACGAGGTTTCTATATATATATATATATATATATATATATATATATATATATAATGCAGGGATACCTATAAACACAATACAATACAATACATAAGGGCCAAGTCACGCAAAAATGTGTCTTATGCTATTATATTGATTATTCTGGTATTATCTGATTACAGTCGATGGCTCAAACATTTTGAAACCATGGAAATTTTTTCTAGACATTGTTCTAGATTGTTCGAGCCACAGACTGAGGGTTAATTATAGCGCTATGCCAGGAGGCAGAAGGGGAAATTTAGGTATGACTTTTGATTGATTGATTGATTGTGTTGGGATTTAACGACATGTCAACCCTTGTGGGTTATTTTGTTTGTCTCCCAGGGAAAGAGAGAAGAGCGAAAGAAGAGATAGTAAAGGAGATGAAAGAAAGGGACAGGGGAGAAAGGAAAAGGAATGAAAGTGAAGAAACATGAAATAAAAACATTCCCCCCTCTAGCCTTACCTGCTGCAAGGATCAGCAGGCCTTGCCCATCTGTGTAAAACGTGCATGTGAGTCATCAACTGAGAGTTATTCCCCAATATGAAGTGCGTATGAATGTTTGTGGACCAACACGACGTACAGATATTCTATTGCAAGAGAAATAAATTAGGTATAAATCTTAATTTTCGTTGCAGTTCATAAGCGTTACATTTCTTATTTGGACCGGTATGCACAATATTATATATAGGCACCAAGTTCAAATTCCGCTTGAAGCTTGGCATGAGATTGTTATTTTATAAGTTACTTAAATAGCCAAAACCCGTGGGGGCAAACCTATGGTGTTAATTTTGTTTTCTAAATTTTTTAACAATATAACAGCTGAATAGTAGCAGGATACATGTGTAAATATTTTCTTATTTTTTCCATAAAAGAGGATTTGACATTTTATGCGAATCGTCCCTAAGATAAGCAAGAAATGTCAATTCTTGATTGCTTGGAGAAATAAAAAAAAATAACAGTCATTAGTAGTCTGATATTAATTTCCATCAGTTTTCGAAGAGTAAAGAAATTTCTCTCATTCGATACCGTATTTATCCTAAATACGCGGACACCTTACCAAACATGTCTAAAATTGGAACAGGTCTTGCTGGGTCCAAATTGGATCGATGATTTCCAAACAGTGTAGCCCATATTCCATTACGAACACGTACACGCTTATTCATATTATAGAAAATTTCATCTCCAAAAACTGAAAATTTTCAGATAAAAACTCTGATATTTTTCATAATTCTGCTCAAAACATAGATTGTGCCGGTTCTAACGAGTACCTACAATCTATGTTTTTTGAGCAGAAATAAGAAAAATAATTTTTACCCATGAAAACCCATTTTTACTATATACAGCGGGTTCAAGATTATATAGGCATATTTTCGTGATGCAGATGCGTATTCTGCGGCGACTGATGTCGTTTTATACTGAATGCAGAGGTCCGTTTACTCCAATACTTAATTATGGTAAATTCGGCAGGTAAAGTAAAGAGTACAGTTCCGAATGTTTAGGTTAATTTCGGCATAAAATGCCTGAAGCCACACGATACTTCTCACATACTTCTTTAACCTTTACCACTCTCTGGGCATTTTCAGCAGACGACAAATTGATGATATTTTTCTTATTTTTCCCAGAAAACTGGATCTGACATTACATGCAAATTGTCTCCTTAGGAGACAATTTGCATGAAATGTCAAATCCTGTTTTCTGGGAAAAATAAGAAAAATATTTTAAAATGTCGTCTGCTGCAAATTTTACCCAGAGTGCTAAGCGTTAACCTTTACCACTCTCTCATCACGAAAACGTGCCTATATAAATTTGACCCCCTTAAACCCCACTTTTATATAGTAAAACTGGGGTTTACAGGGATATACATTATTTTTCTTATTTCTGCTCAAAAATATAGATTGTGGATACTCGTTAGAACCGCCTCGGGTTCTAAAGAGTACCCACAGCCTATATAATTTTGACCCCCTTAAACCCCACTTTTATATAGTCAAACTGGTATTTACATGGGTATTCATTATTTTTCTTATTTTTGCTCAAATATATAGTGCGGGCACTCGTTAGAACCGCCTCGGCGTGGTGGTTCTAACGAGTACCCACAATCTATGTTTTGAAGAGAAATAAGAAAATATCAGAATTTATTAACTGAAAATTTTCATTTGTTGGTGGTAAAATAGACTGGCTCCAGTCGTTTTTTGTTTTATATCTATTTCTCTCTTTCTCTACATTATTTTTTTTATCATGATCCTCTTTAATCCAACTTCAAGTTACGTATGGCTGAACAAAAACATTTCTTTCTAGCCAAGGGACTGAAGTAAACAAAAATTCTACAAGCTATACAAGTGTTGTGTCCCCTCAAAAAAAGAAGAAAAAGAAAGAAAAGAAAAATAAAGAAAGGGTCTGGAGCCAGACTAGTGGTAAAATTTTCAGTATAATTTGAACAGGCATATTTTCGTAATGTGGGCACCTTCAGCAGACGACAGATTGGTGATTTTTTTTTTTTTTTATTATTATTATTTTTCTCAGAAAAAAGGCTTTGATATTTCATGCAAGACAATTTGCCTGAAATGCCAAAACCTATTTTCTAGAAAAAAAAGAAAAATATTTCCAAATCGTCTGTTGAATATTTTCCCCAGCATGTTAAGTGTTAAAACAATATCTGAATATGATTTCATTATGTACTGTGTGCATAACAGACACCATTTTTGAATTGTACTTCGTATTTAATATAAAAGCATACTGGATAAAACAAAGCGGAAAAGATAAACCTCTTGTTATATTTTTGTGACAATGCGATTACGAGATAAATTATGTCTTTGTGTACATAAATTTAACACTTCACAATGGGAAACGACTTACATGGTGCCCGTGTACTTTTGGCATGCTGTACACAGATTGCAGCAAGCACTGTTGTAAAATCTATCAAACTTTTTTTCTTTCCAAGAAAAAAGCGTTTGACATTTTATTCAGATTGTCTCCTAAGAAAATAGGGTTTGACATTTTATGTAAATAATCTCCCAAGGAAATACTGCATAAAACAGCGAACCCTGTGTTCTGAGAAAGTAAGAAATTAAGATATCGGTCCAAATGTCGTCTGCTGAGTTTACCTAGGGGATGCTACAGGTTAAAGGCCATCCTCAAGGGGACATAATCGTGGGTATTCTACGCCTGGTGCATTCCAGGCCCCGAGGTTATCAACCCTGTTTTCATGCTCAACTCAGCTGAGCATGAAATTTGTCTTACTATATAATAAATCTCAAATTAAGAATTTCAAATTATGTTTAGCTTAACATAGATGAGCTTGAACATTTCTCTGCTCACAGATAATAAGTGTGGGCCTTTTCATATTCATTGGCAGAGAAAACTTCATGCTCAGCTGAGTTGAGCATAAAAAAAGTTTTAAAACCTCGAGGCCAGAATGGATTAAGGGATACAGTTAACAGATTTTCTGCCATTTTGTAAAAGAGGGACAACTTTTGTGACTTCCTGTTTGTTTTCTTGCACACCAAATCCCTACTGACAGAGGGGTGGGGGTGGGGCCCACTTCTTTCCTTTTAGAGCATACCCTTTTTCGGAAAGAGACAAAGTTTGACAGGGTTGCTTCCCAAGAAAAAGTATATATTCCCAGTAAACTGTACAATTCTTAGCCATAGCTCTTTATAATCCACATGCTTAACAAAAACATCCTGATTTCTGCTCAAAAACATACGTTGTGGGTACTCATTTGATGCGCTTCTCCGAGGCGCTTCTAATAAGTACCTACAACATTTGTTTTTATGGAAAAATAAGATAAAATATATATCTGGATACCCCTTTTATCTGGAGCTAGGTAAGTCATGCGAGTTTCACCATATAACATGGCAAATGAGAAATAATCTGATTATCAAGTTAAGAGAGTCGAAAGGAAGAGAGTTATAAGCAGTAGAAAAGGTTGCTCCAAGTAATGAAAAAGCAATGAAAAGCTGATTTACAAAATGCAAAAATTCTGAAAATTTGTCTATTAAAATAGCCCCATGCATATACGTTTTCAGTATATATTAATCCATTCTAGTCAGGAGACCCCCAACTACCCAGTTGTTGAGAGGTTGCTGATGGCATTACAGACCAAAAGTTATCTTTCTTGCTGCAGACACCCTAGTCTGGCAATCAGGCCCTGCATTTAAGTCATTCTAATAAACAAGGTACACAACTACAGTAAACCTATCGAGAAATATGTATTATTATTTGCCCCTTATGTTAAATCAGACATTACTTGAGAACATTATATTAGTGTATTTTTTTTTTTTTTGCAGTTTATTAGTGAATTTGTTTTATGAAACTGCTCTATTTAACAGACTGATACCAGTCTACAGACACCCAGGCATATTTTCAACAGAAGTTTATGTATTTTGAGCATCAGCATTTTCCTTGACTCTTGGCAAATTATGGTGGAACCTCAGATATTTGATACTTATATACGTTAAGATCAGTCTGAGTGAAGTTTCAAGTCCTTAGACTTTTTATCATCGAGAAATAATGACATAAAAAGGGTTAAAACTGTGTACAGAAACCTGTCTGGTGTCTCCAACAAGGCGGATTAAGGGAGAGTAACCTTACAAAACTTTGGCCTCTGCAATCTCTCAACTGGTAAACAGTGCAGACCCAGATCAGACACCGCAGAACGCGGTGTCTGATCAGGGTCTACACTGTTTGCATTGCATACAGGAACTTCTGTAAAATATGATAATAATAAAAACTAACCAGACACTCTGCTATTGGAAATAGGCTGATCCAAAGTGTTGTGGTAGAAGAGTCCACTCAACATAAAAACATGTGGGTACACATTCCAGCGATAACCAGACACTATAGGTAAAAGTTATAAGTCGGTGATTTTTGGCAACCATCTGTGAGCAGATGTTTCTCATCAAATTATTCTGACTCCTCTGGGTATTATATGAGCTGGTCATTGATGAGCCGCAACGTGAGAAAACGTACTTTTTGACAAGTGAGCCTAACGTAATCAAATCAGCCTGCGCATCCGCTCAGTATGAGCAGAGTCTTCGTATTCCACAAAACCTTCTGACAGAAAATGGTGCGTATTGCAAGCAAGCTCAATATATTTTTAGAGAAGAAACTATATAAACAAATGCAGAGCTCAAATGTTGTTGAAAATATTATTTATTAAAGTTTTGCATATTTAATTAAGGCATTATGACGTCATAAAACCTTATAAAATATTCAAAATGGCGGCGCCTATATATAAGCAATTTTGACATCTTCAAACCTAGACAATTTTTTAATTTTGTATCCGATTTTGATCAAACTTGCACCAAAATGCATGGTTTGTCAAGATCTTTCATTTCAGATATATTCTGCAACAACCTTGCTTTTCCCTTTAAGATAAATGGAAGAACTATCAAGGGAGGTAACTCTATTAAAACCCTTTTACCTACCTTCTGAAAAGGCGTCCGCTCTGCAAGGTTATAATTTGCTCCTCTTGGGACAAATTCCATCACGAAAACATGCCTATATAATTTTGAGCCCCTTAAACCCCACTTTTATATAGTAAAACTGGGGTTTACAGGGGTATACATTATTTTTCTTATTTCTGCTCAAAAACTAGATTGTGGCGGTCGAGGCGGTTCTAACGAGTACCCACCATCTATGTTTTGTGGTGAATTATGAATAATATCAGAATTTTTTATCTGAAAATTTTCATTTTTTGGCGGTAAATTTTTCATTATATTTGAATAGGCATGTTTTCGTAATGATTCCTTTAAGAGCAGTCGCCTTTTCCGGAAGTACTTCATGTTCAAGAAAGCAAACAGGAAGGCACAAGCGTTGTCTCCCTTGTACAAAATGGTGGAAAATCTACCGAGTGTATCTAGCTCCCTTAATGTTACATAACTGCGGCAGGCCTATTGATGAGATAGGAAAGCTAATTAACAGAAAGTAAGACGTCTTCCCCTCGCAGAAAAAGGTGGCCAGACTATGCGGATAATATGAGATAATGGCACTTTTCTCGAATGGCAGTCCATTTCTACTTTTGTGAGCCGAATGTTTCGTGACTTTTGATAAGCAGTGCTTTTTACGCAGGTCCTTTTTTCTGCTGTCTTCTTAACAGACAGACAGACAGACAAATAATTTATTAAAGTCTCATTACAATTACAATATGTTAACACCTGATAATACTGACAGTTTATAAATATGTATGAAACACTCATTTTTAGTTATAAGAGACTCAAATTATTAAAACCTAAAATGCCTGCCGTATTTACCCTAAGTATGGGAACACCTTAACTACTTACCATATTTGTCCTAAAATTTGAAAAAAAAGTCTAATATACTACCTGTTGATGTGTCTAAAAATAGTGTTGGATGAGTGGCAAGCAAGCAGTGTTGACCCTGATCAGACGTCGCGTTTCGCTCAGGCCTGTCTGTCCCAATTTTTCGGGTTATTACGGTATTTCACAAATCATGAATATTGTTATAAGGTAAACACACAAAAGCATCTGTAAAGGGACTTATGCCCTTCAGTAAAATAGCATGGCAGACTTTGTGACTGATTTGAGCCGGGACACAGCATGTCCTACAAGGTTGCATATGCGCCCAGTGAAAACTCAGATCAGACTGTGCACCCGCGCACCCTGATCAGAGAGACTTTGCAGGTCATTCTGTGGATAACCAATGGTCCAAAGCGTCTTCAGGCGAACAGCGACCTAATCTGAGTCTTCGCTGTGAGCAAATGCAATCTTGTAGGAGATGCTGTAGCCCGGCTCATTTGTAACCTGACAGGACAAACATATATTCAGAGTTGCTGAGAGCTTGAAACTTAACCCATTTATACCGACTGGACTCTTCTACCTTAATGTTTTGGACAGGCCCATTTCCTATATAAGGGATGTCTGGGTAGTTTTTATTATTATGTTTTGTAGAAATTTCTGAAATTAATGCAAACAATGCAGACCCAGATCAGACGCCGCATTCTGCGGCGTCTGATCTGGGTCCACAGTGTTTGCCAATGTCCCTTTTATTGGACGCCAGGCTTATACAGGTTAACAACTGTTCCCTTTCATTTTATACCACATTTACCCTAACCATTCGAACGCTTCAACTCCAAATCATACTCGTTATCCTAAAATTTGAGTGACTGTTTTAGACATGCTGATATGGGTAAAATACGCTGGGTGAATGACAAACAGTGTAGATCCTGATCAGACGCCGCGTTCTGGTCGGGATCTACACTATTTGCTCATGTCTGTCTGTCCGAGTATATAGTGGAAATATAGCACATTATTTTATAAATATAAATATTTATGAACTTCATTTAAATATTAAATTAATAATTTATAAAAAAATATTATTATTATTATTTATATTTGTTAGTTTCTGGAGACAGTTGTGACATAATATAAAATACATGTAAGATGAGCTAACTCTAACAGATAAAGAAAAAAAAACAAAACAAAACAAAAATCACTAAATCACTAAAAAGTTAAGTGCTTTTTAGACACCCCATCCCCTACAGAAAGCAAAGCATCATGAACATACAGACAACGTGAAAACAAAACAATATATACCCCCCCCCCCCCCCCCACACACACACACACACCTCCAACAAACACACACACGCGCGCGCACACACACACACACACATACACACACACACACAGAAAGCAGAGAGAGAGAGAGAGAGAGAGAGAGAGAGAGACAGACAGACAGACAGACTGACAGACTGACTGACAGACAGACAGACAGAGACAGAGAGTTTGCTTAGTGGAGGAAGGTATAATTAATAAGGCAAACGAAAAAATAATTAGAATACTTAAAATGTGAAAATCAATCAGAATCCTAAAGATAATATCAGAAAAGAATGTACCATTGTCAAACTACCCATTACCTGTACAATATTTTCCCATGTTATTCTCCAGGTAGAGATATCAGATACAGAGATACGTCATAGAAAATATGAAAGTGTATAGGTTTTGTCAGAATAATGCAAGATAATTGTCGTTTCGTGCAGTGGTTTCCTTCTTCATATACACTGTAAACTTTAGCACTCTACAGGCTAAATGGTCAGATGAAAACTTTAAAATACACTTCTAAGCAACAAAAAATGGCATTTTTCTCTTTTTTTCTGAGTATTCATTACAAACAAGTTGCAGAACCGAGGTGCTTCTAATGAGTAAAACATGATCAGAAGCAAGTCGCAGAGCCGAGGCGCCTCTAAAGAGCATCCAAAACATGTAGTGTGTGTGTGTGTGTGTGTGTGTGTGTGTGTGTGTGTGTGTGTGTGTGTGTGTGTGTGTGTGAGCGTGCGTGCGTGCGTACGTACGTGCGTGCGAGCAAGGAAGCGTGCGTGCGTGCGTGTGTGTGTGTTAAGAAATAAGAAAAATGTTAACAATACTCCTTTTATCTATAACATTGTAGGCTTTGGCATTTCACCATATAATACGGGGAACAATGAAGACAATTTGGGGGTTATTAAGCAAATTAAGACTAGTTTATGCCGTGAAAATGTTTGCTAAAAAGTAAGCCACAAAAAATAAAGCTGGTTTAAATGACCAAATCCCAAAAATCCGCCTAATAATATATACCCATTTTTACAATATGAGCCACAACGTCAAAAAACGTACCTCCGGACATGTGCACCAAGCGGAGATTCAGATTAGCCTGCGCATTTGCGCAGTCTGAACAGCATCCTCACTGGGCGAATTTCGGATAACCAAGGATGTAAAGTTTCTTCATGCGGACAGCGAAAGCCCTGGTCAGACTGTGCGGATGTGCAGACTGATTCGAGTCCCCATTTGGCGCACATGTCAGTTGCGATTTATATTCTGGAAGGACATGGGGTACATATTCCATAGTCTTGATGTCGTAATGGTTAGTGGTAGTTTTTCTTTTCTTTTCTTTTTTTTTTTTTTTTTTTTTTCGCAAAATGTAATACTTAACATGTCATTCAAATTGTCTGTTTTATTTTCTGAGAAAAAAAAAAGACACCTTTATAATGTTGTCTGCTTTTATTCATAGTCAGCAGGTTTAAGTTTAAGATATCAACTTTAGAACTTCAGAACCTCTCTAACGTGCCTCTTTCAATTAATTGTAGGTATATAAGGCTATGTGATTTCGATAGAGAAAAATGGCGAAACGGTTTGACAAACAGTGGAGACCCTGATCAGACGCCGCATAATAGACGCCGCATTATGCGGCGTCTGATCTGGGTCTCCAGTGTTTTCCAATTACCATTTTAGGGGTCTCCAGACTAAAATGTGTTAATAGGAGTCGCGTAATTCTGTAATTGACAAAAGATTACTCACCTGATTCGTGTTTTTATATCGATGCGTTCGTACAAAAGAAAAAAGCGACAAAACCCGTATTTATCCTGATTATTCGGACAGATAGGCATGAACAAACCGTGTAGACACAGACCAGCATGTTCCTTCCGGCATGTGAGCTCAACGAGGACTCATATCAGCCTGCGCATAAGCGCAGTCGGCTCAAAGTCTCCGCATAAAGAAACTTTGAATCCTTAGCTTTCCAAAATGCGCCCAGTTATTCAGAGGCACATGTTTATGAGCCCTCTATATGCACACTGTAAAACCTTGTCGCATTAGCGGGAGGTTGCGGGTTCGATCCCAGGCAGGGTCATACCAAAGTCTTTAAAAATGGTACTAGCTTGGCGCTCAGCATTAAGGAAGTAGAGCTAGGAAACAGAACTGGTCAGCCTAGTGTCAATACAAAATGACCGGGTGGAATATCATTTCAAGTGTCTGGGGCGAGATATTTCAGTGAGAACTGAGCTCCCTGCCACATCCAGACACCGTCGCGATATGACTGAAAGGTTATTGAAAGCGACGTAAAGCCCAAATAAAACAGAACAAATGAAGCACTATCCTAAATTAAAAAAGTCCAACTGGCTGCCCTGGGATGTATGTCAGCGATGAGCGAATGGCAAACAGCATAAAAACCCTGATCCAATTGCAATTTTGGCAGCATTTGGCACTTGATCTGTGACTGTTGCTCAGGCACTTCTGGTCCTATATTCCGGCTCTCTATTGGGATAAATACGGTAACGCAGATAAGGTCTATGAGCTGTTGACATGTATTTTACTGATTTCAAAATTGATTTATTTTCTAATTCAAATTTGTTTGTATCTAAGACATATGTAATGCAAAAGTACTTTATTTTGTGTTTTATACAAACATTGACAGAGATAAGAGAAATACAAGGTTACCTTTTATGCAAAACTAGCAAACAGCTCGTCTAGTGACAAGGGCATCAACCCATTAATACCGAGTGAACTCTTCTACCTGAACTATTTGGACAGGTCTTTTTCCTAAAGAAGGGATGCTTGATTTCATTTAATTATTACCATGTTTTACAGAATTTATTGTATTTAATACAAACAGTGCAGACTCAGATCAGACGCCGCAGACTGCGGCGTCTGATCAGTGTCTACACTGTTTGTTGCAAATCCAGTGACTTTGGGGGTGGTCGGGTGTGGAGAAGGTGTCGGGTATCTTACGTCACCGGGGCGTCTAGTTGATATCGGCTTAGTTGGGCAAGGCCTGCTACCCTTGCAGGAGGTAAGGGCAGAGGGGAAATATTTTATTTCGTCTGTTACTTTATTTTCATTTCTGTTCCTCTTTCTCCCCAGTCCCTCACTTTCATTTCCTCTACTATCTCTTATATCTCTTTTCTCCTTTTCTCTGAGAGACGACATAAAAAAAAATGACCCAAAAGGGTTGACGCGTCGTTAATCCCCTCCCCCACCCCCCAACATAAGACTTTGTCACTATGATTTGAGCCGGGGCATAGCATTTCGTACAAGATTACAAATGCGCCCAGTGAAAACACAGATCAGCCTGTGCATCCGCGCACTCTGATCAAAGAGACTTTGCACGTCACTCTGTGGATAGCCAAGGATCCAGAGGGTCTACAGGCGAACAGCGAAGACTGATGCGCAGGCTGATCTGAGTCTTCGCTGTGTGCAACTTGTAGGAGCTGTTGTACTCCGGCTCATTTGCCGGCCTCGGTGGCTCAGTTGGATGCGCCGTCCGACTGGAGACCAGGAGGTCGCGGGTTCAACCCCCGCCGAGGTCGGCAACATTCTTTCGTGGAGATTAATCATGAAATATTTTCTACGGTCATTCTCTCCTTTCCGCTGAATCAAGAAGGACAGTTGTCATTTTCTGGCGAAAGAATGTGCACAATACTGGTTAACCGCTTAGAGGACTAAGCCTGCCCAGTAAATGTGTGGTTAGGTAAACTGACCGCGCTCTACATGACCCCATTGGATTGACTGGGCCGTAAAACCCCAACACAAACAAACAAACTTCGGCTCATTTACAATCTGACATGACAAACTTCCCAGCAGACACACGACGTTTGTACAACGTCGAATCAACGTCGATGCAACGTCATGACGTTGCATCGACGTTGATGCGACATTGTCCCAGCTGGGATATATTCAGAGTTGTTGAGATTCTTGAAACTTAATAACTGTTACCTTTCACTTTATACCATATTTACC
The DNA here is from genome assembly GCA_964016985.1 of Anodontia alba. Classification (NCBI taxonomy): domain Eukaryota; kingdom Metazoa; phylum Mollusca; class Bivalvia; order Lucinida; family Lucinidae; genus Anodontia; species Anodontia alba. The sequence continues at coordinate 40,293,718 of OZ024826.1, forward strand.
CTAAGCATTCGAACGCTTTATATCATTCTTATCCTAAAATTTGAATAAGTCCGTTTTAGACATGTTGATATGGGTAAAATACACGGCGTCTGATCAGTGTCTACACTATTCGTGCCACAGCCAGTGACTTTTGGACAACAGGTAGTAAAATGGACTTGTTCGGAAATTTAGGAGTATACCGGTAAGGGTTTAACGCTTAGCACCCTGGGTAAAATTTTCAGCAGACGACATTTTGTAAAACAGGATATGACATTTCATGCAAGTTGTCTCCTAAGGAGACAATTCGCAAGAAATGTCGACTCCTGTTTTCTGGGAAAAATAAGAAAAATACCATCAATTTGTCGTCTGCTGAAAATGCCCAGAGTGTGGTAAAGATTAAGGAAACTGGACACACTCGGTAGATTTTCCATCATTTTTAAAAAAAAAAAAAAAAAAAAAAAAAAAAAAAACAAGATAAAGATTTTGACTTACAGTTTGCTTTCCTAACCAAATCCCTTCAGGAAAGGGGAACATATTCTTTCTTTTTACGGTAGATTCTTTTGCAGAAGGGAGACAAAACAATTCTGACAGGGTTGTCTCCGCTGAAATTGTATCAATTTCCACTTAAGGTGTCTTTATATTCATGACAGGCTCGGTCGCGGGCAGTAATCTCGTCACTCATAGCCAATTGTTATGCAAACAAAAATATAACTACGGTTTCTGGATTTTTTTTTATTCTGGCAACAATCGCTCCAAATTTGGTGCCATTTTGGACGATTTACCCATTAAAATTAATGTTGTCAGGCATATCTGCATCTTGCGTAACGACTTGAATTAGACAGACGCCGTCATTTAGCATACGTATAACAATCATAACATTACGAAAACACTTGACCCCCTTAAACCCCACTTTTATATAGTAAAACTGGGGTTTACAGGGGTATACATTATTTTTCTTATTTCTGCTCAAAATATAGATTGTTGGGACACGTTAGAACCGCCTCGTCGAGGCGGTTCTAACGAGACACGTTAGAACCGCCTCATCGAGGCGGTTCTAACGAGTACCCACAATCTATGTTTGAACAGAAACATGAAAAAATATCAGGATTTTTTATCTGAAAATTTTCATTTTTTGGTGGTTAAATTTTCAGTATATTTGAATAGGCATGTTTTCATAATGACAATGCAAACCATCAATGCAACCAACAAAAACGGAAAAATGCTGAAATTATAGGGCAGAATGAGCAGCGCGTGCGGATATGAGTGACGAGACTAGTATATGAGTGACGAGAGTTGACAAAATGAAAACAAAAAACAAAAAATGGGATTCCGAGTAGGTGCTTGTTGGAAATATTTATAAAGGATCTTTGTACAATTCCATCTTTTATTAGATACAAATTTTAAATTCCAGTAAAAATAGTTATGAATGAAATCTGTTCGCATGAACAGAAAAAAAAATATTTTGTGAGTATCTTCATTTCATACATCCCGGAAATTTAGCATACTAATACTACATATAGATATCAAGGAAGAAAAATAAAATGCACAATATAAATATCTGCTTTCAATACGGATGCAACACGTATTTTCTCTCAGTTATGACTCTAAAACCGTATAGGCTTTAACGCGTAGCATGCTGGGTAAAAATTTAACACACAACATCTTGAACGTTTTTTTTTTTTTTTTTTTTTTTTTTTTTTCAGAAAAATAGCTTTGATAGTTCATGTCTATGGGGACAATTTACATGAACCCGCAAAGCTTATTTTCTGTAAAATAGAATACAAATAATATATCGTCAATTTGTCTTTTGTTGAATTTGCTCAGAGAGTCATAAAGGTATGTATTGTGTTGTTGTGTTGAGGTTTTACGGCCCAGTCAACCCAATGGGGTCATGTCGAGCGCGGTCAGTTTACCTAACCACACGTTTACTGGGCAGGCTTAGTCCTCCAAGCGGTTAACCAGTATTGTGCACATTCTTTCGCCAGAAACTGACAACTGCCCTTCTTGAATCAGCGGAAGGGAGAGAATGACCGTAGAAAATATTTCATGATCAATTTCCACGAAAGAATGTTGCCGACCTCCTCGGCGGGGGTCGAACCCGCGACCTCCTGGTCTCCAGTCGGACGCGCATCCAACTGCGCCACCGAAGCCGGCCATAAAGGTTTGTATACTTACTTCTATTACATGTACCTTTCTGTTATCAATCTAAATTTGACAGTATTGTGGTAGAGATTCTGATTTGTGTGTAGTTAGTTTGATTCTTCGCTGAATAATTCCAACGACCCTAAAATCGAAAACTTGTAGGCCTACTAGCTATTCGTTTGCTTGACACTCAACATAGTAGAGCTAATACTGGTCAGTCACCAAGTGTCAGGATACAGCGACTGAGTAATAGTCCAAACTTCAAGCCAAACATTTGTCACATAACATGAAAGAGAACATTGGCAGGACTGAAAGATTGCTGAATGCAATGTCAAACCGTGTATTCTCCCAGACAACAGGTATCAACTGTATTGAAGGATAAGGTAAAAAAAATCAATAATAGAACATACATCTTGTAAAAAGATTTCAAAACATTTACTCGGCAGAGAGTAGTCCACTGTCCAATTAGCTTACCTTGTTCATTCCTTTTCGATCAAGTGGTGTTTTGTATGGACATTTCATGTATTTAAGCTACCAGCCATAAGTCTAGATAAGAGAGGGTATCAGGTACATGTTGTAAAGCTTTTACGTTAATTCTTAACGCCGAAAGCAGATTTGTAGCAGACTCAGGGGGAGGCGCGTCCCCTCAAACCCCCTCCCCCTCCCCTCCCTTCCCCTCCCCCGAGGTAGCAGACGACATTCTAAAATTTACCTAACCATATGATGAAGGCACTCAACAGTGGATAACGTTAAGTCATAAAAATCGTATGACCACACGTTACATAACACTTTGGTGGGAACAATTCTAACACCCCTGCTCGTGTTGTTCCTTATTTGTCTTTACATTTCTAGCCGTGCTTTATCTAAGGCATTTGAGCATAGGAATTTTGTCGCGCGCTATCAACGGGAAACCAATCATATTACTGTTGCGAAAGTTGCGTGCCTGGTAACTATGGACGCAAGCTAACAATATTGGTCGCAACATTCATATACATAATAAATTATATTAGATCTAGTAAGAGAGAAAATGATCTACGAACATTGCACTTCTTTGACTTTTTTTTACCTGAAGAGTTCCTCTTCAGGTTATACCATTCAAACATACTGTTTTACTCCTTGTTGTCATCGTGTATTTGACATAATTTGTTGACATTATCGAAAACAAAAGTGTCGCTTAACATTCTTATCTTGTTTTTTTTTTTTTTTTTTTTTTTTTTATATCTGTCCTCCATAGGTCCATCGCGGTACTCCAATTTCATTCGATTTGCAATTCTTTCATGAACACAGGATAAAAGTTTTTATGTTTTACATCGTTTTAATATTTTACATCGTCAGCTGATTCGCATAAATATCCGCCATTTTGAATGTTCGTCATCGAACCGTGACTACGTAACCGTGTGACGTAATGCTTAACGGTTGACGTCAACTACCAAATGGGGAAGTCAGGTAATAAAAATAGTCATAAAAATCAATACAAATCTCATTTATGCAAACATTCGCTCAGTGAGGGGTGTTAGAAAAGAAATAAATTATTCTGAACCGTGCTCAAATGCCGCAGATAAAGCACAGTTGAGTTTGGGTTGTACCCATTTGAACACTCGCTCGCTGCGCTCGCTCGTGCTCAAATGGGTACAACCCAAACTCAACTGTGCTTTATCTTGGGCATTTGAGCACGGTTCGGAATAATTTATTTCTTAAATAACGTCATGACGACGTCCATGACAACTAGGCTTTTTCTGTTGAACAATTGTCTACTTTAAAGGCAATAATATCCAATCTAAAATGGTTATATGATACACATAACCTTACACTCGTGGTCATTATGTCTTCCCCCCCCCCCCCCCCCGCCCCCAACACCCCTCCCCACACCTCTACCGAAGGAGAATCAGAGGAGAAAAGGTAAGACAAAATTCAGGAAATAACACACAAGACCTTACATGACATCACGAAAACATACCTATATAAGTTTGACCCCCTTAAACCCCACTTTTATACAGTAAAACTGGGGTTTACAGGGGTATACATTATTTTTCTTATTTCTGCTCAAAAACATAGATTGTGGGTACTTGTTAGAACCGCCTCAGACATAGATTGTGGGTACTCGTTAGAACCGCCTCGCCGATGCGGTTTTAACGAGTACCCACAATCTATGTTTTGAGCAGAAATATGAAAAATATCAGAATTTTTTATCTGAAAATTTTCATTTTTTGGTGGTAAAATTTTCAGTGTATTTGAATAGGCATGTTTTCGTAATGAACACATGGAGACAGATAAAAGACAACATCAAACAATACACACAAGACAAATAAGACAATAATAGAGCAAGCTAAGCTTAATTACAATGAACTTGTGGGCGTCACATTGTCCTTTCCAACATAGAGAGAGAGAGAGAGAGAGAGAGAGAGAGAGAGAGAGAGAGAGAGAATGAGAGAGAGATGCTTATATGCTCAACAATTTGCATACTTTCGTGACATCATATGTGACGTAACGTTGAATAGGCGCACGTGCCCAGTCCCTTTAGCGTGTGTGATTTGCCTAAAATTGATTGCTGCACTACCCATCTTTTTGTTTCCTTATAAATGCGGTACGTATACACTACGTTTGTGTGAGGGAAGCAATTTTAAAATAAGCAAAAACACAACCCCTCAGAACATAAACTTCAGTTCAGCTTTCATTTGGGATGAATAAAAAATATTAAGCTAGCATGTCCTCTTTGCTTAATTTTAAAGGTATTTCCCCTAACCCAACTGCATACTAATTTGATTTTAAAGCATTCGTGGGCGTTATGTTAAACAAAAGAGCCTAACTACAGCTGAAGACATTGCCAGTGGATAGAGTGCAGTAGCGGATTCAAAGGGGGTCGGAGGGTTCGGTTGAATCTCATTTACATTGGAAATTTTGGATAAATCTGATAGATTTCGGACACTTTTCCTTCTACTTCTCTTCAAAAAGTCAACACATTTTACTACCTGTTAATGTTTGTAAAATTGCTGGGTGAGTGGCAAACCGTGTCCTGCGGCGTCTTATCTGGGTCTACACTGTTTGCTCAGGCCTGTCTGTCCGAATACGAAGTTCATAGATATGATGCACACATGAGAAAAGGCGCCTTTACATCATATGACGAAAACAGCGACGACCCATATCAGCCTGCGCATGCGCGCAGCCAGAAATAAATTTCTACCTTGTCCGCTTACAGTATTGTTTGCCTGGTGATGATGTGTCTTTAAACATTATTTAAGTCATATCGAGATTTTGGAAAAGAAATAGCTTCGCTACAAAGCACCTTATGAGCTGTATTCTGGCTCCCTGGATCCAGCAGGATTCGAACCCGGGACTCCGTGATCCGAAAGCGGTAACCATTCAGCCGCCCGGACGCTTCTAGATGTTATAGAATATATCGATGGACACAGATGGGTCTGCTCAGACTGTGTGACGTACATGTGGGTCGGGACATTCGTTGGTTCCATAATTGCCTCTCATTATCCCGGCGCATATGATGAATGGCAGACATGTGTAGACCCTGATCAGACGCCGTAATATGCGCCGTCTGAACTGGGTCTACGTTGTTTGTTCAGGTCTGTCTATCGGAACGCGCCACGGCAGTGGCACAAGAAGTAACAGTTTCCTACGTGACTAAGGTCATAGCTCAAGATAAGTCGCATTTTTCAACTAAAAAGGATTGTTATTTTTACCACAACGTTACGAAAACACGCCTATTCAAATATAGAGAAAATTTCACCTCCAAAAACTGAAAATTTTCAGGTAAAAAACTCTGATATTTTTCATATTTCTGCTCAAAACATAGATTGTGGGTACCCGGTAGAATCGCCTCGGCGAGGCGGTTCTAACGAGTACCCACATCAATGTTTTTAGCAGAAATAAGAAAAATAATGTATACCCTGTAAACCCCAGTTCTACAGTATAAAAGTGCGGTTTAAGGGGGTCAAAATTATATAGGCATGTTTTCGTGATGACATGTTTTTCTGTGGAGATATAGGAAGGAAAATGTACCTGATACCCTCTTTTATCCAGATCTCGAGCTATGTAAGACGTTTGATAGTTTAAAGGAAGGGTAAACATTCAAGGGAGGCAACTCTCTTCTTTCGCCTTCTCATTAAAAGGGGTCTGCTCTAGAAGTTGGGAGCATTTTTCCTCTTGGAGTAGATATACTTTTCAGAAGAGGATTGATGTACAGGAAAGCAAACAGAATAATTGCCACCCTTGTAAATTATGTCAGTATGACGATCAAGTGAATTTAGTCCCCTTAGGCAGCTCTGTCTATAGAACGAACCTGTCTAGAAAGAACGACCGGATACAATTTCAGGGGAGGCAACTCTTTCAACATTTTGCCTACGTCAGGTAAAGGGGTCTAAAAGCTGGGATCATTTTCCGTTTATAGTACAGTCGTTATCTCGACTTCGCTTATCTCGAATAGCCGCTTATCTCGAAATGAAAATCTGGTCCCTGTTTAAGCATGAAAATCTAACAACAGGTAATAAAATATTGTGGAAAAGACGAGAAATTCTCCTCTTTTCCACAATAATTTCAATATATTTCTCATTTCAGGAGTCAAATTACATATTCATTTGTGATATGTGGTTGTTTTAGTTATTTTTGCTCAATGCTGCAAATCTGAAATGTCGAGGTACGGATATCTCGAAGTATATTAGCGAGTCCCTTAGACTTCGATAACGGGTCGACTGTAAATCCTGTTTCAGAAGTGGACTGATGTGCATGAAAGCAAACAGAATTGTATCCGTCCCTTGTAAACTATATTGAAAATAAACTGACAAGTATATACCCGTCTCCTTAGGCAGCTTTAAGAAAAGGATGAACATATTTACCTTAATTTCCGTAAGAGAGAAGTGGAAAAGTTTCGTTCGTATGAGACAACTGGTTTCATTATCTGTCGTAAGAGACAAACAGACCGGCCTCGGTGACTCAATTGGATGCGCCGTCCGACTGGAGACCAGGAGGTCGCGGGTTCAATCCCCGCCGAGGTCGGCAATATTCTTTCGTGGAGATTGATCGTGAAATATTTTCTTCGGTCATTCTCTCCCTTCCGCTGATTCAAGAAGGGCAGTTGTCAGTTTCTGCCGAAAGAATGTGCACAATACTGGTTAACCGCTTAGAGGACTAAGCCTGATCAGTAAACGTGTGGTTAGGTAAACTGACCGCGCTCGACATGACCCCATTGGGTTGACTGGGCCGTAAAACCTCAACACAAAGAGACAAATAGACAATTTTCGTTTATCTCCGTAAATGACAAATGGACGTTTCGTTAATTTCCGTATGGGTAGGTTTCGTTAATTTCCGTAAGAGACAAATGGACGTTTTGTTTATTTCCGTAAGAGACAAATAAGACTTGACATTTCATGTGAATCATTCACATGAAATGTCAAACCTTATTTTAAAAAATACAAAGTATAGTCTGGTGAGGTTGTGATAATCGGTTTAAGGGTTAATCTCTTAAAAACAACAAACTCCTTAATATTATTAAAAGACCCCTTAACTTTACGTAAGGAGTCCCTAGGAGCCTCGTATGCGTTTTAGTGTCGTTAACTATTGCCAAAATATTGATATTTCTTTCCCTTTAGATCATAAACAGATTAAAATACAAAGCAATATTCATCACTCAGGGCCCTCGCCCCTAACTTTTGAGGTCCCAGAGTAAGGTTTTATGGATAAAACCTGCCAAAATGCGGGTCGGGGAAATCCTAGAAATATCGACTTGACCGTTTTTAATTCAAGTATTCGGACACTTTAACAGACATCTAAACAAGTTCATATGTCTTCCCGATGGTATATATCAAAATACTTCAAAATATGTGTAAAAACAGTGCAGATCCTGATCAGACGCCTCGTTCTAAGACGTCTGATCAGGATTTTAACTTTTTCTACAGGCATGGCTGTCCAAATACTTAGGATAGATACTGATTACAGTCGACTATCGTTATCTCGAAGTCCAAGGGACTCTCTGAAATCCTTCGAGATATCCATACCTCGACATATCAGATTTGCAGAACTGAGAAATAAGTAAATCGAACAACCACATTTCAGAAATGAATATGTATTTTGACGATATATTGAAAATATTGTGGAAAAGAGAAGAAATTGCTCCTTTTCCACAATATTATATTACCTACTGTTAGAGCAGGGACTAGATTTTCACTTCGAGATAACCGGTTATTCGAGATAAACGAAGTCGAGATAACGAGAGTCGATTGTATTTTATAGTGGTAAATTTTAAACGTACCTTATAACTTTTAAAAATCTGTGTTTAACAATCCCTCATAAAATAAGCAAACCACCCTGGTTTCTTTGCGATATACAATGACGTGACTCATTTGATCTTTAAAGGGACAATTACGACAGCAGCAGACGACATTTTGATTTTTGTTTAATTTTTCAGCGAAAATATGGCTTGTAATTTCATGTGAATCGTCTGCTGGGCAGACGATTCACATCAAAGGTCAAGCCTTATTTTCTCTGAAAAAATAAAATCAAAATTTACAGAGTCGTCTGCTACAAGCTTGCATGACCCTTTAAGAGTTAAAATGTAACAGATACCCAGCTAACAATACATTTGTAACGACCGTGTACAGAATATGCAAAAGGCTCTCGTCCATATTTGGCAACGAAATCCTGGCTCATCGTGTGCAGTTGCGAATTCTGATCAGGACCTTCGTTCAGTTACATGTACCTAGTAACAGAATGTGTATATCATAAAATAGAGAGAGTACTGGGAGAAAACTGATCAGACCGCGGATACGCTGGCTGGTCTCTGTGTTCGCCGTTCGCGTTTAGCATAAGGGTCATTTTCTCATCCTGCGCGTCATTTCATTTCAAATGTCCAGCACAGAAGGCCAAGATAACTTGGATCGCTTCGCCGACCACTTGCTACCATACTTTATTCTTTAACCCTTAAAGCGCTAAGCACATTTGTAGCAGACGACTTTCTAAAATTGACCTTGTTATTTTCAGAGAAAATAAGACTTGACCTTTCATATGAATCTATTCGCCGACCACATGTTATCATCCTTTATTCTTTAACCCTTAAAAGGGCTAAGCAAAATTGCAGCAGACGACATTCTAAACTATACTCTTGGTGTTTTTCAGAGGAAATAAGACTTGACATCTCATATGACTCGTCTGTTAGGCATACAATTCACGTGAAATGTCAAATCTAAATATCATTTTCTCTGAAATATGATAAAATAATTATAATGTCGTCTGCTTCGATTTAGCGTTTTAAGGATTAAACTTTACCACCCTATGGGCAACTTCAACAGATGACAAACTAATGATACATGTATTGCTTATTTTTTTATCCCGGCAACAGGCTTTGACATGTCATGAAAAATGTCTCCAAATGACTGCATGAAATGTCAAAGCTTATGCCCTTTAAGGAGACAATTGGCATGAAAGGCTGAAAAAAAAAAACGTGAAAAATATTTAAAAAATATTTCAGGATTGCTGCTAAAATGTTTACTTAGCATGCTAAGCTTTAAGGTACAAATTGCTGCGGATCTTGATAAAATATACAAATACAGTCGACTCTCGTTATCTTGAAGTCCAATGGACTCTCTGAAATACTTCGAGATATCCGTACCTTAACATATCATATTTGCAGATTTGAGGAAAAACTAAATTGAACAATCACATTTCACAAATGAATATGTAATTTGACTCCTGAAGTTAGAGATATATTAAAATATTGTGAAAAAGAGGAGAAATTGCTCCTTAGGATCAATGTCTCCTATTTTCCACAGTATTTTGTTACCTGTTGTTAGATTTCAATGTTAAAACAGAGACCGGATTTTCGCTTCGAAAGCGGTTATTCGAGATAAGCGAAGTCGAGATAACGAGAGTCGACTGTATGTTTTCACGCATAGGGCCCAGTTGTTCAAAACTTAAAGAAGTTGTTAGCTAACGTGACGTGATGTTATTTTTTTTTTTTCATCTTAAAATATGGCACATATATATATATATATATATATATATATATATATATATATATATATATATATATATATATATATTTTTTTTTTTTTTTTTTTTTTTTTTTTTGCTGTAAAAATGTGAGTAGCTTTTGCATTGCTACTCACATTTTTGCAGCAAAAGTATATACCTTAGCTACAATAATTAACAGATTTGTCATTAACGAGCTCGTTGAGCTAATAATAATTTGAAGAACTGGGCCCAGATTTATATAAAACAAAACGACATGAATAGTTGATTACAGCAAAAAGTGTAAATTAATAATTATTCCATTATATTCTGTTTTACTATTGTATGTCAGTCTCATTTCATCATAATGTTTTAGGGATCAAACTGTTTGCCAACCATCATGCAGTTTCTGATATATAACCAGGTAGTCAAAGGACTATGTCAAGCGAAAACGTGCCTTCGAACATGCGCTACGTGTGCAGATCCAGATCATTATGAGCATGCGCAAAGTATTATCGGAGTCATTGCTCTCCATTCATACATTCTGTAGTAGCCCTGATTCTGTCAGCATACAATGAAGGCCCTGTTTCGCGAAGTCTGATCTGGACCTTCGCTGTCCGCACATAACCCGTAGGTACATTTTCGCTTGGTAGGGCTCATTAATGAAATTGTTTAAAGGAAAACACTCACAGAATTGATAATCTGTTTAAAGTTTAAGACCTACATTAGCTGAGAAAATCGATGCAAATTTCATCAAAATCGGTTGAAAATTAAGAAAGTTATGGGTATTTGAAGGTTTCAAACAACGCTGTCATGAGCGCCGCCATTGTTGTGAATTTGTGACGACATTTACTCCTAATTAAATATGCATAAACTGAATAGCTCACACATGAAAAAACATCGAATGCTATCTTTCTGCATATGGCTTCTTTGGTATAAAAGCAACTTATTTGCTCTAAAATTGCATTGTTTTCTGTCTCACAGAAAGTTTTATTGTGATTTTAGAATTTTTCAGTCCCTCATTAAATATTCAAAATGACGGCGCCCATGTTGACAATTACAAAAGCTAAAAACTCATTTCTTGACGGATTTTGATAAAACGCAGTTTGTAAATATCTTGAACATCAGACATACTTTATATTTTGTGAGTGTTTCACTTTAAATTTCAAGACAACTATTGGAAGGAATTTAGATCGGTATATACGGTGTCCCTGAGTGTCTTGCATCAACTGGTCCATCCTCTGCCATCCTCTGCCATATGGGATCAGTTATTGCATCTTCTTGGCATCTGCTATCTGTCCCGCAAATGATCATTGAGAACTGGATACATTTGGTAGCTTTTCTGCCATTCTGTACAAGGAAAACAACTTATGTGTCTTCCTATTTTCTTTTCTGCATATCAAGCAAATATTGGAAAAAGAGGTCTATTGAGAACTTATTCTTTACTTTTATATTAGACCACTTTTCAGAAGGAGGCAAAACAATTGTTACTTAGTTGTCTCCCCTGAAAGTTTTATCCACTGCCCTCAAGGGGAAGGAATACGCTTTTAGGGGAGATAACTGTCAAAGTATTTACCTTCCTTCTGACAAGGGATCTACTCTAAAAGGAAAGAACTTGCTCCCCCCAAAGAAGCTCCTTCTCATCCTTGGCTATCCAAAAAGCGCCCCGCGAAGATTCAGATCAGACTGCTCGAATGCGCAGTCTGATCTGAATCCTCGCGGGGCGCACATGTCCGAAGGTACGTTTTCTGACTTTGCGGGTCATCTGATCCGTTATCTACTACAGCATAGCCTGTTCTTGCGTTCCTGAGGCTTACCACATTTACAGCCGGAACTGGCTTTTAGCTCACCACCAATATTGTGTGTTGTTAACTTTATTATCTAATCCGGGGAGCGTCATTTGAATTATTTCTTTCAATAACACTTTTTAGTCTTGAAACCCTCAAAAGAGTAAGATCGATCAGGGTCTACACTGTTTGCATAATAACAGGAATTTCTTTAAAACGTAGTAATAATAAAAACTTACAAATAACCAGACACTTTGCTATCGGAAAGAGACCGGTCCAAAGAGTTGTGGTATATAGAAGAGTCCACTCAACCTAAATGGGTTTAAAGTACACGGGACGTTTCGCTTGGCCGAAGTGTAACAGGTGAAACAATTCTAGTCACCAATGCCGTGGCCAGGAATCGAACTCGGGTCGCCTGCATGACAAGCCAACACTCTACCACGTCGCTATAAAAGCCGGCTTGTACCGCAAGGCAGTACAAGTGTATCATATACCTATCACTACTACATATTTCCCCTCCATTTTAGATTCGTCCGCGAATCTCAGTTTGAGCAACCACTCAATACCAGGCCACCAAGCCTATTGGGCCACCAAGGCAGTACAAGTGTATCATATACCTATCACTACTACATATTTCCCCTCCATTTTCAGATTCGTTCGCGAATCTCAATTTGAGCAACCACTCAATATACCAGGCCACCAAACCTGTTGGGCCACCATCAAATGGTGTTATTTACGCTGGGCGCCAGATGTAACAGGTGAAAACAAATTCTAATCACCGATGCCGCGATCGGGGATCGAATCCGGGCCATCTGCGTGACTGGCGAACACTCTACCGCGTCGCTATAAAAGCCGGCTTGTACCGCAAGTGTATCATATACCTATCACTACTACACATAAGTAACCAGACAAAATGGCCAGCGGACACAAAATTCGGCAAATAGAATTACCTTACGAAAGCAACAATTCTATTACATTAGGTTCAGATTGCTTCATCAATTTCAGAGGTGGAATCAGAAGTGAAAACGGACAGAGGGGCGCACGGACGGAGAATAGGATGATGATAAAAAAAAGATGTCACCAGTCAGTTTATAATGAAAATGATAATACGCTCTAAAATTTCTGAAGGAATAGCAGTGTAGACCTTGATCAGACGCCGCGTTCTTTGGCATCTGATCTGGATCTACACTGTTTGCTAAGGACTATAAATATATTTAGGATAAGTATTATAATTTGATCAAATCGAACACCCTTCAGAAATTTTGAGCCTCCTAGTAAATAATCCTGGTTCCGCCACTGATACATACTGGCTAGTATCGTTATCCATACACCCAAACTGATCCTATCTTATACATGTGTTTGAAAACTTAAGTCTTCTACTGTATATCCTACTAGGATTCTTGCTCAGTCCGTTGCTGGCCAAGAGTTGACTCTGATTATGCCTTTAAGGTAAACGGTGGTACGTCTCCAAGAGAGAGTACTCTGATTGTACCACGACAACAAATGCATTTCTGCTCGAGTGGAAAGGGAGGCTAAATATTTGAATGCTTATTCTTTGAGATATACCCATTCACCTTGATACACGCAGCCATTTTTGACAAGGGAGATATTTTTTTGTGACTTCCTGTTTCCTTTCTTTTGCATCAATCCCCATCTGACAAGGGGCCTAAGGGGAGCAAATTCTTTCCTTTCAGAGTAGACTCTTTTCAGAAGGGAGGTAAAATAATATTATGACAGAATTATAATAATTAATTATTTTCTTTTAGGGTAGACCCCTTTTCAGAAGGGAGGTAAAATTAAATTTGACAGAGTTGTATCCCTTGAAAGTGCATCCATTCACCTAAACAGAGTTCATAAAAGTCTTGCACTTTTCGTACCTCCGATTATGGAGAATGGATATGCTTTTAGTGTAGATAACTCTGCCATTTGTTTTCTTGCTATCGAACAGGAAAGGGGTTGTTTCACTTCTGAAAAAAGGACTACTCTTAAAGCTAAAAATATGCTCACCTTGGATGCAAATCCGTTCCTTTTAGAGCTGATCCCTTTCCGAAAATGGGGACTATGTGTGCAGGAAGGCAAACAGGAAACACAAAAGTTGCCTTCCTTGTAAAAATAACACAGAAAATGTACAGTGTCTCCAAACGAAATATTTTTACACACACTTGTACACTTAGAGAAAATATCTCCCTGGTATCATTTCCAAAATTAGGTTATTCTTGAACAGCAGACACCCATCTCCATCCCCTCATCACAAGGAAAAAAATAGTTTATGTTAGGTGTCCCCTCTTTATTGTAAATATATTTCCTTACCAACATGCGAAGGCCTAATGTGCATAATGAGTGCTATGCCTGCACAATCCCTTTAATATGCCCACGTTCGTGTTATGCTCCAATATGCATCACCAAGCCTTGTTAAACGAGACAGTGTCACCAAGCCTTGTTAAACAAGACAGTTTACTGTTTTCGTGCAACGCACTTAAGAATAACACTGTTGAATGTTTATATGGATAAATATAACCTTGTCACGTGACCTGTGGCTTCTGGTTTGAATTTTTCATTTGACGCAATCAAGTTTGGCACTAGAAGCCTCAGGTCACCGGACAAGGTTTTTTTTTTGCTATTGGCCATTACGTCACACGGAGATGATACCGAAAATTCATTGCAGACCATGGAGATTCCATGCTACATCATGTTCATTAAACAGTCATAGACCTGTTTATGAGAAATGCCAAGCGCTATGTTAAGATGATGTTTAATAATTCAGCACGTACAGCTAGTATACCACAAACTGTAATACTGTACTCTTGAGGACCACGAAACATCAACCAGGCTCCAGAAAAGTGGTCATTTTGAAACAAAACTAACTTATCCATTATTTCTTTTCTTTTTGTTTATTCTTTTTTTTTTTTTTTTTTTTTTTTTTTTTTTTTCCTTTTTACCACTTCTCCATAAAATATATGTAGAAACATTGGACGCCAAACCATACTCCCTTTATTAATTTTAAATACATAAAACATTTTTTTCTTCTTCTTCTTTTTTTCAGAACAATTCATGATAGGATATGACCTTTAATAGATGTTACTCAACAATCCGCATTCACAGTGGTTAGCCCAATGCCCTCTTCAATTAATTGCATGATGTGAGTCGGGCCGCAGGCTTGATGGTTGCTCAATCTTAGCGTCGGGCTCGTCAAATTACTGACAAGAAGGCTAAAATAGACACACCCGGTAAGTTCCATTTCAGTCCAATCTGGTACATTTAGGCAGAGAGCGGTAAACTTCTGTAGTACTCTTCAACCTCCTTTTCAGTAAACAAACAAACCAGCAAGAGTTGTTGTTTTTTTTTCTAAATCTGCTAATTTCTGCAGCCAAAAAAACTTTTAACTGTTTAGTATTTATCTTTTTTCTTTATTTAAACATTTTCGTCGTCGCCAATCCGTTAAGCATTATCACACTGCTATGTTATGGCACAGGACATTGGCGTTTTATCAGGGTTCCGAGACAGTTCACCGACAAGACAGTTCACCGACACGTAATTTGGAGACAGTTCACCGACAAAATTGGAGACAGTTCACCGACACATTTGAAGACAGTTCACCGACAAAAACAAAAAGAAAAAATGTTTCAGAAATTTAAGATGAAGAAAAATGACATATGTGCTCCCACATACTTGTAAAAAAGGAAAATATTTGTATTGGTATTTCACATCATACTTTCTGGACATGTATGGTATGTTCAACTGTCTTTTGTGTTTACCAATATATTCGAACATCATAACTCATTCCCTTACTTATCCTAAAATTGACAGACATGCAGACTCTGGCCTTTTCTGGGAAAAGGTTTTTTTTTATTTTATTTTTTTGCTATTTTTCTATATATTATTAATTTGATTCAGGGTCCGAGTATGCTATTCCTTAGGCATATTGTCCACTGCTTAGGTAAACGAAACAAAAATACGCGCACGTGCACATGCTGATCTGTGTCTTTGCTCCCTGCTGTAGTATATATTTGTACCTTTCACTGGTCCATTAAAACCTAGCAGTTTTGTTTTTAAAGTAATCTTGCTTTTTGTTTGAAAATACCTATTAGTTTTATAAATAAAATATAAATACACGTCTTTGTATTACAAATAAATCATGAAAAGTGTAAAAAAATTATACGACCTATATAATGATTCATATACTAAATTTTTTTTTATTTCATCTTCACGCGGCATTTGAGGCACACAAACAAAATTAACTTAGTAAAAAAATTCACAAATAAAATGTTAACTTTTAGTTTTCCCAGTAAATGATGTTATTTCTTGTCTAGTGTGTCACCGAATCTTTGGCAAATAAACAGCAAAGACAGTAACTTATGAAATTTCTTTCCATTTCCTTTAGTGAAAATCTTGCTATTTTATTTCAAAACCATCCGTTTATTTTCTTCATTAAAACCCATAAAACAGTACTTGTTTGTAGGTGAACTGTCTCTAATTTTGTCGGTGAACTGTCTCCAAAATACGTGTCGGTGAACTGTCTTGTCGGTGAACTGTCTCGGTCCCTTTATCACAAACCCTAAAAGCACTCTCCAGAATCCATTTTACTACAATAAGCAAGCACTTGCTTATGATAGTATAAGTGGATTAGGAACATTGTGAGTGCTTTGTTAGGGTTTGTGATGAAAAGTCAACGTCCTGTGGTTATGGACTCCAAGTGCTTTGCCTTCTTTAGCTCATCAGTACCACAGGAGCTTGACGTTGGGTAATTTCTACTTATAGGGCCTGTCCCTATGATTATGACATGTTCAGACGCTTGCTAAATGTACTTTATCCAAGTTCTCTATATATATATATCAGTTTTTGACCACAGATTCCAATCTGGTGACACATATCCTAGTCTGGGTCTAATTATTGTCTTACATGAAGTAGTGATTTTCTTTGGGGTAAAATTAGTAAAACATTTTTTATCATGCCGACTTTCTGATAGATGACAGTGGTCAACAGCAACTACAATGTAGATTAAATTTTGGTTCTATTTTAAACATCATGATCAGAGAATTTTGTACTCTTCTGCATTCTAAAGTTTACCCCGGCCAGTTTTACCCTTGTCCTCTGAACCCGAATATACCCTGCCTTTGCAAACAGTGTAGATCCAGATCAGTTGGCTTCTGAAGAAGCCAACTGATCTGGATCTGCTCTGTTTGCCATTAAGTATGTGAATTTATAATAATTATCCAGATCAAGTATTCTTACTGGCTGAACATTAGAAGTGGGCATGGCATCTTAATTTATTCAGCAGGACAAGGATTAAGATTTGAAGCATTTCAGTAACACTGCCGGTGAAATCATAATCATTGAGTAAATATCTATCTGCTGCCCACTGAACTGTTTCAATCTTATATGCAAGTTTGTTTTTTGTTGTTTTTTTTTCTGCAAGGGTTGCCAGATTTGGCCAGTAATTATTGGTTAAACCCTTTCAGCCCTGCAGATCAACACAGATACTTTTTCAAACAATGTAGATCAAGATGAGACAGCTTATAACAAGCCATCTTATCAGGACCTACACTATTTGTTATTCTATTATTGAATTTTGACTGAACCCTATTTGCAAGAATCAGTGTGTCCAAATAGATATGGAGTAGTCATTTTCAGACACTGGGGTGAAAAGGTTAACTGACAGTCAGAAGCATAACTTCTACAAGTTAGAATTTTTTTTAACACAAAACAATTTTGGTACAGTTTGTGGATTTAACTTGTTTCAGTTATTTTTAGTTCACCTGAGCCGAACGCTCAGGACGAGCTATTGTGATCACTTGCCATCAATCGTCCGTTGTCCATCTGTCATCCATCCAGACTTTTGAACGACTTCTCTTCCAATTTTCTTCAGACTTCATGTAGAGACCTGTTAAAGTGGGATTGAAAATTTGTACAAATGGTCACTGTCCGTTAAGCAAGATGGCCACCATGCTCATATATGGTAAAAGTACTTAAAAATCTTCTTCTCCAGAACCAAGACAGCTTCAAGGCTGAATCTTGGTATATAGCATCATGGATTCAAGGTCTACCAAGTTGATTCAAATGATGATCCTAGGTTGACCTTTGACCTTTTCACGGCAAAGTCAAATTTGTGTCCCCATGCATTTTGTATGGGAGAAATGTTGGAAGGTCATTTTCTCAAAATGTATTAAAGACTAATGGCTGAAACTTGCAATGAGTGATTAAAGTACCGGGTAGTAAAAAAAAATAATTATAATCAAAAATTGGTCCTCTGAGGGTTATCTGCCCTTGCCTCTGGGCTATGTACATGTACATGTATAAAATGGTGTGATTTTTAAATGTCATCTCTGAAACAGCTTGAGCAATTTTCACCAGATTTCACATGGGGCCTTCTGTCAAAAGGACATGCCAATTTGATAAAATGGTTCCGCATCAATGAACAAGATGGCTGCCATGCCCATATATGGTAAAAACACTTAAAAATTTTCTTCTCCAGAACCTTGAAAGCTTCAAGGCTGAATCAAGCATCAAGGACTCGAAGGTCACCTTGTTCGTTCAAATAATGACTGTTAGTTGACCGTTGATCTTTTTACTGCAAGGTCAAATTTGAGTCCCCATGCATTTGTTTGTTTGTTTGTGTTGAGGTTTTACGGCCCAGGCAACCCAATGGGGTCATGTCGAGCGTGGTCAGTTTACCTAACCACACGTTTACTGAGCAGGCTTAGTCCTCTAAGCGGTTTATTCGGGTTAACCAGTATTGTGCACATTCTTTCGCCAGAAACTGACAACTGGCCTTCTTGAATCAGCGGAAGGGAGAGAATGACCGTAGAAAATATTTCATGATCAATTTCCATGAAAGAATGTTGCTGACCTCGGCGGGGGTTGAACCCGCGACCTCCTTGTCTCCAGTCAGACGACGCATCCAACTGAGCCACTGAAGCCGGCCCCCATGCATTTGTATAGGGAAAATATTGAAGTCATTTTTTCAAACTGTATTAAAGACTAATGGCTGAAACTTACAATGTGTGATTAAAGCTTACAATGTGTGATTAAAGTAGTAAAACATTTTAGTTATAATCAAAATTTTATCCCATGGGGGTTATCTGCCCATACCCTGGGCTATATACATATATAAAATTATGTAATTAGCTCATCCTGAGCTATGCTCAGGATGAGCTATAGTGATCACTTTTTGTGCATTGACTGTCCGTCCGTTAACATTTTCAAACGACTTCTCCTCTGAAGCCGCTGAGCCAATTTTGCTCAAATTTCATATTGAGCCTCCTTAGGTTGGGGGAATGAAATTTGCTAAAATGGTCACAGTCCGTTGACCAAGGTGGCCACCATGCCCATATACATGTACATGTATGGTAAAAACCTATAAAAATCATTTTTTCCAGAACCAAGGATGCCTTGGTGCTGAATCTTTGCACAAATCATCGGGGACGGGAGGTCTACCAAAGTTGCTAAAATAGTGATTGTACATTGACATTTGATCTTTTTACATGGGGTCAAGTTTGCTTCCCTATATGCATTTGTATGGGCACCATACATTTGTATGGGAAAAATGTTGAGAATTTCAAACGACTTCTTCTCTGAAGCCTTTGGGCCAATGTTGTGCAAGTTTCATATGGAGCGTTCTTGGGGCAGGGAAATGAAAGATTGCTAAAATGGTCACGATCCATTGACCAAGATGACTGCCATGCCTGTATATGGTAAAAACCTTTAAAAATCTTCTTCTCCAGAACAGAGGATGCCTTGGGGCTGAATCTTTGCACAAATCATCAGGGACAGGAGGTCTACCAAAGTTGCTAAATGTAGTCGTACATTGACATTTGACCTTTTTTGTGGCAAGGTAAGTTTGCTTCCATATGCATTACATTTGTATGGAAAAAATGGTGATAATTTCAAATGACTTCTTCTCTGAAGCCACTGGGCCATTGTTGCTCAAATTTCATGTGGAGCCTCCTTGGGGCAGAGGAACGAAAGATTGCTAAAATGGACTTGGTCCATTTACACAATGTACCAAGATGGCTGTCATGCCCATATAATGGTAAAAACCTTTAAAAATCTTCTTCTCCAGACCAAATAAGCCCTGGGGCCTAATCTTTGCATAAATTATCGGGGACAGGAGATCTACCAAAATTGCTAAAATGATGGTCCTACTTTGACGTTTGACCTTTTTACGGCAAGGTCAAATTTGCCTCTGGGCCCTGTACATTTATATAGGAAAAATGTTGAGAATTCATAGTTTGGATATCTCATCTATAATCCAATTGAATCGAAATTTGATGATGAGCATTAGGGCACTTAGTAGACACAAATTAGCTAAATGAGCTGATAGAAAATCCAAGATGGCCGCCATAGCTGCCATCTTGAAAATCAATTTTCGACATCTCTTCCCAAACCTTTGGTCGTCTTGAGCCTAAACTTGCTCTGTGGCAACATGATGGCTTCTGGATCAAAAAAGAGCTAAAAATCATGTGGATTGGAAATCCAAGATGGTTGCAATGGTACCGCTCCATTGAACAAGATGGCCACCAGAGCTAAAAATAGAAAATCTTCAAACGACATCTCGTCCTTGGCCAATGGCCTGATTTCAAAATATTTGCACAGAAGTGTTCCTCCAAGGGCTCTCTTCCAAAATTGCTAAAATGGTTCAGCTTGGCTGAACAGAATGGCAACCAGAGCTAAAAATAGAAAAACCTTTAAAAGACATCTCCTCTGTAGCCAGTGTCCTGATTTCAAAGTAATTTCACAGATGTGTTCCTCTTATGGCCCTTTCCCAAAATTGCTAAATAAGTCCCGCTCCGCAGAACAAAATGACCTACAGTGCTAAAAATAGAAAAAAGAACCTTTGAATGACATCTTCTTGGCCAGTGGTCGGATTTCAAAATGATTTCACAGGAATGTTCCTCTTATCCCCCTTTACCAAAATTGCCAAAATGGTTCTGCTCTGCTGAACAAATGGTCACCAGAGCTAAAAAATAGAAAAACCTTTAAACGACATCTCCGCGGCCAGTGGCTGGACTTCAAAATAATTTCACATCAATGTTCCTCTTATGCCCCTTTGCCAAAATTGATAAAATGGTTCTGCTCTGCTGAACAAAATGGTTGCCAGAGCTAAAAATAGAAAGAAAAAAAAGAAACTTTTAAAGGACAGGATAAGTAGATGAACCAATTAACTTTTGAAAAAATTCTGAACCTTTTTTACTTATGGCTCTTTGAAAATTCCAGCATTTTAACCTTGTAAGCAAGATATCTCAAAAACTGTTTAAGCCATTGCCTTGAAACTTGACGGGCTAATAGGGAATAATGAGTAAATGACCTGATTAACTTACAGCAGTTTACGTACCCAAGTGAGCGTTGTGACCCATGGGCCTCTTGTTTTTAAATGTCTTCTTCTCTGAATCTGCCATCCTCAGTAACCCAGGTGTGATCCATTACGTTACACTTCATGAAGTGTAACGTAATGGGTCACACCTGGGTTACCAAGGATGTGAATCTGCTTGAGCAAACAGATTTCACATGGGGCATTTTTTTCCAAGGGGTATTTTTTTTTGAAGGGGTATTGCCAATTTGTTCAAATGGTTCCGTGCCATTGAACAAGATGGTCGCCATATCCATATATGTTAAAAACTCTTGAAACTATTCGTCTCCAGAACCAAGAAAGCTTGGTGGCTGAATATATATATATATAGCATTGCTGTCTCGAGTTCTACCAAGTTTGCTCAAATGATGATTG
Source organism: Anodontia alba (assembly GCA_964016985.1). Classification (NCBI taxonomy): domain Eukaryota; kingdom Metazoa; phylum Mollusca; class Bivalvia; order Lucinida; family Lucinidae; genus Anodontia; species Anodontia alba. Next base: position 40,315,297 of record OZ024826.1, read on the forward strand.
TAGATTGACCTTTGACCTTTTTATGTCTTGATAAATTTGTATTGGGGAAAAAGTTGAAAAATCACTTCTTTTTTCAATATGAATTAAAGACTATTATGGGTGAAACTTACAATGTATGATAAAAGTAGTAAAATTTTAAGTTAGGATAAAAATTTTGCACCCCAAGGGGTTATCTGCCCTTGGCCCTTGGATATATACAGGTATAAAAATCATAAAATATTTAAATGTCTTCTTCGCTGAAACCGCATGACCAATTTTCACCAGATTTCACATGGGGCCTTCAGTCAAAGGGATATTGACAATTTTTTCAGATGGTTCTGCATCGGGGACTCAAGGTCTACCAAATTTGTTAAAATGATGAGACTAGGATGGTTCGACCTTTTTGTGGTATGGTCAAATTTGTGTCCCAATTGCTGTTGCAATACTGGAAGACTATTGCATGGCATTTGCAAATTATATGCAGTAGCTGTTTTTTATCAGGTGAACGAATTGTGGCCTCTCGTTAGCTCACCTGATCATGAGGTGCTAAAGGTGAGCTATAGTGGTCAGTCAATGTCTATTGTGTGTCGTCAACAATTGCTTTAAAAGCCTACTCCTCCTACACCCCTGTGCCAATTGATTTGAAATTTAGTAGGAAGCATGGGGGTGACTTGTAGATCAAAAATAACTAAAATCATTCTGATCGGAAATCCAAGATGGCCCCGGTTGTGGCCATCTTGAAAACCTATTTTTTAGCTTCTTCTCCAGAACCGAAAGATCATTTGACTTGAAACTTTGTAGGAAGCAGCGAAGTGACTTGTAGATCAAAAATAGCTAAAATTGGTACGATCAAAAATCCAAGATGGCTGCATTAGTGGCCATGTTGAAAATCTATTTCTTGCTTCTTCTCCTGAACCAAAGAGCCAATTAACTTGAAACTTGGTATGAGGCATCTGGGTGACTTGTAGATCAAAAATAGCTAAAATCGTTCCAATCGGAAATCCAAGATAGCCACCAAAGAGGCCATCTTGAAAATCTATTTTTGCTTCTCTCTCCTGAATCGAAAGGCCAATTCACTAACTTGGTAGAAAGCATCTGGGTGATTTGTAGATAAAAAAATAGCTAAAATTGTCTGATCAAAAATCCAAGATGGCCACCGTCATGGCCATCTTGAAAATATATTTTTTGTTTCTTCTCCTGAACCGAAAGGCCAACTGACTGGAAACTTGGTAGGAAGCATCAGGGTGACTTGTATAACAAAATTAGCTAAAATCATTCTGATCAGAAATCCAAGATGGCCACCCTGGACACCATTCTGAAAATCTGTTTTTCGCTTCTTCTCCTGAACTGAAAGGCCAATTTCTTGAAACTTGGTAGGAAGCAACGGTGTGATGTAGATAAGAAATAGTTAAAATTGTCCTGATAGGAAATCCAGTATGGCCACCATGGTGGCCATCTTGAAAATCTATTTTTCGGTACTTCTCCTGAACTGAAAGGCCAATTTACTTGAAACTTAGTAGGAAGCATAGTGGTGACTTTTAGATCAAAAATAGCTAAAATCATTCAGATCAGAAATCCATGGTGGCCACCATGGGGGCCATCTTGAAAATCTATTTTTCACTTCTCCTTCTGAACCAAAAGGCCAGTTGTCTTGAAACTCAGTAGGAAGCATCCGGGTGACTTGTAGGTAAAAAATAGCTTAAGTCATTCTGATCAGAAATCCAAGATGACCGTCATGGCTGCCATCTTGAAAATCTATTTTTTTCCTTCTTCTCCTGAACCAAAAGGCCAATTGACTTGAAACTTGGTAGGAAGCATCAGGATGATCTGTAGTTAAAAAAATATTTAAAATCATTCGATCGGGAATCCAAGATGGCCACCATCTTGAAAATCATTGTTTCTCCTCCTGAACTGAAAGGCCAACTGATTTGAAATTTAGCTGGGTGACGTGGATCAAAACTAGCTAATTCTAAAAATCTTTCCGATCGGAAATGCAAGATGGCTGCCATGGCAGCCATTTTGAAAATCTATTTTTAGCTTCTTCTCCAGAAATGAATGGCAAGTTGACTTGAAACTTGGTAGGAAGCATCAAGGTGACTTGTAGATCAAAAATAGCTAAAATTGTTCCAATCGGAAATCCAAGATAGCCACTATGGTGGCTATCTTAGAAATCTAGTTTGCACTTCTTCTCCTGAACAGAAAGTCCAGTTTACTAGAAAGGTGGTAGGAAGTGTCTGGGTGACTTGGAGACCAAAAATAGCTAAATTCGTTCTGATAGGAAATCAAATATGGCCACCACAGTGGCCACCTTGAAATTCTATTTTGAACTTCTTCTGAACAGTAAGATCAGTTGACTCTAAACTTGATAGGAAGTACATGTATCAGGGTGACTTGTATATCAAAAATAGCTAAAATCATTCTGATTGGAAGTCAAAGATGGTCGCCCTAGCAGCCATGTAGAAAATCTATTTTGAACTTTTTTATCCTGAACCAAAAGGCCAATTGACTCGAAACTTCATTGGAAGTATCAGTGTGACTTGTAGATCAAAAGCAGCTAAAATCATTCCAGTTGCAAATACAAGATGGCTGTTATCTTGGAAATCTATATTGAACTTCTTCTCTTGAACCGAAAGGCCAACTGACTCGAAACTTGTCTGGTAATCAGGTGAGCGATACAGGGCCATCTTGGCCCTCTTGTTTAATTTGTGCCATTTTTTCCGCTTCTAATTTTAGACTTTCAGCAATTTTCATAGGCAAGTTGTATGAAAGATCTCTTACATATTTTTTGGATCAAGCAACAAAATTTTGTACGCATCGTCTAGAAATGTGTACGCAGGGCCTTTGAAGTTAATGAAAAAATATATTTTTAACTGAAAGCAGTTATGAGAAAGAACCTAAATAAGTTAAAACCTTTGGCCAAAGTAAAGTTCACTCTTACACTTTGGAAGGGAGGCAACTTTATAGTTGAATTTTAACTTAACCAAGTTAACCCTTGTCCTGCTGAACCCGGATATGCCTTGCCTTTGCAAACAATGTAGATCCAGATCAGTTGGCTTCTCAAGAAGCCAACTGATATGGATCTGCACTGTTTGCCATTCAGTATTTGAATTTTTATCAACAACCCAGATCAGGTAATTGTATTGGCTAAAAATTAGAAGTGGGCGTGACATCTTAATTTATTCAGCATGACAAGGGTTAATTTTAACCTTTAGAAGTTATGGTACTGACTGACTGAGAATCTGAAAATTTGATTGATAGCACTCCTGCCTTTGATTATCTGCCATGGCAGATTACGCATAGCTTGTAGGTACATGCATATATTCAATCACTGACAACTGCATCAGGGAGTCAACTCTTTGGCTCAGTGGTAGAGCATTGGATGACTAACCGGGTTCGATTCCCACGACGGGAAAAGTGTTTTCGGTATGCTTCATATCTTTGTTATGACTTTCATGTCGTAAGATGGGGTCACTGGGATAGGACTTTACTACGCCAAAAATGGCTTCACATCATCATAAATTATGGCTTCTGCCTTCGATTATCTGCCTGGGCAGATTAAGCATAGCTTGTAGGTATATATTCAGTCTCTGACAACTGCGTCAAGGAGTCGACTCTTTGGCTCAGTGGTTAGAGCACTGGATTTTTATCCGGACAGACCTGGTTCGATTCACATGACAGGCGGGAAGTTTTTTCAGCTATGCTTCATTTCTTTGTTATGACTTTCATGTCATAAGAATCATTTGTAGAATGTTGTCTGCTGCAAATTTGCTTAGTGTTTAAAGGTTAAACTTTTGCTGTTACATTGTATGCACCACGTCTCTGTTGTTTCATGCGTTGGCTTATATTATGAGCCACAACTTGAGAAAAAGTACCGTCTGACATGTGCACCTATTGTAGACTCAAGTCAGCCTGCACATATGCAGTCTAATCAAAGTCTTCATTG